>CM053625.1:227281540-227344303 GCA_028646595.1 Phalanger gymnotis | reverse complement strand
GCTGACTGGGGAACAGGGCAACCAGAATATATGCCATCTTGGAGTGGTGGGGAGGGTAGAAATGGGGAGAAAATTTGTAATTCAAACTCTTCTGAAAATCAATGCTGAAAACTAAATATATTAAATTAAAAAAAAATTTTTTTAAATGTCTGGAGTACAGTGGGCCTAGTGTTTCTGATTTGTGGATGGACAGAAATCTTCAAATTAGAGTGTATTTATTGTCTTTGGTAGAGGAAGGACACGCTGTTATTGGCACTTAGAGTACTAATGTTATGCTAAAAATGAGACTAAAATCCGCCATGCCTGAGATACTTCTTCTCCATAAGAAGCCCATCACATTCACGTCTCCTGCCTATTTGAAAAGCTTCCTCATTGACCTTCCTAGTTCATAAGTAAAACTCATTTTTGCTTTTCCCTTTTCCTAGGTTCCTATGGATTCAATCAACAACTATGTCCTATAGATTCTACTTTTGCCCTATCTTTGACATCATTCCTTCCTTCACATTTCCATTGCCATGACCATCAATCAGGGTTCTCAGTTAGACTACTGATTAATGTTCTTGAACTCAATTTCTAGTTGCAATGTCTGTCCTCAAAAGTCTTCAATGACTCCCTATTACCTACCAATGAAGTCCAAATTCCTCAGTCCAGAACTCAGACTCCTACATTTTTGTACTATCCTGTCTTTCAGGCCTGATTTCATATTAATCCCCTTCCATTTTCCTAAACTCTAGATAACCCTGACTTCTCCCCATTCTTGGAGTATATCCAACATTTTCTAGTTTCCAGGATTTTGTTCAAGCAGTTCTCTCTGGCCTTCTACCAGCTCTATTTGCTGTAATGTTACCTATTGTTCAAGGGGCAACTAAAATACTTCCTTCTCCATGAAACCCTCTTGAAGTCATTTCTCCCTCATTTGAATTCCAATAGCCCTTTGTGTCTTTCTTATACTTTCATCATATTCACTTGGAACTTGCCTTATTTTCCCTACTGGAGTATAAGCACAGTGAAAGCAGGTATCATCTAGCACCAAGGACAGTGCTTATCATGTGTTAGTGCTCTCTCCCATATGGTATTACTTGGGAAAACAGTGCATATAACCTGTATTCACTACGTGTATAGAGAAAGAGAGAGAGTATCATTTTCCTCCAACCAGTAGAATATAAGCTTTTAGAGGGCAGGAACTATTTCATTTTTATCTTTGAATCCCTGCAACTCATTGACTTCATTGACTTCAAATAGAGAATTAATAAATGCTCATTGAATTACAGCCAAATTACAGAGTTCCCAGATCAAGGAGAAAATATTGCAAGCAGCCAGAAAGAAACAATTTGAGTATTGTGGAAACACAATCAGTATATCACAAGATTTAGCAGCTTCTATATTAAAGGATCAGAGGGCTTAGAATATTATATTCTGGAGGTCAAAGGACCTAGGATTAAAATCAAGAATCACCTACCCAGCAAAATTGAATATATTCCTTCAGGGGAAAGGACATTCAATGCAATAGAGGACTTTCAAGCATTTTCGAGGAAAAGATCAGGGCTGAATAGAAAATTTGACTTTCAAATACAAGATTCAAGAGAAGCATGAAAAGGTAAACAGGAAAGAGAAATCATAAGTGACTTATTAAAGTTGAACTATTTATATTCCTACATGGAAAGATGATATTTGTAACTCATGAGCCCTTTCTCAGTATTATGGCAGTTGGAGGGAATACATATATTGACAGAGGTCATGGGGGAAAAAACTCTCTAAAAGTTAGAATTGGGCAAGTGGAAGCTAAGAACTCTATATGACATCAAGAATCAATCAAACAAATTCAAAAGAATGAAAAAATAGAAGAAAATGTAAAATACCTCATTGGAAAAAGAACTGACCTGGAAAATAGATCCAGGAGAGACAATGTCAGAATCATTGAAAGCCATAATCAAAAGGAGGACTTGGACAGCTTCTTTCAAAAAATTATCAGGGAAAGCTGCTCTGATATCCTGAAACCAGAGGGCAAAATAGGCATTGAAAGAATCCACTGAATGTTACAGGAAGAAATAGACAGCAAAACCATACTAGTGGGGGGGACCTCAACCTCCCACTCTCTGAACTAAATAACTCTAACCACAAAATAAACAAGAAAAAAGTTAAGGAGATGAATAGAATTTTAGAAAAGTTAGATAAGGTAGACCTGGAGAAATTTGAATGAGGACAGAAAGGAACATACCTTTTTCTCAGCAGTACATGACACCTACACAAAAACTGACTATGTACTAGGGTACAAAAACCTCATAATCCAGTGCAGAAAGGCAGAAATATTAAGTGCACCCTTTTATGTCACGATGCAATAAGAATTACATGTAATAAAAGACCAGGGAAAGATAGACTAAAAATTAATAGGGAATTAAATAATCAAATCCTGAAGAATGAGTGGATAAAACAACAAATCATAGAAACGATCAATGACTTCATCTAAGAAAATGACAATAATGAGACAACATAACAAAACATAGGGGATTCAGCCAAAGCATTTCTTAGAGGAAATTTTATATCTCTAAATGATTACATGGATGAAATAGAAAGAGATCAATTAATTAGGCATGCAATTTAAAAGCTAGAAAAAGAACAAATTAAAAATCCCCAATTAAACACCAAATTAGAAAATCTGAAAATCAAAGGAGAAATTAATAAAATCGAAATTAAGGAAATGAACTAATAAATAAAACTAAGAGCTGATTTCATGGGAAAAAAAACAGTAAAATAGATAAACATTTGGTTAATTTGATTTTTAAAAAAAGAAAGAAGAAAACCAAATTACCAGTATCAAAAATGAAAAAGGTGACTTCACCACCAATGGAGAGGAAATTAAAACAATAATTAGGAGCTATTTTGCCCAACTGTATGCCAATAAATGAGACAATCTAAGTGAAATGGATGAATGTTTACAAAAATATAAATTGCCTAGATTAACAGAAGAGGAAATAAAAAACATAAATAATCCCATTTCTGAAAAAAGAAATTGAACAAGCCATCAAGGAACTCCCTAAGAAAAAATCTCCAGGTCCAGATGTATTTGCAAGTGAATTCTACCACACATTTAAAGAAAAATTAATTCCAATACTATATAAACTGTTTGGAAAAATAGGTGAAGAAGTTTTGCCAAATTCTTTTTATGATACAAATATGATGCTGATACATAAACTGGGAAGAGCCAAAACAAAGAAAATTATAGAACAATTTCCCTAATGAACATAGCAGCAAAAGTTTTAAATAAAATGCTAGCAGAGATTATAGCAACTTATCACATGGATATTACACTATGAGCAGGTGAGATTTATACCAGGAATGCAGAACTGGTTCAATATTAGGAAAACTATCACCGTAATTTACCATACCAATAACAGAAATAACAGAAATCATATGATTATCTCAATGGATGCAGAAAAAGCTTTTGAAAAAATACAACACCCATTCCTATTACAAACAATAGAGAGCATAGTAATCAAAGGCATTTTCCTTAAAATGATAAGTAGCATCTGACTTAAACTATCAGCAAGCACTATATATAATGAGGATAAGCTAGAAGCATTTCCAATAAGATGAGGGGTGAAACAAGGATGTTTATTATCACTGCTGTTATTCAATATTATACTGAAAATGTTAGCTTCAGTGATAAGAGAAGAAAAAGAAATTGAAGGAATTAGAATAGGCAATGAAGAAATAAAGCTATCACTCTTCGCAGACAATATGATAGTATACTTAGAGAATCCTAGATAATCAAGTAAAAAACTATTTGAAATAATTAACAACTTCAGCAAATTTTCAGGATATAAAATAAACCCACATAAATTGTCTGTATTTCTATACATTATTAACAAAGCCCAACAGCAAGAGATAAGAAGAGAAATTCCATTTAAAGTTACCATAGACATCATAAAATATTTGGGAGTCTACCTGTGAAGGCAAACCCAGGGCCTATATGAACACAATTATGAAACACTTTTCACTCAAATAAAGTCAGATCTAAATGACTGGAAAAATATCAGTTGCTCATGAGTAGGCCAAGTTAACGCAATAAAAATGACAATTCTACCTAAATTAATTTACTCATTCAGTGCCATACCAATCAAACTACTAAAAAATAATTTATAGAACTAGAAAAAATAACAACAAAATTCATCTGGAAGAACAAAAGGTCCAGAATATCAAGGGAACTAATGAAAAGAAATGCAAGGGAAGGTGGCCTAGCCATAACCAATCTTAAATTGTATTATAAAGAAGCAATCATCAAAACTATTTGGTACTGGCTAAGAGATAGAGTGGTAGATCAGTGGAATAGGTTAGGTACATAGTAGTCAATGACTATAGTAATTTACAGTTTGATAAACCCAAAGACTCCAGCTTCTGGGATAAGATCTCATTATTTGACAAAAATTACTGGGAAATAACGGGGAAAACTGGAAAATAGTATGGCAGAAACTAGGCTTAGACCAGCATCTTACACCACATACCAAGATAAGGTCAAAATGGGTAAATGATTTAGACATAAAGGGTATACTATAAGCAAATTAGGAGAATAAGGAATGATTTACCTGTAAGATCTATGGAAGAATTTCTGACTAAACAAGAGATAGAGAACATTATAAAATGCAAAATGGATAATTTTATTTACATGTTGTAACAATCTAGCTAGCAACTGCTGTGAGGAGTATGAAATCAGCAACAAACAGCTCACAGAACACTGCAAAAGCCCAGGTTCTTTTGATCTGCTTTACTAAGGAAAGCAACGTTAAGGGGTTGACAAGTTTACTTTAATCCAGCATACAAATATCACTCACTTAGTTTAGGGGAAAAAGCCAGCACCCTGAACTTCAGAGCAAATACAAATACAAAGATACATTAGAAACAGACCAAATCACAATTCATAGTTACCAAAAAGCATCAACATCTGAGTTCACAAGCCAGGGAGCTTGACAACGTCTGGCCCAGAGTCATGCACTACTCTTCCTGTGGCTCAGAGCTCTGAGAGAAAGCCAACCCCTGGTTTTATATCTTTTTCAGGGTCAAGGGTGAGTCACACATGCGACTCACCCACGTGACCTGAAATCATCACAGAGAGGTAACTTAAACACATGTGGTCTAAAAGCCTCTGATATCGCAAACGTGCCACTCAAACCCATATAAACTAGGTCCTCCCCTGAGGCAAGAAGGTCACCAAGGACTCCCAATCTAATCAAGGAAACAAAGGACAAACTCTTCAAGGACGCTTGGTTGAACTGAGTGCTAAGAGCCCATTTTGATTGTCAACACATTACATTAAAATAAAAAGGGTTTGCACAAAGCCAATGCAACCAAGATTAGAAAGGAAGCAGAAAGTTGAGAATTTTTACAACCAGTGTCTCTGATAAAGGCCTCATTTCTAAAACTGAGTCAAATGTATAAGTATACAAGTCATTCCCCAATTGATAAATGGTCAAAGGATATGAACAGGCAGTTTTCAGATGAAGATATTAAAGCTATCTATAGTCAAATGAAAAAATGCTATCAACCACTATTGATTAGAGAAATGTAAATCAAAACAACTCTATGGTACCACATCACACCTATCAGATTGGCTAACATGACAAAACAGGAAAATGATAAATATTGGAGAAGATGTGGGAAAATGTGTTACATTATTGGTGGAGTTGTGCACTAATCCAATCATTCTGGAGAGCAATTTGAAACCATGCTCAAAGCGCTATAAAAATGTGCATACCCTTTGACTGAGCAATACCACTTCTAGGTCTGTATCCCAAAGAGATCATCGACAAGGAAAAAGACCCACATATACAAAAAACATTTGTAGCAGCTCTTTTTATGGTGGCAAAGAATTGGAAATTGAGGGGATGCCCATCAATTGGGGAATGGCTGAATATGTTGTGGTATATGAAGGTACTGGAATACTATTAATCCATAAGAAAGGATGAGCAGGCAGACTTCAGAAAAACCTGGAAAGACCTACATGAACCGATGCTGAGTGAAGTAAGCAGAACCAGGACAACATTGTATACCATAACAACAACATTTTGTGATGAGCAACTTTGATAGACATAGCTCTTCTCAGCAATGCAATGATCTAAGACAATTCCAAAAGACTCATGATGGAAAATGCTATCCACATCCAGAGAAAAACTACGGAATCTGAATGAAGAGGAAAGCATACTATTTTCTTTGTTTTTTATTTCTCATTTTCCTCTTTTGTTCTGATTCTTCTTTCACAACATGACTAACATGGAAATATATTTAATATGATTATACAGGTATAGCCTATATCAGATTGCATGCCATCTTGGGGAGGGAGTAGCAGGCGTTGGGTGGGGGGAATATTTAGAACTCCAAATCTTATAAAAGTAAATGTTGAAAACTAAAAATAAATAAAGGAATTTTTAAAAAGAAAGAATGAATCTACTGATTACCTCAGGTAAGAGATGCCAAAACTATAACTCCAAGGAACATCATAATCAAATTTTAGAACTATTGGATCAAGGAAAGAACACTGTAAGTGGCCAGAAAGAAACAATCCAAATATTGGGATTCAAATCAGGATTACACAGGACTTAGCAGTTGCAACATTAATGGATCAGAAATCATAGAAAATGATATTCCAAAAGGCAAAGGAACTAGGACTACACTCTGGTGAAATCAAGCATATTTCAAGGGGAAAAAAATGGTCATTTAATGAAATAGAAAGATTTCAGGATTTTGTAAGGAGATGACCAGAATTGAACAAAAAAAAATTATCTCCAATATCAAGACCCAAGACTAGCCCAAAAGAGGTAAAAAGGGGAAAGAAATAATAAATAAATGATTCAATGGATCTGAACTGTTTACATCCCTACATGGGAAGATGACACTTGTAGTTCTTAAAAATTGTACCACTAATAGTACAGCTAGAAGGAACATACATAGACAGAGGGTGCAGGTATAAGATGAATTTGAGGGAATGATATAAAAAATAATTAAGGGATGAGAAAGAGAAGTACATTAGATGCAGAAGGAAGAGAGAGTATGAGAGTAGAATGGGGTAAATTATTTCACATGAAGATACAGAGCAATTTACAATGGAGGAAAAAATGGGAGGGTGAGTGATGGGTCTTGCTTGAACCTTATTCTCATCAGTATTGGCTCAAAGAGGGAACAATATACACGATCAGTTGAATATAGAAATCTATCTTACCCAACAAGAAAGTAGGAGGAGAAGAAATTAAATAAAGGTGGGGAGGACTGACAGAATAAAGGGCAAGCCAGGGGAGATGGTAGATAAATGCAAAACACTGTTGAGGAGGGGAAAGCTGAAAGGAGAGAAAGGACAAACAGAAGGAAAAATAAGATGGAGGGAAATAGACATTTAGTAATCATAACTGTGAATGTAAATGGGATAAACTCTCCCATAAAACAGAAGCAGAGTGGATCAAAAACCAGAATCTTCCTCATTTCCCAAGTATATAGAGAACTGAGTCAAATTTATAAGAATACAAGCCATTCCCCAATAGATAAATAGTGAAAGGATATCAACAGGCAGTTTTCAGATGAAGAAATCAAAGCTGTCTATAGGCATATGAAGAAGTGCTCTAAATCCCTTTTGATTAGAGAAATGAAAATTAAAACAACTCTGAGGTCTCATACCTATCATACTAGCTAATATAACAAAAAAGGAAAATAATAAATGTTAGAGAGGATGTGGGAAAATTGGGACAGTAATGCACTGTTGGTAGAATTGTGAATTGGTCCAATCATTCTGAAGAGCAATCTGTAACTATAGCTAAAATTCAACCAAACTGTGCATACTTTTTCATCCAGCAACACCACTACTAGGTCTATATCCCGAAGAGATCATTAAAAATGGAAAGGGAACTATATGAGCAAATATACTAAATAGCAACACTTTTCAGGGTGGCAAAATATTGGAAATTGAGGGGATGCCCATCAATTGGGGAATGGCTGAAGAAACTTTGGTACATGGATGTAAGGAATACAACTGTGCAGTGAGAAGTGATGAACAGGCAGGTTTCAAAAAAACCTGAAAACACTTGTAACAAACTAATGCATGTGAAATGAGCAGAACCAAGATAACACAGTACACCATATCAGCAACATTGTGTGATAATCAACTCACTGAATGACTCAGCTCTTCTCAGCAGCACAACGATCCAAGACAAGTACAAGGGTGGCATGAAGGGAAATTCTGCTATCTACATCCAGAATAGGAAGTGGTGGACTCTGAATGTAGATTGAAGCATACTTTTTTCACTTACTTTATTCTTTTTGTGAGGTTTTTTCCTTTTTATATACTTCTTCTTTCACAACCATGATGACTATGAAACACATTTTACATGCTAGCACACATATAACCTATATCAAATTGCCTAACATTTTAGGAAGAAGGGAGGGGGAGAGAAAAAATTTGGAACTCAAAATCTTGTAAAAATGAATGCAAAAATTGTCTTAACATGTAATTGGGAAAAAATAAATACTACACCAAAAAAAGGACAGTTGAAGATGGGAAAGAAAAGATAATAAAATTAAGTATTAATTTGGTTGGTCCAGACTTATCTTCAACTCAGAAGTAAGTCAAAGGTTTGGACCTCTCCATGGAAACAATTAAATCTACGTATACTCTCAATCACTAATGAAGAGCAATGTTGTGTATAATTCAAAATTTTAAAAATGGCTGTTCACTTGTGCAACAGCATCTTTTTTAGCAGTATACTTGTCCTGATAATTAAGGTTTATTTTGAACAATTTCCACAAAAAGATCCCTCTGAATTTTTTAAATCCTCACCAACTAATGACCGAGATAAATGAACCAGAAGGACACTGGATGGAAAGGGGAAGCCGATTGAGTGCTAAGCATTAAATTCTGGGGTTTCTTGAGAAATAAAATCCCAGGATTGGGGGGCTACAGGTGGCCTTAGTAACCATCAAGTCCAGGAAATTGAGACATAGAAATACAAAGTGGCTTACTGGTGTTATACAGAGGAAACATGTGAACCTAAATCTTCCTAACTAGGCACTGAACCAATGGTACTCAAAATTTTCTACAATGATAAAGCCCATAGTGGGAGTCAAATGAGTTAACAACTGGTTCTCCACCAAACCAAGCTGAGGTGCCACCCACCCACCCCACCCCTACTCCCACCCCCACCCCCCACCACTGACATGGCAGGCACAGGCCCCTTCCTCGATAACGACAGGTTCAGCAAACCCAACCTAAAATTAGGTACCAGTTCTGCGAACTGGTGTGAACTGGCTGAATACCACCACTGGATAAAGCCCTTCGATTTAAACAAAACTTCGGCTGAATCCTCTGCCAAATCCTCTAAAGTTATTGTTTCTAATGCCTATTAACAAACCACCTTAATAAAATACTGGATAAATAATTTAAAAAAACACTTTAAGGATCATTTAAAAACAAACACAAACTTGGGGTGTTACAAGGTTCCTTACAACATGATTTGAGAAACACTGCATGAAAGTTTTAAAGACTGGTGAGAGCATGTATTTGGAGCTGAAAGCAACCTTTGAAGTCATCTAATCCAACTGCCTCATTTTAAAGGTAAGGGAATTGAGGCTAGAGAGGTTCAATGAATTGCCTAACACCACACAAGCAGGAACCAGATGAGCCACTTTGGAACCAGGTCTTCTGACTCCAAAAGTAATAAAAACTCCTTCCACTACACCATTCTACCTCCTAAACATGTGACATGTGGAAGGCCCCTCACTCACCTCACACATAAGGTCATGGAAAGACCTAAAGCAGAGTATTCGCATGAGTGGTCAACAGATTATATTCCTATCTGAAATGTCTAACCAAAGGGAAAGAGGTGGAATGTAGCCTTCAGAGGTTTTATGTCCTTTGAATCACAAGGCAATAAAAGATACACAGAGGGTTCCTGGAAGGCAATAAACAAAGGGGAAGCTAGTAAAAACTGATCTATATATTGTATCGATATTTAGCCTCCAGAGACAGTGGTCCTTCTGAAAAAAGCAGAGAAGACAAGGAAGGAGTCTATAAATTCCTGTGGTAGTCTATTCCATGTGTACTGGAGGCTGTGAATTGTAAAGCTGAAAATGAATTGGTCTGTATGGATAGCTGAGAATGGAGAAGAAAGCTGAATATAAGTCGACAATGATAAACATTCTCTGTTGGGTGGGAGTTGGAATCCTGGAGAGAATGGTGGCTGGATTGGGACTATGAGGAATGGGCAGTGCTGGCTGGACAGTGCTGTTGACATCACAGAGGTCTTAAAGACAAGAAGTGCTCCTTCCTTATGAGTAATAAGGAAAATATAGGGAGTTTTCAAGGCTGGTAGTAGGATAATAGGCAGCTAGATGGCACAATGGACAGAACACTGGGCTTGGAGTCAGGAAGACTCCTGAGTTCAAGTCCGGCCTCAGACACTTACTAGCTGTGTGGCCCTGGGCAAGTCCCTTAACCCTTCTTGCCTCAGCTTTCTCAACTATAAAATGATATGCAGAAGGAAATAGTAAACCACTCCAGTATCTTTGCCAAGAAAATCCTAAATGGAGTCAGGAAAAGTCAGACAGTACTGAAACGACTGAATGACAACAGTAGGGACAACGATATCTAGCTCAAGGAGGGAATTAATAATCAAGCAAATGCTCTTTTTGACTTTAGACCATAAAGTCTATTGCGTTACTTGGGAAAAAGACAGCTGAGCTTGAATCATAGTCTCACGGGGACGGTGGTTCTTATCTGTGCCACCTCATCAGAGTGCTGTGTCCAAAGGACAAGCAGGACCAAAGACACAATTTCAACCTGCATCTGGGAAAAGTAGCTAGGAAGCTAGGAAGTGGATCCTCAGCTGAAGGATCACAGAAGTCCAAAGGACAACAAAAACTTTGCTTTCTCTAGAGGGCAGAATCATCTCCAGAAAAACTCTGCCTGGACTGCATGGCTTACAAAAGCAACCTCAACCTAAGAATGAACAAGCCAACAAAAACAATACATGATGATTGCAGTTGCAGAGTTAAAAGGCATCTCAGAGGCCACTAAGTCCAATCCTTTCATTTTGCAGATTAGGAAACTGAGACCTAGAGAGGTTGTGTGGCTTGCCTAAGGTTATAAGAACTAGTAAATGACAGTGGCAGTGTTTGAATTCAGGTCTTCTTCATTCCAAACAAGATCACTCTGTCCACTATGTAGCACTACCTCTTGGGGACAGGAGGAAAGAAACAAACATTTATTAAGCACCTTCTGTATACCAATCACTATTCTAAGTGCTTTACAGATATCTCATTTTATCCTCACAACAGTCCTGTGAGGTAGGTGCTCTTATTATACTCATTTATAGCTGAAGACATTGAGGTAGACAGCTGTCAAGTGACTCGCCCAGGATCACTAAGCTAGTAAGGCTGGACTTGAAATCAGAGAAGACTGATCAAATATTCAAGAGCTGGGTAAGAAGTTGTAATCTCACCTAGCTGGCAATGCCAATAACAGTAATGACTGCCCAGTTAGGAAGGCATCAAGGAATTCTCGGAATCTTGTGGGAATTGCATGCTTTGTATCAGGTGACAGTTCAGTACAGTGGAAAGAGGTTCCATCCTTCTGCACAGGGACAAAAAGCACAGCAAACAATGAGGGGAAGTGGCAAGAGGAGGTATCACATGGAGAGGTTGGATGGTCGATGTTATTCAATACAACTGAAAGTGTGAGATGTGTTTGTTTAGTACACTGACGTCTAAGGTCTCAGTTTCTTACAATATTGTCAAGTACTCTGCTTATGAGCCACTAGGTGGGGATGAGTGACTAGAGAACTCTGAACAACTGGAGAGACCTAGCACTGGGAAAGGACAACTTCCTCTTAAGCACTCCATGTGATCTGATATTGGCTTCCATCTATTCTGAGCTTCTTGCGCCTGCTGAATCTGTAGAGCCATCAACCTAGCTTCAGAAGTCTCTTTTTGCTATTTGAGATTTGACATGAAATGACTCGCACAGTTGACCAGAACACAAGCAAAAGACTTGTTCTGCCAGCCTGCAATTACTTAAACCTACCCTCTAATTTTAAGGAGTAATTCCTGAACAAAGGTCCCGAAGAAGCGCACCCCACCCCCAGCCTACTCCAATAATTCATCTATGTTCAACGCAGATATACCATACACACTGCCACATAAGGGCCCACAACGCTTGGAAAATATTTGGCAAAAAATATGATAAAACATAGATAATAATACATTTTGCAAAGGTCAATATGCAGCCCACAGGAATCATTACATACACTTTAGTGGCCCTGTTTTTGTTTGAATTTGACATCCTCGCTTTAAGTGGTGTTCAGAAACTGAACACAACTGGCTCATAAAATCTTATAGATGATCCCTATCCATTTGATTGAAAAAAAATTGCGTCCAATTTTGTTTTTGAAAACAGACCACTGATGTGGCATTCAACAACCTTTCCCATGTTCCAACAAGGTCAGGGACAAAGCTGGGGTCCTGGTCAAGGCAGCAAAACTCTGTAAGCAAACATTGCTGAGTTCTTAGGGAAACCATGAGCTAAACCCATTTTCTACACTATGCCCATGAAAACTTATAGGTTTTAATAGTAGTTTTTAATTTCTCCTTAAATTTTGAAGATGATTCCCAGATATTAGAGAACCTCTGAGAAAGAGTTTTGAGGTCTCCTAGTATCCATGGAGCATGGACAAAGATCAAATCATTTCTTCTAATATCCTGACCAGTGAGCTGCTATAGTGGAGCTTGCAGAATTTGACTTGTCTTCCTCCAGATTAGAGCATAGGTATAGGGTTAGAGATAGTAAAATCGGGATTTAGGAAGCCAAAGGGAGGAGGAGAAAACTCTGAGGTAGCAGACTGCTGAACTGAGGCTGAAGCTGAGCCAAATATTTCTGCCATAGGGGCAGGATGAGGTAGAGCTAGGACCTGAATGTGAGAGAGATGAGCTGAGACTGGAGGAAGGAGAGGGGAAGGTGGCGGAGAGTAGAAGCTATCTGGGAAACAGAGTAATAAGATCATTGGATTACTCCTGATCTTGCTCCTCCTGTTTTGGTCAATTATGGTCAGAAAGAGAAACCAGGGAGGCAGGCAGAGATATATTAAAAGCTGTTTCCTGACGGTTAAACTAACTAGTCACCTTTTCTAAATTTTAAAATGTACTTTTTTCATTAACAAAAATGTGTTTTCTCTCCCTTTCACTTTCCACCCCAATGGAAGAAGGGAAGGGAAACCTCATAACCATATTCATAGTCAAGCAAAATGAATTTCTTTATCATTGGCCACATCCAAAAATATTTGTCTCATTCTCCACACTGAGTCTATCACTTCTCACTAGTCCTCTGGAATTATTGTTGGTCTCTGTGTTGATGGTAATAATAATATCTAAGACTCCTATAGTCCTTTAAGGGTAAAACACTTTATCTTCATTTTACAAATGAGGAAACTGAGGATGAAAGAGGTAAAGTGACTTGCCCAGAGTCACACAACTAGTAAACATCTGAGGAAGTAATTTAACTCAGGTCTTCCTCATACCAGGAAATCACTGTGCCATGTAGCTGCTCAATCAGTGAGTACAAATTTATATAGCCCTCTATACCAGACCCGATCAAGCTTCATTTTCCATTCCAGCCTTCCATCCTGATCATATTCTTTATACCCACCCTAGTACTGTGAGCATCCCTTCCCTCCCCTCCATCTTTCCACTTCCTGCTCTGAGAACTGAAAATAGATTAATACCAGGCAAGGATATGTTCATTGACTCACATGGCTCCACTCAAATGGTTTTTAAACCTTCATCTCCTCATAAAGTGACAGTGATAGAGCTGGAAATGGCACACAGGATGCTAAAATCACAGATTTTTAAGATAGTCTGTAAACATTGATTTATCTGTCAGTACTCTAAATGTGAGATTCTTGTCCAAAAATTACTAATATTGGAAAAATGAACTACTTCCATATTGCTATCTTGTTATGAATTAAACCAAAAATTATCACTAAAGTGTAGCTAAATGGAAGCATGACTAACGGAGTCTCCTTGGAAGGATGAGTAAAGGCATTCAAAAAGTGAATTTCAACAGGATCTAAAAGGCAATAAGAAACATCATATCATAGAACAATTGGTCATCATGCCTTGTAGTTCCATCTTGGCCATATTCTTTATACCCACATTAGCACTGTGACATGTTAGATGAGCACATCTCATGATGAGTTGCATGTTTGACTCTCCAAACTAGATCTTTAAGTGAGAAAGAGATTGAGTCATTTAAGAGATTAAATGATTCATCCAGGGTCACATAGCTGAGATGTGCTACTAGTCAGCATGAACCCAGGTTTTCCTGGGCTCCAAGTCTAGCTCTCTCTCTAGACACTAAGCCACAAGTACGGGTAGTGGGTCACAATGTTAAACAATCTTTCTAACTAGAATACTTTCTATATCCTCAGATAAGGAAACAACGAGGCAAAACAGCATAGTAGTGCCATAGTAGAAAGGCAAAAGGCTCTCTGTACCTCCATTATATACCTCCAAAGCACTAAGAGAATCACTTTACTCCAGCCCACAGTACATTAATGTATATTTGTGACAAGGATTCTGGGCATCAAAAGTAACCAATCCATTTTTTCCAGGACCATCTGTTTCATAAGAAAAACAGGTATGTTATAAACTGTAGAAGATCCCCATAAAATTCAGACTCAGATTATAAACCTCTTGTATGTCAAAGTGTCTGTTATGAGGAAAACTGACCTCTTTTCACAGTGATGCAAAAAAAAAAATATGGTACCACTCTCGCATGTCAAGATTACAGTTAAGTAAGCCTATTAAAAAAAGAAAGAAAGAAAATGAGTTGGGTTCTTCTGTTTGCTTGTATTTTTAGAAACTAAGACGGCTCTTTTTGAAATATTTGCTAATCATCCCAGGAAGAAGTAGTCTCTTCATTTTCTGGGCTCTTCAACTCCTTCGATATCTTTTATCAAATTCACACATTTGGCATTTATCCTATTCAACTTTATATTGTAACTATATTTACTTGTGTGTCTGATTCATCTTTCCAACTAGTTTGTAATCTTTTAGCAGGCAGGGTCTATTTCTTTGTGTTTCTCTGTATCACCCCAAACACAGTAATCCACTACCTTACACACACACACCTAAGCAACAACTCAATAAATATTTGTGGAATAGTGTATGGTGGATTGATTGAAAATTCTCTTGCAAAAAAACCTTTATGAAAGTGATGTCCCATTGAGTGTATGCATCACTCTTCAGGAATTCTGTCTCTCTGAATAAATTTGTTTTATTGTTTGAGTGGAAATAGAAATGGCCCTTCTTCGATGATCCAATGAACTGGCTTCCTCTAATAAGGACACTTGGGAAACAGGCAAACCTAACTCTTTCCAGGAAGTACAGGTTTAGGATTAGAATTGAAGCTTAGTGAAGAAAGGGGAAGCATAGACTCAAATGTTGATGTGTGGCAAAGGAGGAATTTTAAAAAGAGACAGAGAGAAGTAGTTCCTGAGAGCACACAAAATCAAAATGCAACTGAAACTTCCATATACCTGACCTAGTTCTCTTTTTGTTAGATTCCACTGAATCCTTGGCTTTCCATGTGGTTCCTCTTATTATCAAGCCTAGGAAGAAGCAGTTTCACAATTTTGGGAACCCACAGAAAGGAGAACAATTAATTGTTTGCTCTAAGCAAAGGGTAGTTATACTATATATAACTATATATACTATATATACGTATATAACTATATACTATATATAACTATACTTATACTCTGCTGATTTGGTTCTTCCCATCGCATCACACAAGATCTTCAGAAACATTCCTGAATCAGTCTCTAAGTTGAATAGTGGGTGATACATTCAAGAAAGACTGAGAATGTTAAGTCACACTGGATCCACAAGCACAGACAATAAGTCACAGTATAGTACCATTGTTCTAACTAGAGTACTTTATATATCTTAAGACAAAAGAAATCAAAAGGCTTAAGAGCATGAAGCCCCATGGTAGAGGGATATATCTCTACAATGCCTAAGAGAATAACTGTACCCTTTGCCCACAATGCAATTACGTATATTTGTGACAAGGATTGGGGCATCAAAAATCACTCTGATTTTTTCAATATCATCTGTCTCATAAGGCAGAGGTGTTTTATAGACTATGGAATATACCTATAAAATGACAAATTATATGCCTCTTGATGGTCAAAGAGTAGGTTGTCAGGAAAATTGACCCCCCTTCCCAAAGAGGCAAGAGAAATGTGGTGCCACCATGTCATGATAAATTACCTACAGTGTCCCATGGGGCGGGGTGGGGAATAGTATTACAAACATTTCCACCTGTAGAAAGGAAACTTAAAAATCCCTGGAAAGATGCTGACTTTGCAGACTTCTCTTTTGTTTTATTCTTTACAGGAGAAGCAAATGGAAAAGAGCTTTGTACTTTGTCTATACCTCTGGCCCTATGCATTGACCTCCATGAGAAGATTATATGTAGACATTTTGTACAAAAGAATCCCCAGGAATACTTTTAGGGGTGCATCCATGTTACCGACAGGCCTGACTAGATCGGCCATACATTTTAATTATTGCACTGTCTCTAGCATTAGTCTGATGCAGACGATGGCTCAACTGTCTAGTGACAAAGTATAAAGAAGTTTTGAAGGACATTGGGGCCATCCTTCTCCTCCCCCTTACTTAACTTACTGAACACAAAAAGAAGGTTTCAAGAAACAGTCTGAGAGAACATTCCATGAGAGGCTGTTGACACTATTGAATGCTCAGGATGCTACTTAGTATCTCCCTTGGCACCTCATAAGTTACTGGGATGGAGTGGAAACCAAAGCCCAAGGTTTCTCAAAATGGGGCAACTATCCCCAAACACCAGAATGGAGTTATGGTCCTGACCCAGAGTGATCCTAGTCTAAAGAGCAGCAAAAGGCCAAGAGGCCTAATAGTAAAGAATTAGATCATGTGGTCTATTGATCCCTATGACTATTAGAGGATTGATTTCAACTTCATTTTTTGCAAAGGGGAAATGATTTCATATGTGCCATCCTCCAGTGTGTGTGTGTGTGTGTGTGTGTGTGTGTGTGTGTGTGTGTGTGTGTGTGTGTGCAGGACTGTGGCAATTCTTCATGTGTTTTATAGTAAATACTGTTAAGCTGACATATGGAGGCCAGTTGTTCTAGAAATAAGCATGTTGTATTTTAAAAGACTGTCAATAAGGTCAACCCAATGAGGCAAATCCTCCCAAAGACCATGGCCTGAAAGAAATTGCCTTTGGGTCTAAAAGAAAGTAAGTAGCAATAAACAGTAATATTAAAAGAATTGAAAATGAAAACCTGCAGATGGTTGTCATATAACAAAATCACAGGTGCTATTGACCAGACAATAGACAAGTTCCCTGAAACGGCATATGTTAATTAATTTTTTTTCACAAACAACGCAGACCCACTCCTCATTGGAGTAATGACCCGACTCTGTGAGAAATGGAGTGTAAGTATTCTTGTCCTCATTTCACAGATAAGGAAGTTGGGGGCTGAGAAATGAAATGATTTGTAATATCATCCAGCCGTTTGTGGTAAAAAAAAAAAAAAAAACTCCACAGGCCAAGTTTGACAGATGAGAATACAATGTCTCCCCAAAAAGTGTTTGTACATGGAGACCATGTACTTCCTGGGGCTTGACTAGCACTGAACGTATTTTTCTCAAAGCACAGTGCTACCGGATGCTTGGCTGCTACCATGATGGTATGTGGCATAAGGGCACATAAATAAAGATAATAAAAGCTGAAAGGCCTGCAAGCCCACGGCCTTAACGTCCTGGGACAGAATGTTCAAAGACTGGAGTCTTCCTTTCTGTTCTTTCTTTTATCTGGTGCTGCTAGGGTCTAATAAGCTATAGAACTGAACGGTGGCAAGGAGTCTCCCTAGTCCTGGGATCTCAGGGAACAAGCACTAACTAATCATTTCCTATTTGACAGGCACCCTGCTAAGCGCTTTATAAACAATATAGCATTTGATCTTCACAGTAACCCTATGAAGTAGATACTATTATTAACCCTATTTTACAGTTTAGGAAATTGAGGCAGAGCTTAGGTGACTTGTCCAGTGTCACATAGCTAGAAAGTGTCTAGATCTTCCTGATCCCACACCCAGGGCACTATCCGCTGTGCTGCCTAGCTGCCACCCAGATGTCCTGAGTTGAAAGAGACCTCAGAAGCCCTCTAGTATGAGCAAATCTCTTAACCTCTCTGAAATGTTTCCACATTTTTAAGATAGGGATTGTAATGCCTATAGATTCTCCCCTAAGAGAACTGACATAAGACTTAAATGAGATAATGTATGTAAAATTCTTAGCAAACCTTAAAGCCATATGTATGTATATATATATATACATATATATGTGTATGTATACATATATATGTGTATGTATACATATATATGTGTATATATATACATGTATGTGTATGTGTGTGTGTATATATATATATATATATATGTATATCTACGTCAGACAGGAGCTTTTCCCTCATTATAGTCTTTGTGCAAAGGCTTTACAACCACTTGCTACGTCTTTTGTAGAAAGGTTGAACTAGATTTCCAAGTCTAAAATTCCGTGGTATTGCAATCAGTTTGTTACTATATGATAGGACAAGGCCTAATTATTTATCAGTAGTAGTTGAAGGGCAACTGATTACCAAAGTCAAAATAATTCCTCAGTAATTCTGTACTTACTATCTATCATTACTGGAAAGTGAGCACAATTCTGAATTTGTCTGGCTTATACTAGATGACTGATCAGAGTTCCGACGCCTGTACTAAACCAAATCCTTAAGGTGAGTTAAGCCCTTGAGAAAGCTGCTTGAGATTTTTCAGCTCTTTCACTCACTCTCAGTGAGTTCCATGGACGGATCTGGTGGCTATATGTCCTATGCTGACCTACTGTTTTTGTTTCGGTACTAGTTAGATGAAATTTAAAACAATCAATAAACAAGTATTTATTAAACACCTACTATGTGGCAGGCATAGTGCTAAATGTTGGGGTTACAAAGACATAAATGTCCCTGCCCTCAAGAAGCTTACATTCTATAGTACAATATAACATTTATACATTTAAAGACATACAAAATAAATATGAAGTAATTTAGGGACAGGGGAACCATTAGTAGCCAGGAGAATTAGGAAATACCTCCTATCAGAGATGGAATTCCAGCTAAGCTTTCAAGGAATCTAGGAATTCTAAAAAGCAGAGATAATAAAAGAATGCATTTCAGACATATTAATTTACAGAGACTGGAAATGGGGTGTCATCTGTGAACAGCAGTAAGAAGGCCATATTAGTGAAAGAGAAGAAGAGAAAGGGAAAGGAAAAAAGGAAGAAGCATTTATTAGGTGCCCACTAAGTACCTGGTACTGTGATAAACACCATCTCCTTTGATCCTCTCAATAACTCCATGACGTGACTGCTATTATTATCTCATTCTACATTTGAGGAAACTGAGACAGACAGAGGTTAAGTGATTGGCCAAAGGTCACATGTGAGGCTAAATTAGAGCTGAGGTCTTCCTGACTCCAGGCCCAGCCCTCTATCCACTGAGTCACCTAGCTATAAGAAGGGGAATAATATATAATACAGCAGGAAAGGTAGGTTGGAGTCAGGTTGTAAATACCAAACAGAGGAGCTTGCTTTTGATTCTATATACTTAACAGATGCTACCTATATGTCTGTGGTTGAACAAAAGGATATTTTAAAAATAAATTTAACCCCAGTTCAAAGGCTTTTTGACTGTAATACTCATAGCTAAAATATTAGAGACATTGACATAGCATCTCTTTCTTTTCTCTTCCTCTTACTATAGACATAACAGGGTATTTTTTACAGCATTTAAGATCTGTTTTTCAGTTTCACTTCATGTCATTTGACTGACAAATTGAAATAGTTTCACCAAAACAGATGAGCCAGGAATAAAGTTGCACAGAAATCTAATGCAATATGAATTTTAATTTTCAATCTCATCAATTAATAATAATTTACCTAAAATGCCCTTTAAAATTTGTGAAACACTTTATATATCTCTCTATTGATCCTCCCAATTACCTTGTGAGATAGGTACCATAGCTATAATTAACCCCATTTTACAGATGAGAAAATCAAAACTCAGAAATAAAGTGACTTATTTATGATCATGAGGATTATAAGGGTCAGGGGTAAAATCTGAACCCATATCTTCCTGACTCCATAACCAATGTGATCCACCATGCAAAACTATCTATCAGGCAGAGAAAGTATTAGAAACCATAAAACCTCTGAGAATATACTTGATATATTAAGACCAAAATATACCATAAGCAATTTGAGATTCATAAGGCAATATCTAATCTTTAAAGAGCATCAGATTGAGATTCCATTTTGATCCAATATTGCAAGATTGCCATAGTATAAGAAATTACATTTCGATGTGCTGTATGAATCACTTCACAGCTTATAATTAAGGGGAATACTGTGTTTTTCTTTTTTATTTGAATGAGAGTAGAATGCAGTGTTGTATACATGATATAAAGCTAGAAAAAAGAGAATTGTGGGAGAGTTGAGAAGCCTAATGTCTTGACCTAGTTCTCCCATTACCTAACTGTGTAACTGGAGATAATAAAATCTCCCTGGATCTTATTTCCTCATCTATAAAGTGAAAATTATCTCTAAGGGTTTTTTGGTTTTTTTTTTTTTTTGCAGTAGGTATGACTTTTTTTTCATGTAGACAGAACTGGCTTCCCTTTAAGGATACAAGGAGGTTATCCTCAAGATTTAGTTGTTCTTGAGAAGGGCTTGAAATATTGCCATGGCTTCCTTGTCATTTGAGATCCAAGTAGCCTGGCTTATGAGAAATTGGTGTTTTTGAGATTTGATGGAATTCTCACTCTCCTATGAAATAGGACATCTTTTTGACCCAGCATTGCCACCCTGGCCAATGTGAAAATGAAGGCAAACAGCTTCAGTAGTGTGTTTTTTCCTCCCTCAGCCAATCTTTTGATGTTTAATATACAACACTCACCTTCAGATACTCTGAAGTCCAGCCAACCAGTACACTTTGCTGTGCCCCACTTGTAGATTCCATCTCCCATCTTTGCGCCTGTACCTGCAATGCACTCCCTCCCTACTTCAGTCTTTAATAGCACCTAACTTACTTACTTACTTTTTTCCTTTTTTCCTTCCTTCCTTCCTTCCTTCCTTCCTTCCTTCCCTCATTTTTTCATGCATTTATACTATGTCCCTGTTACTGTCCATTGGATAAGGTTGGTTATGGAGTAAGTCAGAAAGACCTGGGTTCAGATTCTACTCTTGACACGTATAATCTTCATGACTATAAATAAGTTACTTCACTTCTGAATTTTGGTTTTCTCATCTGTGAAATGGATTTAATTATACCTATAGTACTTATCTCACAAGGTTATTGTGAGGATCAAATGAGAAGCATGTAAAGTGTTTCACAAATTTTAAAGGGTATTTTAAGTAAATTATTATTAATTGACAAGATTAAAAATTAAAATTCATATTGCATTAACTTACTGTGCAACTTTTTTCCTGATTGATCTGTTTGGTGAAACTATTTCAATCACCAATCAAATGGGACCCCTCCCCCCAATAAAAGAACAAAATTTTAAAATAAAAAACCTCAGCATAAATACATATATTCTAACAAAACAAATTCCTACATAGCTGTGCCTGAAAACATATGTCCTCTTCTATGTTTTAAGTTCATAATCCTTAAGAAAGTGAGTGGCATGTTTCATCTTCAGTCTTATAGACTCTTGCTTTGTCATTGCCTTGATCAGAGTTCTGAAGTCTTTCAAAACTGGTTTTCTCTATATTGTTGTTGTCATTGTATAAATTGTTCCATTTACTTCACTCTGCATTAGTTCATATAGAAGTCTTTCCAGTGGCCTCTGAAACTGTCAATTTCTCCTTTTCTTATGGCACAATAATATTCCCATCACATTCACATACTTAATTCGTTTAGACATTCTCTAATAGTAGAACATCCCCTTAGTTTCCAATTTTGGGCTGTTATGTTAATGAAAATGGAAAAATCTTTCCCATCCATTAATAGGCCCATGTGACCTGCCTGAGTCACATCAGTCTGAGTCACATGAGTCTAAGTCACATGGTGCCTACTGTGGGAGAAGCTCGCTGAGTGGGTGGAGAAGGAAGGGAAACAGCTGGGGGAGAGAAGGAGAGAGAGAGTGGGAGGAAGGGGAGGAAGAGGGGGGGAGGGGGAGAGAGAGAGAGAGAGAGAGCAGGCAGAGGAACTAGCATGAGTGAGAGAGGGAGTGATTTTGCATGAGGGAGTCTGTAGGGAGCCCTGACAGAGGGAAGGCTTGGGGATGGTAGTACTCCCTGCATTGGTAATGTGTATAGACTTCTTGGTTACTATGATGGATTTGGCTTTCTGGTGTTGGAATAAATGTTTTGGTTTTGTCTTCCATAGAGAAAGTCTGTTATATTTTGCAATTCAGAACTATGCCAGCATAGTCATAGCAGTTGCTGTGGGTATTGAATTGGTGCTACAGGTTACCATTCAAAGAGCTGCTATAAGTATTTTTTGTACATAAAGATTCTTTTCCTCTTTCCTTGATCTTTTTGGGGTATAGGCCTAATGTGATATAACTGGATCAAAGGGTTTTCATAGAGGAGTAACTTTTTATATTTAGTTCCAAATTGCTCTCCAGAATAACAGAGTCTATTTTAATTAGTAATTAATTACTATTATATTGTACATATTTATAATATGTATCCTCTCAAACATCTTGTTGTAATTAAGTTTATAATTAATTTTATGTTCCATTAATACTTCATTTCTTATATTGAGCCTTAATCTCTAGACCGACCTGAATTAAACCTGGCCCAGAACACTCTTCCAGACCTAATATTCTCTAAGTGCTTTACAAACAGTAGGCCATGTGCTGCTAGGTAAGTATAAATGTTCATTTGTAAGTTAACAAAAGACAGTATGACATTTTGAAAAAAAAACAGGGAATAAGGAAACCCAGTTTCTAATCACAGTGCTATTACTAACTAGCTGTGTGATATCCAGTGTGACTTCTCTGATTTTCTTCAACTGTAAAATGGGATAGTTAATATTTGAGATCCCTTCCAACTCTTCTAACTGAGATTCTCTGATTCAAGGCACTATAACAGCAGGCTACTAAAAAGGTATAACAGGGAGACTGGCCAATGATTGCCCAATCCTTAAAATATCTACAAATTTGTCCTTCCTGGTAGATTATACTGACCATGCACAATATTCTTTTCTTGGTGCCAGTCCAACACATGGAAACTCAGAAAATGGGTCATGGTGATTTAGAGTTGATATGAAGTGATGATAAAAAGTCTTCTGGCTGGAGAGAAAGACTGATGACAAAGTGGAGGCTCAACTCAAACTGGATGTGTGTACAAAAGTTCTTTAGTGAATGATCAATCTCTATCTCTTCCTTGGTTCCTCCCCAGTGAGAAAGAATGCAGGCCTCTGGGTAGATAGGCTGTACCCCAACTATGTCCCTGAGCATAAGGCACTTCTGTTTCTGTTGTATTTATTCTTTCCTGGTCTTGGATAAATGTTCTGAGACTGAAATCACCAGACACCTAGTGAGACTGAGAAATCAATCAGAACCATCTGAAGCCCCACCAATAACTGAAATCCCGGAGAAGTTGGCAGCAAGAGCCAATTCTAGAAAGGGGTTCGCCTATCACTAGTGTCACTTCTCCAAGTGCATTGACTGAGAACTCCTCAAAAGGAGCAAAAGATTTCCAAGGTCAAGAATAGAAATATTCCCCTCAGCCCCAGGTGCTCTACTGTACACATGCTTCATCAGCATGCTGTTTTAAGCTTGAGTCCACTCTCCCCAGAGACATTGGGGGGGGGGCTGCAAGTATTATCCCTCTCCCAACCACCAATCCACCCACTCCACTCAGTTGGGAATTGTTTTAAAAAGACAGTTTTTGTTATACTTTTTCAGTAAATTTCCTTCTGTAAAAGCTAATTGGTGTTAATCAGTTGATCAGTATTAGGGTAGGGACTCAGGAATGACTGTTAGAAATCTCTACCCCTAAGATTATACCTAGAATTCCAATGGGAGAAGTGATCATTGCCTCAGTGGAATCTAAGCCACTAGTCAAGGTGAGTTGGGACAGCAAACTTAACGAGAGTACTAAAAGTTAATCTTGAGTAGATTAAGTTAATTAATTAAGTTAAGTAAATTAAGTTAACAGTGGCTCTAAAGCCACAAAATCAGACACTCTTCCATTTAAATCTTAGCTCCGATACTTAGTTTTGAACTTCCTCAGGGAAGTTCTCAAATCTGCTATTTATCAGAAGAGAAGTGAGACAATGAAATATATTGGTGCTTTCCTTTTACAGATTTCTTGGCAGTACAAAGATAGCTGATTATAATGATCGATTAGTCCATAAAATGAAGAAATTGCTTTATTGGCAAATATTGCTGCTGTTAGCAAAGATTAATCAGAAATTACTGAGTTGTTTTGAATGGGATTTTTTCTTTCTCTGTTCTCAGAACCTTCTCAAGACAGTTATAGTAATGGTAGTTTATTTCCATTCAATTAATCAAGTACAATCAATCTTCATAATTTGTGGATTCCATATTTATTTTTAACCTCAAAATCAATGTTTGCAGCACTTTTGCTATCATTCACAGACATGTGCAGAGCAGTGAAAAAAATTGAGTCACTTGATTCATGCTCTCCCAGCTGAGGTGAATAAGGCAAGGCTCTGCCTTCTTGTTTCAGTTCTTATGCTGTAAACAAATGTCCTTTTCACAGTCTATTTGGTGTCATCGTGGTTTTTTTTTATAATTTTTTGTTGATTTCACCGTTTAAAATGACCCCCCCAAGCATAATGGTGAAATACTGTCTAGTGTTCCCCAGCACAAGATGGCTGTGATGTACCTTATACAGAAAATATGTGTATTTGATAAATTTAGTTCAGAAAAGAGTTATAGTGCTATTGGCTGTAAGTTCAACGTTAACGAATAGACTAAGTGGTATATTCAGAAAAAGGAAGAAGAAATTCACCAATTTGTATGTGAGACCATTCTGAACAGTACTAAAGTAAAGGTTGTGATCAGAGGCTCATGGGAACCTAATTCTGTGTTTCCCTAGGAGTTCAGTATCTGTTAATTCAATATTCCCAGTGATTATGTAGAACAGAACTATTGTATTCATTAAGTACTTAATGTGAGTCAAGTGCTTTGCTAGATACTAGTAGTGCAAAAGCAAAAATGATACAGTCTCTGCCCATAAGAAGTTTATTTTCTACCAGTTAAATGGATTCTGGAATTCCCCTCAGGTCTATTAGAAACAGATAATACTACCATGATCTTATATGACATACACATAAAATCTGTACAATAAATCATTGAGTGGTCAAACAGATTTTATCCTAGTTAGTCACCTGGTTGAATGCCTGGGTCTAAACATAAGCCATCTCTTGAGCCTCTATCCTCATTGCTTTTCCTTCACTCCCAACTCCAACCACATGCTCACAATTAGCTTAATTTCCCTTATAGGCTCTGGTTTAACCATGCTTGGAGCAGCTCTAACTGCAAAAACTTCTCTGGTAGAGGCAAAGGACATTTCAATATCAAGATATTTTGTTACATTTGGTGCCCAGTACTTATCTCCTAGACTTCTCCTGTGACTTCTGGTGTTCCTGGTGCTGTCCTTGCTTTGATTCCTAAGGCTCACTGCTTAACTGGTGTAGCTAGACTTTGAAACCAGTTGATTGCTTTCACTTTTAGGCAGCTAGGTGGCACAGTGGATAAAGTAACGGATTTAGAGTTAGAAAGACCTGAATTCAAAACTTGCCTTACATACTTATTAATTGTGTATCCCTGGACAAGTCACCTAACCTCTTTTTCACTTTCTTCATTTGTAAAATGGGGACAATAATAGCATTTACCTTACAGGGTTGTGGCGTAAGTCAAGAGATTTTACATACATATATGTATATGTACATACATGGAAAGAACCGCACACATTTTTAAAAAATCAAAAGTGAACAAAGGAAAATTATTATGACCAAGCTTGACCCCCCCCCCGCCAAAAAAAAAGAGACATGAGAGGACACTCCCAACCTACTCATCCCAGAGATAAGGTCCATAATTATTATGCATTGTATATATTTTCAGAAAATAGCAAAAATAACTTTGCTGAATCATTAGGTTGTTCCATCTCTAAAAGCCACACCCAACATTTCCACTCCTTATCTGACAGCTGCATTTAGCATGATAACAGTGAACACTGCACACTACTGATATTTCACTTCTTTTCCTCTTGATCTCTAATTGCACACAAAAGAGTGACATGATAGTGTACACTCTGTTGCTTCTTTTGCAAAGCTTTGGGTAGCTGGGACTCTTTTCCATCTAACATTGTACACTATAGGTTTACCTCTTGCACTGTTACATTGACCTCTCCTCCCTCCAGGAGCTTATCCTGCAATTCTTTCTCTGGTCCTTGCAACACGACTTTTTGTTTGTTTGTTTGTTTGTTTCTGTTTCCTCCATCGGTTTAGACTCTGTGTCTTCCTCTTCTTCCAGATTGGGCATTTTTGCTTTTTCTTCTGTTTCCTCCATCAGTTTAGATTCTGTGTCCACCATCAGTTTAGACTGTACAGTCTTCATCAATTTAAATTTATGTCCTCTCTCAATTTAAACTCTAGGTCTTTCTTTTCTTTCAGAATGATCTCTTGCTTTTGATTCTTTCTTCCACAGCTGACCTGCTTCTTCCTCCTCTTTCATTTTGATCACTATTTTTACTTCCTACAGCATTTTTCTCTGTCTCCAATTTTGCCACTCTTGATTTTATATCCTCCAGCGTCCTACACCCAATCTCTTCCATTTCTTCTAGCTTTAATTCATATTTTCTCTTTTCTTAATCTTTTAATGGCTTACTTATTATGTCTTCCTCCCTTTTGGGGGGGGGTGTGGCTATTTTTATTTTCTACTTTATTCTCATTCATGTCAACTTTTTTCTGCTTGATATCTTCAGGCATTATTTCATCTTCCATGTCACTGTCTCAGTCTTCCACCCTTCTTTGCTTGAGCTTTAGTAGTCTTTTCCTTGGTGCCATCCTCTTTGACCTTATTTCATGCATTAAATGAGAGCAACAACATGCTCGTGGAATTTCAGTTACAGTATCACTGAAATTTTCTTCCATTTCCCAGTCTTTACACTATGAAGTTTATGCCAAGGCAGACAGCCTACAAGTCTTTTTTTTCTAAAATTTAAATGTACAATAAGAAAAAGAAACATAATAAACTTAAATATTGAAACTTAAATACAAAATAAGAAAAGAAAAAAGCATTGCCATGTGCACAGCAGAACATAAGAGAGGATTCAAAATATACAGTACTAAATTTTCATCCCAAGAAAGCTATATAATAAATAATATGTTGTGTTGAGAGCTGTCCATCTTTGCTTCCTTGTAAGTTTTCTTTTGTTCTCTGCTGTGCAATTTTTACTTTATTCTTTTCTCCCTTCCTCCCCTCCCCACCCACAAGGTTACAATTAAGTGTAGATATATTTATATAGATATAAATAGATATACATATACATATATACACATACACACATAGACATATACACAAATATATGTATATATACATATATACATACCCTTATTTACATATACATATGCTTAGATATCTATAATCATACTCATATAAAGACATATATATATATATATATATTCACATGTGTCTTTGTTAGACCATACTATATTTATTTGTCCTATGTTTCTCTAAGGATGGGTAACCTCTTCCTTCAAAAATCCAAGTCTTTCCATATTTTTCCAAGTCCACCAACTCATGATTTTCTACACCACAGCAACATTCCAGTCTTTTACTGGGTAGTTATTTTAAATAGTCCAAAACAACATTGATGGATACGGCTGACACACAGGGTAGTCTCCCTATTTTTCTCTTTAAATTAAATCTGTTTTAGCCTTAACTTTGTCCAAGATCATGATTTCCAGCCCTACTCCTTTTTCCCAACAAATTCGGCCACTGATCTTTATTTTATGTTGGTGCATATCTCTTATTTCCTATCCCTCCTAACTCCTCTACTTTACTTGTACCTGTTACCTTGCCCTCCTATTACTTAACCTACCCCCTCCAAGAATCCCTCCCTTATCTTCCCACTCCCACTAATCTAAACACCATTCCATACCCCTCTTTAACTTATTCCCTCACCTTCCCCTCTAAAGATCTCTCCCTTATCCCTCCATCCCCTTAGTGTTTTATTTCTTTCTGAATTTAGATTTTTTATATTCTTCTAGATATATATGCATTGTTCCCTCTTGAACCCATTCCCAATGAAGTAGGTTTCCAGAACTACCAGCCCTCCTCTCTCATCTAATTCCTCTGTCGGTTCTTCCTCTTGCATCCCATTTGTATAAGATAATTATTCTTTTTAGCTGTTCCTAAACAATTTTACTTTTTAAAATACTCAATCTTTCTTATGAACTACCCAATTACTAATGACAATCTTAGACATACATTTTATATTTACTCCTATAAAAGGGAAACAGTCTGTCCTTATTGAGTCCCTTGTAATTAGTCTTTGGTATGTACCTTATATTTCTCTTGGCTCTTGTATGTCAGATCTTCTATTAAGTTCAGGTTTTTTTTTTAAATAAAATGCTGAAAGTCCAACAATTCAATAAATATCCATTTTTTTATTCAGGATTATGCTTAGCTTTGCTGGCTAGTATATTTTCGGCTGGAACCTCAGTTCTTTTGCTCTTCAATATATAGTGTTCCAGGAACTGTGGTCTTTTAGTGTCGCTGCTGCTAGGTCTTGTGTGATTCTAATTGTAGCAACACCATATTTAATTTTTTTTCTTGTTGCCTGTCATAGCTTATCCTTGAGCTGGGGGTTTCAGAATTTGATTATAATGTTCCTATGGGTTTTCCTATGGGTTCTTTCAGGTGGTGATACGTGCATTTTTTTTCTTCTTTTTCTGCTTTCCTTTTTATTCTAATGCTTCAGCACAATCTTCTTTAATTATTTATTGTATTATTGTGTCAAGATTCTTTTTTTTATCATAGCTTTCAGGTAGTCTGATTATTCTTATGTTTTCTCTTCTTGATCTGTTCTCCAGATCAGTTCTCTTCTATTTTTTTTTTATTCTTTACATTTTGTTTTATTATTTCTTGGTCTCATAACTTCACTGGCTTTCCCTTGCCCTATTCTGATTTTCAGGGAGTTGTTTTCTTCCTTAAGATTCTGGATATCCTTTTCTAATTGATTGACTTTCTTTTGATAATCTTGTTTTTTTCTTGGATTGTTCTTATTTTTTTTTTAAGTTTTTCCTCAATCTCTTTCATCTGATTTTTAAAGTCTTTTTAAAGTTCTATGAATTCCTTTTGGGTAGGTAATCATTTGACATTACTTGCTAGAGAAAAAGAGGGTTTCTTTACTTCAGTATCCTTCTCTGAAGATGAACCCGAATCTTCTCCATTCCCACAGTAACTCCCTATGGTTGGATTCTTTCTCCTTTGCCTGCTCATTTTTTTTTAATTTGTAGCATCTTATTTTTTGAAATCACCTCTAGTCCTGTGGTATGGGAGATGGTGCCTCTGGTGTCAGATCGTCTTTCAGTTCTCCTCTCTGGCCTTGAACCAAAACCAAGACCTCCATCCTCCTATAAGTGCCCACAGCCAGCAGCGTCCCCACCCCACTGCTTCTGCACTCACTGGTCATGGGCTGGTCCCTTTTCACCCAGGGCCATGTCTCTGCAGCACAGCTAGGTCTGGCATTCCTTGTTAGCAGAGGGTCCCTCGATCTTCCCTGGCTCAGACGCCCAACTTCCCTCACTGTCCCAGAGCTAAAAACTCCTGTGGCTGGGGCTGAGGCCTTCTTCACAAGGAACGAACCTCATCCCGGGATTTTTCTTTTTTTAGATCTTCTCCAATTGCCCCGGGAGGACCACTGTACTGCCCCAACTCTTGTTTATTTTTTTAACCATTCTATGTTCACCCTGAGGCATTATTTCATCTCATTTATGAGGGAAATCTGGAAAGCTTGGAATTTTCTGATCTATTCCACCATCTTCCCAGAATCCTCTCCTGCAAGCCTTTCTTGAAAGGATCTGTTTTCTCTGGCTATTCTCTGAAATTCTCTTTCTCTCCTATCCCATCTTTGTCTGCAATAATATAAGATATCACATGTGTCCTGGGTCCTCATGATGGTTCTGTACCAGCCCGTGATTTTCCTCTCTCAATGAATTGAAGCCTTTCTGCTCCTTCTTGAATTTCTTTAGACTGAGTTGAATATGGTTGTAGATCAAAGGAGGACTGCAATCCATACTGCTTTGGAAAACTCAACCTTTCTCCTATTGCCTCTGTAGGCTCTCTCTCTTGATTTCTGATTGAATATATTTTCAAATTAACTAAACACAGAGTGGAAGGATTGATGCATTTCGAACTGTTTGATAGGTTTCTGCACCTCTTCAGAGAAAGGTGTCACTTTAACACAAACCTTCATGCAAAGCCCTGGAGATCATATTTGTGTTTGCAGGAGATCACATGGCAGTTATCATGCCATCCAAGTTGGGCTCTGTCTTTCCACTTCTACATTCTTCAAAGACCATATATCAAACATCTCAGAAGGCTTGCTCACTGCCATGGTAGGAGGCTGATTTATCCTAATACCAATACCTTAGCCAAATATCATCCTGCCTTCTCATCCCCCTCCCCTTGATTTCAATCCCTTCTCCCACCCCCCTTCACTCTCCCTACGCACATGGATTGACAAGTCTATGCAGAGAGTCTATCAAGTAGGTAGGTCCAATTAGACTGCAGTCCCAATGAGGAGTAAGCACTGATTCAGAAAAGTAGAAACACTCACTCACTGACTAAATACAAAAAAAAACTGTGACTTTTTCTAGGATTTGATAACTACTCTTAAAAATGTGAATTATTTTTATCGTTGTTCAGCCTCTCAGTGATTTCATGTGAAGATATGTGGTTGAGAAGTCCCCAAAACAGAAGAACACACACAAAAAGGAAATCTGGCCTAATCTCTTCAATGCCACTTGGAGAAATATAAACAAGCTTTCAATCAATTGGTCAAATACCAATTCATTAGTGTTGTCTTATGTGAACCTAGACAGATCCTTTTTTGCTACATACTAACTCTATCCAGGAAGGCAACTCATATTAGGAGAATGGGGGTCACCAAAAACCTATTTCTTTTGCCAGCTAAAGATTTACTTTCAGAGATTTTGTCTTCCTATTCACAGATAGGAGTCCTTAGATCTGAAGGTGGCTGTCTACAAGACTTTTTTAGAGTATGTATACAAACAAGGATGTATTGGCAAATCTTTAAGGATTGGTTCACTGGTAGGGGATGGAGGGGGGGATGTACTCAAGACCCACTTTTAAGTTTAAGCTACCTTATCAGCAGTTTTTCTATCACTTTCTTAAGCCTGAATAATCACCAAACAATAAATCAATCCCAGAATTGCAGTGTTTGCTGAGGTGTAATTGCAAACGTTGAAAATTTAGCAAGTCATGGCCTGTATGAGCTGGCTCCAGCTCATCCCTCCATATGAGTTCCTTTAGTAGTATGGATCATCGGTACAGATCTTGGCTCTGTCACTAGCTGCGTGACCTTGTAAACATCACTTCATCTCTCTGGACCTCAGTTTCCTCAGCTGTAGAATGACTGGGAAGGGGGTAGACTGGATGACTCCCAAGGTCCTTTCTGGCTCCAAATCTATGACCAGTGTTTCCTTATCTGTGAAGAAGAGATTGGACTAGATAGCCTCTAAGATTCTTCCCAGTTCTAAATCTGTCATGCTGTGAAAATGAAATCATTTCCACAGCTTTATCTTGCCTTGTTTGACAATCTAAATAAAGCAAATGGTTTCAAGTTTAGATCTTTTGGGTACAGCACTTGCAATTTTACCTAGTTCCCCTAGATGACGCTCTTTCCTTAGAAAATACACTCCAACAACTATTCAGGTCTGTTTCCTCTGACAATTCTCTTCAGAAATTGAATCAATCAACAAAAAAGCATTTATTTAGTGCCAGCTGTGTCCTAGGCATGTAGTAGACACTGGGGATACAAATACAAAAAACAGTACTAGAATCCTGCTTATACACATATACTTATGTGAACAACCTATTAATGAAAATGTTTGATATTTTTCCTGTGCCAACAATTCGACTTATGGAAGAAGGAGAAGGAGTAAGAGAGGAAGAAGAGGAAGAGGAGGAGGAGGGGGACCATCGATGGATTTATATTTTGGCCAATGCTGAGTTGGATGCTTCCTGTCAGTGATAATTTTTAGCAATCGTCCATCATGAGGTCAAGGAGTTCCCTACTACAGGGTAGAAGAACGTGTATACAGATATTCATTCCATAAGCTAAATTTGAAGTTATGGGGATATTTAGAGAAGGAGCAGAGATCTGTGACATGCCAGAAGATGGACACTGTCACATGAAAAAGCAGCTGAAAGTCTAATACTTCCACAGGTGAGTGTTTTGTCAGTGTTTGTGAACTTTGTTGTAGGGAACTAATCTTTTTTGCCTGAGTTATCCTTGGAGGATTGACAATGAGAGCAAATGAACGATGCAGGGCTACGAGGAAAGACACACACCAAAAAGTGAGGACGTAGCCTCGGTAGGACCTGTAAGTGCTTGTCCCTTATGGTTGCAGCCTTCAAAACCCATGCCAATGTGAGGCCTTGGGGTAGGACATTTCCTGAAGGCTTATTTAGCAGATAAACATTTTAAATATTATTTATTAAAACCATTATTTTAAATTTATTCATTGAATTCCAAATTGTTTTGGTATTCCAAATGCATTCCAAATGTTTGTTACAAATGAATCCATATTTCATTGAGTTTGTAATCTCAGTAATATGGATACTCCCTCCAACAAGGCAGACCATGACCAATCTACACCCTTGAATTCTGTGATTCTTGTCCATGGACTCCCAGATATCTACCATTTGGGGTTTGTCCAGCACTGCTTTCTCTGGACCTTGCATAGATACCAACGGAACATATGGGTTGCCTCTTGGGCTAGCTATGTAAAAAGCCTATCTTTTTTGTTCTAACTAGAAGAACGCCAACTGTGAGAAACCTGGTTGGGGGGGGGTGGCACCAGACTTCTTGGGCAGGGTCAAATCCCTGAGGAAGAACCAGGTGATCATCCCTTAGTCTATGGAGATCACAGGACCTCCCTTAGGCAGGGTCAGGCCCTGAGGAAGAACCACGTGATAACCCCTAAGGAAGGCCGTGCAGATCACAGGACTCTCAGAGGAAGACCAAGTGGTAGCCCCCCCCTTCTAACTGTGGGGATCACAGAGCTTCCTAGGGGTTAGTAGACCCTGAGGAAGGCCCAAGTGATGGCCCCTTAGAATGGTTGTGGGAGTCACAGGACTTCCTAGGGTTGGACCCTGAGAAAGACCCAAGTGATAACCCCTAAGGAAGGCTGTGCAGACCACAGGACTCCCAAAGGAAGACCAAGTGGTAGCCCCCCCCCTTCTAACTGTGGGGATCACAGGGCTTCCTAGGGGTTAGACCCTGAGGAAGGCCCAAGAGATGGCTCCTTAGAATGGTGGTAAGATCACAAGGCTCCCAAGACAGGGCCAGAAGACCCAAGTGACGGCCCCTTAAGAAAGCTGTGCAGACCACAGGGTTCCCCAGGGAAGTCTCAAGTGGTAGCCCCCTTAACACTGCTGTGGGGATCACAGGACTCCCCAAGGCAGGGTCAGGAAGTTAACCCGAGACATGCTGCCGCAGCTCATTACTTTCCTGGTAGCATAACCTTAGGAAGATCCATGTGACTTGACCATTCTCACCCAAAGAACTCAGAACCAGAGTGGGCAGAGGAAGGTGTTTATTACACTCCTCAAGAGAGAGCAGGTGCAGTGCTCACTGGGAACACCCATACCAATACAGCAGTAGGAGTGAGGATAACCAGTTACTCCACTCCTGTTTGTGTTATGATTAGTTTACATTCTTCACTTTTTTACATATTTTTCTTAAGTTATACAGTTTACATAGGTAGGATAGTAAGGATACAGAAGCAAAAGTGAAGTCGATTAGTTCTATCTTTCTTGTCTGAGTTAGGATTAGTCTACATTCTTTACTATCCTACCTTTCTACTTTAACATATGCAAACTATGCAGATTAGTAGACCTGGACACTTGACCAGAACCTAGCCCTTGAACTGACATGACAAGCTTGGACTGATTCAACCAGTTTAGCCTCTCTAGCTTCCCTGACCCCTGGCTGGCCATTGTCTTTGTAGGTAAACTTTAACTCAGCTATATGGATAGCTTCTGTGGGAGCAAAACCAGATACCATACTATCTTTTCTTATATAATGAAGAGTTCTAACTAGAGCAGGACAACCAGAACTTTGGTCCAGGGTAGAAAATTGAGAAAATGAAGGAAATTATTCCAGAGTAAGAGACTGAAAAAGTCCATACCTGACAAGTTGTTTTCTTCTAAGGAAAAGGGTCTGGTGGTAGGGTAGGCCTGGTTCTAGAGTTGATGGAAAACACAAAGAAGTTGTGGCAAACAGGGCTGGTGATCAGATTGCAAAAGTGGAGTAATATTCTGGCATGACAATAGCATGATTGTTCATTCAATTCCTCAGGAAGAAGCCAAGATCAGTGAATCCCAAGCTTTGGCCTAGCATAAAGATTGAAAGGGAGGCCTGCCCTGACCCAATACACTTGTCCTGTCACCCAGAAAGTCTATTCACTGACTGGGATCTCCCTGAAGCTGGTCTAGTACTCAGTGGAAAGGGAAAAGTCTGAAAACTGGTTTTAGAACAGGACAGGCCTTCTCCTTCCCTATCCCCTCCCCACTGCCAACCTGGGAAAACTACTGGGACTGTTGGATCAGAACAAGGCAAGAGAAGAGTGATGGTATCTCTGACCTTTGGAATCCTTGTCTTCTAAGAAACAACTCTGCCTTCATGATTTTACCTTCTCCTGCTTCTCCAATTTTCATAAACCTAGGAAGCTGGGGGGTTAGGAGAGTGGAATAGATTGAAAGTATGGTGAGCCACCTTAAAGCTGAAAGAAGAAATAGAGTATCCTAGGCCCCTTCAGGATTTTTCCTGCCCTGAGGAAAGGTAAATGTCTCCCTGGGCCTAGGGGAAGGGAAACTATCTCTTCACATCCAGGAATTCTCCCTTTCCAGCTTCTGGGGATAGACCACATCAGGTGGCATAATTCAATTTAGTCCCTCCTGGAGGGCCATGACTTCCTGGGAAAGCTTCTATCACCTCTATGGCTCAAGGAAGTGTGGGCTTTTCTTTCCCTCAAAACTTTACCTTTCCAAAATACTTAAAATTTCCCAAGAAGAGGTACGGAGAGATAGCTGTTGGGCCACAATGTACCTAAAAAGTTCAGAAAATTTTCTTCCCCTGCCTAGATCCTTGAACTGGGTCATAATATCAAGAAATGCCGATTTGGGGCAATTCCCTATAACCTTGTGCCCCAAAGGGAGACCAAATTTCTACTACCTAGCTGAAAGAACACTGATCCAGGAGGGAGGAGAATTTGGTTCTAATCCCAACTCAAACATGAACACTGAACCTCAGTTTCCTCCTCTGTGAATCTGAAGGCGTTGAGTGGTCCTCAATATCCTGTTAAGTTTTGTGAGTTTTGGGGATTCGGGCTCTCTTTGACTACACCTCAGTTTGCCCTCAGTTTTAATAAAAGTTGAATGAACCTTCCTCTGTGACCCTGGGCAGATCACTTCTCTATACAGTCTCATTGTTCTCCTCTTTAAAATCAAGGAGTTGGATAGAATGATCCCCAGGGTCCTAGCCAGCCCTAACATGATTCTTTGAAGGTTTGGTTTTGATTTGGTTTGGATGGTGAGGGGTATGACTTCAAACCCTCTTTTAGTCTTTTCCTCAAACATGTCTACTTATACACTACAATGGTTACCACTCTACCCCTTCCCTCATAGCCCACCCCACAAGTAAGAGGGATGCCAGCTCTACATCCCCATTCTTTTTTGCTACTGTATAAAGAAACAAATTACCTAAGCCCCAAATTATCGAAAGTAGCTATTTAAAATTGGAGACTATATTCCTTTTTCACTCCATTAGCCATATCATGGTGTCTAAGGTCTACCCAGTCATGGTGTCCACCCTGCCTCCCCAATATGAGGATATCTTTCATGACTCTTGCCTTAGACTCAATTTGCAGTGCTTGCCCAAGGTACAAAAATTCCTAGTTATGATTCCATTCTAATGGTATCACATTAACATTTCTCCTAAACAATTTTTTCACTACTTAAGTGTCAAAGCTTGCTATAAATTTAGTTTACCCTTCTCTTTGATTCTGTTTTGCATCCAACTCATTGTCCATCCATAGGACCTATTTGTATTAATATATGTACTTATGCACCTGCCTTCTGGACTTTCTACCCAACTGCACAGCACAGTCTTGATATAATGCATATTCTTGTCCTACTTGGTTTTCCTTGTGTGGATAACTGAACCAAACTCTTCTTAGTGATTATGAATCTTGCTTAATAGGCTCTTTAATATTTCAGAGCTTGGTTCAGATTCCATCTGCCTCAGATGGAATCTGGCCCACTTGTGAAAACGAGTGTCACAAAGGGTGAGATTTCTTAAGACTACCCATTATGGTGAATATGTAATAAACTTTGTTTCTCTTTGGCTGTGAGAAGGCTTGAGTTGAATTCATTTGAGCAGGACCCAGGGTGTCGGTATTTTGGGGTCTTGACCACCCCTAAAAGCATATTCCCTGATTTCTTCCAGGCCAGATTTGAGCTCAAGAAGATGAGTTTTCCTGAGTCCAGACCTAGCACTTTATCCATTGTGCCACCTTGCTGCCCATCCTAAATTAACCCCTTACTTTTTTCTTTTTAAGTGTCAAGACCTATTAGAGTGGTCCAAAGACAGATGTCAGGATCCTACAGATAGTTTAGCCATTAGTACAGTGCTTGGCAAATAGTAAGAGATTAAAACATAACTTTTGTTTATTTATTCATTGCATTCTAAATGGCCTCTACTGCAATACTTGCCAAGAAGAGAAAGGCTCATACTATTAGGTGGTAGTCCCCTACTAATGGGAACCAACATAGCATATTTTTATCTAAGGTTGCTCTTCCATGCCAACCTCTCTTGAAGCAATGTGATGCAGTGGAATGTTGTGTTTGTCACACAACCTAGGTTCAAATCCTACTCTTAATATTGGCAGCTTTGTACAAATTACTTAACCTCTATTTACCTTATTTATAAAATGATGGGGGCAGTCTTTAAAATTTCTTCTAGCTCTAAATACTTGAACCCATGAACCACACCCTATCCATCCTGGGTCACGAATGCCAATCCCTCTACTACCACTGACACACTCAAAACACCCCTATGTCCATTTTTCAAAGAATGGCATATAGCAAATCTACAAACCTAAGATCTTTTACAAAACAAAAGATACTATCCAAAAAAGCTACTCCTAAGTGGATACCTTGATAATCGAATAGATTATATATTTACCTTGGCCCCTTCATAACAACAATGTGGCTTGCTGCTACTATGGCTGTGTAAGACCAACAACACCAGCACACAGAATAGCTGCCAGCACAGATTCTTTGATCTGCTTTTCTAAGGAAAGCAACCTTAAGGGGTTAACAATCTCATTTTAATTCAACATATATATATCATTCACTTAGTTCAGGGGGGAAAGCCAGCACCCTGAACTTCAAAGGAAATACAAACAGAAATTACAAACAGAGATAATATAAACAGATCAAATAAACACAAATCAGTCTATCCATAGCAATACATAGTTACCAGAGAGAAGCACCAACATCTGGGTGTTCAAAGCTGGGGGGCTCCTTAGCAAGGGCTACCCAGAGTCTCATCTGGTTAAATCACACAACACTCTTCCAATAAGTGAGAGCCCCAACCTCAGAGCTCTTATACCCTGTTCAGGGTTCAGGGTTCAGGGTTCAGAGCAGACTTAGCAAAAAGGTGTTGGGCATGGGGCCTGGGGCTTTCTTGTTTCTTAAGCAGGTCAAAGACTCTTGATTCAATCAAAGAAAGGAAAGACAACAAAAAGTCCACTTTGCTTACCATTACATTTGAAAGGCAAGACGCATCAAAGATACTTGATTACCTTAGCGTTCTAAAAGAGAAAACAGAAAAAATCCCACCCTAATTATCATAACACCATTCAATAACAAAAAAAGCATTAATGCTACTTAAGATGCAAATATCCTTATAAACATTTGTACTCAATGGATGTATATATTTCAGAATTACAGATCTTGTGTCTTTCTGGTCAATGATTTCAAAAGTATACATTTCGATATTACAAATATATTGTCAGCAATGAGTCTTTACCTAAAATTTAAGGAGAAAAAAAAGTCATTTTTAGCAAGGAGGAAAACAGCTATGTGAGAATGTATGAAGCAAACTATATTTTTATTGCAGTCTACATTCCTAAAACCTATAAAAAAAAATATTTCAGAGCTTGCTGCAATCAACACCATAGCATCCAAAAAGAAACAACTGAAGGCATCTATTGAGAATGCCTTTTCCATCTGAACTCTAAGCTGGACAAGCTACATGATGTAACAGACATTGCCTATAAGATATCAGAATGTAAAGAACTTAGTTCACGAGAAGCATATAATAACTGTTAAATAAAAGAAACTATAAGTATAGTAGTGAGATAAACAAAGTATGAGGCAAGCTAGGTGGTACAGTGGATAGAATGCAGGGTCTGAAGTCTAAGTTCAAATCTGGCCTCAGGCATTTCCTAGCTGTCTGACCCTGGGCAAATCACATACCCATGTTTGCCTCCCTTTCATCACCATAAAATGAGCCAGAGAAGGAATTAGCAAACCATTCCAGTATCTTTGCAAAGAAAAAAAAAAAGTAAGACACAATTGAACCAAATGAACAACAATAAATTGAATGTTTTCTGGCTTTAGTTTCAAATATTTTTAAGTGATAAAAGATAGTAAAGAAAAACAAAACTTACTGAATATTAGGTTTTGTTATATGGAACTTTGACAAGGCTCATTTCCTAAGTAATCACTATTCCAACAATCCATATTTCTGGTACTTCATTTTCTGTTTTAATCTTCATAGACTTTTGAAAATTTCATGGATTTTTGCCTTTTCATCTCTTACAATCTCAGAATTCCAATAGCACTTGTTTACATCTCCTTTACGTGATAATCAAATAAAATAATATTTTTAAGCACTTAAACTGTGCTTAGCACATAGTAGGCACTAAATAAATGCTAATTCCATCTATTAATCTGCTTACCACTGTTATACCTGTTTATAATTATCTTGCCTGACTAAGTTCTAACCTGCCTGAGTGCAAAGCCTCTCCTCATTCCCTTCATCAGTGTCTTGCACATAGTAGATACTCAAAAAATTCTTGTTGAATAAATTCTATCCTGCTAAATGTAAAACTGACCTTTAATAATAAGTTTCAAAACCCCTATAAGGTTTTGTTTTTCAAGTTATATTTGAGTAATCAAATTTACCATTTTGAATTTCATTTCCCCTTTCTGCCTTTTCCACCTTCTGACTCACCTTTTCTCCTGCTGAGGAAGTTAGCCACAAGAGAGGAATTGAAATTCTTATAAAAAGCATTACTTCCTCCATCTTAAAAACAGTAAAACATCTACAGGAGATTCTTTTGAACTATCAGCAATGTGTTGCAATGGCAGAAGCAACGTAAATATATAAGCATCTAGGTTCAAATCCTTGACTTTAGACAATTCATTCAACCTCTCTGAGCCTCAGTTTCCTTGTGGGTCAGAGGGGTACCCTTACCTGTTGGATGAGGTTATAGAGATATGAGCCTTTGCATCTGTCTGTTAAGCCTGAATTTGGGCATTGAAAAAACTATAGCACATGTACTGGGAAATTGATCCTTGGTTGAACTGATTTTTTGATTCAAATATTGGGGGTCAGAGCTACCACTTTATGCTAGATCCATGAAAGGTTATCTTCCTCAAAGAGCAAACTATTTCTTTCCATCTTTTCAGAGAGCTACATAGAGATCAGAGACATGAGAAGAGATTTTGGTCTCCCAGAGGGCCCACTAACCACCACCACCCCTTTAGCTTCAGAAGTGGTGACAGGTGAGGGTAGTGGTGGAATAACAAGACTTCTCGTACCACAATTTCATTAACTCTGGCTTTCTGGTTGATGGAAGAAGGTTAGGAATGAGGAGAAGGGCAGTTCTTTGGAAGTGTCAGCTTCTTGAGAAGAGGAGGATGGTACATGTGGTTCCTCAGAGCCAGAAGAGTAGCAAAGGACTGTGCCACAACATCAGGAAGCAAATATCCTGAATTTTGCCTTCCAATGATAGCATGATTTATTCAAATAGTACAGGTCCAATAGGAAAGGAGCTACCTCTCTAGTAAATCCAAGATTGGTTTCCTCCTAGTAAAGAATAAACTCTTAGCATTGTGTCATAAATCTAGATACTTGTAAGGATCTCCACAAGGCTACATAATCTATAGGGATCTCTGGTTTGAAAGTAGGATTCACTGGAATGTCAGGAGGTTACTCTTCCATTAATCCTAGGGGTGTTTCCATTTCAAGAAAAATATAAACCACAAAGAGGTAGCATGAGCCTTAGCTGAAAGATAGGACTCATATTGGAAAGGAAATCAACTATTTATGGGCTACTATGAGGCTGCCATGTTGTTTTTGGATTCTCCAACAAGTGGAAAAGGCTGTTCTATATTTGATATGTATGCTCAGTGCTTGGATCATATCAGGGTACTCTTATATTCATATTTATGAAGACCTAGACTTGAGATCTGAGATTTCTCAGAAGGAGCTAGGAGATGGAGGGAGAGAATGAGAAGGAGGAAGAAGTGAGCCAAAGAAATATGATTTGTGAAAAAGGAAGATTGCCCCCAAGACTGAACCTAGTTCATGTTAGCCTAGAGCCTGAGGTCTAGATCAGGGATCACCAGGGATGTAAAATAAGGCCACTGGACTAGTTGACCTCTAAAGTCTTTTCTAGCTCTAAATCTGCTATGTAAACTAAGGCTATAAAAATGTGAATTCAGTCCTTTGTGCCCCTAAATGCTCCAAGCACATGCATATTTTATATGAAATGCCCTTATGTAACTCTTACAAATTCTTTACATCTGGAATAATTGGGATAAAAATTACAACATATGTGGAGATTGCTTAGAAGAATATAGTAAAACCAAAGAAGATTGGGCCATCTCCTTTGCATATATAAAGGAGTCACTTAGTTTTCATTTTGATTCAGCCTAAGTGGGCCATCTCTGGTTGTCCTGATGAATATCAGGTCAATGGACCCAGATGGCTCTGGAGGAGAAAGTGAGGCTGGTGACTTTGCATAGCCCTCCCTCACTCAAATCAAAGTCAATGCAAGTCATGTCATCATTTCTCTGATGTCATGGTCCTCTTCGAGAACAAAGGACAAAACACAACTAGCATTTATATAGTGCTTTAAGATTTGAGAAGCTCTTTATGGTATCTATGTTAATTCTGTATAGACAGGAATCAAGAAAATTAGGTTTGTCCTGGGCCCTAACTTAAGAAATTTAGTTACTAAAATACTAAAGGATCTACATTACAATGCTATCTTCAAGGCCTAAAGACAGGACCTTCAGGATTTCTCTACAAGAAGTCTGCAAAATAATTGCATTTAGAAATACTTAAATATAAAGCATCTCTGCCTGAGTGTAAGTAACTCCCTCCATTAGACTGTGAGTTCCTTTAAAGCAGAGACTGGTTTTTGGTTGGTTTTTTTTTTTGCCTTTCTTTGCATCTCAGTTTAACACTGATAAATAGTAATAAATGCTAGTTGACTGCCTGACATCAGGTCACAACTTTTATGCCTTAGTGGTTCTGTGCGTGTGGCATCAGAAAGATGATGCCATGACTTGCAAGTCAATTGGATTTAAGTGAGAGAGGGCTGTGCAAAGGAGAAAGCCTCACTTTCTCTTCCGGAGCCATCTGGGTCTGGTGGCCAGATATAGATCAGGGAGAATGGAAGATCTTATCCTTTTTAAGTGAAGGTCTTTCTGAGTTTTCATGTTGACTGTAGCAATACCTATTCAGTGATTAGGGCTGTTAGTTCTAGAGAACTGTCTGAGGCACAGAGTGGTTAAGTAACCTGCCAAAGATTGCTTAAGTAGACAGTTATCTGAGGCAAGATCTGAACCCAGGTCTTCCTCTAACACTCTGTCCTCTATGCCATGCTGCCTCTTTACCTTGGAACTCAAAACTTTTTTTTTTAAATGTTAAAAATTGTTTTTTAACATGTAATTGGGGAAAAATAAAGTATCATTTTTTAAAAAAAGAAATAATATCCTAAATTAAATTTAACAGGAAATATTCCTACTGATAATCTGAATTTTCAGTTGCTATTTAGAAATGGTTGGAAGACAAATTTTAAAAGAACTAAACTCTTCCCTCCTCATCCCCCCACCAACAAAGTTCTTTTTTTTCCCTTAAGCATTTCATATAAATGGAATGTCAACCTCAAAATACCTGTAATTTTCTTGTTTTTCTTGAGAGTTCTCTTAGTCTGTGAGTATTGAGGGTATGAGAGAAGATAAAGCAATTTATTCATGATCTGTCCTATTCTATGACATGTTTAGGAGATATTTTGTGTCAGAGCCAGGCAAATCTCTATATATGACAGAACATCCATAATCAAAATGTTATGTGATATGTAGCTCATTAAGCAGTAGGTTGTCTGGTTGAGGGAGTAGAGGGGAACACCAGGATATTTTCAAAGGAAAAACAAAACAAATCTTTTCTACATTGATCCAACACTCTGTGTGTGTGTGTGTGTGTGTGTGTAACACACACAAACAATATTGCACAACTAAATAAGAACAAATGATAGTCACAGCCACATGGTTACAAATTACCAGATTGGGAAGGGGAACTTTGCTCTCTCAAAACACGCAGTCAGATCATGGAATTCTGCTCAGACTATCTTTCCTTTCCATCAGATAAGAATCATATGCAAGACTTTGCTCAGCAGGCACATGCCTAGTCAAATTCCTGACCCGGGTAGTCATTATTTCCCCTCCTACCTTGCACTGAACAGACATTCAATAAACACCAGTTAATTAATGAGGGTTTCAGGGCAGATAGGTGGCACAGTATTTAGAGTGCCTGGCCTGGAGTGAGGAAGACTCATCTACATGAGTTCAAATATAGCCTCAGACACTTAGTTAGTGTCCAGCCCAACCCCGACAAGTCACTTAATTCTGTTTGTCTCCGTTTTGTCATCTGTAAAATAAGCTGGAGAAGGAAATGACAAACCATTCTAGCATCTTTGCCAAGAAAACCACAAATGCGGTTACGAAGGGTCGGACACAATTGAAGGTTCTGAACAACAACAAATCTAAATTCAGGGTCACCAACTTGAACTTTCAGGAAGAATTCCCTAATTCTTTATTAATCACAAAATAAACAGATCTACCCTAGAGTGTCCTTACTGCCTTCTGTGCAGTGGACATGAACATAGAGGTTTCGTTGGTAAATAGTGTAGGTTTATTGTTCTCAAGGCATGATCTCTACCAGAGATTCTAGCACTTTATTAATATTAGCGCATGGACTCGCAAATTAGCCCTGGGAGATACTGGACATTTAAGAGGAAATTTCAAAAATGGGCATGGGGAGTGGCATTTTGAATTCTTAGAATCATGTGGGGGCCCCTGAGATATGCTATTTCAGAACTACTGCCTCAAATTATAAACCGGAAAACTGAAAGGGACTCTCCTCCTCCATTTGATAAATGCCATCAAGATCAAGTCCTGATTTCACTTCTGAACAAGGTTTTATCAAGAAGAAAAGGCCAGGGACTAGGTGCTTTTATGCTCAGGATTATACTAGATATGAGATGACCTTTTAAAAGAACAGGTCACAGCAAGTAAAAATCCTGATTAGTCCATGTTTGGAGTACTAGGTTCAGCTCTAAGAATCACAGTTTAGAAAGGATTTTGATAACCTGACATGAATCCAGTGGAAGGTACCCAAAATGGCTCCAAATACATGCCAAGAGATTATTGGTGAGGCAACTGTGGGTTAGGAAATCTGTGAAATATGGAGGCCTGAGAGTTACTGTCAAGTTCTGTAACTAACAGCAGGATTTGCTCTTGTTCTGTTAAGTCTCAGAGACCAGAACCAGGAACGAGTGGAAATTTTAAAAAAGCAGGGTGCGGTATTTAGGTTTTAAATAAGACAAGGCTTCCTCTCACAGAGACTTACCTTTTTTGGGGGGGCTAGTGGGTTCACTTTCACCTAACATCTTCAAGCAAAGGCTAGGTTATTACCTGTTTGGTAGTCTCCTCTGCAGAGGATTCTTACTCTGGTATGAGTAAAACAAGATGGCCTCTGACATCCTCCTCTGGCCTTCTCTGATCCTATAACAGTAAAGAATTATAAATGGTTCTTTCATGGGACTCAACTTGTGGTATTATCCGTAGAGGGAACTCTCAAGTAAGGAAACTCCCTCTGCTAATGTAGGTTGGCACATCTTCTGCAACTTTGAGTCTTGGAAAGTTGCTAGAACATTAAGCAATAAAGTGACACAATCAGTGTGCATCAGAGGCAGGCCTTGAATCCTGGTCCTCCTGGCTTCAAGGCCAGCTCTAGACCTGGAGTCAGGAAGAGCTGGGTTCAAATCCTATCCATAGACAGATTAACTCCGTGATCCTGGGCAAGTCACTTCACTGCTCAATGCTTTGGTTTCCTTATTTGTAAAATGATGGTGTCAGTCTATAAGATCACAAAGTTGCCTTTCAGTTATAAAGTCAGTGACTTCTTTATCTTCTCCTATGGTCCAGTGCAGGACGGTTCAGAGTACTTTGAGTGGGATCACACATTTAAAGCTGAAACTGGAGCTTAGAGATCATTTATACTGGAGGTAAATCAATGGTGACACAGCGAAATAATTAAATGTACTGACATAAAATAAGTTGTACGACTTTTTACATCTTTAACAAATATGATGTACAATTGGCCCTCCTTTTGCTGCAGTTATTTATTTGTGCGTGATTTAGTAGTAAATTCATGAGATTTTGACACGTTTTTCAATTCATCATGAACTCATATATCACGTGGGATATTAATGGACCTTTGCTGAACAGTCCATTTTTCCAAACTCAGGTATGATAATAAGAATAGCTTTTAAATAGTGCTTTAGAGGGTTGCTAGGTGGTATAGTGCATAGAGAGCTAGGCCTGAATTCAACAAGAGCTTTATTAAAATCCGGCCTCAGATAACAGCTATGTGACCCTGAGCAAGTCACTGAATCCTGTTTGCCTCAGTTTCCTCAGCTGTAAAATGAGCTGGAGAAGGAAATGCCAAATCACTCCAGGATCTTTGCCAAGAAAATCCCTAATGGGCCACAAAGAGTTGGACCAGATTGAAACAAAGATACAATGACAATATAATGTTTTAGAGCTTACGATTTTTTTTTAAATCACATTTGATCCTTATGACAACCCTATGAAATAGGTGCTATTATTGTCCCCATTTTATAGATGAGTAAACTGAGACTGTGAAAGGCTAAATGATTTGCCCAGCATCACAGAGCTGGTAAATGTCTGAGGCCAGTTTCAAATTCAAATGCTCTTGACTCTGAGTCTAACACTCTCCACTTTACCATGTAACTGCCTTATTATATTTGCCTTAATTATGGCTCATTGATTTTTAATGATATTTAAATCAGAAGAATTCCCAGGTCACTGATGCATGTTTATCTCCATCTCCATTATTTCCATCTCTTAGATAAATTTCTATAATTCCAGAACAAATGTTCATCATTTCCTCAATGAGGATAAGATTTCAAGCTCGCTAGAAGTAAAAAATACCCAAAATATTTTTGGCTAGATGAAAATGCCTACACCTAATAGGCTTACCTAGATTTGTTCTGACAACAGTTTTGGTATAGCCCTAAATAGAAGGAAAATAAGTTTTATCAGGTAAAAACTACCTTTGTTCCAAAAAAAATTTTTTAATTACATTTTGTTTCTAATTTTCAGTGTTCTAAGTATTCTCTTGCCAATGACAAGTGTTTTTTTCTTCATAGTAATGATTAGCAGCTGTGATTTTGAATTGGTCTTTTCACTGTTCTTCCACCTTGAAGAGGCCTGTAACAGTCTACTAGACTCTAGACTCAGAGGTGGGGAACCTGTGGCCTTGAGGACATATGTGGCCTTCTAGGTCCTTCAGTGTGGTTTTCTGAGTTAAAGTTTTACAAAACAAATCCTTTTATTAAGGGGATTTGTTCTATAAAGTTTGGATTCAAAAGGTAGCACTTGAGGACCTAGAGGGTCACATGTGGCCTTGAGGCTGCAGGCTCCTATCCCCTGCAAAGAATCACTAATGATTCCTCCATCAGCCAAGTCCCTCTCAATATCTTTGCTTATTTGCCGAGGATTAATTAAATTGTCTAACCACTATTGCCTTAGTTTTTTGTTTTTGTTTTTGTTTTTCCCCAATGGCACATTCCTTTGTGTTTCTTGCCCATCCTGATTCATCGTAGCTTGAGTGATTCTTGAAAAATTTGACTTCCTCCACACCAAATATTATAGACAGAGATCACTGCCCTCCTTCCTGTGGAAGCTAGAGAGCTCCAATGTGGCTGGCACATCTTGTTCTCAGGAGAGAATTTGGGAAAACAAAGAACAGTTTGTGGCTGGTTTTCTAGTTTTAATTTGCAAATCTGGAAACATAAACACCCTCCTAACCACTGACTTTTAAACATGTGAAGTGAGCAAATTTGTTGTGTTCATCTGTGAAGGGCAATAAACATGGAACAACTGAATTAGTCTCTTTTTCCCCAAAATACTCAAACCATCTGGGTACACTGTGTTATTCTGAGTTTTTCCAGAGACTTCAGCGGTCTATCAGCATCAAGAAAACAGTACTTTTTTCCCCTTTGCTTACTCAGTCAATAGCTCTGGGATTAGTGTCTGTGAGGGTCACCTGTCCATGAACATTAAAGGTTGTCTATATAATGGACAATAGACAGGAATATCTTTTTTCCCCTCCCCCACATCTGCTCTGGCTAGAACACAGCCCATGGAGTATCATTGTGCACTGTCCATTTCTGGAAAACCATGTAACTCAATGACAAAAAGATTTGGCACTTTGGTATGACGAACCAAACCCAGGATGGTACACAGGGCCTCCCTCCACCCAGCAGCTAACGTAGGTGAGAGGTAGGGTGCTTCATCATTTCAAAAAGAGAAATAGCTTCCAGAGCATTTTCTTAACTTTAAATTCAAGGAGTGACAAGCAGCATTTCCTCCATGAGCTTTTCACAAGGAGTGACTGAGGGGGGGCTGCCATTATCTCACTGTGACAGAATGGCAACTATGAGCCTAATCATTGGCCTGGCTTGCCAGAAGATGTGGAATCAGAGGAGATGGTTTGGATAGAGGCCAGGTGAAATATAAAATGCTGACTGCAGTACTGAAAAATCTTTTATGTTCTGATGGTTAAGTGTCAAACACAGAAAAGAGTTTAACAATAGTTATAAGCTAATGCTGTTTGATCTCATTTTTCTGTCAATGTTACTTTGTGAATCTTTTTAATTTCTTTTGTGGAAAAGAAATAAATATCTCATCTACGTTGCACTTCATGTCTTTTCTAGACCTTCCCCTTTTGAAAAGACCGTAGACATAAGCAAAAGCAAAATTTAAGTAATTTTCCCCTAGTCTAGGACATAAAGAGTTGGAATGTAAATAAATAAATAGCTTGACCCCTCTGTTTAGGGCCAGGTCTGCCTCCAAGACCGACCCTGTCTGGGTTTGCCTGGGCTCCAAGATGAGAAGGTGCCTGGTGGAGGAGGAAAGTGTTACCCAGTCCTTCGGGACCCAGAAGCCAAAATAAATATAAGAAAAATGAGGAACTTGAGGCCTTGGTAGGTCATTTTACTTACAGCCACACTCATGAATTTGTACAGCCAAGTTAAGTCTCAGTCACTATAGGAACACACAGCTTGATACCTTAAGTTCAGAGTCAGTGAAACAATGCCAAATGAGGAAGGAGTTTGCTCCAGCTGTCAACTTCCTATTCTGAATACTAATTTTCATTAACTAGAAACTTAGTTCTTTTGTCCGTATGCTGCTGAAGAGCTTCAGTTCCTGCCAATAGCCCACTTAATTCCACTGGTGAATCAGATACACTGATTAAAAAGTCCTGATTGTCCTACCTTCTTATTTTCCCAGCACCACCCTTCAAATTGAATTATTCCTTTATTCTTTCCTTTCATTTTTTCTCTTCTTATAGTCCTCTCTCTCATGCCTTTTTCTTAGACAAGATTCAGGCCTACCCTAAACTTGAGAAAAGCCTACATAACGCCTCAGGTGAACATGCCAACTTTTATCTGAAGACTTAAAAAACTGAGTCGTGGGGCTATTTTGAGAATCTATGTGCTAACATTGAGGCAGTGGGGTATAGTGGGCTAAGAATCCAACTTAGAATTGTAAAGACCTCCTTTTGAATCCCTCCTCAGATACTTGTTGGCTCTATGACAATGAACATGTCACGTAAAATCTCAGTTTTCTCATTTGTAAACTAGAGATAATAATAGCACCTCCCTCCTAGGGTTGATAATGAACATAAAATGCTTTGCAGAGCTTTTAGTGCTATATAAATATGATTCACTATTTATTGACAAACATTGACATATGCCATGTGGATATAGGACTATGTTAATGACTGCTCCCCCTTCAACAGGGCATATTTAAGTAATGGTTCCAGATTTGTACTGAGGACTACACATAGTGTATGACTAGCAGAGCACATTGTATGTGAAGACATTGCTGCGATCTGTGGCCAAAGAACAGAGGCAATCCAAAAGGCTTATATTATGTGTGAGGATCAACCCCACCTACCCAGACCCATCCCCCAGCCTCGTCCTCATAAGCATCAAGGCCCCATAAGCTTCGTGATCTAACTAATAATAATAATTACAAGTTATTTATAAGCTGTTGTGGTAATCCTATAAGGTAAATAAGGAGCAGCTATTATTATCCTTATCCTTATAAAGCACAGATAGGTTACATGGCTTGCTCTAAGCCCACACACAGAGTTAGAGGTAAGGCTGGGAATAAAATCTTACCCTTTAAACTCCCATTCCTAGGCTTACCAGACTATGACATGTCTGAGGGAATGGCAGGGAGGAAGAGAAAACAAGATCTAGACAAGATTGTAAAGTTGGTTCTTTTCCTCTTTCCAGTCTTCCATAGAATCCCTACTCTACCACCACCTCTCACCTCTCACCTCTAACCTTACTACTTTCCTACTATCCAATTGTTTTCCCAAGGGTTGGTTCTGTTAAGTTGGAAAGTAATCTGATAAACACACTCAGTCTAGCATCCTGGAATATTAGCTCTAGAAAAGATTTAGAGATCAATTCTCTTTAACAAATGGTTTCCTATAATGTTCTCTATTTGTTCCCTGCAAATAGAGGCTTATCCAAGCATACTTTTATCACTACATTCTCTCTACTTCCATAGCATTCAGTTGTTTGAACCACAGAACATAGCACTTGATTATATATAGTTTTGTTTTGTTCTCTAGCAGTTTGTAACCTACGAATTTGTCTTATTTTCCCATATAAGCTTCAAGGTCCTCAAGAGAAGGAACTACATTTTCCCCTACTACAATGTCTGCCACGATGTCCAGTACAAAGTTGCGCATACTTTGGCTGTTTAGTCAATGTTTGTTAAGGGATGACAACAAAAGGATCAGAGAAGTACAGAATTTCAAAGCTGGGAGGGACCTTCTAGATCTAGTCCAATTCTCAAATTTTACAAATTAATAAATTGGTCCCTATTAATCCTAAAAATTCTTTTCACAACTAAACTCCTAGAAAAAAAGTCATCTACACTCTTTGTCCCTACTTCCTTTCTTGTTATTCTTCGGCCTTTTGTAAACTGGCTTCTTATCATTCAATTGGACATGCTCTGTCCAAAGTTACCAAGGGTCTCTTAACAGATAAAAAAGAAAAAAAAAGTAGATGTTTCTGTCTTTTTATGTATTCCAGATGTACCCCACTCCTCCCTCAGTTGAAAGGAATCAGACTACATCAGAAGCCCTCCTAGCACTTCTCAAAAGCCAGGCCAATTGTTTTTCTCCTTGCTGAGAGCAGTAGTACTCTCTAAACACATATTACCCTCTGTTAAGTAGGTGGAAGATGATTAAAGAAGCTTTCTTTAGAATTTTAATCTGAGATCCTACCTATCCTTCCTCTGAAGCCTTTGAAGTTTGCTTCTCTAAAATCTAACCTGTGTGTCAAACTACTCTTAGCTTTCTTCTGTTTCTCTATCTTGATATAAAAGAATGGTCACTTCAAGCCAAAGTTCCAGTCATTTCCACCCCAGCAACCTGAATAAAGTACATTATTTCCAAAAGTTTTCAGTTGTTCTCAACATATTAAACATAAGCATGCCTCGATGTGAGAGTTATTAATTGACCTCTATCCAAGATCACTGTGAAGGGATAGAGAATGAGGTATCAAAGACAAGGAGAGATTCCTACAAGGAAAGGTCTCCCAAATTACAAGTGCTCCCTGTACCTATTTGAATGAGTCCTACTTCCCTAGATTATAATTAGACTTGTTTAGATTCCATTCCTTATTTCAATTCAGCAAATTTAATGAAATAAACACTTATTATGCACCTTCTGTATATAGAATAGAGGCCGTTTGGTATAATGGATGGAGTCCAAATTAACAGTTAAGAAGACCTGTCTTCAGGGGCAATGCTAGTTGGTGCAGTGAGCAGAGCCCCGACCCTGGAGTCAGGAGGATCAGAGTTCAAATCTGGTTTCAGACACTTCAGCAAGTCACATAACCCCAATTGCCCTGCCTTTCCCCCTCCAAAAAAAAAAAAAGACCTGTCTTCAAATGCAACATTCTCCATGATAATAGCAAACCCTTTTGATTTGTAAATGACTCCCTTTGGTGAGTATATGACTCTCTGTTTTATACTTCATTTGATGTGGATAATCAGAGTCATGGAACAAAGTTATCTGTATTTGATATATCTTTCAAGAAATCTCATGATTCTGGTATATAAAGGGCAAACACCTAGTTGGAAGAGTCTCTCTTGAAAGATCATCCATCGGTTAAGATTGTTTTTGTCATGAAAAGTAAATATTATGGTATCATATAATCATCATAACTTTCGGTCAATTGCGTAATTGTAAGTGCGTGGTTTGATGTGGAATGACTGTTGTGAAAGCCTGTCAATCCCTCTTCATAACTTCTTCAGGGATGCCCTCAATATGAATACGATTTATTCTAATATTTTGTAAAGACAAGAAATTAGACATACAAATTAGTACTGTTGTGATTTCATGGTGTGTTATGGCAGCACTGTCTCAAAGAATTCAGTCAGACCACCTCTAATCCAAGTATAGGAATGGAGGAATGATGCCTCCAACAGACTGAGTTCCAGGAGGAACCAGAAACTTTGTAAGACAACAGAGGCAAATTTATAATGTAATGATGTTGATTAAAGAACAGAAATTAAGAATATTAAAAAAGCAGGAGGCATTTGTCAAGGGATTAGGTAATGGGGAGGGGTCCTAGCCTTAGTCAAACTCCCCACTCGATTACCCACAATGCATACAGAAAAACCCATGGCAGGGGGAGGGCATGTATGTATGACAATGATATTATAAGCCTCTCTATGTCATAAATTAACCTAAAGGACAGCTTTTGCTATTACTGCACAGGTACCTACTTAGAAAAAGTTGCTTCTATTGTTTGGGGGTCCACATCTTGCTCAGGCATCCTGGTGGTGCTGCTTTCTGATTGGCTGAGTATTATGGTCCTTTCAGAGATTAGATGAATGTGGTTGTGGTTGAGTGCACAGACACACCCGTTTCTATGAAAAAAGTTCATGAGGAATGGGTCTGGGAGCAACAGCTAGCTAGAGGCAGTTAATTGACCTCTATCCAAGGTCACTGTGACCTTGGGATATGGCTGGGATCCCATCACATGGACATGCCTGCTATTTCTGGGAGAAATATGAGTTTCTGGACATACTTGTAGCTCTGGTGAGGCAGTGAGTCATATGTGAGGAGTTAAGATACTGGAGGGGGGCAATGGCTAGGTAAGGACAGTCGCTATATTAAGTCTGGAAGCAGTGGCTAGCTAGGGGAGTCAACCTGCTGTTCAGTGAGGCCGATGATTGAGTCTGGGGGCCTGTGGTGTGATAAGAGCTAGATTGTGTGGTCAAATCAGGGCAGGCCTGCTATTGAGTGGGGCCCATTAGAAAGTTAGAATATTGGGGCTGGGGGCAGCTTTATTAGGACTCCATCAGTACTGATGTTTTCTTAGTCATCTGTGTTGGTAAAAATGCCTGTGATTTTTTTTAAACATTTAGCATCTTTTCCTTATTCAGATATCTTGATTTCTGATTACTTGATGCCCTCAAAATTGTGTTGCCTCCAGCAAAGACCACCTTCATCAAAGCTTCTTACCATCTCTGTTTCCTTTAGAACCATTACTACTTTGATAATGCAACAGAAATTGCTAACTAGATTTGAGGCCAGAGGTCTGAGGTTCAAATCCTACCATTTTTACTAATTGTTTTTATGACCTTGAGCAAAGTTACTTAACCTTCTTGGATCTCAGTTTCTTCATCTGTAAAATGATGGGGGAGGAGACAGATTAGATGACCTCTAAAATCCTTTCAGCTTCTAAATCAATGATACTATGATCCTATGTAGTATATTAGGGACCGTAATGTTAAAATTTCAAAAGTAACAGCATCACTGCTATAGACAGAGAAAGCAATTTGTTATAGAAATCTTTCTAGATCTTTCCCATTTTCTTCTTTTATTTTCCTCCCAGCTATTAAACATATTTACACTTAGGTATAAATGACTGATAAAATTAATTAACTTTACCTGGTATTTATATTTTTTGGGAAATTAAGAATTTGGTTGAACAAATTTCACTATACAAGTGAATAGAACATTACTGCCCCATAAAGAATAAACAATGTGATTACCTCAAAGACTTCTAGGATCTGAATCATGGATCTGAAGTTTGAAGGGACCTTCCCCGTACTACTCTAATCTCCTCTCTTTACATTAGTTTTTACCATCCCCACCAAGCACCTTGAAAAAATTGCCTGAACTCTGCCTCCACTCCTCTCCTCTTACTCATTCCTCAACCCCTGGAAGTCAGGTTCCAACCTCATCACTCAACGAAAACAAGCATCTCCATGGTTACCAAGGACCTCTTAATTGCAAATCTGATGTTCTTTAACCCTAATCCTAAATCTGCTACATTTGACACTTTTAACCACCTCCTTACTACTCTAAACCTCAGGGGTTTTCATGACATACTCTTCCTTCCCTGTTCTCCTCCCACCTGCCTGACAAGTCCGCAGTCTTATTTCCTTGTCTATCAATCACATCATGCCTTCTATCATTGTGCCCCAAGGTTCCATCCTAGTTCTTCATTTTCCCTCTTTACTCTCTTTTTTGGCAAACTCATCATCTCCCATGGGTTTATCTATCATTTCTATGCAGATGACTCTTAGTTCTACATATCTAGCCCCAGTCTCTCCTTAGCTTCACTTGTCTCACCAACTGCCTACTGGATATTTCAAACTGGATGTCCCAGGGACACCTTAAACTGAACATGTACAAAACTGAATTCACTATCCTTCCCCCTAACCCCTCCTCTCTTCTAAATTTCTCTATTTCTATCAAAAGTATTACCATCCTTTCCAGTCTCCAGTTCATAACTCATATTATCTTGAACCTTTCATTGTCTCTCACCCCACCTATTCAATCAGTTGTCAGATCTATTTTTATTTTTTTCAACTAACAAGCATTTTTTTGTCTCTCCTCCCCCTTTGAGAATCAACAACAAAAACTAAAGTCTAACAGACATGCATTAGTTGAGCAAAGCAAATTCTCACTTCTATCATACTCAAAACTGTATGTTTCTCTCTACTTTGTGAGTCCATTATCACTCTGTCAGGAGGTGGGTAGCATACTTTATCTTCGGCCTTCTGGTTCCTGGGTTTGTCATTGCATTGATCAGAGTTCTAACAGCTTCTCAAATTTTTGTTTTAATATTGTGGTTACTTCAGAAATTGTTCTCCTGATTCTGCTCACTACTTTCTGTATCAGTTCACACAAATCTTCCCAGACTTATTTGAAACCATCCATTTTATCATTTCTTAAGGAAAAATAATATTCCATTTCAGTAAATACATCTTGTTATTTTTACCTTTATCATGTTTCTTATCTCCACCCCTATCCTTCTACTCACACAACAACTGCTTTATTTCAGGCTCTCATCACTTCTTACCTAGATTACTGCAACAGCCTCCTACTTCATTTCTCTATGGTGTATGCTAGGGATACAAGCAGAAGGAATGAAATAATGCCCCACCTGCATTCTAATGGCAGAGACAAGTCCAAATATAAGCATATGCAGCATAAATCTGAAGTGAATAAATACAAAGTTGTTAAATCCAAAGTTGTTAAAGTAGTTTGGGTGGAAGGGCACTAGCATTTGGTTGATTCAAGCAAAAGATGGTACTTGAGCTGTGACTTAAAGAGAGGATCTCTTTGAAGTGGAGGTGGGAGACAGTGTGAAATACAGATGTGAGACAGTATCAAGGCAGAGGAGAGTCATATATGAGGAATAAAGAGAAGTCTAGCTTGGCTGGATCTACAGTGAGGGGTGAGGACTAACATCTAATGAGGCTGGAATGGTAGGTTGAAGTCAGGTTGTCTAGGGCTTTGAAAATTAAATTCCTTTTAACTGGTTGGTTGGTTAATTGATTGGAGGCCAGACTGGTTACAAGGTTTGTTTAATGCCACACAGGTAAGAAGTAGAGGAGTGGGATTTGAATTCAAGTCCTCTGACTTCAGTACTAATATTCTAGTACAGCATTCTCTGCTGTACTACCTTGCCTCCCAAATAGAATATATGTGGGAAGATTGTACTGTGATACAGTGAACAAAACAGACCTGAAGTGAACAATATGAAAAAAAAACTGTGACTACAATTATGTAAACTGAATCAATTTTAAGAAGCAATAAAACTTAGATCAGTCAATCAACAAGTAGTTATTAAATGCCTTTTATGTACCAGGTACTATGCTAGGCACTTTGACAGGGTTGGTACTAATTGGGAAACTTTAAAAAAAAGCAAATAAAATGTAAGGTTGCATGAAGGTAAAGTTGAGAAACATTTAATTGCTTACTATGTGCCAGGCACTGGCACTTAGCAAGATCCCTGAAATACAGCAGGTACTTAATATATAAGGAAGGGAAGGAGTCAGCATTTATATAGTGCCTACTACATACCAGGTACTATGCTAAGTACTTTACAAATATTATCTAATCCGGTCCTCACAACAACACAGGCAGGTAGGTAGTAATATCCCTGTTTTATAGCTGAGGAAACTTTAACAAACAGAGAGTAAGTGACTTGCCCAGGGTCACAGCACTACTAAGTATATATGGCCATATTTGAACGGAGGTCTCCCTGGCCCCAGATGCTATTGACTAAGCATCTATGATACAAGGAAAGACAAAGACACCATCCCTGAGCTCAAGAAACTTCCATTCTCATGGAGGAAACAAGGATTTTTTAAAAATGTACATGCAACATACAGACTATGTAACTAGATGGTAATCTCAGTCAGGGGGTGGGGGGAAAGGGTAGGAGATGGGTGGGAAAAATACCTCTTGGCCTTTTAGCTGAACCTAGAAGGAAGCCAGAAAAGCAGGGGCCCTCACTCACTGGTGTTAATTTCCCTGCTCTCCGTACATTGTAAGAACACTGCGGATACAGAGGTGCACGCTTGGATGAAATAAAATCTGTCCCCAAAGTGTGCGTAAATAACAACAAATTACTTATAATCATGTAACAATAAAATAGATAATAAATGCATGCAAATGAAAACTAAAACAATTTTCAAGGGATTTTTTAAGGTAGTCCTAAAAGGGAATGTCCTGGACCCTCCCGCCCTGTATGCTCTATGCAGGCATGTGACTTCCCCCCCCCCCCCAAAAAAGAACAAAACCGAAGTGGAAAAGTGGTCATCTGGCTCCGGGCAGCGGCTTCTTCCAGCTTTTCTCGGGCTCAGCACGGGGGCAGGGGCAGGGCGGAGGCGGGGCCGGGCTGGGGGCGGGGCAGGCTGGGGGCGGGGCCCAAAGAGAAGGCGTTTAAAGACACCCGGCCGGGCTGCGATAGGCGTGTGTCTCCGCAGCGATCCTCGGCTACGTCCTCCTCGGAGCTAGCTGCCCTGCCTGCCTGCGCACTCCGCATCGCCGCGATGGCCGGACCCCGGTCTTTCCTGCTGCTGCAGCTGCTGCTGCTAGCACTGGTGTTCGCGGTCCACGCCGACCGTCTGCCCCGCCCCTTGGGCGGCCTTTTGGAAGCCAACGAGAACGAGGAGGGCGTGCAACAAGCGCTCAACTTCGCCATCAGAGAATTTAACCGGGCCAGCAACGACAAGTACGGCAGCAGAGTGTTCCGGGTGGTGCGAGTCAGGAAGCAGGTCGGTGCGGGCGCCCTTCTCCCACTCCGCGGGCCCTGAGGGGAAGGGCGGTTCGGGGTCATCCCGAAGCAGAGCCTGGAGCTGGAGCCGCGCCCCGCGCCGTGACTCCCTCTCTGGGGGCGGCTCCAGCAGCGGGGATCCGACGCTGCGCCGCCATGCGCCCTCCCCTGCAGACAGTTTGTTGGGCTTCTCCCCTGGGATCCAGCGGAAGGGCCTCCGCCTAGGTGGGATCTGAGCCTGGGGGCTTGACACGAGACCTTCCAAGCCGGGACCCTCCCTTGGGATTGTGAATTTTAAGTATGTGTGGGTATGTGGATGTATGTGTGTGTGTGTGTTTATAGATACGTATTTCTGTGTATGTGTAGATATGTATGTGTGCACACATGTATAATATGTGTGTATTGTGTGTACAAACGAGCGCATATAAAATATATACATATTTCTGTGCATACGTGTGTGCATAAATATATGTATGTGTCTAGAGATACACACAGATATATTCTTATGGTCAGGGACTGTATTGTTGCTTTTCTTTGTACCCTGACCGCCTAGTCACTTAAGTGTATTAAATACCTTCTACATGCCAAGCACTCTGCTAAGTTCTAGTGGCTAGCATGCAGTAGGCACTTAATAAATGTTTCTTGACTACATGCAACTGTACCCTATAGTCACTTTCTGTTTGTTAAAAGGAAAGAAAAGCATATCCTTTTCTTTGTTAGTACCAACCCTGTCCGCCTTGTTCATCTCAGGTGCCTGGCAGTGATTGGTACATAGTATGTAATGTATACTACGTACACCCAGGGTATCCCAAAAGACTTGGTGCGATTTTAAGCTATTAAAACAGAAACCATTTCATTATGACTGGCTTCCTTTGTAGTCTTACGCATTTTATTTTATGTATTTAAGAACATTTTTCTGAGGAGGGGTCTGTAGGCTTCAGTAGACTGCCAGAAGGATCCATAAAACATAAACAAATGGTTAAAGAGCCCTGATTTAGGAGGTGGATTGTCCTCTGTTGGGCAAATAGAAACAAATGTTTTCTCCCTCTCCTACCTACCAGGCTTTTCTGCACTGTCACTTGGATTAAAAAGGGTAAGGGGGAGAGAGCAGTTTGTATTGGCTGAGCTCAGAAAGTGGAAGACCCGGTGTACTTTCTCCTTTGCAGTTCAATGAGGGGTGGTGTGCAGGGCACCACAGGGATCTACAGAGAGTATTTATTCTTTTGCTGTAATACTTTCTTCTCCATCCCCCAGGCTGCAGTGGGAGCCAAGTTTGTGACTAACAAACCAAGTAACTTTCCACTTTGAATTTGGGGAATCTGAATAAAGGAAAATGGAGTTGATACAGCTCTTCTTGGAACTAACCAACACCCCGTTCTTGTGGGTGGTATGTAGGTCCAATAAAGAGTAGAATAACTTAAGTCTGCAAGACCATTGGGGTGTTAACTAGTATCTTAAATTGACTTTTTAATCTTTGTTTTTTAAAGTTCAGAGGAGAATCCAAAATGGCTGTTGTTTGGCACCTACTATCTCTTAGTAATTTTTTTTTCTCCTACCTAACAATTATAAACCAATAATTTTTTATCTTTGGGCTTTTATGTTTTTTCAGCCAGTAATGGAGGCTATAAGGACACAATTGAGTTTATCTTTAAAATTAGAAAGGTAGAATAGAGAACTTTTAAGGTTCTTTCAGTTTTTGAATATATGTTATCCCTGGCTCATTCTTTTCTCTATTATACCCAAGCACACACTAGGTCAGAAAAATGCTTCATTGGCTAATGGCCAAAATTCACCTCTGGCAAATGATAACACTCTAATAAAAGACCCATTTGTTAGACATTAGTCTGAGGTGATCCATTTTTATGTCTTATTTTAGGATTTGGGATTGTTTTGAGTTGATTGGACATTAAAAGGGAGCAGTAAAAAAAAAAAAAAGGTCCAATTTTATTTTTTTCTTTTCCTCTCAAAGGTCATTCTGCTCAGCAGTTCTGAAAAACTAGTTGGATGTTGGGCAGTGCTGGGGTTGCCTAATAATGGCCTTTAGCATCAAGCCAGCCTGGTTGGTGTTTTGCATATGTGTTTGTGGGAGAGAGAAATTACTTAAGATCTTTCTGATAGTAATGGCATTGTTTTGAGGGATCAATATGACATGGAATTTTAGACTTGAAAGCTTCACACCTTCAATTTCTCTGGGCTTTTGAGGATTGTGGCAAAGGTTACCTAGACTGTTCTACCTTAGAAATGTCCACAAAATTGGTATCATTTCCTGTACCCATCTGAAAAGGAGAAAATGTCTTGGGTCAAACATGCATCAGTCGAACTAAGTATAGCAGTAAATAAGGTTTATTGTGTGTTTATTCTTAACATCCTGAAAGTAGTGTCTAGGTGTGCCCTTTTTACAAGATGCTACAAGTTTCTATTAGGAGGCCAGAATCCTGATCTAGTGGTAGTAATAGCGAACATTTGTGTGGCACTTTGAGATTTCCAAAGCATTTTGCATACATCATCTCATTTGAACATATTTATGGTACTTTTTAGGTTTATAGAATCACAAAATCTTTGCGGTGGAAGGGACAAAAAAAAAATGGCTTGGTCCAACCTCTTTGTGAACAAGACTCCCCCTAATAGCATCCATGACCATGAATGAGTGAAATATTATTATTGACCTGCCATGTGCCAAGTATTTTACTACAGGAGTTTTTACAACTCAATGGATAGGGTTGAGAGTTTCAATCTGGGGGAGTCGCAGGAATGGTAAAGAGCCAGGGGATGTTTCAATAAGCAGTATTAGTATGGGGACAAATGAGGTAAAGTCTGGTGATGGTGCTAGAGCTGGTTTGGGGAAGCAGGTTGGATAGATAATTGCTAAGCATGATCTGGGGCTAGCTAGATAGGATGGGTTACCAGAGTTTCCATTCTCTTATTTACCAGAACACATCATCTCACACCCACTTAACATGTCAGAACAGCTTAGCTAGAAGCTGAATTCTAAAACCCAGTGGATCTACTCAATAGACTCTGTCTCTAGAGGTCTAGAGCTGAGGTGGTATTTTTATTCTATGCTTGGAGACTTCCTGTGAGGGAAAGACACACGCCTCCCATTCTACTTTTGAATTGTTCTAATTGTTATGGAAGATGGACTGGATTTGGCATTTCCCCACTCCTGTTCAGTTCCAGTCCCATGAATTTGCCATTTGTATGACCTAAGGCAGCTAGGTAGCACAGTGAATAGAGCACCAGATCTGGAATCCAGAAAACTCATCAAGTTCAAATCTTGCCCCAGGCACTTATCAGTTGTGTGGCCCTGGGCAAGTCACTTAACCCTGTTTGCCTCAGTTTCCTCATCTGTAAAAGGAACTGCAGAAGGAAATTGCAAACCATTTCAGTATTTTTGCCAAGAAAACCCCAAAGAGGGTCATGAAGAGTGAGAAAACATGACCTGAGCAAGTCACTTAACTCTTGGGGTCTTGTTTTCTTTCCTCATCAGTGAAAAAAAATGTGTAGGTTGAACTCTCAGGTCTCCCCAGGTCATGAGATTATTTACTCCTTCTCAACTTCCACCCATTGTCTCCTTCGGTCAGAAGTCAGACAACAAGCCTTTGTTGTAACACCTGTGTGCAAGGAGCCATAGCAGGGGATGGGTCGGACAAGAAAGTTTTTAAAAATACCTCTTCTCCAGGAGCTCACGGTCAAGTGGGATGAACAGTGCACAATTATGAACAAACAAGTTCTATACTGGATAGATGGGAGATAATCGTAGAGGGAAGGCTGTAAGACTAAGGACGACTATGAAAGCCTTCTTATAGAAAGTGGGAGTTTCTCTGAGAATTGGAGGAAGTGGTGAGAGAGACAGAGAGAGAGTGTGAATGTCAGTCCCAAGCATGGTGGGTGGCCAGAGAAAATGCCCAGAATTAGCAGATGGTGTGTTTTGTATGAGGAATACCAAGGAAGCAAGGGTCGTTGGATGGAGGTGTATTATGGGAGTATTTGTGGAGCCATCAGATGTAAAAAGACTGGAAAGTTAAGAGGCCAGTTTATAAAGGACCTTAAAAGCCAGAGGATTTATTTTTGGTCCTGGAAAATTAAGGAGACACTGAAGTTGTGTAGTAGTGGGGCTGGCGTGATCTGATCTGTGATTAAGGAGTATCAGTTTGACAGCTGAACTGAGGAGGGGGGAGGGTGGCCTGCCATGGAGAGAGCCTTGAATGGGAGGACCAATCAGTAAGCTATTACAAAGCACTTTACTTGCAACAATCTGGTAAATTAGAAAGTGTATCTAGTAACACAATTTAAAGATTAGGGAGTGGGCTCTTACAAGTTACATAACTTGTCCCAGCCCAGACAGCTTCTAAGTGTTAATCTTGGTGTTTTAAAGGCAGGCCTCTTGGCCAAAGACTAAGCAATGCTTGTGGTAGAAAGTCTATTAGAGCTTAGCATCAGGAGACACCCAAGTTATGATCCTAGCTTTGATTCCTACCAACATTGTGCCCCTGGGTGAGTCACTTTTCCTTTGTTTCCTTGTTAGTATAATGTGGAAATTGAGCTCGGTGATAGTTTCTTCCAGCTCTAAATCCTATGACCCCGTAAAACAAAATCCCCCAAATGGAGGTTTAGGTTTAGAATAGATTGAGGAGCTTGGGATTCATTTAGGTAAAATTGATACATTTCCCATACTTGGATAATTCATTTTTGTTGGTGGAGATGCAGCTGTGTGTGGTGATAGCCACACTTTTAAAGCCTTAGCTATGGAAGTAACTTTGTGATTCTTTGTGTTGTCAGAACTTCTTGGTACAATAATTCAAAGGTAAGAGGATCTCATAAGATTTAGAGCAAGGAGCAACTTAAAAAGCATCTCTTCCTTCTGCCCCTCGTTTTACAGATACGGAAACTGAGATCTAAAGCAGGCATAGAATCAGAATCATCAGTGTAGAGAGAGGTCTTCTAGTTCAGCCTCCATATTGTACAGATGAAGGAAGTGAGTTTTGAAGAAACTTGCTCGGGGTCACCCAAATAGCAAGTGCAAAACCAAGTCCTGATTCCACATTTACAGAGGGCTTCAAGTATTGTTCAGATCTCCCCATGAAAGTAGGTAGGACTGTGCTGTGTCTCACCCAAGTACCTTGTATAAAGCCAATATGTCAGATTGTATTTGTTCTATAAAGACTTTTGTTTCTATATAAGGAGTCAAATTTCTTTCCCCTCAGAAACCAGGAATAAGCTTTGGGTGAAAAATGGAGTGCTGGCCTTGACCCTCTTTGCAGGCACTCTCGTGTGTGTGTGTGTGTGTGTGTGTAGTTATTTCTAGTCAATCTTAAGTTATTTAAAGTACAGTTATCTGCTTCATGGAGGATCACAAATTTAGCCATAAATTGGCCCCTGTGTCACCCTAGCCTCCCTATAGGCTAAAATATTACAAAATGTAAATAAGATGATAAGATTCATTTCTTCCTTCTGTAAATCCCAGACTTTATCTGAAGAGCTGTGTTCAGTTTTGCCTCAGATACTATCCACTTTAGGCAAGCTAGCTATCTTTTCTTATCTATAAAATGGGAATGATATCATTTAAAGCTAAAAGGAATCAATTTTAGAAGTCATCTAGGTTAACCTGCTCATAACATTTATCTAATCCACCTTTATAGTATTGTTTAATGGAAACTCTGAGGTTTATTGTCGTTCAGTAGTGTCCAATTCTTCATGACCCCATTTGAGGTTTTCTTGGCAGAGATACTAGAGTGATTTGTCATTTCCTTCTCCATCTCATTTTACAGATGAGGAAATTGAGGCAAACAGGGTTAAGTGACTTGCCCAGGGTCACATACCTGGTAAGTCTCTGAGGCTGGATTTGAACTCAGGAAGATGAGTCTTCCTGACTCCAGGCCTGGTGCTCAATCAACTGCAGCACCTAGCTGCCCTTAAAATTTATTAAGAACTATGTTAAAATGAGCATTTATCATCATGTTGGTAGTGTTTTCACTTCCCACCCCGTGCTTGACTATTCCTTAAAGTCAATTTAATACTCAATACGTGACCTTGGACGACTTGTTTAAATTCTTGTCAAAATCTGTGGTTCCTTCTAACTATGATTTTATAACAGTGAAAAAGGTAACCCCATAATCTAAACTATTACCCCCATG
>CM053625.1:227263175-227281440 GCA_028646595.1 Phalanger gymnotis | reverse complement strand
TCTGGGACAGCAGAGGCTTTTAGACCACGTGGGTTTAAGTGGCCTCTTTGTGACGATTCCAGGTCACGTGGGTGAGTCGCATGTGTGACTCACCCCTGACACTGAAAAAGATATAAAACTAGGGCTTGGCCTCCTCTTCCTTGGAGCTCATTCCCACAGCAGTGGTGGCGAGCGTGACTCTGGGCCAGCCCTTGTTCTGAGCTCCCCGGCTGAACCTAGATGTTGGTAACTATGAATCTGTATTGGGTCTGTCTGTTGCTGTTTGTAATTTGTTTGTAATTTGCTCTGAAGTTCAGTGTGCTGGTCTCTTCCCCTGAACTAAGTGAATGATATTTGTATGCTTGTCAATGATAAAGTAAGCTTGTCAACCACTTCACCTTGCTTTCCTTAGTTAAGCAGATCAAAAGAACCTGTCCTGTTTGCAGCTTTCTGGGTGCTGGCTGTGGGTGGATTTTACGTCCCCGCAGAAGCTGCTAGCCGGATTGTGGAAACAATAGGGTAGAGTTGGATCTTTTTAATTGGGCAGCAGGTTATAGGGAGAGCTTAATCTCACTCTAGAGCCCTTGCCAGGGGAGCCCCCTAGACTAGCATAACACTTTTTCCCCCCAGTATTTCCCCTCACAGTGGATCTGTAAGCTCAATTATGTGGTACTCCCTCCAAAACCTACTCATATATGCCTTCTCATCCTATGCTACTCATCCTGTCCATGTCTTTTCTTAAATCCTTCATTGTCAGTCTACTCACAGTGTTGGAGGGCTTTTTTTTTTAAATCATTATTTATTTATTAATAATTTTAGTTTTCAGCATTAATTTTCACAAGAGTTTGAATTACAAATTTTCTCCCCATTTCTACCCTCCCCCCCACTCCAAGATGACATATATTCTGATTGCCCCCTTCTTTAGTCAGCCCTCCCTTCTGTCACCCCACTCGCCCCCATCCCCTTTTCCCTTACTTTCTTGTAGGGCAAGATAGATGTTTATGCCCCATTGCCTGATAATTTCCTAGTTGCATACAAAAACTTTTTTTTTTGAACATCTTCTTTTAAAACTTTGAGTTCCAAATTTTCTCCCCTTTTCCCTACCCCCCCCAAGAAGGCAAGCAATTCAACATAGGCCACACATGTATCATTATGCAAAACCCTTCTACAGTACTCATGTTGTGAAAGACTAACCATATTTTACTCCTTCCTATCCTATCCCCCTTTATCCAATTTTCTCCCTTGACCCTGTCCCTTTTCAAAAGTGTTTGCTTTTGATTACCCCCTCCCCCATCTGCCCTCCCTTCTATCATCCCCCCCTTTTTTTTTATCTCCTCCCTCCTTCTTTCCTGTGGAGTAAGATACCCAGTTGAGTGTGTATGTTATTCCCTCCTCAGGTCAAATCCGATGAGAGCAAAATTCACTCATTCTCCCTCACCTGCCCCGTCTTCCCTCCCAACACAACTGCTTTTTCTTGCCACTTTTATGTGAGATAATTTACCCCATTCTATCTCTCCCTTCCTCCCTCTCTCAATATATTCCTCTCCCATCCCTTAATTTGATTTTATTTTTTTAGATATCATCCTTTCGTATTCAATTCACCCTGTGCCGTCTGTCTGCTATATATAAATATATATATACACATATATATGCATATATATGTGTGTGTATATACATATATATACACACACACGTGTATATACATATGTGTATATTCCCTTCAGCTACCCTAATACTGAGGTCTCATGAATTATACATATATACATCATCTTTCAATGTAGGAATATAAACAAAACAGTTCAACTTTAGTCAGTCCCTTGTGATTTCTCATTCTTGTTCTTTTTCTTGATTACCTTTTCATACTTTTCTTGATTCTTGAGTTTGAAAGTCAAATTTTCTATTCAGCTCTGGTCTTTTCACTGAGAAAGCTTGAAAGTCCTCCATTTTGTTGAAAGTCCATATTTTGCCTTGGAGCATGATACTTAGTTTTACTGAGTAGGTGATTCTTGGTTTTAATCCTAGCTCCATTGACCTGCTTGAAGGGTTTTTTTTTTTTAATGTACAATGACACTACATGAATACCAATGAAACATGGTCTGTTATCCTTTTCCCTTAATAGGCAATTAGCCCACTTCTTTTTCATTTACAAATCTTGTTTATCTTCTTTAAGTCCCATAAAGGCTTTCCTTGATAGGATGAGCCTGTTCTATAACTTCAGGCACCTCACAGTAAAACATAGTCATCATTATCAATACATATTTCAGCTCCCACTGTGTCACGGGATCCACAGAGGCATAAACCATGATTCTTACCCACAAGAAAATTAAAGTTTAATTAGAGACATTGGACATATATAAAAAAGATTAAATAATAATATAAAGAAGTCTGTGCAGAAAAATGCATGATAAAAATGTATGTGGGGAGAGAGATTGGGTGGGTGGAGGTTGTTTTTGAAAGTGGCATTTTTTGAGGGCATGGGCAAAATAGAAGGCCTGACAGGAAGAGGAATTTTATGTGGGTCTCAAGAGTGTAGGATTTAGAAAGAGCCTATACATATGTATACATACAGTGCCTCTCCCTCTTAATTATTTCCAATTTATCCTGTATATACCTTGCTATATACACACACACATACACCCATACATATATGTGTATATATATATGTGTGTGTGTGTATATACATATAAATATGTATTTGCGTGTTGTCTCTTTGTGCTTGTGAGCTCCTTGAGGGCAGTGACTGCATTTTGCCTCTTTTTTTGTATCCCCAGCACTTAGCACAGTGCCTGGCACATAGCAGGTACTTAATAATATCGATTGATACTCAAAAAAATATGTTATCCAGAGGTCACCTATGCAGCAGCCTTGAATAAGAACCCTGGAAGAAAGGCAAAGAAAAACTTTTATCATCTAATATTTATCCATTTGAAATCCAGGACTCCCAAGCTCTTCAAAATAATAACAGCATATTTTTAAAGTTTTACAAAGTGATTTACTTGTATCTTCTCATTTTGTACAGCAACTCCATGAAGTTAAGATAAGAACCAAAGGTTCCTATCCTCAAACTTTAATCTATGTACTTTTTTCATGGGAGAAACTCTCTCACTTAGAGCCCTGAATTCAAATTTAGCCTCGGACACTTACTAGCTGTGTGACACTGGGCAAGTTATTTAACCTCTGTTTGCCTCAGTTTCCCCTTCTGTAAAATGAGGATAACAAGAGCACTGCCACCCAGGGCTGTTGTGAGGATCTAATGAGATAATAATTGTAAAGCGTTTAGCATAATGCCGGGCATATAGTAAGCACCATATAAATATTAACTGTTATTGTTAGTATTCCCTAATTTAAAAGAGCCTTATTTGTGTTCCCATCCCCAGTCAGTCAGCAAGCATTTATTAAGTGCTTACTATGTGCCAGACACCATGCTAAGAGCAATAATAAGCTGCAGTTTCTAAGTTATAAATAAGAGAGAAAAGTAAGGAATAAGTCATAAGAGAAAAGTCTATGAGGGAAGTGAAAGGAGAACTTATGAGAAAACAAACACAAAAATTCAAAGCACAGAAGTCTTGGCCCGTTAACTAAGTATGGACAAAGAATGCTGTGTATCACAGAACTGTACAAAAATTGATCATCACCATGATAACCTTATTATGAAAAGTCATCAAAAAAGGCCAGATTCTGAGTAGTGTATTTTAGCTACGAAATATAATTTAGAAAGATTTCCTTAAACAGTGATTAAAGTAGTTTAGTCATTGAAAAGGTACGCTTCAGTTATTTGAAAAATGCCCTGGTCTAGAACACATTGTCCTCTAATGATACTTGAATAGATACATGAGTTCTACTTGGCGAAAGATAGCACCCCACTTTGCCTTAGTAGACTGTTTTTTGAGTTGCTGTGGCCAAAATGTTTATCACCTGGTGGCCAACTTTCTGCCGGTGAGTTCCCTAATGATGTGAGATCTCGATCTGTGTGTGTGTGTGTGGGTACATGTATACATGTGTATGTGTATACATACATATATATATACACACACAAGTTCATATGCACACACGTAGACATATATATATGTATGTTCTGTATGCTTAAATATATTTTGGTTTACCTCTTTTAGAAAGATGTACTGGCAATCAAAATGGGCTCTTAGCACTTAATTCAACCAAGTGCCCTTGAAGAGTTTGGCCTTTATTTCCTTGATTAAATTAGGATTCCTTGATGACCTCCTTGCCTCAGGGGAGGGTCTAGTTTACATGGGTTTTAGTGAAGTGTTTGTGACATCAGAGGCTTTTAGACCATGTGAGTTTAAGTTGCCTCTTTGTGACAATTTTAGGTCACGTGGGTGAGTCGCATGTGTGACTCACCCTTGACCCTGAAAAAGATATAAAACCAGAGGTTAGCTTTCTCTTTTTCGGAGCTCTGACCCAAAGCCGTGGTGGCACACATGACTCTGGGCCAGCCCTTGTTATGAGCTCCCAGGCTGAACTCAGATGTTGGTAACTATGAATTGTATTTGGCCTGTTGATGTTTGTAATTTGCTTGTATTTTCTGTGAAGTTCAGGGTGCTGGCTTTTTCACCCTGAACTAAGAGAATGATATTTGTATGCTGGATTAAAGTAAGATTGTTAACCCCTTAACGTTGCTTTCCTTAGTAAAGCAGATCAAAAGAACCTGGGTTTGCAGTGTTCTGTGAGCTGGTTGTTGTTGGTTTTTCACCCCCACGGCAGCTGCTAGCCGAATTGTTGAAACAAAAGGTACCATGGTTTAGTGGATAGGACAGCTTTAGAACCAGGAAGACCTTGGCTCAAGTACTGCCTTTGACACATGCCTGTGACCATGAACAAGTCATTCAGCCACTGAATTTTCCTCTGCCACCAGGCAAGTTCTTAAGTCTTAAGAAAAGGGCAGTTGCCATTCTACATTAGTGGAAGGAATTTTCATACCAGGAACTCCCCATGTCAATCTACATAAAAAATGTCCTTAATTTCTTCAGTATCATTAGGAAGTGAAACATTCTATAAAACTGAATATTCTTGAAAATTAAATCTTATTCCAGAAGGTAAACTCCTTGAGGCAGGCACTATTTTTTTTTTCTTCCTTGTACCACCAGCACCTATCCTAGTGCCTTACTACACCTACATAAGAAGTGTTTAATAAAAGTTGAATTCATCATAGTAATGATTGTTGGTATGAATGTAAAGTACATAAAAATGGCAGAGAACTTTATTTAATCTACTGGTTTGATTTCCTTGCTAACAGCTTGTGGCTGGTATGAAATACTATATTGATGCTGAGGTTCGTCGAACCACGTGCACCAAGTCTGTGGCTGACCTTGCAAGCTGCCCCTATCATGAGGACCCAGCTCTGAAAAAGGTATGTGACTAAAAGAAACTAAGAAGCCCTTCATTTTGAGGGTGACTGTTTTGGTGGGGGCAGTTCTTTGGATCCAAAGAGGTTTTATGTTTTGCTATCAGATGCTCAGAGTGTGTTTGCATGGCATTTCAGAAAAGCTAGAGAGAAACATCAGTAAATGATGAGCCCTGGGTTCAGGCAGATCCAAGTTCAAGCCCTGCCTTAGATATATAATGGTTGTGTGACTATGAGCAAGTTACCCACTCATTTCCCTGGGTAACTCATTAAGTTGTAGGCAAGTTACTGATCTGTATTGCTGAAGGGATTTTCATGAAATTAGAGCTTTAGAGCTGAAAGAGATCTTATAATCTCATCCAACCTGTTTATTTTGCCCTTGAAGAAACTGAGGCCTAGAAAGTTGAAGTAACATGCCCAAGACCACACAGAAATGTAATGAGAGCTGGTTCCTGAGTTAATATTTGATGGTTAACAAAAATCAAAGAGGAAAATATAAATTTCATTTATAACTGCATAAAGTAGCTGAAAGTTACCCAAGACACACCTAGTACTTAGATGCTGCTAAAGAAATGGAGAAAGTTTCAGGATTCAGGCCTGGGGCATGGCAGTGTAATGAAAAATGATGAAACTACCTAAGGTGGGGTAACTGGGGACTTGTCTGGGGGAACCAAAGGAGGCCAACCGCACCACTACAGAATGAACAGTCCTTGCCTCAGCCACTGCCTTTGCTTCCCAGGCAAGAGTGAGACGACTTCTCAGGACAGAACAAATAGGGCAATTTTGAACTTGTTCATACAAATTCTCTTGACCAAGTGCAGGATTTCAGTCTCAGGTTTACTCTTGGCTAATCAGGAGGCCAACCTGGATTGCTGGTGATTTACCCATAGTGTTACTTAATTCTTTTTTTTTTTAATTTAGTTTTTCTTCGGAGGGGGAAAAACAGGGCACTTGGAGTTAAGTGACTTGCCCAAGGTCACACACCTAGTAAGTGTGTCAAGTGTCTGAGGTTGGATTTGAACTCAGGTCCTCCTGACTCCAGGACCAGTGCTCTACTCACTGCACCACCTAGTTGCCTGTGTTACTTAATTCTTAACTATTTTAACTTTTACCTCCTTCCTTCAAAGGACAAACAGGGAGTTGGCACTTTAGGATGATTCTCATCACCTGATATGACCCATCACCTGACCCATCATTTACCACCTGAGGTCCCAAAAGACACCATTTTCCTTACAGAAATAGAATTTAGTTAAGTCAGTGAAGCTTCTCCTGCAGTTGGTCATGTCTTAGTGCCCACTATGTGCCAGGCACTAAGCTAAGCCCTAGAGATACAAAGAAATTATTTTTTATAAAGTCACTTCTCTGAAGGAGCTCACAGTCTTGACAGGGGAGATAACATGTCCCAACAACTGTGTACATACAAGATAAAGAATCAATTGGAGATGATAAATGGAGAGAAGACACTAAGATTAAGAAGGATTGAGAAAGGCTTGCTAAAGAAGGTTGCATTTTAGCTGAGACTTGAAGGCAGCCAGAAAGTGGAGATGAGGAGGGAGACATCTCCAGGCCGGGGAAAATGTCCAAAATCAGGAGGTGGGGCGATCCCCTCCTTTGCCTTTCCTTTTCCTTGAGGTCCTTAGTTGGCTTCTTCAGGGCTCTGGAAAGAGATTTCCTCTCTTATCTTTACCTCTTCCCCACTCATTTTTTTCAAAGGGAGAATCTTCGGTTAATAAAATCTGGCATTTTGATAGCTCTTTAAAGATTGCGAAGCATTTTATACACATTAACTCTTAAGTCTGACAACTAGCCTGTGAGGTATAATTATGCCCATTTTACAGATGAGGAAGCTAAGGTTCTGAGAGATGATGTTCTAATAAGTTCCGTGTCATTAGACAGTCAATCTCATAAGTTTTGGAAAAAGGATTTGAACCCAGGTCTTCCCAGCTCTGAACCCAGTAGCTCCCCTGAGCGCAGCTCTGACCAGAACAATTTTCTCTTCCCATTACCCCTCCCCAAAAGAATATCCAGAACCCTTCAGCCCAGGGGCTTGTGGGAAAGTAGGCTAGAAATAAAGATTCCTGCACTGAGCTTGATACCCTTCTGTGTGGTAATGTCTTATTGTACATGTAATCAAGACATGCTGCTTTGGAAAGGGGTGGAGGGGTAGGCTGTGATTAGCACCAGGTGAAAACTTCGGCACATAGCCATCCCCATCCTCTTAACCATCAGCCTCACTAGAGTGTCCTTGTGTATCACACACCCAATTCCTATGTATATGTATGCCTGTTTTCTTTCTTTTGATTAAAGAATAGGAAAATTCAAAGGTGTGAGTGATTGGCTGGAGTAGATAGGAGGTTGGAAAGGATTTCCATAAATGTTTTTTCCTCATGCTCATTGTTGGTCTTTCTCTTTCTTCCCCCTCCCCAGCACTCCCTCTGCCAGTTTGAGGTGTACTTTGTTCCTTGGACGGGCAAAAGCACCCTCATGAAGAACGAATGCAAAGATGCCTAGGTGTCTCCTTGCACACATCTGCGACCAGTCTGAGCTGCAGCTGTTCTCTCCTTTTTGAAAAAAGAGCAATAATACAACTCATTTGATTCATTATTGCTTAACTGTTAGTGCTGTGCAAGGTAATGATGTAATCTCCTCCCTAAGCTGGCAGGAGGAGGAAATAAAGGCTTGTCAAAGTACCTTTTTGAATTACTAATTGGTTTCATACTTAGACTTTCTCTGTGTGTTTTCCAAATACTGCGGATTCTCAGAGATGAGAGGTTTTGAAATTTTTAAATTGTTTTGATAAAAGCAACTACATTTACTCAGAGTGTGCCAGTTCACTTTTAAAAGGCAGCAGTTAGAACTAGAATAGCTTTATAGTATGTCCAGAGTAGTTTCCAGTGGGTAAGGCACAAGAGAGTGGAGACTTAACTTTTCACATTAGCCCTAATGAGCACTAGGAATCACAAGGATATTTAGGTTTGTGGGTGGGGGGAGGAGGGGTGTTTTCTTTTTTCTTTTTGTTAATCCATCTGCCCACCACTGGTTCTTGGCTTGATTCATTTGCTGGATCTCAAAATCCTGGTCTAAGGGAGATTCAGAATCTCTCAATCCAACTCCTTACCTAGTGTAGGAGCCCCCTCAACAACATCTCCAACAAGGATTTAAACACTTCTAATTACTGATTGGACTGTCTTGTGTCTTGTCCCATGCCGTGCTCTATTATAATATCATAATTTCATTGGATCCCTGTGTATTGATCTTAGTTTTTGCCCTCTACAAAACTAATCTGTCTTTGAAATAACAGCCATTTTCTAATATCTGAAGCATCATTGTGTCTATTTCCCTACCCAACCTCCCCCCGCTTAACCACACCAAACATCTGTCCTCCAACCATATGACATGGTCAGGTCACCCTCACTATCATTCTAATTATCCTCTTGTGAATATGTATGCTTCGTGTCATCAACATCCCTTACAAGTTATGGTGCCCAAATTGAACAGAACGCCACCTGGATGTGCTCTGAAAGAGTCAGTGGAAATACTTCCCTTTCTCTGTATACTGTGTCCAGCTTAATACCACCCTAGCTTCGACTAATATGCCACATATACTTTTATTCTATAAACTGATAAAACTGGAACAGGGTAACCCTCTGGCAATTCTCTAGAGTCTTTCCCTAGAGTACCCGCAGGTACTCATCTAGGAACAGAGGGTGTCTTTTCAAATCATCTTTTTCAATAGTGTTCTAAGTCTGTTGGCCTAATTCCAAGGGTTGGAGAAGTGATCAGTCTTTCTCCACCATTCCCCAACATTTAGCAGCTAATGCTCTCTAATTAATGGTTATATGATAAATATAAAAAACTTCCCCTCTCCCTGCTATACTATTAAAAGATGACAGCAAAACTTCATGCATCATATATATATATGCTATCTAACTTTTGCTTTCAACTTTTAACATAGTATTTTAACATATATACATGTATCTACACACACACATATGTATATATGTATGAACACCTAGGCACATGTATGCCAGTGAAATTTGTTGAAGGATAGGAGTTAAATGCCGGCCAGATCTCAGAAGGTTAATTTTGGGGATTATGAAAGCTTCTGAGACAACCTCAGGCATTTCCATTTGGAAGTTACACCTCTGGAAATGTAGAGTTTCTGGTCCTTTCTGGGTGTACTCTGCCCCAACACATATATCCGAATCTACATGAGGGTTACATGGTGAGCCTTTGCCATTTGCACTTGAAGCTGGATTGTTTCTGCTTGTATAGAGAAAAAGGTTCCACTTCTGACTTCCTATCCTTATAAGTAAGGGCCCCCAATCTTCTGTTTTTGAGAAATTAAGAGTGCTGATTGCCCAGTATGCACATTCCTGGGCTTATGGATGACCCTTTCTGCGTGTTAATTACCCAGTTGCCAACTCCATGGATAGCCTTTTTATACACCCATGCTGTCTTTGAAGAAACTTGGCCATGACATACATTCAAGATACCCAGAAAATTTATATATGTCTGAATCAAAACCAGTAATGAGCCAGTTTTCCTAATTAACCTGAAGGTGATATGATAAAATTGGAAGCAGCCGTTATCCCCAAATTGGCAGTCTGCTTAGCTTGGATACTAATAAATATCCTTAGAATTGGTTTGCTAGAATCTACTGTCCTTTTAGTTGAGTAGAAGTATGGGGTTTGCAAACTTTTAGCAGAAGTTAGGAGAAAAGGGGAAGAAAATCCTGTTGTACTTCTGACAAGTCATAATGAATAATAACCATGATAATATTAAACAACCATAATAATAATGGTTTGATCCATCACTTAGCATCACTTCCACAGGTTCATTCATACCTCAGTAGCACCTAGGATCATAAGGGAGGTCAAGTCAACAAACATTAGGAGCCTACTTTGTGCTAGAAACTGTGCTTAGTGTATCGAGGATACAAAGAAATGCAAAAATCAGTCTCTGCCTTCAAGGAACCTTAGTCATAGCAGTCAAGATAAAACACTAATTAATGAAAAGTCAGCTAAGATAAACACAACCTAACTGCCTTCCTCTTCCAAAGTCTCAAGCTTTAGTTAGAAAAAGAATTAGTCCTTATGTTGCCAGCTAGATTATCATAGTCTCCAGATAACTTCCCATCATTCATTCCATACGACATTTTAAAAAAATGTTACTCATTTTAAACATTTTTTTTTATTTTGAGCTCCCAATTCTCTCCATCACCCCCCCCATTGGGAAGGCAAGCAATATCACATAAATTAGACATGTGAAGTCATGCAAGACGTATTTCCACATTAGCCATGTTGCCAAAAAAAAAGAAGAAAAACAATAAATTATACTTCAATGTATTTTCAAGAGATCCTCAGTTCTCTCTGTGGAGACAGCATTTTTCATCATGAGTCCTTCAGAATTGTTTTGGGTCATTGTATTGATCAGAAGGACTAAATCACAATTGATCATTGTTATAATGCTGCTATCACTGTGTGCAATCCTGGTCCTGTTCACTTTGCGTCAGTTCTTACAAATCTTCCCACGTTTTTTCTGAAACCATTCTGCTCATCATTTCTCATAGCACAATATTATGCCACCACAATCCTATATCACAGCTTAGTTCAGCCATTCCCCATTTGATAGACATCCCCTCAGTTTCCAGTTCTTCGCCCTCAGAAGTAGATGACTTGAAAAATTGAACAAGTTTCAACAGGTGCTGTCATGCCTTAAATAACACGATGCATGAAGTTGGATCACCATGTTACAATCACACCCTTGAGTAAGTAGTCATCAGTCTCCATACCGTGTCTTCCTTGCACTTGTTAGTACCTGTACTACTCTAGGGTGTGGGACAAGGTTTCTTTTCCCTCAGGTGTTCAGGTCTACTCATTATAGGAAGGGATTCAAACTGATTGTGTAACAGTGCCTAGTAGTAGCAGGCACTACATAAATACTTACTCGCTTCCCCTTATTCATATTGGCTTTCTTGTTTTTAAATCAAATACATTTTATTGGTGCCTTTTGTTTTACCATCAAAGTCATTTCCCATACCCCTCCAGATGAAACTCAACTTTGAGACAAAGAAAAACAACTAAGCAAAAATACCCAGCAAAGAAACCTTGTCTGGCAATGTATACAACATTCTATGAAATTAATCCCCCACCTCTTCATTAGAGTTTATATCATTCAGAGCTCAATGTTTTAGTGATTTACTTTGTTTACAATTCACTAATTATGTATATTTTTCTCTTGCCACTACTTATTTTGCACTGTATCAGTTCATATTAGTCTTCTCATGTTGCCCTGAATTCCTTGTATTCATCATTTCTTAGCCACAATAATAGGATATTACATTCATGTATCACAGTTTTTCCCAGCCATTTTCCAGTCAATGAACATTCACTTTAACTCTACTTTGCCTATAGAATGTGGCTATAAATATTTTGATATAATGGACTTTGGATTTTTGTCTTTGACTTCCTTGGGGCACAATCCAAGAAAGTCGAAGATAAAAGATAATGTTCCATACTGGTTCAGTACTCAGAGTATGTTCAATATTCAAAATATGTCCATTGCTGAATTAAAGGATATGGACAGATAAGTCAATTTTCTTTTATCAATCAATCAAATAGCAGTATTGTGTACCATGCTCTATGCTAGGTGCTAGGCATATAAGTACAAAAAATTAGGCAATCTCTACTCTCATTGATCTTACATTCTAAAGGGGGAAAATAAACACATTAAAAAATCCATATACAGCATGAACATAAGATGGTTATTACAAATATATACAGAGTAGTTAGCCATCAGGTAGATTGGGAAAGAAGGCACTAGCAGTTGGGGCAGAGGAACAAGAAAGATTTCATACAGAAGATAGTGCTTGAGCTGGGGTGTTCAGGGAGGACTAGCACCTCTGGTGTGAGAGTTGGCATGCCTTTTCAGGGATGCTCATTCACCTTTGGCGTACACTTTCACCCAACTCTCGCTTGTAGTTCCAATAACAAGCTGTAGCATGCACAGTGGCCACACCCTGGTAAAACCATCTTGGTAGATGGGCTAAACCAGGTTGAGGGTAACTTACAGGCCTCAAACCCATTGCTGAGTTAGAAGGATGTCTACTCCAAGTATGTGAAGACTTCCCACAGCAGAATGAGTGGGTGAGAACAATTTGTCCTAATGACCATGAAGGTGGCTGAAGCGGGTGCTGTGGAGCGCTAAGAGCTTGGTTAGAAATGGAAGGTGCAGAGTCATCCACTGCATCCTGGGACATCACCAGTCATCCTGACTTTTGTCTTGCCACTGGACTTCAATGACTCTGAAAGAGGGAGTGAAGCTGATGACTTTGTGCAACTCGGCCTCTGACTCATACCTTAGTTAAGACATCACTAGTGATACCGTTGGTCCTCTTTGAAAAGAAGGATGAACAACAAAGGAAGAGGAGAACTTCCTATGTCCCCGATATTTCATTTAGTCAAGGAATGAAAAACTTTCCTGATTATAATCAGTTTAGCAAACTTCATCTAAACTATAGATGCAAAGTTAACAAGTGTTTCTCATCACAATGCCCTTGTGGATAAGGAGGGTCAGAGTCCAGACCACTTTTTAACTGCTCATGTTCAACTCCCTCTCCCACTCAGTCCTTGTGAATCTGCCAGAGACCCATAAATCTGGGCTCTTGATCAGTATACTCACCCTGCTGTATGCCAGAGCCACAATTCCTTTGTGTTCCCATAGGATTAAGGAGGGGGAAGGGAACAGGGTGGAGTGGAGGAAGAGGAGTTGTTGTTCCCTTAAATGTCTATGCCTAACTTGTGATCCTGTGAGCACATAGGTTCCTTCTTGGTACCTTCTTAACCAAGATCTCCTCCCACTTAGAACTTCACGGTTCCACCATCCACCATCACTGTTTCTGTTTGCCTGCCTGGTTTCTTTTCTTCTTGGTCGGTTTCTTCTTTTCTTTTTAGGAACTCTTCATGCCCTCTAATGTGCTAGCATCTCCTGCTTCCTTACACAGTGAGGGAGGAGGGAGAGGAGGAAGTAAGGGGAGAAACTTATATTGAATACAATAATAATTACCTCAAGCAGAATGACACACAGCAGCAGTCCCTATTGATTACTGAAATTAGACCTCTTGTTGTGGAATTGTTAGGGTTCTCCAATGGAACCATAGTCCTTTACCTCTCCTCGAAAACTCAAGCGGCTGACTGCATGTTTTCTTCGCTGCTGAGTTCCTGTCACATCTTTTTTTTTTTTTTCCTTAAAGCTACCAGGGTCTGGCCAGTCCTGACACCTGCTGTCAGCTCTTAGGATTTTCCAGGCCTTTCTGGCTTACTGACAGAAACAATTAGTATTCAGCCCTGGGCATCTGCCCAGGCTTCTTAATCAATCTGCAAACATCATCAGCAAACAAGAGACTCCTCTCCCAAAAAGCATAAATCTGTCATACATTGGCTCTACTCACTCTGTTTGTTTCTGCGCTCTGACCCAGGCTGGTATTTGTCTTTAATTAGGCTTCCTTGGGATCATTCAAAATGTTATTTTATTTAAGGGATGCCAACCACTCACCTAAAGAGTGAGCAAATATCTTAAATCAGAGATGAAAGTAAATAGCAATGCTGGGGACTAGAACTTGGAAACAAACAAACATGAAAGGGCCCCAGATGGACAAATTATTTTGTGTAGGCCTAGAATACAGTGAAAGTCTTAATGGACTTTCCTCACACACACCCCTCCCATTTGCAGGGTAAGGATTTCATTTGATCCTCGCAACAAACCTTTGAACAAGAAAGGGCAGAATCAGAAAACTTGGGCTACTTAGCTAAGGTTCGTTCCACTGCTAGTCCAAAATCCATCTAGCCCTAGAGAAGCAGTATGTCAGAGACATAACTAGGGTAGGGACAACATACTCTCACCCCAGAGCACCAACATTCTAAGGTCATTTATAAAACTTGCAGTCATTCAACAGCCTAGAAATAATTGAACTTAGTATCTAGTTATTGAGAATGATTAGTAAAAATTGAAAACTGCTAGACAACTGGTGCTTCCGTACAACAGCTGATCCTTCCCTGACCTCTACCTTAATCTTCTTGTGTCACCTCTGAAGTCATTGCTAGAAGGGAGCAACAACCTGGAGCTGTCCCTGGGTCTCCACTGCTACCCTTACCCCTTTTACTGAATTGGGGAAATGTTTCCTGCACCAGATGTAACACCTGCTAGTTATTCATAGCAGCATGGCATCTTGGAAAGACAGCTATCAGTGCACTTACCCTTTCTACATCATGGCGATTAGGGGCATGGTGCCCCTCAATCTGGAAAATCCTCATAATATTTTTGGCCCTCCCTTTGTACCAGAGAAGTCTGAATTATTATGGTATTAAAAGATAAGATATGATGATATTATACAATACTATACATATACTTAATGCATTTGTGAATTTCTAAACTTTTTCTGTGTCATCTGCTGGCCTTCGCATGTCATCTGTGGCTTCCACAAAATGCCCCCCAAATTCCCATGTAATGTCTTGTACCGACCTGCGATATACTGAAACCTTGATGGGGAAAGTTTCAATGAGCAAGGGATAATTGTAGAGTCAACAGAGACCCAAGTTTGAATTCTGCTACTGATACTTACAAGCTGTTGGACCATAGTCGAATTATTTAACATCTCTGAGCCTCTGCTTCTTCATTTATAATTAGAATACCTGTAATATTATGGGGTACACATATATTATCTTGGATTACATGAGGTTGTTGTAGGAATCAAATGAGATAATGCACATGAAGTGCTTTTCAAACCTTGAACTGCTTCATAAATATCAGCTATTGTTGTCCTTATTAGAATAAAGAGCCTCTAATGCCTCACCTTGTGCTCTGTCCATCGGGCCATGTTGTCTCTTGAGCAATGGTACTGCCTTCTCTGGGAACTTGACTCAGATCAGTATGGTAGGAGATTCCCCACTTTAACCTGCTAACCTGAGCCACACAGTAGCATTTCGTACAGAATTGGAGTTATAGTCTCAGTGGGATAGGATGAGGCATGGAAAAGATTAGTTATCTTTATCAAGGAGTTTAAAAGAGTAAGCAGCAATACTTGCTTCATTACACAGTCAGAAGGAAGGCTCTTCTTTCTATGGCCTGTAAGACTCTCCTCCCTCTCTGGCACTTAACTTTGACATATTTCTGTTCCCTCTCCCTATAACAGAAAAAGAAAGTGATAACACTGTAAAACCCCACCCCCTCTTTGGATTGCCTCTGCAGTTTTGTGGGTTGCTCTTCCCCTGCCCACCACCTATGAGTACCCAGCAAACCTGGTATGCATAGATCATTAAAGCTAAAAGGAACCTTAAACTCATTTAAGAGTCAGTCTGAAGTCTAAATCACTCCTTAATCTCTTTGTTCTACTTTCCCATTTTAGGACTGGGCAAGCTAATTCTTACCTCCTCCTCTTCTAATCCTTATGATTCAGTTCCCAGCTTTTCCAGTTCTTCCCAATCCACGTAAATCCCAACCCTCCCAAATGCTAATATTGCTCTGCCCTCCCTTTCCATTATGACCAATGGAATGTTCATTCTATTAAGAAACTTCCCTTTATTTTACCAAATGGTCTTTCTCTCTCACTCTTTCCAACTTCTGTTGCTCACAGAAATCTGGCTTCCCATAGTAGACACTAGACACTGTTTCTAGTTTCGGATGACTCTTCTCTCATTCCTTCCCTTTCCTCCTAAACACTTTGAGCCAAAAGGAAAAATAGGCATACTCTTTGTTCATCATACATCATTTAGATTGTCCTGCCACCTCCATCACTTAGAAACTCCACTTCCTTCAGGTTTTGCTTCATCCATCTTTATCATCCCCTCTGGATTTTTATTTCACATAAAAGAAAGAAAGCAGTGCTTCCCAAATGGAAGCTTGATACCTAGTGGCCAGCTACTTCTCTACTCACTGAAGTTGCTGTTTGTCCTTTGTTCTCAAGGGCATTGTGATGAAAAACATTTGTTAACTTTGCATCCTTGGATTAGATGAAGTTTGCTAAACTGATTATAATCAGGAAAGCTTTTCATTCCTTGCCAAAATGAAACCGAGATTGGGTTTATAGGATGTTCTTCTCTTCTTTTGTTGCTCAGCCTTCTTTCAAAGAGGACCAATGACCTCAATCAAGACAATCCATTTCCATACTTTGTGCATTTTTTACAAGCTGTCCCCTATGCCTAGGACTCTCTCCCTCCTCATCTCCCATCTCCTGGCTTCCCTGGCTTTATTCAAGTATGAGCTAAAATCCTACTTTCTCCAAGAAGTCTTTAATCCCTCTTAATGGTAGTGCCTCCCTCTGTTAATTATCTCCAATTTATTCTGAGTAGTTTGTACATAGTTGCTGGAATATTGTCTCTTCCATTAAACTGCAAGCTCTTTGAGAGAAGGGATTATTTTTTGCCTTTTTCTTTGGTATCCCCAATACTTAGCATAGTGCCTGGCGCATAGTAGCACATAATAACACACAATAACACATCAGAGAGGTGATGCCATGACATGAAAGTGAATGGGATTCATAGTCCTCTTTGAGAACAAAGGATGAACAGCAAGCATTTCATATTGACCATCTCCAGGTCACTATGCAATCTTTCTCAGGTAATGTAGCACCCAGCTTATTTTCCTTGTCTCCTCTCCAGCCCCTATTGTCATATCTAAATACTGTAATATATATTGATGTCATTTCAAATATTTCTGCTTCCCAACTCCCATGACCTTTATACCTTCATTCCACCTCAGTCACACATGGACAGTCATAACTTTAGTCTCAGTATCAAACAAAATAATCAAAAGGAACATGAAAAAGGCAAAGATGAGCAAACAATCACAAAGACTAAACAAGGAGGGGTAGAGCCAAGATGGCGGCTGGAAAGCAGGACTTGTGTGAGCTCCCCCCCACATCCCACCAAAAAACCTATTAAAAATGGCTCCCAACAAATTCTAGAACTGCAGAACCCACAAAATAACAGAGGGAAGCAGGGCTCCAGCCCAGGACAGCCTGGATGGTCGCTGGGTAAGGTGTATCCCACGAAGCTGAGAGCAGAGGGGAGCAGAGTCGAGCATGGGCTGCGCCCGGACCAACCAGACCAGGAGCCCAGTGGAACAGGCCCTAGCACCCTGAATCAGTGAGCTGTGGCAGTTACCAGACTTCTCAACCCACAAACACCAAAAACAACAGAGAAGGTTAGTGGGAAAAGCTGCTGGGACAGAGTGAAGGGGTTCACAGTTCAGCTACCACCCCAGGGGCAGCAGGGGAGGCGCAACTACAGAACTACAGCTGCAGGTACTTCCAGCCCCAGGCCCACCTGGTGGGAGGAAATAAGTGCCAGATCAGAGCAGGAGTGCAGAGCCTGCTGAAGATCTGAGTCAGGTCCAGGTTGGTGGTTCTTGGAGGAGGAGGAGCGCTGGTGTGGCAGAGCTAGCTGTATAGAAATAGCTCTGAAAACAACAGTGCATCCCCTTAAGCTTGGAAAAAAGTACTCTCTACTCTACAAGCAGTCATACTCTCACGAAAAACTCAAGGGTCAAGTAGTTGGCTGGGAACATGGCCAGGCAGCAAAAACGGACTCAGATTCAGACTCAGACTTTGGAATCTTTCTTTGGTGACAAAGAAGACCAAAATATACAGCCAGAAGAAGTCAACAAAGTCAAAGAGCCTACATCAAAAGCCTCCAAGAAAAACATGAAGTGGTCTCAGGCCATGGAAGAGCTCAAAAAGGATTTGGAAAAGCAAGTTAGAGAAGTAGAGGAAAAATTGGGAAGACAAAGGAGAAGGATGCAAGAAAACTGTGAAAAACAAGTGAATGACTTGCTAAAGGAGACCCAAAAAATACTGAAGAAAACAACACCTTAAAAAATAGACTAACTCAAATGGCAAAAGAGCTCCAAAAAGCCAATGAGGAGAAG
>CM053625.1:227194290-227262675 GCA_028646595.1 Phalanger gymnotis | reverse complement strand
TTACCTTCAAAATTAGATTAGAGCAAGTGGAAGCTAGTGACTTGATGAGAAATCAAGATATTATAAAACAGAATCAAAGGAATGAAAAAGTGGAAGACAATGTCAAATATCTCATTGGAAAAACCACTGACCTGGAAAATAGATCCAGGAGAGATAATTTAAAAATTATTGGACTACCTCAAAGCCATGATCAAAAAATGAACCTAGATATCATCTTTCAAGAAATTGTCAAGGAGAACTGCCCTGATATTCTAGAGCCAGAGGGTAAAATAGAAATTGAAAGAATCCAACAATCACCTCCTCAAAAAGATCTCAACAAGAAAACTCCTAGAAATATTGTCACCAAATTCCAGAGTTTTCAGGTCAAGGAGAAAATACTGCAAGCAGCCAGAAGGAAACAATTTGGGTATTGTGGAAACACAATCAGAATAACACAAGATCTAGCAGCTTCTGCATTAAGGGATCAAAGGGCTTAGAATACAATATTCTGGAGGTCAATGGAGCTAGGATTAAAACTAAGAATCACCTACCCAGCAAAACTGGGTATCATGCTCCAAGGCAAAATATGGACTTTCAATAAAAATAGAGGACTCTCTAAGTGAAAAGACCAGAGCTGAATAGAAAATTTGACTTTCAAACACAATCAGAATATATGCCATCTTAAAATGGAGGGAGGGCAGAAATGGGGATAAAATTTGTAACTCAAAATCTTGTGGAAATCAATGTTGACAACTAAAATATTAAATAAAATATATATAGAAAAGAAGACTAAACAAAGATAAACCATTTATATTCTAGTATGGGGAGATTATATACATTATATATATATACATATATACGTACATATATATGTGTGTGTGTGTATATATATATATATACATATATATATATGTATATATATATCCTTTTAGAACTCTACCACCATCAGGAGTCATACAGGGAATCTAACAAGAAAGAGGGCCTGTGAGTGGTTGTTAATGAAATTAAAATATGAATGTGAAGGGAAAGGAAAAGGAAAGTGTTGGGGGCGGGGGTTAAGAAAGGAACGAGAGGATTAATGGGATAAAAATTATCTTACTTAATGGGGTAGAAGACTATGAAATTGAGTAGAAGACTAAGAAAGTGGTGAGGGAAATGGACAACATTCAAACCTCACTCTCATCTCAGCTATTTATAGGAGGGAATATACATGTGAATACATACACACACAGTTGTGAAACAGGAGGGAAAGGGGAGAAAAAAGAGAAAGAGGGAATAAAGGGGGTTATAAGAAGGTATATTAAAAGAAGATTTAGTCATAAGCAAAACAAACTCCAAGGAAAATGGATCTTGAAATAGGGTTTAAAAGAAAAGGAAGAAAGGATAAGCACTTGTGATTGGGCTCTGGGTGAGGGAAAGAGAAGGGTGGCAGGGGAGCTGAAGCATATTGCACAAAAACTAGAGAATGGGTGCTGTGAACACTCTCTCTTAGTACCTTTTTCTTTAAAGACAGAGTGAGAAACAAAGAAAATTATAAGAATAAGATATGAGGGATGTACACAATTAACAATTATAATTGTGACTGCACCAACAAAATCGTTGCAGAAAAAATTAAAAGAAAATCAGGTAAAGGAGAAAAAATCTTTGTAGCAATTTTCTCTGATAAAAATCTCATTTCTAACAACAATCAGTCTATATGTCTATCTATCTATCTATCTATCTATCTAAATATCTGTCTCTACAGAATGCATTCAAAGTTGTAAGAATAAGAGCCACTCCTTAATTTTTGATAATTGATAAATAATATTTGATATCAATAATAATTGATAAATAGTCAAAGGATAAGATTAGGCAGTTTCAGAAGGAAAAAAATCCAAGTTATCAATAGTCATATAAAAAAAATGTTCTAAATGACTAATTCCTAGTAAAACCTGGGAAGACTTGTGTGAGTTGATTCAGAGGGAAGTGAATAAGACCAGGAACATCATCATCAAAATGATAGCTATCATTTCTCTAGTGCTTCATATGGGCCACATACTGTGCTAAGTACTTCATAAATATGATCTTCCGCTGTGCCATCTAGTTGTAACTATAGTTGCATTATATGATTTTGGGCAGCTATGTGGTGCAGGGGGGAGTTTTGGGGCCTTAGTTCAAATTTGACCTCAGACACTAGCTATATGTCCCTGAGCAGTCACTTAACCCTTACCTGTAAAATGAGCTGGAGAAGAAAATGCTAAACCACTTTAATATCTTTGCCAAGAAAACCCCAAATGGAGTCATGAAAAGTCAGACACAACTGAATAACGACAACAAATATTAATTCAAATTATTATTATATGTATTAGACTTCATGCATATAAACTCTTGAACCCCCAAACAGAAAGGCTCCTAATTGTGTTCTCCTGTAGAAATGAATATAAAGCAACCCCCATTTTAGAACACTGAAGTTGCTTTTTGGGTTCTCAGTTCCTTGATATACAAGCAACTAGGGATGATTAGTGAGAGAACAGAGTTATTGCCCTCAGGTATGATCAGCTGTAGAGAGTTAAAGATGTCTCTCAAATATTCCCATGTCTCTCATTAAGAAGGACACTGAACTCAGTTCTTCTGCCTCTAACTTCAGAGCTCTCTGACATACTTTCAGATATTGAACAAGAACCCTCAGTAAACCTTTCTGCACCCTTCTGCCCTCTCAAGGCCAAATTTACCTATCCTAGATCTTCAGTTTCTTCCCAAACCTCTGCTCTAAAGACCAAGAGGCTGGAAAATGGGGTAGAAATCAGTGAATAATAATGGGGCTTTAGCCTTTAGGTTTGGTTTTGTTTTATTTTACTTTGTTTGGGTGTAGAAAAGGAAGAGAACTTAGGGGAGCACATACCAGGTCAGATTCTACGATGAGGGTGGGCAAAGGTAGGAAGAGCAAGGTAGTGGTTGAACCCAGTTATCTGATGTGTTTAATCAAAGGAAGATCACATAGCTTAACTGTAAGTACCCAAGGAAGCACAGAATGGAAGACAGAGATAAAAAAACAAGATTACTAGAGCAGTGTGCCAACTCTCTGTATTTAACGACCATCTCCAAAATGGGACTGGTAAATGCAGTTAGGAGATGGAATCAGAAATGTTGCCAGAGAACCTCGTGTGGTCTTCAGGCCATTGCAGGAGGATGGAATCCATTATGGTCATGTGAACAACTATTTTTAGGACTTGGTGCCACCTTAGGCCAAGCTCTCACTGGGACTCCTGAGTCCATCTTCATTTCAACAAGTCAGGCAGCTCCAGATTTAGGCAAAGAGAAGTTTTATCAGGAGAGGAGAAAATCTGACTCAAATGCATCTAAATGATTTCCCAAACCTGAGGTCACAGACAGAGATGCACTGATCAGTTAGTACATTGTATTTTCTACTTTGGAATGCCCTAGTCCCAAAAAACTCTGAATCATGGGTTTCAGAGGTCAGAAGGTAGTAGCAGATACCAGGCAGAAAGAAGACCTATGGTTAAGACAGAAACAGTTTAATGAACTGAGGAAGGTTAAGCCTGAAAAATGGTAAGTTCTTCCAGATTATCACATAGGGGATGGACTAGAAGATCTCCAAGCTCCCTTCAGGGGAAATCTACTATCCTATAAAAATTAAGAAATAGCCATCTCCTGAACAAGAAAATAGTTACCTACCCAGTAGGATTCTACCAAGTAATCTTCTGGGCACTTGCCACTTTTCAAAGATTTTTGGAGAAAATGACTGAGGCCTGTGGTACTGTTAAATAGTTGACACCCGGAAACTGATATGATTTTTTTTCAGTAGAAATGACATTAAAGATGACACATTAGGATCTGTTTTGCTGCTGTACCCTAAGAATCATGGGACTTTTCCATCCAACTTGCAACTGAATATGTGTTGTCTTTCCCATAGAACATGAGCTCTTTGACAACAAGGATTGTCTTACTTTTCTATTTATATCCCCAGAGGTTAGCACAGTGCTTTGCACATACTAACTGTGTTATTCATTTATTTATAAGAATGCAATCAAACACTATTGTGGCGTAAGAAATAAGGAAATAGATGGTTTCAAAAAGAACACATTGAAAGCTTTAAGAACTATGATCGATACAGTGGCCATCCATGATTCCAAATTGGAAAAAATTTGAAATTAGACACAAAAAATTTCTAAACAGTACATGCCTTTTGACTCATCTATACCCTTGCTAGGCCTAATCCAAAAGAGATAAAAACTGGGAAGAGTTTTTGTTTTGTTTTGTTTTGTTTTGTGGTAGAGGAAAACTGAAAAATAAAGGGATGCTTATCAATTGAGGAATGACTGAACAAGTTGTGGTAAATTAATATGATGGAATATTACTGTGCTGTAAGAAATGAGGAAAGAGATGATTTTCAAAACATAGAAAGACTTTTAAAAATTGATACAGAGTAAAGTAAGCAGAACTTGAAGAATAATTTATAGTACAACATTAATATTACAAAAATGAGTAATCTTCAAGACTTTCATAAACTTATGAAGAATGAAATGAACAGAACCAAGAGAGCAAGTTACATAATTACATTAGCATTGTAAAGATAAACAATTATGAAAGCTATAAAAAACTGTGATCAATATAATAACCATCCATATTTTATTCTTCATGACCTAGAGACTTTTCTAGGATTTGATGTTTGTTGTGGAAAATTTATATAAAATTATAAAAAAGATTACATAAAACTATGTATCAAAGCTCCTCAGCTTTCACATTCATGGGTAAATGATTAGAAAAGAAGCAAAAACAGATGGTGAAAAAAGAAACCTTGCTTGACTCTTCCAATACAATTTGGACATTTTGGGACAAGAAATATGAGCAGGCTTTTACAGATTTGGCCAAACACTTCATGCATGCACCTGTAATGTTTTATGTAGATCCATTTAAACCTTATGTTCTTTACATTGAGACTATCCTATAGAGCTTTTATGGTCACAAGATACCTATTACATTTGCCTGTAAAGGACTTGTTGACAGTAATACTCATTATTCTACACACAAATCAGAGTTCTTGGCTTTAAAATTGACAGAGACTACGTAAGGAAGTTTCAAATATCAAGTTTGTTCTGATAATAATTTGCTGACTTGCATTTTGATCAGTCTTACTTGGCAAAGAAGACAATGGCGACCTCTCGACATCAGGCCAAGTCCTCAATTATATCCCACTTCCCTACTAGTTCTGAACAAGCCACAATGAGTGATACAAGTCAGTGCAGTCTACAGTTGTTATACCGGTAGACAGTTGGAGAGGTGGAAAAAGTCAGAATCCGTAATTCTTTTGGCAACCCATGAAGAGGAGAGTGTGATAGCTGAGTCATCCAAAATCATGAGTTTCCTTGACTAGCCATAGTATTTCCTAAAAGCCATGAGTAGAATAGAATTGATGGACATTTTCTCACTTCTAATGGAAGTGATTGGGGGATGACTGAGGCACTTAAACTATGTTTTATCTTCTAGGTTTGGAGATGATCTATGTAAGGATCAAGGACTATCTGCCCTTGGGAAGAGATGCACAGATGACATCAAGTTAATTATTTTAATATATCTGGAATGGAATGAGACGAGCACCTATTAGGCACTTACTATGTGCCAACCCACAGTAGTAAGCATTCATTTGATCCTCACAACAACTCTGGGAGGTAGGTGCTCTCATTATTCCCATTTTGCAGTTGAGAAAATGACAGATAAGTGACTTGCTAAATGACTTGCCCAAGGTTATGTACTAGTAAGTGTCTGAGGCTGGATTTGAACTCAGGTCCTCCTGAATCTAGGATGCTTGTGATTTTATTCCTTTGATTGATTCTGTGGTTTTTAGTAAAAAAAAAACTACAGTTTCTCATTTTTTGGTGGCTTGATTTGGTTTCTGATTGGATAAACCTGAACTATCCACTTCCTTAGGCTAATGAGGCTTTTCGGCACTGGGAAATATTGCTAGTGACTCTACTGTGAAGAGCTGTGTAAAGAGATGGATAACCTCCCTGAAACACACTGTAGAGTTGGATGGAAAGCATAAAAAAAGGATGAGTAGGGAACTATCCAGTTCCTTGTCCTAATTATGAACAGGACCAAGCTAATGTCTACTAGTGCTCCTCAGAAATGAAGGGGAACTATATTCTACATAGGGAGAATGACCTGGACTAAGGCATGGAAGCAGAGATAAAATATCTTATATAGGGAGTAGCTAATAGGCAGGTTTGTCTGGAACTGAGGATGTATAAAAAGGTGTAATATGAAATAAGATTTAAAATGTAGGTGGCTGCCACCACCAGGATATGAAGGGCTTTAAAGGTCTGGCTAAGGCTTTTGTATTTTATTGTAGAGGTAATTAGCAAATACTGAAAATTTGTGACTGGGGAAAAAGGGTTTGAGACATGGCCACATGTATTTGCATACATACATACATATATATGTGTGTATGCATATATATATATATATGTATATATATATACAAGTATAGAGAAATGGAGATTTAAGTCAAATCCATGATTTCATGGGTATAAGGAACTCCCAGTGAAGAAACTTCTACCAATGCAGTTTGCCACCTATACTATAACTTACAGTCTCAGAGAATTGCCTGGGGCACTACGAAGTTAAGTGAGTTGTCTAGAGTCTCACAGCCAGTAAATGTTAGAAGTAGAATCTGAACATAATTCTCTTTGATTCCATTTCTGGTTCTCTACCCAATGCACCAAGGCTACCGCTCATACTTCTCATATATACAATTAAATAGTATTTAAAGGTTTGCAAATCACTTATTTACATTATCTCATTTAACCTTCATACAACCTTATAAGATAGGTATTAGAGGTATTATTAACCCATTTTACAGATAAGGAAGCTAAGGCTGAGAGAGAGAGAGTGTGTCATTTGCCCATGGTCATAAAGCAAATAAATAACGAAGTGGGATTTGAAGCAGGTCCTTCCTGACTTGAAGTTCAGTTATCTTTCTGCTATACAATGTGATCATTTTGAAAGAGATACTTAATGTGAATGTTATCTACTATGGATAATATTTTAAAGAGATCTTTACTGTAAACTTTATATGTATATAATGTTATATACATAACTTTCACAATAATGGTCTTATTGAAAATGGCAACATGGTATAGGAGAAAACATGGACCTGGAATTAGGGAAGGCAGATTTAAATCCTGTCCATGATACTTATTAGCTTTGTGACCATGGGCAAACACCTTCCTCTCTGAGAGTTAATTTCCTCATATGTAAAATAGGGCTGTTATTGTAGGCCAGGACTCTATGACACAGACCTAGCAGAGACTGAGTTAACTTCCCAACAGTAGATTGACCTGAAGCTATGGAACCTTTGGGGCCAGGATGACCTAACCTTGGACTTTGGTGTGGGCTTCCCAGATGTAACGGAGCTTCTTGACAGGCTGCTTTTACCTGGGGGTCACTAAGCATTTCTTTGTGGAAGGAGAGAGACTGTCCTCACTTATATCTTTGGTTAGTAAAGCAATTGTTTAGCAGTTGGTTTCCTGTCCAGCTCCTTGTACCAGGTAAGGAACCTCTCCCAGGAGAGATAATAATATTTAAAATATTTAATTACTGGAGTTGTTGTGAAGATCAAATGAGATAATGCATATAAGTGCTTTGCAAACCTCAGAGTGTTATGTAGATGTCAGTTATTATTGTTGTTTTTCCAGTTAAAAAGAACATTGAATAGCCCAATCCCTATGAGTTTGGGGGGAAAAGAGAAAATCTAAGTGGCTCCTCAAGGTCTCCATTGTTGAAAGCCCAGTGAGGTCATATTCTCCCATTGCTTGTTTCCCTAAAACAAGGTTCCACCTGGAATCATCTCAGTTTCTGTTAAATAAGCCTTGTACAAGTACAGGTATGATGAACTCCTTGGACCTAGAGTCAAGACTTGGCTGTTCGGTCGGGTCCAACTCTTGGTGATCCCATTTAGGGTGTTCTTGACAAAGATATTGGAGTGGTTTGCCACTTCTGCGGCTCATTTTACAGATGAGGAAACTGAGGCAAACAGGGTTAAGTGATTTGCACATAGTCACATAGCTAGTAGGTGTCTGAGGAGGGATTTGAACTCAAGAGGATGAATCTTCCTGACTCCAGGCCAAGTATTCTATCCACTTTGCCACCTAGCTGCCCAGAGGAAAGACACCTGGGTTTAAATCCTGGTTCTCATATAAATTAGATATGTGATCTCAGGCAAGCTATTTAGCTTCTCTATTCCTTGGTTTCTTGTTTTGTAAAATAGGAAGAATAATACTTGCATTAACTTCCTCAAAGGGTGGCTGTGGGAAACACTTTGTGAGCTATAATTACCAGCCATCTATTATTTATCGAGTCAGCCTTGCATGGGTGTGATACAGAAGAAAGTTAAGATGTCATCTCATAAAGAGCTTAGTTGGGGAGAGAAGATGAAAATAGTTAATGAACAATACAAAGTGCTACATTGGACAACACAGACTATTCCCTTCATCCCAATAAGTCAAAAATCTGAGCTCCTCGGAAGAGACTTGGCATAAATAAGTAGATGTCAGTTCTCAAGTATTTTTACTAATAAAAAAGAAATGTTGTGGAAAATCAAAAATAACAAACGAACGATTATCTATTTTTGCAATGGATTACTGTTTCTAACAGAAGATTTGCCCTGCTAATGATGGCCTGCTTTGGACAGTTTTCATATTACAATCCCTTTACGTTTCTTGAGCCTATATCAGCTGGTGTCTAAGGGGATGATCTGTCCAGAAAGGCAGAGCACAAAAAGAGGAGTCCATCTTTGGAACAAAAATTTAAGATCCTAGGACTTAGAGCTGAAAGGGGTCATGGAGATCACCTAGTAGAGGAGCAAACTGAATGAAGCCCAAGGAGATTAAATGTCTTACCTAAAGTCACACAATGAATCAATGGGGGGGGGGGGGTCAAGGTACAAACCCAGTTCCTTCAGCTCTTGAGCAAGTGTGCCTTCTATTTAGAAAAACATGCATAATCCACCATTTAGAACCATATCTGGAAGAAAGGTGCCAAAGAAGGCGGCAAGAATAGAAGCTAATAGAAGGGGAGGGAGCAAAGACAAACTACATCTATTCAGAGAGCTGGATTGGAGTCAGAGGACCTGGATTTGAGTGGTGTTTCTATCGCTTAGTATTTGTGTGATCTTGGGCAGGTCCCAGTCTCTCTGAGCCTCAGGATCTCTAATAGTCTGTAGTGCACAGGACCCCTTCACCCAGGGATCCTCAGACTGCTAGCCCAAGTTCAAGGTACATTATGGGTCAGCAACCACTCAAAACTCATAAATCCGAATGAATGCGTTTACTTTTAATGAGTCAACCAAAAGACTCATTTAAAAGATGTTTAACCCAATAGCAAATAAATGAAAAGGGAGATTCCCTCCTCAACTCTCTCCCACTCCCATCCCCACCCTAACCCCACCTCACCCCCCTCCCCCGCCAAGAAGAAGGATTCCCATGGGGCAAGACATGAGGCAGCATGTGTGAGTCAAACCACCACCAACAACAACCTGACTGCCATCTCCTCTCAGAACCTAGTGGATGTAGCCCAAAACTGAACCAAAAAGCTACTGGAGGATCAATGCTTCCACCTCACTGTCTGCATCATCATCCTGGGAGGCAACCCCTGCAGAGATGTAGCCTGGCAGCTGCTCACGTATGTTCTGCAACCACATCTAGTGAAGACCCAGAAAAGAAAGTTCTTATCACCGAAGTCCTTAGCATTGTCAAATGATTCCACATCAGAACCTATGTGATTTTTGTTTGTGGAAATGACATGAAAGAAGAGACATTAGCATGTGCTTCGTTGCTACTCCCTAAGGTCCATGCTACATTTCCATATGAATTGCACCTAAAACCTTCCTTGTGTAGTCTTCCCTTTGGAATGTGAGCTCCCTCAAAAAAAGGACTGTCTTGCTTTCCTATTTCTGTCTTAGTATAGTGCTTTGCACACAGGAAGCACTTAATAAATATGAATTGCTTAATAAGTATGTATAAATAATTAATTCTTTCATTTATTCGCGGGGTTGTACATTCCCACAGGTTACCATAGCACTATTAAGGAGTGGTAGCGCGTGAAGACGGAGTGGTAAAAGAATAGGCCTGAAGGGACATACACAGAGGAAAAGGGCATGGACAGGAAAAAACATTAAATAATGGATTCTTTTTTAGCCGCCTGTACTTTCCTGCTGATTCACCTTATAGATAAAAATCACGTGAGAAAGCCTTGAAGAAATTGTCATCTGTTTACCTAACCTATGAAGTATGCTTTAAAGTTTGTAGACTGATTCAGGAGAGTTGACGTAAATTTAGGGTGGACAATGTCACAATCTTTGCGTAGCTGAGCCATGAGTCATGTCCAAACTGGTGGAGCTACAGCTATATAGGTAATGACAGTCTATGTGGAGAGATAGGCCCTTTGGCTTTGGGAATATAACAAATAAGAACGTCTCACATGCCCCAGTCCAAGTCCATAGGATAGTCCAGACCCATCTTTCTGCCATTCTCACCCCCCAACTCCCCATTTCATCTTTGCCCCCTCAGCTATTTGTGATGCTCAAAGATCCCAAAGCATAAATTTAGGAATGGGATAACCGATAATATCCCATCTCCCCACTAATTAAAATGCTAAGAAGTCCAAAGCAAAATCAAGAAGTCAGAAAATCAATTAAGAAAGCCATATCCCATATGGGATTTACCTATACATAAGAAAGAGCCAGAAGCCTCTACCTTTTGGCCATTGCTTTCTTTGTTGATGTGTGGTCCAGATCTAACACTTACAATAGAGGGATCAGAAGTGAGCTCCAAACTAAAGATTCCAAGGGCCTAGCAGAAAATCATATCCCCAGACAGAAATACGAGGGCAGTGCAATAAGTAGACCTATTCCTGTAACTTACTGTGAGACTAAGAGCCAGATTACTTATACCCCAAAATTTCAACCTAATTGATTTGACTTCAGCCACATAAGGTTTAGTAATGACTTGGATAGTACCATAAAATCACTGGTTTAGAAGGCTTTTGTTTTCTAATGGAAGGGAATATAGATAAGAAGGTTTGGTCACTTCTTTTGTCCCACTCATTCTCTCCCAACTCCCAAATTAAATATGTGGCCAGAATACTTTATAAAACTCTTCAAGCTGCAGTTACTAATGCCCTGTTGTGTTATCAAGGAGAGCTACTTTCTCTGCTGAGTTAGGACCCTCTGCTACTCTGTTGTCTCAGTCATACCACTCCCTGCTAGACCGCTGTTACAACTGTTTCTGCTAATATCTTGGCTGCTCTCTCCTATTATCTGTTTGACTGAAGCAACTATGTGGTTGTTCTCTATGACAAGGAGAATTTACTAACTCTTTAGTTTGTAGCCTTAGAACTCCCTTTAGCACCTTTGTGATGTAGATCCCAACCAGCCACATCTAGACAGCTAACTAGAGCAGCTTTTAGGATTTTTTGTGTCCTTAAAACATTTTTTTTCCTGCTTCTACTCATGCTTCCTTAGTTTAAATTCATATTTAATTATAGTTTAAAATTACTTTTAATTCCTGTCATATCCCTGGATCACTAGTCTGTGGCCTCTTCAAATTTTCCTGGAATAAGAAGGTGGTAAAGCAATTGAATAGATATAGGCAGACAAAATTCTTTTCACTCACTACCTCCACCTCCAATAATTCCCCTGGTTGCCATGCAAATGAGCTTGGGAGCAGGACTTAAAATGGTCAGATGGAAATGATCATTGCCCTCCTTCCCATCAGCAACTAAAATCACTCTTTTCTCTACATGTAAAAGGAGGCTTTGGGACAGAATGAGCTCACTGGTCTCTTCTAACATGAAATCCACTGATTCTCAATTTTCCATAGGGGCTTATCATAGCCATAGAAACAAAAATCCTGTGGCCGTTGTCTCTTTCATGGGTTTCATAAGATGCCAATGTCTTGGTATATACCATAATACAAGGTACAACAGAGTTGTCTAAGAGATGCAACGGATAATTCAGAATTGACTGTAATGTAGACATAAATACAGAGTATCTCTAAAGTTTCAGTATAGTTTTAAGCTTCCATAACTTAAAAGCCTTATTATATTATTAAAGTTTTACTAAAGATTTAATAGCTTAAGACTTCATTATGACATTTGGGACATCCTGTATACACAGGGCCATAGGGCCATGGGTATTCTCTCAGCACTTAGTTCATTGCTTTGCTATACCTTCTGCCTCTCCCAACCCCCAAATAGTCCTAGAAAGGGAGTATAATTAGAGGCAGTCAGCTGTCAGACACCTGACACCTGAGAGAGAAGCCTGCAGCTTTTTCTTCTTTATAACTAAGTTGGTGTCTCAGAATACTTTAGTAAGATACAATTATATTGATATGGAAGAGACTTTGGGGTAGTTTTAAAGTATTCCATCTGAAGTATTTTTAATAGCTAAGGAGAACCCTTCTACCAAAATAAATAAATACATACATACATACATAAATAAATAAATAAATGAAAATCTCTTCCAGATTCCCAGGTCTCCTGGTTGACTAATATCCTACCCACGATGAACTATAACAAACATTTCTATATCTTAAGGTGGTTAAGTGGAAAAAAAATATGCATTTTCAGGGTTATATTTTGTTGGAAAACAAGTCTATGAGAAGTTGTATCACTATTCTTTCTGCAGGTAATACATGTTTGAACCAGATCCACAGCCTTTTTTCAGAGCCATGGGAAGGAAATTCTACCCCTATGCAGACATACCCAACCATAATTAAAATTTGGTACAATTATGAAACTGCTTGGCTTTCCACTGAATTCAGAAAATGGAAAACAGAGCTTCTATCACCTTCCTCAGCCTGGTTCCAATGAAATAGGAAGTGAAGGAGGGAGAAGACAGTCTTTTTTCTTGTCTAAATCACTTACAGCTGCCACAGGATTCTAATGAGCCCTTCAGAACTCATTGCCAAGATCTTGTAGTTCTTGGGAAGGCAATGAGGACATTTGTTTATATATAAACTTAGTGGAGCTGTTTCAGTGCCAGTCCCTTAGATCCCCAGTGGAGTAATAATTTATCTAGGAGGACAGAGCTGGGAGCAGCCTCTGCACCACCAGAGCCTGCTGACATGGCCATTGCAAACAAAAAACCCTGAACACCTCCTCTCCACTTACATAATAATTAACCCCAATTCAGAGCTTTTATCACACTGTACCAGGCTGTGTTCCAATGATCTCCTAATGGACCTCTCCCCCTTCCTCCCCTTCTTTATGTCCAGCTTCTTCTCTCTTCACAGCTACCAAATTGATGTTCTTATAGCACAATTCTGACTATTTCACTCCCCTGCTCAAGAAATTCCTCTACAGTGTTTGATATCTAAAGCTTTCCACAGTCCTGCTCTAATCTCTCTTTCCAGGCTAATCCCATGTAAGTGAGATTCCATTTCCCATCTTGTGTATTTGCACAGGCGTGATTTCCCATGTCTAAAGGGTCTCTCTTCTAACCTCCACCTCTTAGAAGCTGTAGCTCCTTTCAAGGCTGAGGTCAAGTGCCACTTCCTACAGGAAACTTTTCCTAGTTTACCTTTTCAAGTTTACCTCTCCTCAACCTCTACCCAGACCTCTTATATTATTTTTTGATGTGCACATTATTTTCCCCTGGCAGAATACACATGCCTTGAAGGAAAAGATGCTTCCTTGGTATTCCATTGTCTTTGCACTCCCAGCCCCCAGTATAGCACCTGGCACATAGTAGGATCTTGTTTGTTAACTGGTTTGGAAGCACAATCAAGATGGAGCAAAGACTCACAAATCTGTGGTTCTCTGGGAGGGCTAGGAGACTGGGGAAATAGTAAACTTAGGCAGCTTCTCAGCTAATCCCTCTCTCTTGAACACACTGAACAGAGGCCAATGATGCCAAGAAGAAAGGGAAAAGCAGTGCCAGGAATGAAATAGAAGAGGAAGAAAAGATCAGGGAATTAGGATGGAAATGTCCAGACTATCCAGCCAGTGACTACCAGGGGTGGGGAACCTGTGGCCTAGAGACTACATATGGCCCTCTAGGTCCTCAAGTGCAGCCCTTTGACTGAATCTAAACTTCACAGAATAAATCCCCTTAATAAAAGGATTTGTTGTGTAAAACTTAGACTCAGTCAAAAAACCACACTTGAGGAACTAGAGGGCCACATGTGGCTTCGAGGCCAAAGGTATTCCACCCCTGGCTAAGGTATGATACACTCTGGATAAATGAGTGACAATGTTATTCACATTGTACTTTATCCAACTGGAAGAAGGCATTATAATGCATGGTGTGGAGGTGATGGGATCCTAATAAAGCTGCCCCAAGCCCCAGTATTCTAACTTTCTTATGGGCCACACTGAACAACAGCATGCCTATTGCCCCTAGCTAGCCACTGCCCTCAGATCCAATCCACATATTTGAACAGGTGTGTTCTTGTACCCAGCCACAATCACATCATCGATTTAGCCCAAGACAGGACCACAATACCTAACTATCCATCTTGACCAGACAGGACCCCAATAACTAACCAATTGGAAAGCAGTGTGACCAGAATGTTTGTGACCAAACCATAGATGGTACCCCCTCCTCTATTACCTAATCTCTTAACAAACTCCTCATGTCTTTTTAATATTAATTATATTCCTATATTCAATGTAAATTTTTATCATGTAAGCAGCATCGTATACTCTATAAATTGTCTATCTTACCTTACCAAAATTGCAAGTTCCTCTAAGGAACTTAGCCACTCACCAGAGCATGAAACCTCAAAACCACAATAAATCTCTGTAACTGCCTTAGAATCAGCCTGAGTCTCTGAAATTCTTTGAGATATCTCACCACATCACAACCTGACCCTCATCACAGAAAAGATAGTAAAAGAATTTAAAATTTAATTGATGTGAATTTTCTGTGTAGTGAATGTAAATGCATTTAATATTAACATCATGTCTAGAATTTAGTGTATTTAAAGAAACTAAAATTTTCTTTTTATCTAGGGGGATAAATATTGCAAGTACTGGGAGTATTTGTCCTATCCCTACCCCATTCCCTTCACCTTTCTGCAACCAGGGACAATAAGGTACAAATGGACAGATTAGCCAATGAGGTCGCAGTCCTCAAAACATGCACAAACATCTTTTTTTTTTATCTGCTGCCCATCCAAAATGTAAAACTTCAGATGCCATGGTGATTCTGACTGATATATCTGAATCAGGTATGATGACTCCATTTCATATTGTGTGGTGATGAAAAGCCTTAAAAAGCCTTGGAACTAGAAGGACCAATGATAACACAGCTAGGGGCAGAGAGTCAGGATTGAGTTTGTAAATTAAAGGATTAATATGCCCTTCTCTTGGTCTCTTTGTTTTGGTTTTTTCCTTTCCTAACAACAAGCCAGAAACGAACTACAATGAGTCACAAGGTGGGCATCAGCTGCTCTATTTCCCCTTACAGTCACTCAGTGTCTGTGAATGTATGGGCACCTTTGTTTCCCTTGTGTTTGTTTTGCCTTGCAAGTGAATTCCAAGAGTGGAATGTAGAGAGAATGAGTAAGGTTGGGAGATTCATCAGAGAAGTCCCTCCAGCAACTAGAGTTGGTAGCTCCAGCACCTGAGTGTGTTGAAGGTCAAAACAGAAACTGAGTGACATGCTTGACTCAACCCAGCAACTGATTGACCCATTAGCATCACCCAGATAGGCGCTTACCCAAGGGAGCAATGGAGTGGTTCATCCAAAGCCAAAGCAATACCCTAAAGTGAGATTGCTTTGGACTGCTTGAAGGGAGAAAAGGACAACTGGGTCTAGAAGTCACCCTTTAGCCTTTGTTTTCCACGAGTCCCTAATTCCTTCTGTACTTTATGATTGAGTGCACTTTCCCCAAAGACCTTATGGTTGTATGAAGGGAGAGTGCACCACCCAGGTTGGAGGAGAGAGTCGTTTTGGTAACTTATATCCTTTCTATACCTTCTCAGTAAAAATCCCTTTGTGAAAGCTAATTGATGTCAACTGGATGATTTTTAGGAGAAAGGGTACATTGGATGCAGACTCATGAGCAATAGCAATAGAAACCCTAACACCTCAGAGTTGACTCTTAGAACTCCTTTTTTCAAAATTGTATTGATGTATTTTGTTTTTACATTACAAATATCTCCAGATATCCCACACACACTCCTCTTGTAATAAAATAATTTAGCAAAAGTAACAATCATTACCTCATCTTAAAATGTACATGATATTCTACATCTGCAGCAGCCTTCCAATCTCTATTTTTCTAGTTTTTTTAACGAACAGAAATCTATTTTTTTCTCCTCCCCACCCTGTACCCCATTGAAAAAAAGAGAGAACAACAAATCCCTTGTAACAAATATGCATAATCAAGCAAAAAAAATTCATCCATGGCTATATATAAAATATGTATGTCTCATTCTGCACCCTAAATTTATCACCTCTCTGTCGGTATCTACCATCATTGATCTTCTGGAATCATGGGTGTACATAAAATAGATCAGACATAAAATAAATTCCTACAGCTTTCAAAGCATTTGTCTTTACAATGTTATTGTTATTATTATAAATTATTCTCTTAGATCTGCACATTTCATTCTTCATTAGTTTACTAAAGTCTTTAAAATTGTTCTTTTTTATAATATTCATATTGAATTGTGTAAATAGTTTTTTTTTCTGCTTCTACTTACTTCATTCTGAATCAGTTCATGCCTCTCCATGTTCATAAACTTGTTTATTTCTTCATTTCTTATAGCATAATAATATTCCACCTCATTCACATATCACAATTCTTTTAGCTTTTCCTCATTTGAAGGGCATCTCTTTAGTTTCCAGTTTTTTGGCACCACAAAAATTGTTGCTATAAATATTTTATATGATTTTTTCCCATTTCTTTTATTTTGGGGGAGGTAAAGCCTTAGCAGTGATGTAACGGAGTAAGAAGGTAACTTTTTGTGTATAATTCCAAATTTGCTTTCTATTTACCATTTCATCAATAATGCATCAATGTTTGTTTTCCCAAGCCCCTCCAACATGAGGTCTTTGCCAGTCTAATAGGTAATGTGGAATTTCAGAAAAGTTTTAATTTGCACTTCTCTAATTAGTAGTGATTCAGAGCTGTTCTTAGATCATTTATCAATCAGGGAATGGCTCTTATTCTTATAAATTTTGATTAAGCTTCTTATATATCTGGGAAATAAGATCTTTATTAGAGAAATTTGCTGCAAAGAATTTCCTAATTGTTTCCCTTTTATCTTAGCTTTGTTACATTTATTTTTGCAAAAACCTTTTAATAATAATTGTCCATTTTATTTTAAATCATCATATTTGGTTATGATCTGAAAGGTAATTTCCCCCCACGTTTCTCCACTTTACTTATGATGTGACCTTTTATATTTAGGTCATATATCTATTTGGAGCTTATCTTGGTACAAGGAGTGAGGTGTTGGTCTGAATCTAATTTCTTCCATAGTAGTGTCTAGTTTTCCCAGCTGTTTATTACTAAATAATGAGTCCTCACATTAGGGGAATTACTTAGTTCTTTAGTACTAATGGTTATCCATTCAAGGTTTTCTATTTCACTTTAAGCTTTTTTAAAAAAAATAAAACTTTATTCTATAATGGATTATCAAATGTAACACAATAATTTACACATGATGAGTGCTTAGTAAATGTATTTCGAATTGACTTGAGTTGACATTCTGAACCATATACTTTGCAAATGGGAAATAGGTTTCAGTATTTTCATGCATTGTCCCAGGTTTTCTGGATGGGGACTGTGAGCCAAGAGTTCCAGGGGAGAACAAAGTAGACAGAAGACCCTTCCTATCATGAAAGAGTCTCTGACAAAAGGGTCAATGCATTAGTATGGATTAATATTCCATTCCATTCATGGATTTGTTTTATCAAACTTATCTCTTCTGGACAGGAAGGGGAAAGAGGAATGACAGTACAGTTTGAAGCTAGGGTTTCATGAATTCCTGAGAAATGCTGGTGTGGAAGCTCTCCCTACCAATGCTGACCAGCCAGTTCTCTGTAACATACATACAGATTAAGTGACTGACTTGTGGTTACACAGTTAGTACATGCGAGAAACAGGACTTGATCCCTGATGTTCCTGACTCCAAGGCTGGCCCCTATCCACTGTGCCACATGCCCCTCAAGAGCACAATATCTTGTACATCTTAGATATTCTATTCATATTTGTAAAAACAAGAAGTGATAATAGCGCTGTGTTGAGTATCTTGTGGGCATTGCGAGAAATGAATGATTTAAAGAAAAGGTAAGATAAAGCTCATAGAAGACAAATTTCGTGACTCCACAATTATACCCTGGAATTAAACTATAATTTATAAGAAAATTTATGATAAAGAGTACCCACATTTAGGCTATCCAGACTAGACTTATTCAAACAATGTCACATTGTTTCTTCATGCTTGCGATTCCGTAGGGCTTTTGATAACTTGTTCTTCCTGTCATTCCTTTATCCCTTGGTCTTTTGAAATTATTTCGCAGCCTGTCAGAAGGAAAAGTATATTCCTCAGGGGTGGGCGACATGCCTTGCTTATGACTCTTTCCAACACAAGTCAGTATAATTATCTCATTTTACCCGTTCCAGGAGAGCATTTTGGCCCTGATGTTCACAGCTTTGGAAATAGATGTTGAGGGAAAATTTGAGAGAGGTTTCTACAGCCCTATTCATAGTTCTTATATTTTGATTCAAGTACCTTGTACTGCTAGCCTGAGAATTACAAAGGCCTTAGCTTGATCAAGAATAGCCTCAGTGTTCAGGAAATTAAAAGGGGGTAGGAGAAAGTGAAGAAAAACATGCTAAGCCAATTCATTAGAATTCCCAGAGGGGAATGTTACCTTGGTAATGGATTTTCCAGCCTGAGATTTTCAAAATATCTGACAGTATTGCACATTTGAAGTTAATCTCAAAATAACATTCAGTGAAAAAGTGGAAATTTGGCTGGGTTCGTGGAACTTGGCTCCCAGGTTGCCACTGAGAAACTTACCATAAATAAAGCCTTTTCAAGCAGATAGTTGTCCAGGCCCAAGACAGCCGTGGGGTGACCATTAATTGATATTCATGGATGTAACTTGATTGGTGGCATGAAAGACAGTTACCAAGGAAGCCAAGCCTAAATATCTTAATTTAATAAGGAAAAAAATTAACATTTCCCAGCATTGTCCAATTTTTTAAAAATAATACTACTTCATATTTACATAGCAATTAGAAGTTTGTAAAGTGCTTGTAAGTTTTCTTATTTGATCCTTAAAAAACTCTGTGCTATCTTTGAAGTATGTCAAATGAGGAACCCATCACACATCTACCAGTCTAAGAGAAGAAAAAGCCAGGGCTATGTCATTTCTAGACAATTTAAAAAACTGTCTTTTTTTAAAAATCCTTATGCTATAAAGCAGAAGTTCTCAAACCTTTTTGTTTCAAGATATTTTTACATTCTCAAAACTATTGAGGATCCCAAAGAGGTTTTGTTTATGTGAGTCATAGCTCTACATATTTATCATATTAGAAATTGAAACTGATAAATTATTGAAATGTGTATTTATTAATTCATTTTAAAATAGAAATAATAAATCCATTATGTGTTAATATGAATAACATTTTCATGAAAAATAACCGTATTTTTCCAAAACAGAAAAATTAATAAGAAAGATATAGTTTTACATATTTTTGCAAATCTCTTTAATGTCTGCCTTAATAGAAGAAAGCTGGGTCCTCATATCTACTCCTGTACTTAATTTGTAGTGATATGTTCTTTTCTTTGAATTATATGAAGAAAATCCAGCCTCACACAGATATGTAGCTAGAAAAAGGAATATTTTAACAGGCAAACAACATCTTAGCATTATTATGAAAATAGTTTTGACCACACTGTCAAACATCTCAGGGACTCCCAGGGGTCCTTGAATCATACTTTGAGAACTGCTTCAATAAACTAAAAGCAGAAACCTGTTGGGTCTAGAGTAATCCTTGAAAACTAGTTGTTAGGCAAATATGTATTTGGAATTTTCCTTTCCTTTACTTTCTTTCACAACCAGTCCATTTATTGTGTGGTGAATGAATAAATGCTTACTGGATGTCAAGCACTGAGCTAAATGCTGGGGATACTAAAATTTAAAAAAAAAAAAAAACAAAGGCCCAGAAAATTGTAGGAAGGATGATTGTAGGAAGGATAAGGCCACATGAAAGAGTAAACTGGCATACTATCCACAAACAATTGGTATACTGTGCCCTTGAAATAGTCTAAATAATGAAATATCAAACTTTTAGAGAGCATCTGAAAGCAGTCTCATGACATTTTTAGAGTCTATGAAAGGAGGCATGTAGGCGACTCAATGGATAGAGCTCTGGGCCCAGAGTCAGGAAGATCTGAGTTCAAACCTGGCCTCAGATACTTACTAGCTATGTGACCCTGGGCAAGTCGCTTAACCTCTTTTTCTCTTGTTATTGTTTGTCCTTCATTGAAATTGGGAAGGTGACGCCATGACATGCAAGTGAATTGGATTTGAGTGAGGGAGGGCTGTGCAAAGTCACCAGCCTCACTTTCCTCCTCCAGAGCCATCTGGATCCAGTGGCCAGATATAGATCAGGATGACTAGAGATGGCCCTCAGCTTGAGTGCTAGAAGGAATCTCAAGTGATCTTTTTCCAAATCCGTAATTTTACTGATGAGAAAACTGAGGCTGGGAAAAGCTAAGTCACCTAACCAAGGTCATGCAGGTATTAAATGGCTGACCCAAGATTCAAACCATGTGACTCCAAATTTAGCTCTCTTTGGGAGGTGGGGGAGGTGGCGGGGGTGGGGAGAACATGACAACTAATGCGTGTTTCAAACTTTTTTTCTTGGAGTCCCCATACTTAGTGCCAGGACCTACACCCTCTGTTCTTCCTCAAACAAAAATCCCTTGGTTCTTACCTTGCAGTTTGGCCAAGAAGTACTAAAAGCCTTTCATGGTCTTGGTCACATTACTTTGGAATCTAACTAGGTCAATTGCCTATACAGTTTTAGTCCACTGGAGAAGGAAATGGCAAACCATTCCAGTACATTTGCCAAGAAAATCCCATAGACACTACAGTCCACAGGGTCACCAAGAGTCAGACGTGATTAAACTACTGGACAACAGCAGCGAACTTCTACCTTACCACCATAAAAAGTGAGTAAGGATCTCCATGTAGTGTTACAGAAGACGACCTGGACTAAAAGCCAGAGGAAGATCTTGGTTCTGGTCCTGACTTCTTCACAGTTTGTATGACCTCGAACACATCCCTTTATGTCTCTAGGCCTCACCTTCTTCATCAGTAAAATGAAGTGGCTTCTAAGATTTGTTCCAGCTCTAATTTCTATTACTCTATGAATACTTTTGGTGGCATCAGTTGAGAGAATTCTGACTATAATAGATTTTAACAGAGCTGCGACATAGTAATTAACATTTGTTCATCCTACTAAGTGCAAACACTTACTAGCTGCGTGTCCCTTAGCCTTCTGTGCCTCAGTTTTCACATTTGTAAAGTGGAAATAATAGTAGCATCTACCTCCCAGGGCTGTTGTAAGGATAAAATGAAATAATATTTGCGAAGTGCTTTGGAAAAGTTTTTAGTTCTAGTTAATCAATGCTATTTTATTTTTATTATTATTGGGATCATCATCATAACTTGTACCTGATTAATGGCTAATGTGTTGGTTAAAAGATAGCAGAGAGTTATGATGAATATGACTAGACTGTAACACATCAGAAAGGATTAATTACATATGAGAAGCTGGGTAAATAATAAATCAGAGATTGGGATGATCGAGAAGAAAATAATGAGTACTGGGTAACAAATGGATAACCTACATTCTCCATTAATATCCCAACAATTTTAAGGGAGCATGAGAGGGCCCTAATTATTATTGTTTGTATTGGATTTATAAGAGGGCATGAATTAGAAATATGTAGGATAGATAGACATGATTGCTTGTGACTTGCATCTTTGGAGGGGGTTCCCCCATTACTGAGATCTCAGATCCATTCATGCAGGGCTTCTTAATCTGGAGTCTATAAACATTTTGGTTTTCCCCCAAATGTTTCAATAACTGTTGTTATTTTTGTCATTCAGTCACATCCAACTCTTCATTCCACCATAGTATTCCAGGCCCTTGTATCCTCTATGATCTCCCAAAGTCTGTCCAAATTAAATAAGAGGCACTCTTTGGGAAAGAAAAATAATCCATTCCTATCATCTATAATCTCTAAAATATATTTTTAAAATGAGAATGAAAGAAAAACTATTTAGACCACTTAAGAGGCAGAATCACGGAACTGGAAAGGACCTCAGAGATTATGGTAGTGCTAACCAGGAATGAACAAATGAATGTAAAATATTGAATCACTCGCCTACTATGTGCAAAGCATTGTGCTAAGTACTAGGGCTACAAATAGAAAACAGGGTAGTTTTGCTCTCAAACAGCCTACATTCCAATAGGGAGACAACATATAAAGGAGGTTTTGAATGTAAGTCACATGAATAAGTCCAGCGTACAAGGTACAAGGATGATATTAAAACCTTCTTTAGTGTCAAGGAAAAGTAAGAGTGGCAGTATGGTGTAACAGGGAGAATGTTGGACTTAGAGTCAGGAAGACTTAATTCAAATCTTCCCTCAGATACTAGCTATTCTGAGAGTCCCATCTTTTCTGAGCCTATTTCCTCTTCTCTGGAATAGGGATAAAAATACCCATTGTACATTAAAGGGTTGTTGACAGGATCATAGATTTAAATCTAGAAGAGCCACGATCTGCAATCTAATTGAACCCTCTTATTTTACAAACGAGGAAACAGAAGCTCATGACTGACCCTTGGTCTCATAGTTGTCTCACAAAGGGAGAATTTGAACTCAGGTCTTTGTGATCCTAAGGCCAAAGCTGTATCCACTACATGATGCTAAGTGGATCAAAGGATATAATGAATGTAAAGACCTTTGCGAACTTTACAGAATTCTATAACAACAACAGTAATGTCTGTACCATCTACCTGAAAGGGCTATTACAAAGTTTTACTTAAATAAAGCCCTTGTGAAGACTTTGCAAATGTTAGAGACAGTGAGCAGTGAAGAAGACACTGGAGGAGGAACTGTGTGATCCTAGCAAAAGAGGGGACCCCAGAGACTGAGAGATGCTAACAGCTGGGGGGAGTGAAAGAATGGTAAGGGAGAATGAAGTGATAGAATTCCTAAACTAGATATTTTGGAGAGAGGAGACAGAATTCCCAGATCGTGCCAAATTCTTGGGCCCAGGCTTCCTTTGGAGAATATAACACATCTGGGCTTTGGAGACACAGTCAGAGGACACTGTAGGGAGGGGCCATCACAGACATTATGTAAGGCTGCTTTTCCAAGCTGGAGAATATCATGAGACAAGGATTGGGATTGTTTTTCCCACCCCATCCACAGTATCTCATCCCTGTCCTGTGATCTGAAGGAATTAGAGGAGACAGGGAGATTTGATTTTAATTCCCCAAGAATGTGTGAGACTGTTTCTTTATTCCTTTGCTGATTAGTTTAATCCTCATAAATATTTTCATTTTAAAATCCATCTTGCCAGTAAAGGTACAATCTGAGTTGACTAGGTTTCCAGCCCTTATGGGATAAGGGCTTGAACCCATGAGATATGAGCAGGCTGCAACAAATTGCCAATAAAAATTGCAGGAGAGAAGATCCTTGAAGGCTTTGACTTTGATTTTTCTTATCCTCAGAATCTTAGCACAGTACCTTGTACATGGTAGGTATTTAATAAATGTTTGCTGTTGAATCATTGAAGCTTTTTCATAAAAATAGAGATTTGGCTACTTTGGCTAAGAGATGCTCTCCTCTTCTCCCCCTTCTTCCTGCTAATTAGTTCACTTTTCCACTCAGGAGATCCATTCTATTTATCATAAGAAACAACTGACCTACCCCGTCTCTGGCTTTCAATTAGGAGGCTGGAATTGTACATCTTTGCATTGAAAGCTGAACATATGGCATGATTTGAGAATATTATTGTAATGAGGACAGGCACGTGTTCAGAGCATCTCTGACCATGTCTCCCCATGTGAGACAGGCTATGATGATATGTAATCAAAAGGCCTTGGAGAGACTTTAGCAGGTGCAGACATTCTAGAATTCAGTCTGGTGTGCTAACTATGCTGTTAGGAGAAGCCTTTTCCATTGATTAGGAACTAAATGTATTCAAAATGGACTAATGGCCAGAGCCATGCAGATTGGCTCCTCACTCTTTTGATACCTTTATTGATGACCATCCAGTGAAAAATCAGGCCTTCTTCCCTCTGAGATTGACGTATAGCCCTGTGAAAAATAGGGCTCAGTCTTTTTGCCTTGATATTTGTTCTTTATTCATTTTAGGGCAAGGAAGTAGAGTTTCTGACCCTATGAGTTTCAAAAGGTCACAAGAGCCCAACTCTGCCATGCCAGCATCCTGGCATTTGGTCTCCTGGTGTTCTTGAATTGGTATCTCATAGATTATTCATCACTGATGCCCCAAGCAACAAGAAGTGCTCTTTGGAACCCAGGTTAGTGGCAGCAGAGATGAGGATCTAAATGGTAGTTACACTTGAACTTGGTGGAACCAATGTTATGTTGAAACTGGACCATATGGTAGCCCATTCCTCAAAAACCAAGTCAATATAGGAAAGATTATACCTTCAAGACTTTGGGAGAAAATATTTGTACAATTGTTCTTTTTATATCTTCAAGGTAAATTCCACTTTGTAAAAGTTCATTGATGTTAATTGTTTAAATAGGACTGAGGTGCTAAGCACTGGTACCTAAGGTAGGGGTGGGGCACAACTGGTCAGGGCTCAAGCTAATAGCATTAGAAAGGAAACCCTCTCAAACCCCTCTGGGTACTTGTAGAACCCTAAGTGGGGAGAAATAGCAGACCTAACTCTATATGTAATAAAGATCAAAAGCAAATAAAAATGCAATGAGCATAACTCTGAGCATGAATATGTATCATTTGGATGTGAATTTCATCAAAGGAGTTGTTAGGAGCTGCCGTATTTCTGTTCTATTCACTACAATTTTATGACACCTCTTCCCCACTCTATTTGATTAAACTTTTTCCTCCAGATCAGGTCCTGAGACTCAGCCCTGTCTAGGGTTTATATCCCATTCAATCTGCTGGGCTTCACACTTTTTATAGTTTGTTCTCTCTTTTCCAGAAGGAAACAGAATCCAAATCCCTTTTTCTTTCCTTCTACCCCCTTTCAGTTCCATGGTATCAGTGGTTAGACTTCAGGGTGTGGTAACTTAGATGTCAATGTATATCAGTTTGTAATTAAAGACAATTTATTTAGTCAGATATCTTACCATGACCTATAAATTCTGTCTCCCAACTCTTACTAGAAAGACTGATTTAGCTGATAGTGCAGTGGAGTCAGGAAGACCTGAGTTCAAATATGGCCTCAGATACTTACTGGCTGTGTGACCCTGGTCAAGTTACTTAGCCTCTGTTTGCCTCAGTTTCCTCAACAATAAAATGGAGATAATTATAGCATCTTCCATTTGACTCAAAATAGAAAAACAGAAACAAAATAAGAGGAGTTTATGTTCTACTTGGAAGACAGAGGTTGAACACAGACAATTAATTATACACAAGGTAATTTGGAGGGGGAGAGAGCCCAGACAGTAGGATGAGTCAGGAAAGGCTTCCAATAGAAACTGGCAGAGGAGCTAAGCTTTGAAGGAGGTGAAGGAGTCTAAGAGGCAGAGGTGACAAACGAGTCTGTCCATCCCAGGCATGAGGCAAGAAATGGAATGTGGATTTCAGCTAGTAAGCACAATTGAGCTGGACAGTGTGGTGTATAAAGGGAGTAACATGAAATGAATCTGGGAAGCTAGGGTGGAGCTGGGCTGTAGAAGGCTTTTACTAAGAGATATGGAATTTGAATTTTATCCTGCAGGACATAGAGAACCTCTACTCAAGACTCATCACGTGACAGCTCTTGCTCTGCTTTCCCAGATCCTAGCCCTTTAGAAGGGCTACTAGTTAGAACTGATGCTTTAATAAGCTTTTTCTGTTTGTCTTTAGGTGATTTGATCTGTTTGAGGAACTCTGTCTTTATGTGCGGTCTCTCTGCAAGAATGCAAATGCAACTCTTCTGTAACTTATAGGCTTAGCATTGCCTGGAGTACAAAAGATTAAATGACTTACCTAGTCATTGCCGCGTGGGGAGCTAGGTGGTGAAGTACAAAGAGTGACAGGCCTGGAGTCAGGAAGACTCATCTTAGTGAGTTCAGATCTAGCCTCAGACACTCACTAGCTGAGTGATCCTGAGCAAGTCACTTCACCCTGTTTGCCTCAGTTTCCTCATGTGTAAAATGAGCCGGAGAAGGAAATGGCAAACCACTTCAGTATCTCTACCAAGAAAACCTCAAATGGGGTCACGAAGAGTCAGACACAACTAAACTACTGAACAACAACAGCATCCTTATGGAGGCACTTTTTCCTCAAGGACTCTTACTGTATAGCTGCTGGCTCAGAAATGGAGATAGCTGCTTCCCAGCCTACCTCACCTCCACTGCTGCAACTCCCTTTTCCCGGTACACATACCCCTAGACAGATCCGACAGACCCCCAAAGACAGCACAAGGCTGAGAGCCAGGAAAACTAGATTCCAGTCCCAGGACTGCCACTAACTTTCGGCTAATGAGTTAATGTACCTGAGCCTAAGTTTCGGGGGGCATGTTTGTCAGATTTTCAGTGTGACCATTTACACACCTGAATTTAGCAAATGCTAGAAATCAGGTTTCATTTCTTGTTTTGTTGATTGTCCAGACTTTTAAAAGTGAAGAAGAAAATGTTAGAGAGCTATTTGTAAAAATCATTTACCAGCCCATCACTGTCTACTTGCCTATCAAATGATAGGAAATGTCAAATATGAATTCGACCTGCCTTACCTACCTCATATGGTTGTGGAATGAGGTCAGAGGAGAAAATGGAATGGATGCTTTAATTAATGGAATGGGTGCTTTAATTAGCTTTTTCTGTTTGTTTTTTGGTGATTTCATCAGTGAAAGAACTCTGTGTATGTGTGAGCTCTCTGCATGGATGCAAATGCAACTCTTCTGTAATTCATAGGCTTAGCATTGCTGGAATAATAAAAGGTTAATGACTTAACTAGGGTCACATGAGCAAGTAGGTGGTGTAGTGGATAGAGTACCAGGCCTGGAGCCAGAAAGACATCTTCATGAGTTCAAATCTGGCCTCAGACACTTACTAGCTGCGGGACTCTGGGCAAGTCACTTAACTCTCTGCCTCAGTTTCTTCATCTGTAAAACAAGCTGGAGAAGGAAGCAGTAAACCACTAAAGTGTCTTTGGCCAAGAAAACCCCAGATGGAGTCACAGAGTCAGACATGACTAGAAATGAATGAAAAACAACAGAGTCACACAGCTAGTATGTGTTGGAGCCAGGATTGACCTCATGTCTTTATGGCTCCAAGGCCAACCCTCTCTCCAGTGTAGCTGAATTTTTGAAACATGAGCCATAAAATGTTTGTGAGGCAGAAAGGAGAGAAGTTTGCCTTATGGGGTCTCTTCCTACAAAAAGTAAAACCTAACAACTCTCCCTTCTGGCAGCATCATTTCACCCTGACCTTGCCCCCATCCCTCACATTGGCATAAATGTATTTTCACTTCTGGATTCAGGGAAACCATGTTTTATACCCTCTCAGTTCAAAAACTAAATTATCTTATGCAAAAATATTTTTCTAATTTATGCTCAAGTCCCTTCACAGGGAACCATTGTGTCCTCATTGCTAAGAAAGTACTTCAGAAATAGTCAGACTAGTCAGTGTTGGCTTTACAATCTCACACCTTTGAAATAGGAATAAGAGTACCCAGGGCTCAGCTCAAGGTGGAGGCTGGGGCAGCAGAGAGGGAGGAGGAGAGAAAACATCTTGAGATCACAGTGTGAGAATATCTTAAAAAAATACCTGAGACTCAGAATGAGATGGGGGATAAGGAAAGCAAGGACTGCAAAATGGAGGGCAAGGGATTGTTTGTTTTAGTAATATTAGAAAACAGAGGAGGACAGAAAAAGGGCTAGGACTCACTGCTCCTGGGTGTACAGGACAATAACACAAGAAAGAGAGAGAAGGCAGGGCTTCTCAATTTGTGTTTTGCTTCTGTTTTCCTTGCAAAGGAGAATAACCTTTGCACTAGGAATTAAGCAACAAAAATTGACTCATCGGGAGTTGATGCCCAAGGGAAGGGAAGTAGGGAACCAATGAGGGAGAACACAGCTGCCTTTGATGTACTCAGGTCACCTTGCTCAGATAAACCACACCCTGGGGATTTCAACACCTGACAAATATAGTTAAGCAATATCTGAGAGCTCACAGAGAACAGGAGAGGTAGCACCAAAACAGAGAGTGGCACCATCTTCAAAAAACAGAAGAGGACAGAAGCTTGGTTCTGTAGGGCAGTGATTTGAGCTGAGTCCTAAAGAGAGCCAGGAAAGCCAGTAGGTGGAAATGAGGAGGGACAGCATTCCAGGCAGAGGAGATAGCCAGTAAAAAGGCAGAGAGTCAGGAGATGTTGAGAAGCAGCCAAAACACCAATATTAATAGATCATAGTATACATTGAGGGGAGTAAAGTGTTAGAAAGTTGGAGAGGTAGAAAGGAGCCAGGTTGCCAGGGTCTTTAAATGGCAGACAGAGCATTTTGTATTTGATCCTGGAAGTAATAGAGAGCTATTGGAATTTATTGAATGGTGGAATTGCATGGTAAAATCTGTGCTTTAGGGAAATCATTTTGGCAGTGGCATGGAGGACAAGTTGTAGCAGTGAGAGATTTGAGGCCAGAAGACCAACAAAATAAAGTTATCTTAAAGTTATCTTTTTAAAACTTTTTATTACCTAATTTTAACTTTTATTTTAACAGGAATAAGTCACTGAGGGTTTGCACCAGAGTGGTGCTGGTGAGTGGAAAGAAGGGGACATATACAAGAGATATGAAAGAAGAAGGGCTAAGACTTGGTTAGCAGATTGGCTATGGATGATGAATACAAGAGAGGAGTCAAAGGTGACAATGAGGTTGAGATTCTGGGTAAGTGGTTGGATGGGGCTGCCTTTGACAGTAATACAAAAGTCTGGAAGAAGGGAGGGTTTAGGGGACATGGTTTCATCAGATAGGTTGTTTTAGACCAACTTAATTTCATTTTTTAAATGACATTACCAAATTGACATCATACTTTACTTAGGTTTTAGGGAAGTTTTACAAAATATCTCTTGTGCAAAAGTTGAATAGATGGGGGCTAGACAATAGGATAATTAGAGGTATTTGGACCTGGTTGAATGACTAGCAGGGGTGGGAAACCTGTAGCCTTGAGGCCACATGTGGCCCTTTAGGTCCTTGGATGCGGCCTCTTGACTGAGTCCAAATTTTACAGAACAAATCCTTTTATTAAGAGGATTTATTCTGTAAAGTTTAGATTCAGTCACAGGGCTACATTTGAAAACCTTGAGGGCCACATGTGGCCTCAAGGCCTCAGGTTCCCCACCCCTTGGCTAGACTCAAAGTATAGTCATTTATAGTTCTACGTAAACTTGGAAGATCTCCAGTAGAGTACTGTTAAGGATCTATATTTGTCCTCATGCTATTCAACATCCTCATTGACTTGGATAAAGACATAGATGACATCCATATCAAATTTGATGTTGAAACAAAATTTGGAGGCATGGCTAATACCCTGGTTGAGAATAAGGATTCAAAAAGAACTTCATAGGTCAGAAGAGTGGGATGAATTCAATAAGAGGAAATCTAATAGGGAAAATGTAAAGCTTTACACATGAGCTTACTAAGTCAACTTCACAGATACAAAGTGAAAGATTATGGTGAGACGGTAGTTGTCTGAAAAAGATCTGAGGTTTTTAGTGTCCTGCAAATTAAAGTCAAAAGTATGATATAGTAGCCAAAAATACTAATGTGATTTTGGCTATAGTAAGAAAGAGACAGCTTCCAAGAATAAGGAAGTAATTAGTCCTACTATAATGTACCATATCTAAGTATTCTGTTCAGCGTTGGGCACCACAGTTTATGAAAGGCATTTTGGAGAACAGCTAGAGGGAGGGCAGTCATACTAGTCAAGGGCCTTGCATCTACGCCGTATGAGGATCAATTAAGGGACTGGAGGTGCTTACCTTGCAGCAGAGAAGGCGAAAGGGGAATATTATAGGTATGTTCAAGTACCCCAAAGGGTGTCATGTGAAAGAGGGATTATATTTGTTTTCTTTGGTCTTGTAATACAGAATGAAGATGAGAAGTCACCATGAGGCACGTATATTTAACCTCAATGTAACCTTCCCAACAGACCCAACCAAAAGTGGAATGGTGTGCCTCTGGTGATGGTGGCTTCTCTCTCATGGAGGAGGGGCGGGTGTCATCAAACAGAGACTGAATAACCAGTTCGGGTGGATATTTTAATTAGAATTTCTTTTGAGTATCAGTTGGGTTAGGTCAGCCTCAAAAGTCCTTTCCAACTGTGGAATTCTGTGAATCTTCAAATATGCCTGTCTGTGATGTTATAGGAGGGTCAAGAATTTTCACCAGGTAGATGAGAAAACAAAAATGCCCTTCCAGTTCTCTGTGATGACCGGCGCTTAACTTTGCAAAATTTTACCTCCCCTCTACTCTACACCCTTTCAAAGGCTGAAAGGCTGTTTCCTATAAAGTTACTATTTAAGGCAACTAGGTAGTATAGTGTATAGAGCACCGGACCTGTAGGAGAGATCTGAGTTCGAATTTTACCTTGAAAACTTACTAGCTAGGCGGCCCTGGGTAAGTCACTTAAACTGTATCTGTCTCAGTTTCCTCATCTGTAAAATGGGATTAATAACAGCACCTACCTCCCACAACTGTTGGAAAGATCAAATATTTTCCAAGAACTTTACAACCCTTGAAGTGTTGCATAAACTCTTATTAATTCTTGTGAATTTCTTACAAGTGGGAACTTGTAAGCATAGATCAAGTGTGTGGTCAGTTCTTATTATTTTTATTGCAATTTGTTTAAAGATTATAAATTCTTATCATCATGAACTGAGAGGGATGGGAGGCAGCTCACAGACAAAGGGAAGGCAGAGTCAGCTGGTATTCCCAAAGGCACATTGAGAAGCTTCTACTTTTTTCTTTACGCTTGCATACAGTGAATTTCTGCTCTCCTTCCTTTTTAAGGAGACAGAAGAGGCTGGAAGGAAAGCCTGATGCTGCAGCTGTCCACAGGAACCCAGCTAAATATTAGTACAGTTACTTCTCCTCAGCTCATATTGTCCATTCCAAGGCACAGCAAAAACAAAAAAAGTACAATTGATTGCCTGGGGAAGAGAAAAAAAAGCAAATATAAAGACACCTGCCTTAGTGAGCAGAATGGCTTGGGGAGGATTTGAATAGTGGCCCCTCACTCAGTTTAACGTGGTTACCATCACCATGATCATATGTGGGGAATTGGTTTGGAGCCATCAGTTGCTTCAGAGACTTTGTCAAATAATGACCCCATTCCAAGCAGTTTCTGATCTTGAGGTTTTCCTTTAATTTGGTGAAAAGAAGAGCACTAGATTTGGAGTTAGGGGACCTCCATTCAAATTCTGGCTCTGTCTCTTAATACTGGGCAAGTCATTTAACTTTTCTGGGCCTCAGTTTCCTCATCAGTAAAATGACTAAATGACCTCTAAGATCCCTTCTAGCTCTATATCAATGATCCTATGCCCTCTTCCAAGTTAAAAACATTCTCTTTCAAAAACATTTTTGCATAATGCCTAGCACATAATAGGTGCTTAATAAATGCCAGTTGACTAAGAATTGTTATTTGTTCAAAGTAGATTTTAGTCTCTCACTATGATGCATAAATTCATTTAGGACATTCTGACCTCCCTCAGTATTCCTGCAGTCTGACTGTAACTAATCTTATTCCTAGCTAGACGTTCAAAGATTGTTTATGATGTCTGCTACCAGGAGGACTGGCCATCCCTCTTGGAATCAGGAATCAAACATTCCTAAACAGAAATGCTCTCAAGGGTGTTTTGAGAATAGCTTCTTTCCCATCAATTACACGTTTAATTGGCAAAATGCCTTCTTGGTTAGAAGAAACTACTAAAGGCAGGTAGTACTGAGCCATCTTTGGGAGTCCCCCCCCCTTCCTGTGTTTCCCCCCTCCTCTCCCAACTTCAACCCAGCAGTATGGACCCCTAGCCTGGGACCTTCCCATTGGGACTCTAGAGGCTGACCCGGAACTTCCCAGCCATGTGATCCATATGTAGATAATTCCTCTGTCGGTTCTAATCAATTGTGGTAATATTGGTTAACTATTGAGACTTCCCGATTGTGACATACCTATTGAGACTCAGTGATTGTGACGTAACTGTTGAGATTTATTGATTGTGACATAAGTATGGGGACTTACTAATTGAAACCTTTATTATTATAATTATTAATAATAATGAATAATAGTAATATATGTATATGTATACACACATACACATATATATATATATGTATATAAAACTTGAGACTGTCATTTCTGAACCAATCCGAACTGAAACTAAATTAAGCTGCAGCAAATAAGGTTGTTTCCCAATACACTTACCTTATATAATTTTGGGTCCTCTTGAAGGCTACAATTAGCAGGATCAAACACTATTTCTTTTGTACACATGGTCCTGCTGAGTTCCACCTCAATGAGGTACTCAAATCCCGTTGACAACTGGTAGTGAACAAAGCATAATTAGGGCTATTATCATTATTATTCTCTCTTCTAATATCTGTAAACCCAATGTATCAAACTGGGCCTTTTATAGATTAGATTGGGGCTTCTTCAAATATTACATTTTTTTTTTCATTTTCATTTTTGCCACAATTAAAAGTTTTCTTTGGGAACTTCAGAATATAGCTGTTTTTATGTCTTCTGGCAGTGGGGGGAGCTAAATGGTACAGTGGATAGAGCACCAGACCAGGAGTTAAGAAGACCTGAGTTCACTAGCTGTATAACCCTGGGCAAGTCACTTAACACTGTTTCCTTTAGTTTCCTCAGCTATAAGATGATCTGGAGAAGGAAATGGGAAACCCCTCCAACATCTTTGCCAAGAAAGCCCCAAATGGGGTCGCAAAGAATTGGACAAGACTGAAACAACTCAACAATAACAGCAACAACAGGGTCTGCATGGTTGTAGAAGAAAGAATCACCAGGTCGTGTGTAAGCATTCATGAAAATAATACACATTGGAAAGAAGACAGACTTTGTTTTACTCCACAGACAGAAAGCAAAAAATACAAAAAATTCACAGTAAACTATAATCAACATAATTCTCCTTTTCCCTGGTGAGTCTCACCAACTATAAACATATAGTTTTAAAGACACCAAGGCCACAGAATAGCTAAGATCTCTTGGGTAAAAGACTGGGTTGGAGTGGTAGAGAGGATGATTGTGAGGCTCTCAGAGGCCCCCTTCTTCCAATGACCTTCTCACCTGGAACAGATTTCCACTCATCTCTATTACCCATTGGAAGTCATTTATTAGATTCAGCCAAGGTCCTTCATATGTCAACCACCCAATAATTATTTAATGCCTAGCACATAGTAGTGCTGTTAGGTGGTTTGGCTAAGACCATACCTAGTGGATGGGAAATTAAGATGACTGGAACCTTCACTTTGAGAGACCACAAACTACATCCAAAATAGTCGAAGAGCTAATATGCATAGAAGCAGTAGGCAGGGAGAAAAAAAAAGGACTCCTTGCTCTTACCTGTTACTAATATAATTTGAGTGATTAGTAAAGTGACCAAAAGATCAGAAGAATTCCTCAATCAACCTGATATTACAGGGTATGAACCATTATCTGAAAGCAACTAAGAGATCCCTTTTCATGACATGTGAACATACCCACTAGCACCATATTGGTTAGATTTGAGAGACTGGGGCCATATCCTGATGACTAAAGCTGACTGAAAATCCATCATCTCTCCCAGTGACCTACAAAAGCTAGATGATATCTTCCTTAACTCTTCTCCTGGAGGAGTAGCTAGAGCTCTGGGCATGGAGGCAGCATTTACTGAAGCATAATACTGCTTCAGATACTTAATCTTTTGTAAAAATTATATGTATTGTTCAATGATCCAAGACAATTCCAAAGGACTCATGATGAGAAATGAATCGATGGAGTCTGAATGCAGATAGAAGCATACAATTTTTCACTTTCTTTATCTTTTGTGTGTTTTTTCCTGTTTTCTTTCACAATATGACTAATAGGGAAATGTTTTGCATGACTACACATATATAACCTATATCAAATTACTTACCACCTGGGGAGGGGAGGGAAAGAATTTGGAACTCAAAATTTTTAAAAACAAATGTTAAAATTGTTCTTCCATGCAATTGGGAAAAATGATTATTAAAAATTTAAAATATAGAAAAATATGTCTCTTTTTCAATCAGTAAAAATCTATCTTCTCATCTTCCCATTCCAAATCCCTCCCCTCAAATGAGAATAAGAGAAAAAAAATACCCATTACAAACATGCAACTATGTAACATTTCTGTATATGTCAAGCAAAATAAGTTTCTATTTTGGGCACATTCTCCCCACCAAAAAAAAGAAAGAAAAGAAAGTTTCATTTCTGCACTCAGAGAACTTCACCTATCAGGAGGTAGTTAGCATATTTCATTAGTCCTCTGCAATCTTGGTTGATCATTATGCTGATCAGAGTTCCTAATTCTTTCAAAGTTGACTTTACCATATTTGAGCTTTCTGGGAAAAAGGACCTTCTGATTCAGCCCAGCTATGCAGAAAACTCTAAAAAGTTCCCATGTAGTTTCTTCCTTAGAAAGTGAAGTCAGTTGTTACTCAGGTACCCTGACCAAACCAGTGGGAAGGAGATTGCTTACTCAGCAGCCTCTAAAATATATTTACTTTCTGAGAATAGTCTAAACTATGGAATGAGACTTCAAATGGGTATAGAGGTAGGAGAGATGTGTTGCTCAGTGAGAAAGAGGAACCCAAAGTGTTGTCCTAATAAAGTGGATAGAGTATTAGGCCTGGCATCAGTGAGACCAGTGACCCTGGGTGAGTCACTTAACCTCCGTTTGTCTTAATCCACTGAAGGAAGAAATGGCAAACCATTCCATTCTTTGCCGAGAAAAACCCATGGACAAGATGTTCCATGGGGTCATAAAGAGTAGGACAAAACTGAGCAACTGAACAACAACAATAAAAATCTTGCTCTTCTATGGGGCGCTAATGATATTTGAAAGGTTCACATATTTCAGGTTCTGTTCATAGATTCCTATGATTCTTTTGTGTCTTAGGCATTTTCTGTTAGGGTCTTTAAAAAAGGTTGATCCATATTCAATTTGGGATGTGGTATTTAGGAGACCCCTTTCCCCACATTTGGGCAAACCTAGACGTGAGTCATACCATGAGTACATTTAAAGATTTTCTAGCAGTGGTCTGTGTGGGGACCACAAACCAAGGAGATACTGATTTTCTTGGGGTTATCTTGATGAGGCTGACTTTTGCCCAGCAACTATGAGGACCTTATCTAAATCTGCCCAGTAACAGGAAGTTCTGTCAGATAACAAAATCCTTGCTTCCTTAGCCCATACTCTGTGTACGTGATTAGCCCCTCATACTGGAACAAAAAAAAATGTTGCAAGCTAAGTTACTTGTTATCTGGTTACATCCTTGAACTATTTTTCCATACACCTGCTTCCCTTTCTGCCTCCCCCTTTCCCTGAGGTTAACTAGTAGGAATATATTCCACTCTTGGCTGAGTGCCCAAAAATTGTGCACAAAAGCAAACCCCTGTCTTCCAGCAAATTGCTAGTGCCCCCCCTTTTGCATCAATAAAGCTCTCTTGACTAGAAGAATGTCTGCATCTTGAAATTCTTTCTGGACCACCCAACTCCTGAACCTAGTGAGTGAGGCCAGAGTCATTGGGGAGCCTTGTGCCATGTGTTACCCTAAAAACAAAATGGGCTTATGTGCAATTGACATAAAATACTTTTTATCTCTTCCAATACTGTCATCATGGCAACAAGCATGAAAGTGGGACAAGACCTCTGGTAACAACTGTAATCACCATCCCACTCCACCTTCCCCTGCTTCTGCTTTTCCTTCTATGACTGCTTTGTTTCTCTGGCAACACCTCTGCTTACCACTTTTTCTAATGATTATGACCAATTCCGTTGATAGAATTGCCCTTAATATTCTTTTTCATGAGAGTTCACTTATATAGAAATGTAACAGGGAGTTCAAAGGGTGTCCATATAGTTGGATGGGCTTCAGATATGAATTCTCCATGTGCACTCTAAGGAATAAAAAAAAATAGATATTGAGATTTATCCTTAATAGGTTTATAGCCTAACTGGTTAAATACCTGAAATAAATACCTGAAGTAATTGGCAAACAATACCAACCTTTTAATTCAACAAATATTTACTAATTACCTGCTGAATGCAAGGAAATATGCTAGGTACTAGGAGAAATTCAAAAAGCGAAACAAAACAGACTGCTTCAAAAAGACATCTCTAGGGGATGGCATAAAAAAACGGAAAAAAAGAAAGTTACCTGATAACTTTATTATATATTTAAAAGAAAGAGCAAGTTGTTCATCTTTTTTTCTATTCTACTATGTTGCAGAAATGCTTATTTTATTTCATAAGTTCAGAATGAAATAATTTTTTTTAAAAAGAAACTTGGTCTTCAGTAGCACACATACCATACATGATATATTAATATAAGACAACATATTAACATCATATATTCATATGCTATTATAATATAACATATATATATATGCATCAGTATGCTTGTGAATGTTCAACAACTCACTTTCTAAAAAAAGTCCTCACAGCACACTTTTAAGTTTAATCTGCATTATTAGCATTTTCTCCATCAACTTCATAAGTCTAAACAATAGTTCAAACCCTGAGTGGAGGTGTCTGGAGATTTCACAGGTGCTAAAAGTTTAACAACCAGCTCAGTTTGAGCTGGATCCTGCACTCCTCTGTGTATAAGGCAGTATAATATAAAGTGCAAGGTAATATATAAAGCACTCAGAAAAGTTGGAGGGAGGAGATCAAGGAAGATGTCATGTTGGATCTGAGCTTTGATAGAAAAGAAAGATGCTGAAAGATATGGATAACAAATATGTTTACGGGTTAGGCTATGGGACAGCATGAGGGCAAGTGAGTACAGGATGAATTCAAGAAAAACCAGTAATTTCCTTGGAATGTTGGGTGCCTGAAGGAGGAATCGAATAAAGGAATGTGGGAAAGAAATATTGAAGTAAGACCATGGAAGGTCTTAAACACAGGCATTTATTTCATACAATCACAGGATTTGAATCATAGAAGGGGCCACATCAGCCATCTAGAACAATTCATTCATTTCAGGAAGCTTCACTTTGACATACTCAACAAGTGATCACCAAGTCTCTTTGAAGACCTTCAAGGAGGGAGCACTCAACACCTCTGCATTCTACTTTGGGGCAGCTCACTGTTAGGAAGGTTTTCCTTTTTCACAATTTCTTCCCTTTTTGTTCCTGGTTCTGCTCTCTAGGGTCAGACAGACTAGGACAGCCCTTCAAATAATTGAAGATGGTTATAATTTTCCCCTCTAAGTTTTCTTTTCTCCATCTTAAATGTTTTCTCCATAGTCAGACATTAACAAGATTATTTTGGCAGCTATGTGAAAATGGATTAGAGAGGAGATTAGGCTGACAAAAGGGAGACCAGTTTTGAAACTATTAAAATATTACATACAAAAGGTCCATGATGGCCTCAAGTAAGATGATGCCAAGATATTTGGAAAGAAGGGAAAAGTCAGTAATGTCAAACACTATAGAAATGTTGAGGAAGATGAGTGAGAAAAGGTCATCATATTTCTTAATTAAGTAGTCATTGGTCTCCAGAATGGTTGGACTAGTTCGTGTTTTCACTAACAACAGAGTAATGTACTTATTTCCCCACATCCCCTGCAGCATGTCATGCTTCTCTTCTGTCATCTTAGCTAATATGATAGGTGTGAATCTTTCTAATTATTTGCGATTTAGAGCAATTTACGTAACTCTATATTTGCTTTCTTCCTCTGAAAACTGTTCATTCATAACCCCTAGACCATTTATCAATTGGGAAATAATTCCTATGAATTTGACTCAATTCCCTGTATATTTGAAAAATGTGGTTCTTGCCTTCCCAATGGATGGGTGGAGAGGGGTTAGAGGGAGGGAGCAGTAGTTTCAGTCAAGTGATTGGTATGGACACCAGATTCTGGGAAGTGAAAAATACGTGGGTGGGAAAAAAAATGAATCACTTTTTTAAGAAGTTTAGCAAGAAGGAGGAGGAAAGTTATAGAATAATAGCTGAAAATGGTAGAAGCAGGATTAGGTGAAGAACACCATCTAAGTTAATAAAAGAGGAACTTTTACAATAAAATCCAATTTTCTAAGATCAAGTAAGGAACATTTGAAGGTTTATTTAAGGGATAGTTAGGTGGCCCAGTGGCCTGGAGTTAGGAAAACTAAATTCAAATCCAGCTTCAGACACTTACCAGCTATGTGACCCTGGGAAGACTTAACCTGTATTCTTGATTTCCCCATCTATAAAATGGAGAACCTACCTTTTAAGGTTGTGAATATGAAATACGTGTCAAGGGCATTGCAAACTTCAAAGTACTATATAAATGCTAGTTATCACTATTATTTTGTTCCATAGTAAATAATAAACCACTTCTAATTGTTCAGCAGGATCCCACTACTGTACAATTTGGGGGCATGTAGTCTATGGTAGTTGTAAGATTTAGGGAAGATTTGAGCATGTTTACAGGCAGCAGAGAAAGGCCAAATCAAAACAGGACAACTTAAAATGGAAGAGAGAAGAGATAGTATAATTAAGTATTAATGTGGTTGGTCCATACTTATCTTCAACTCAGAAGTAACTCAAAGGTTTGGACCTCTCCATGGAAACAATTAAATCTAAGTACACCCTTAATCACCCACACTAATGAAGAGCGATGTTGTGTGTAATCCAATATGTGTGTATGTATATACATATATATGTTCACTTTTACAGCAGCATTGTTTTTAGCAGCAGACTTACCCTGCTAATTATAGTTTATTTTAAATAATTTCCATAATAAAATCCCTTTGGATTTTTTAAATCCTCACCAACTAATGTTTGAGATAAACGAACCAGAAGGATATTGGATGGAAGGGGGAAACCAATTTAGGACTAAGCGTTAAATTCTCAGGTTTCTCAAGGAAGAAAATCCTAGGATTTGGGGGCTAGAAGGGACCTTAGCAACCATCAAGTCCAGAAAATTGAGACACAGAAATACAAAGTGACTTACTGAGGTTATGCAGTGTCAGAGGAAAGATGCGAACCCAAGTCTTCACGAATCTGCAACCAGTGATCTACCAACTGTACCAACGGTTCTCAAGCTTTTCTGTAGTGATAGAACCTTCAGTTTAAACAAAAACTTTGGCTGAATCCTCTGCCAAATCCTCTAAAATTATTGTTTCTAATGGCTCTTAACAAACCACCTTGATAAAATACAAAATACTAAATAAATAAGAAACACATTAAGGATCATTGAAAAACAAACACAAACTTGGGATAATACAAGGTTTCTTGAAGCGCAATTGAAGAAACACTGCATTTATATCATGTTGGATTAGAGCTTGAGCCTTTTGTATCTGTCCCACCTGCCACCCTTCATCCCCATCCAACCTCAACCCATTACCATCACATTCCCAGGAAGGGAGTACATTGAAAACCATATTCAGATGTAAGGGCCTTGACATCTGACAAAAGAAGAACCCACAAAGGCTCTTGAATAGTAGTACCCTGATATTTGGCTTCATACATGACACTATTCTATGATTTTGATCTGAGAGATCAGGACATCACCAATTCTATGCTGAGAATTACTGGGCATCACCATAGACTAAGCATATTTTCATAAATATGAGAATTCATAGAACAACCAAATAAATCCCCAAATGTGTTTTATAGTGAAGGTTTGTGGTTTTATAGAACCTGCTCATTCAAATGAGAATATATCGACATGGCACTACTATCTGATAGCACTTTTAGTAGATGTGTTGATATCAATCAATAGATCCCCAAGGACTCCCAATCTGACCCTCAGGCTCATCAGGTTTTGGCTGGCCAATATTCCAAATGAAGGAAAAGAAAGACTTGCACTTCCTAAAATGACCCCAAGTGGTCAAGAGCTATATATCCAACAGAAAAAAAGAATTCTTCCGTGTATTTCTAGAGTCTGGTTTTGTACAAAAGATCTAGAAAATGTCTGGGATCTGGACAGAGTAACAGGAACAAGGATGTTGGAGCAGAAAAGGGACTTTAGAATTCATCTAGCTATGATCTAATTATGATGACGTATAACTTACAGATGCAAAAATTGGCAGTGAGAAAAGTTAGTGGCTTGCACTTTCTTTGTGTCATTGACCCCTGGTAAAGCCTATGGACCTTTGTCAGAATCATGTTTTGAAATGCATAAAATAAAATGTTGTTGTTGTTCAGTCATGTCTGACTCTCTGGGACCTTATTTGTAGTTTTCTTGGCAAAGATACTGGAGTGTTTGCCCTGTCCTTCTCCAGCTCATTTTACAGATGAGGAACGAAAGCAAACAAGGTTAAGTGCCTTGCCCAGAGTCACACAACTAGTAAGTGTCTAAGGCCAGATTTGAACTTGGAAAGATGAGTTTTCCTGACTCAAGGCCTAGCATTCTAATTGCTGCACCATCTAGCTGTCCTATAATAAATAAATAAACAATATAATATATATATAGGATTACAAAGGAAACCAATTTCATAAAAATATTCTTATCAATATTTTTAAATGAATTCATGACCCCAGTTTAAGAACTCCTCCTGGAAGACATTAATAAGAAGAAAAGTCCCCATATATGCCAAAATATTTGCAGCAGCACTTTTTGTGATAGCAAAAAATTGGAAACAAAGTCGATGCCCATCAATTTGGGCTAGGCAAATGGAATGTAATGGAATACTACCATGCTATAAGAAATGTATATATGATGGATACAGAGAAATATGGAAAAATCTACATGAACTGATGCAGAGTAAAGTATATTGAGCCAAGAAAATAATATACACAATACTTGCAACAACGAAAATGGAAAGAACTTTACACAAATAAAACAAAAGTAATCATATCAACATTATAAAGATCAAGCATGACTCAAATGAAAAGATACAAGAGGATAACCCCCTCCCCCAGACCCATTCCTTCATTGGAGTAGGACCTCCATAAATATTGGACATTGTGCATATTTCAGACTTTTTTGAAGTATTGATCAGCTGTGATAATTTTCTCCCTTTCTTTTTTCCTTCAAATATTTCTTGTCTTTAAAAAATACAGTTTGTTATATGAGACGGCTCCCTGGGAGGAAGAAGGGAAGGGATATTGGGGGAAGTGATGATATAAAAAACAAGAGACATTTATAAAAATTTATTTTTAAAAAGCCAACCTAGTAGGAGTTCATACAGCTAGCAAAGTGGTAGAGCCAAGCTTCTAGAGGCTTCAAGTCCCAGAACTGAGCACGGAAATTGCAATAGCAAATGCGATCTACCTTTAAGTTATCCTCTCATCACCAGAGAGGCAGCAATCCTGGAGTAAAGGATGATATGGGGAGATTGGGTAAAGAAGGGGGGAAAACAAAATTTGGAGGGAAGATGGTGGTGGTGATGGTGGTGGTGATGATGGTGGTGATGGTGGTACAACAGAACAAAGAGGACCAGGAAGCTGATCCAGGATTTTTCTCCAATCTCCTATACTCTCTTCTGGTGCTTCTGATTGGGAATGCATCCAGCCTGGCCCACAACTTTGCCCATCATGGTCTATCTTGCTTTGGCTACTGATCGCATCCTACAGAACAATTCCTCCTTCCTCTTATCTCTTTCCCCCCACCCCTTCAAAAACCTAGCACCAGCCTTGATAAACCATTTCAAGAGGACCTCTCAAAGATTAAGAATTAAAAGAAGTAGAAAGGCTGAAAAAAGGGACTAATCATTCAACTACCATCTCAATGGAACTGGACATAACCTGAAAACAGAGGAAGTTGAAGGAGGTGGGGAGAGAGAGAGGGAAGGCTGCTGACTGAGGGGGCTATATCCTGCTCTGCCATTTACCAGCTGTCTAACTTCAGGCAAATCACCTTCCCTCTCTGGGTCTCAATTTCCTTACATGTAAAATAAGAAGGTTGGATTATCTGGCCTCTGAAATCCCTTCTAGCTCTTACAGTAGGATCATAGGATTCAATGAGAAAAAGCTTAAGTGAATATGTGGGTATGAAATGAGTGATCTGTATCACTAAGCTGATCTCATGAACACCATTGAATACTTCTTGGAACAATTGTTTTCCTTTACCCTCTGTCTAGTTTTCTGTCTCTACTTCACCCATCCTTCCTGGATTTCTTCCTTTTCTCTTCTCTGTTTAATATTACCTCTCCCACTGCTACAATGTGCAGTTGTAGTATTTTTTAAGAAAATGCTTATCTGTTACTTTTCTTTAGTAACATCATCTATTCCCAAATAAACATCTGATGAAATAAAAACGCTTCTCAAAATGGTCTAACAATTTCTTTTTACTTCAAGAAGACCTGAAAATGACCCTTTCTGAATGGGTCACTTTCAACACCAGGACATGGCTTCTCACCTTTACTTCATAGAAGCAGTGGGAGTGCTGGGACACAGAGAGTAAGACTGACCTGTTCCTGGGCTCGAATCAGCTGGGTCATCTGGTAGAGGTACTCATCACTGCTGTCCTTGTTGTACTGCTTTATGGAAAATCGAAGGGTCTCTGGGAAAAACGCATGGTCTGGTTCGATTTCAATGAATTTTCTCCATACATCCCCATTCTCCTGCACCTGTATCACCAAGAACAGGGCAGTTAGCAGGATGAGTGGGATCTGCAAGAGCCTGGACATAGGTTCTTGCCTTGGAGGGTAATGGTAGTGGTTTCGCAGATGATGTCTCAGCTTTCTGTGATGTTCCCCCAAATACTAGTTTCCACTAGTTCCTAGCAAGTTGTATCAAAATCCCAAATACTAGTTTCCACTAGTTCCTGTCAAGTTGTATCAAAATGTTTATCTCTTGTAGGGGCTCCTCCTCCTTCCTTCTCCTCCCCTCTCTTTTTTTTTTGTTTTTTGCCTCCTTCCCAAAACAAAACCAAAACAGAAGCAGGTAAGGACTGAAGATACAATGTAAAGAAAGAAGCAATTGCTGATGTCAGGAAACGTACATTCTTTACCTCCAACAAATTTGAGCAAGTAAGAAAGCCCTGCTCTTTTGGCAGGTCCCCCCTTTCGTTCAACCTTACACTTTTTTTTCCAAAAAGAGCCACATTGTCTCAAGAGTTGGAAGGGAACATCTAGTCCCCACTATGCTTGAACAAGAATCCCCTGTACATCTGCAAAAAGGGATCATCCAACTGTCCCAAAGAGCATAGCTCTAATTCTTAGGTTTCTTATATGGTGCTAGAGTTGAAAGCGACCTCAGGGATCATTTGGTCCAACTTCCTCATTTAGCAGATGAGGTAACTGAGGTTTATAAAGGTTGAGTCGCTTGTAATAGGGGCAGCTATTTGGCACAATGGTTAGAGTTCTGGGCCTGGAGTCAGAAAGACCAGAGTTAAAATCCAGCCTCAGACAACTTAGTAGTTGTGTTACCCTGGTCAAGTCACTTAAGCCTGTTTGCCTCAGTTTCTTCATCTGTAAAAGGATAAGGATATGGCAAAACGCTCCAGTATCTTTGCCAAGAAAATCCCAAATGGGATCGCAAAGAGTCAGACACAACTGAACAAGAACAAACTTGTGATAGTTATGTAAATCCAGGACACCCTGAGTCAGAGGGCAATGTTCTATATCCAGGACACCACGCTGCATGAGGACCCCAACCCCTTTCTCAGGATTGGTCCCTGAATCATCAGTCCCACCTTCTGCCTTAAGAGGGCCCAGTATCATGAGAGAAGGAAAAGAAGAAACATGAACTTAGAAGCACTGAAACAGCAAAGACCATACTCAAAAAGGTGCTTCCATTACAAAATATGTCCAGTCCAGCAGAAAATAAGGGGTAGTAAGATAATGTGCCAGGCACTGCGCTAAGCGCTTTTACGATATCGTCCATCTGAGGTAAATGCTATTACTATCTCCATTTTACAGTTAAGGAAACTCAAAGCAAACAGAAGTAAAAAGACTTTCCCAGGGTCACCCAAATAAATAGTATCTTAGGTCATAGTTGAACTCAGGACTTACTGATTCCAAACCACTGCTACCAGCTCATCCTTGGTAGTACTTGTTAGGGCAGAATAGTAGCTTTAAAGAGCACGGAATGGCACAGTGGAAAAAGTGTTGGGCTTATAGTTTAGGAAGACCCAAGTCTGACCACCACTTCTGACATTTTCTAACAGTGTGATGTTGGGCACATCGTGCATCACCTCTCTAGGACTCTATTTCCTCATCTATAAAATAAGGAAATTGAATTAAATGACCTTTGAGGTACCTGCTAGGTTCTGATCCTAAAAACTATAAGAAACTGCATCAGAGAAGATGAAACGAACATGGAAACTATATATGTTCTTAACTCTAAACTATCCCATCCCCTAAAGCCCCTCCCCCCAGGACCCGAGGACTACCACATTAGATGTTGTAGTCTGTTAATGAATGATTTGGATGATTTCCCTGTGAAAAAGACTGTCTTTCCTCGCCATCCCTCTCCTAATTCTCTGTGGTTCATAGTGGCCCTATCTAAAGGCCTAGTTCTGTTGAGCAGTGTGAGAAGTCGAGTAACTTTGCCTAGGACTGAGCAGAGACCTCATGGACAATACTAGCAATAATGACAACGTGCATTGATACAGCCTTTAGGGTTTGCAAGGCATTTTCTATATGTTATTTCATTTGAGCTCTTCAACAAAGCTATAAAGTAGGCTTTAGAATTCCCATTTTACAGTGTGGAAACTGAGGTCAGAAAGGCAACATGACTTGCCCAGTTAGCAAGTATCTGGGGTAAAATTTAAACCTAGGTTTTCCTGACTCCATGTCCAATGTTCTATCCACGACATCCTGCTGGCTCTGAGACCAAGGTCAGATGCCAAGCCCCGGGGAAAAATAAGGGACCGAGGCAGGAAACCAGATAGGGAATTGGGCATCTACCCTGTGGGAACCACAAGTATACTGGCAACACTGAACAAAAGCTGCTTCCCTTATCTCTGGCATGTGTACTTTTAGAAACATTGATGAACAAAAAATGACTTTAACATTCTGATAGCATGGAAAATTTAAACTGTTCCCCCTAAAAAATGTTTCACAATTCTTAAAAGACTTTCATTTTCCTGTCTACTGGTTATTTTCTATTTTTTTTAAAAAATATTTTGCCCATGAAGGAAAAATAATACCCGTCACCCTTTGACCCTCTGCTACACTGGCCAGTTGCATTTATACTCTTTCTTAGAAGTTTTAAGGTGTTCTGAGGCCCCACAAATAGGTCTCTACAGCTTTGAAGAATATTAAGTATTGTATCTTATATCCTTAATGATAATGTTGGGGTTACCAGGCTTTGCCTGGACCACAAAATACATTGCCACAAAGGAAACCTGATGCAGGGTGTGGTAATCCAACTCACAGTGTCACAGATTTGGAAAGAACTTTAGAGAACAAATAGTCTTAATGATCCAGGAGTTGGGAACCATAGCCTGGCCTTCTAGGTCCTTGGGTGCGGCCTTTTGACTAAGTCCAAGTTTTATAGAACACATCCTTTTATTGAAGGGATTTGTTCTGTGAGGTTTGGATTCAGTCAAAGGGCCACACTTGAGGACCTAGAGGGCCACATGCAGCCTCAAGGCCTCAGGTTCCCCATCCCTGAGACTCTAACTCCTCATTTTATCAATGAGGAAACTAGGGCCTAAAGATGGTAAATGGATTGCTCAAAGTCATATAGGTCATAAGCAACAGAGTTAGTATTCAAACCCAGGCCATTTAACAATAAACACAGGGCTCTCTGCTATACTGAAATTCCATTTCAATGAGAGTTGGCAAGCTAACATCCTCCTGTTACTTCTGGGAACTTAGCAGCCTATGCCCACCTTTAACCTTAACGTGGATTCTACTCTAGAAGATGGTAGACTGGGTTATTACCCAAACATTCTATAGTTGCCCAAATTAATGCCCTTTGATGCCTTTATTGTCATAATTGGGTCTTAGGTTATAGTGAGATAGGCCCAGCCAAAATCAATATTTTAAAGACAGGCAAATTCTGAGGGTCAGAACATGTAAACAAAGCCAAGCATCTATTATTTGAGAGATTAACACATAGGGATGTGAGTCTAAAGGTGGGTTTGAAACTAAGAAATCAGTTTTTAAAGGGGGAAGGGCAGGGTTGAGGAAGCAAGTTCCATTATTAACCAAAGTTCAGACTGACTCTGAGATTCAGAGTATCAGTTAATGGTTTTTCTTCCTGCCTCCCAAAATTTTCCACTTTATGGTTTCAAAATCCTTTGGTCACTGAAGCACTAGGTTGAAAAGAATAGAGATCCTGTCTGGTAGGGAATATATACATGGCTCTCTGGGACCAACCCTGATTTGGTCCCTGGCCAAGTCCCAGACTTGAAGTTAGTCTTATCTTGACCCTGGGGGGCCTGCTCTGGAGAGACAATGGCATCAGTAAGCATTATACCTGAATAGTTGGCAAATCTCCTTTCTACTGGTAGAAATACATCCCAATAGTGTTGTTTTCTGCTTCTGCCCATCTGCCTGACCTTGTAAATATCCTAAGGCCTCCTCCAATTACTTTTCCCGTGCCTTCTCTACTACCCCACCCTGAAGCAATTATCACTCTTCACCCTTGTCTCTCCTCTGTAGACTTTTATTTTTCCTCTTGACGTCTTTTGTACATCTTTACCTTCATCAATGTTTCACACGCAGTTTGGGTGCCATTTTCTAAATGAGATCCTTCTTGATCCCTCAGGTGTTCCTGCTCTCTCTTGAAATTGCTTTGCATTCCTTTATACTTCTTACGTGCTTATCTACATATATGTTGTTTCCCTTAGCAGAAGGATGTATGTTCCTTGAGGATGGGGACTGTTTCATTTTTGTCTGTGTACCTGGGAAACCTAGCACAGTGTTTTGCATAGAGAAGATGCTTGAGAAATGCTTGTTGGATTGAATTGAATTAAATTGAATTTCTCCCCAGGATAGAACTAGGTAACGTGTAAGGTGCCTCCTAGCATTAAGGTTCTATGAATCAGGAGCACCTAGTGGATAGTGTACTGGCTCTGAGTTAGGAGGACCTGAATTCAAATCCGACCTCAGACACCAACTAGCTGTGTGACCCTGGACAAGTCACTTGATCCTGATTGCATCAAAAAAAGATCTTATGAATCAATGTAACCCAATCAATACTTATAATTTCAAGTGACACATCTATATCAATGACATCCAAATATACTGTGTCCATTAGCCTTAATTTTCATGAAGTTTGCTATCATCACTTAGAAAATTCACAAATTTTGATTAGTTTCAGGTCCCAGTTTTCTAATCCACATAATGGTAATGATTAATTTGTTCCTGTAGAGTGGCTAAATTTGGTGGATATTATAGTGGGTTTTTTTAAATATTTCATTTCAAAGATATGGATCTAGTGAGGATGAGAGGTTCAGGTATAGAAGCTACTCTCCTCTTAAGTGATGGTATTGCCCATATGACAACGGTCCTGACAATTCTCCCATGTAAGAAAGGAGGATGAAGATTCCCCAGGAAGCTCCATCTATAAAGGAACATATGAATTTGGGGGACTAAAACAGGTTTAAGCCTTAAGTAAGCCTTAGACATGAGGTCACTACCTGAGAGAGGGCTGTTCTTAAAGGACAACTAATTGCAGTATCTATGGGCATTAAGCAATATGATTAGCAAAACTCCTTTCTCTTGGCAGAAATGTTAGCGTATCATTGTTGTATGATAATTTGGCATATCGGACTGACCTAATAAATATTCCTACAACTTCTCCGATAAGAAGGCACCACTCTGAAAATTCCCTCAAAATGCCTTAGAAAAGAACTATAGTTATCCTATCTTGAACTCCTCCTTAGCCTTAAACAAGCCTAAGAAAAGTCCTATTAAGTAACTTGCTATACAGGCTTTCTGTCCCATTCCTTTCCTTCCTCAACAACAACAACAAAGAAACTTTTTTTTGGCCAGGAAAGAAGGCCTAATGTTCTACTGTGACAAGAAAGAGGTGGAGGTAACAGGCGGTTGGATATAAACGATAGCCAAATGTGCTGGTCCCTAGCCTAATGAAGATAGTCTTCATAGCATCATGGAGCTTTTAGAGATGGAAGAGAACTCAGCAGCCATTAAGTCCAAACCATACACCCCAAATGAAAGCCCACAACACAAATGATAGCCTTTGCTTGAAGACCCCCAGTGAGGAGTAATTCACCAACTCCTCAAGCATAGCATTCTACTTTTGGACAACTTGAATTCATTATGAAGCTTTTCCTTACATCAAACCTAACCTTTTCTCCTTGTAACTTCTAACCCACTGCTATTTATTTTGCAATTTGAAGTCAATCTGACCTTAATCTCTTTTCTATATGCCAAGCCTTCAGATACTTAACAGCTAATATGCTTCCCTCCTCCATCCCTAGGCTAAACATACCAAGTTCCTTGAACCAATCCTCTTATGGAAATTTTTTAATGCTTATTTCTTTCCATAGTAATCTCTTTACTCTTCAGGCTTTACCTCTGCATGAGGTCTCTACACAGAGAGAAGGACTTCAAGAGCACATGTGGTGAGTTAAACTTTTGTCATACATATTTCTTAAACATGTGCCTCATTTTTATTATGGTCAAAGTTTAAGCTTACTCCTCCCATGGATACTGTATTTGTGGGAAGGAGTGAACCAGGTTTTTAGGAGGACATTTTGTGTTAAATACCTTTAACATGTTATTTGAGAGTAGTAGGAGCTGCCCTCTGGGGACCCGACATGTCAATTCAAGCAGAAGTTAGAGAATTCTGCTATTATTCCTTCCTTCCTTCCTTCCTTCCTTCCTTTTTTCCTTCCTTCCTTCTTTCTTTCCTCCTTCCCTCCCTTCCTTTTGTTCTTCTTCTTTCTTCTTTCTTCTTCCTTCACTACCTTTGGTCCATCTTTCCATTTGGGGCACCTCACCCTTACATGTGGGTGCTCTCTCCACAGGAATGTAATTTTGGTCACTTATATTTTGTAAGATATTTTGAGGATTGAGGGCTATATTTTCCACTTGTTGTTGTAATTTTCAAAAAGCTGGGATAATTTATTTTTTATCTAGTTTTCCTTTATGATTTTTTGAAATATAACTCTGGAAAAAGAGGCTTTAAAAAAAGCTTATTTTATTTCAAATAGAGCTACTTGACCACCTTTTATACCCAAATCACTCTGGCTTTAATTGAGTGGCCAACAATAGCCCCCTGCCCAAACCTCTGTGGTTTTGATAGTGTATCAGTAAGGCAAGATTCATGACTTCAAAGAGGACCATGGTCATGCCTTACAGTTTGGAATCACAAAGTATAAGAAATTCTCTAAGTAGAAGGCAGAGGAGATATAACATTTATTTAGACACCAGAGGATCAAATCTCAGAACCAATAACCCCAATTCAACATAGCAGCAATTGTATTCCAAAAGTAGTAAGTTATACAGATAACAAGGAACCAAGTCATCCTATAACCTTCACCCCTGCTAGGGCCTTCCCATAAACACTCATGAATCCCAACTGTCTGCTTGCCTGCATCTCTCCCCCCTCAGTTCTCCAGTCTCTGCAGCCCCCTGGTTTCCATTCTCTGCTCTACACTCTCTCTGCAGCTCTGTTGACTCAGAGTTCTTACTTCTCCTCCTTGGGCTGAATTCTGACTTCTAACCTTAATGGCTGCCTTCTGGGTACATATACTCTTTTTAGGGCCCAAAGACTTCATGCCCAGTCAGCAAAAGGGTGTAGGCCTGGGGCTTAGTACTTAGTAAGTAAAAAGTGTAGGTCTGAGGCTTAGTGCCTTGTAAGTAAAGGGTGTAGGCCTGCCTACAAACAAACCTCTAATGAAGCTTCCCTTAACTGGCCCCACATGAGGCCCATTGAAGAGGCAGGGAAAGGTCTTTAATCACTGATTGGCATTACAAGGGTGTAGGCCTGCCTCTAATCAAGCCTCCTTTAACTGGCCCCACCTGAGGCCTATTGAATGTGTGGGGGAATATGTTTAATCACTGAATGGCATCACAGGACAGCTGAGTGTAAATAGCATTTGTTTTTTGTTCTGGACAGAAATTCCAAGGGTCGTCCCCTTCCAGATTGATGTTTTTGTGATGGTAAACTAAGCTATCTTTTGTCAGAATTCTTAACCTAGCTCTTAATCGTTGAATGGGCATTGCCTCAGAAAAACTAAGACCTTGGAAAGATCTAATTGAGAAAGGCCACCATCACCCAGTGCATCCTGTGCCATTGCCAGTCATCTTGACTTTTGTCTTACCAGTGGACATTGATGACTCCGAAGGAGAGAATGAGGCTGATTGCTTTGCTCAGCTCTGCCTCACTTAAATCTGATTCGCCCAGAAGTCAAGACATCATCCTTATGATGTCATTGGTCCTCTTCAAGAATGAAGGATGAACAATAACCCAAATCCTATCTTTACAAGCAGGGTGATCAGGGATTTCTCCTGCACCACAAGTCCTAGGATCTGCAATGTCACATCATTCTAGACTAAAACTCTGGTGAAAGGTCTCAAATACGACTTCTCTTAACTCAGATTCTAATTCCTTAAGGGTACTTTGTACCATCTTTGCCTTCACCTTCTCAGAGATCGAGAATAAAGGAGCTCAAAAATAAGGGCACTTTAGCTGGGGACTTCACTCTGGGGCCCAGTTCTCTCTTCCCAAAGTCAGGCCAACATTCTGGAAAGACTTCAGCTCTGGACTTGTGACAGATTGTATGTCTGTCCTTTGAGGATCAGCTTAGCTAAAAATAAAGAAGTTCATCTGATCACCAGAAGGCTGACCATTATTCAGGTGGTGGATTTTTTCAGCCATAGTATTTTGTCAGAATGAGTACTCACAGTTGTGCAATCATAGATGATTCCAAGAATCAATGGAAATAACATGAATGAATGAGTTTTCGTTATGTATGTATAATGTATTTCATATGTGCCAAGCAATGGGATAGAAAAACAAAATCAAAGGAAGTTCTTGTCTTCAAGGAGTTTACATTCTAATGGGGGAGACAACACACTTAGAGGACTGGTGGCTAAAGAAGGGTATTTTGGTTTGGAAAGTCACAAGTATGGTAGTTAGAGCTACTAGGGAGTTGAATGACATGACTTTCTAGGAGATTTGATTATGGTTCCAAAACTAGAAGGAGAAGGAGAAAGGAGGCACATACATGTAGGGCAAGGGCAACTGATCAGAACATGGGTAGGGATTACAATAAAATATTGAGGGAGTTTGCCTGAAATAGTGGACCCTTGGAGGATCTCACCAATCGGAATAGAAGAGGAGTTCTGCAAACAACAGGGTTAAAATTCTGGGCACAGGTTCTTGTCCCTTCTATATGGCACCCAGGGATATGGTTGGGAAACAGAGCAAATACATGTGCCTATACATACACATAGAATTCTTTTATTAATATTATATGATGGAGCACAGTGTCAAGGACCTGAAGAAGAAAGGGAAAATAGAGGAGGAGACTAGCTGGCAAGGAGAAAAAAATAGGTTAGGAACTTAGGAAGAAAAGAGCTTAGGAAGAAAAGTCCAAAAGGATGGATAGGTAAAAGATAACAGCAAGGAGAAGATGAATAAGGGAACTTGGTCAACAAGTGGTTTTTTTTTTTTTAAATATTTACCATGTGCCAGGCACTAAGCACTGGGGATACAAAGAAAGATAAAAATGTCATCCCTGTCCTCAAGAAACTTACATTCTAATGGGGAGACAACATGCAAAAATTGTACATACAAGATACATATGATGCAAATAAGGAGTTCTGAATCTGGAGTCATGAATTGATTGCCAAATAGAGCACATCATATTTGATGCTGGAGTTAACAGGGAGCCAATGGAGTTTATTGAATGACAGGGTCAATCTTGAACTTTAAAAAGACCCCTTTAACCATTGGTACTGGAGTGGAGGAGACCTGAGGCATGGAGACCACCCAGCAGAATCCTACTGCAATAGTTCAGATGTGAAACAAGGAAGACTTGTACCTGGATGGCAGTGTGCGAATAGAGTGAAAGGGGATGTATAGAAAAGATGTCACGAAGGTAGAAACAAGACTTGGCAACAGATTGGACTTGCTCGAAACAAAAATGGAAGTAGATTCCAAAGAAACAAAAGAGAGGAAACAGAGCATGTCATGGAATCCAGTCATCTGGGCTGGTAGGTTGGGGCTCCAGTGAGGCATGAGGGTTAATTGGAATGAATACTGGCAATTACTTTTGCCCTGGCTCCTTGCTCTAGTCTCTCCAAACCACTGCCCTTGCCTATTCTCCCCAAGCCCCTCAATGTCCCCTCCTGGCAATCCCCCATACTCTCCTTATCCATTTTTACACCTACTAATTTTCTCCCACCTCACTCCCAATCCTGAATTCCTCCACCATTCCTCTCTCCATGGCTGAGGATGAAGCCTTGCTTGGTGATGCTAAGCCTTGTCATTTGAAATTTGAGGTCAAGGTTGTTGCAGGATTTCCAGCTCCCACAGGATGTGGGTTTTTTGGAGGTTTTTCCAGTTTGGAAGAAAAACCATACCATTTCCTAGCTAAAGAAAATAGCCCTAAGACTTCGTTCTGGTTCTGACAATTAAGCTTACTAGAGATAAGATAGTTTTCTTTATAGTGTGAGAGCGAGAGCAGGAGGGCACTCAAGGCAACAGCATTGCAGATGCCATTATCCTCTGTTTCTCTATGGAACTGTCAGCTGGCATTTCTCTTGCTCTTAAACCTACAGATTGTCTACCCATTTAATCTGAGAAAGTGGAGACTGAGAAGCCAGAAGAAACCTTCCTCAATACTGAAACCAATGCTGAATTTGGTAAGTGCCCTGCTGAAGATATGGAGGAGTGGCAGGCTTTTAAAAGATCTAGAAACACTGACAAGATTGTTGAGCCACACATTTTGCTTCAAAGAAAAAAATGTTGGAGCAGTGATTGGGAAAGGAGGCAAAAGTATTAAAGCACTTCACACAGTCTATAGTGCCAGCGTTTCAGTTCCGAACGGTAGTGGCCTCAAGAGCATATTGAGTATCAGTGCAAATATTTAAACAATCGGAGAAATTCTGAAGAAAATCATCCCTACCTTGGAAGAGGGCCTGTGCTGTCTACACCCAGGGCAACCAGTCATCTCCCTCTCAAATCTGATGCTGTGGAATGCTTAAATTACCAACACTATAAAGGAAGCGACTGTGGATTCACCAGAATCTGTCAGGAGGAATCACTGGGGTCAAAGGTACTGAAATCAAAGAACTCCAAGAGAACACCAGATAACTACCAAGATTTTCCAAGAATGCTGTCCTCATTCCACAGATAGAGTTGTTCTTATGGGTGGAAAGTCTGATACAGTTGTGGAGTGCATAAAGATCATACTGGAACTTATATCTGAGTCTCCCATTAAAGGATGTACACAACCCTATTATCCCAATTTCTATGATGAAACCTATGACTACGATAGTTTCACAATGATGTTTGATGATTGATGAGGACGGTGAGGATGCCTTGTAGGATTTCCCGTGCAGGGAAGAGGAGGCTTTGATAGAATACCCCTAGGTCATGGTGGGCATCCTATGCCCCCATCTAGAAGAGATTATGATGACATGAGCCCTCACAGAGGAGCCCACCACCACCTCCGCCTGGATGTGGTGGCAGGGGTAGTAGCAGAGCTCGAAATCTTCCTCTTCCTCTGCCATCACCACCTAGAGGAGGAGATCTTATGGCTTATGACTGAAGAGGAAGACCCGGTGACCATTATGATGGCATGGTCGGTTTTAGTGCTGTTGAGACTGGGTCTCTGCAATAGATACCTGGAGTCCTTCCTATTGGCAGCCAGCTTAGGAACCACAGGTTGAATACCACGAGTTTACAGGTGGTTCTGGATATGATTATGCCTATGCAGGGGGCTCATATAGTGATCTTGGCAGACCCATTATTACAACACGAGTAATTATTCCCAAAGATTTGGCTGGATCTATTATTGGCAAAGATGGTCAGCAAATAAAACAAACACATCATGAATCTGGAGCATCAATCGACATTGATGAGCCTTTGGAAGGATCTGAGAATTGAGCTATTACCATTATAGGAACACAGGACCAGATCCAGAATGTACAATATTTACTGCAAAACAGTGTGAAGCAGTATCCTGGAAAGTTTTTCTAAGACTAATGAAGAACTAAAGGAGTTCTGCATCTTTTTTTTTATCTGCTTCTGTTTAAAAAGCCACCATTCCTCTGCTTCATACATGTTCTGCATTTGAGGTGTAGTAAAATTTTTTATGTTCACCAAATGTAATGTTTTAGTTCCTTACAATCAGGGTTGGAGGGGAAAGGTGCACAAAACTAATATTGAAATTTTGAAACAGCAGCAGAGAGAGTGAATTTTGTTTTTGTTCATTATTGGTGGTAAAAAAATAATAATAATATTTTCCCCTCCTGTAACTATTGTGAACATCTTGTTTTATGGTCACTGTAATTTTTTTTTGGGGGGGGGAGGGTGGGACAGGGGAGAAAGAGTATCTTGGTTCACATGTCACTAGCATCCATTCAGACCAGTGTGCAGAATGTAATCCTCTTTTGTAAGAAACATTTTATGATTTTAAAAATAAATTTAGTGAACCTTGAAAAAAGATGATTTTCTTTAGCATCAGTTCCTATAACCAGTGGTTGCCTGTTTCAACAATCCAGCTAGCAACTGCTGTGGGGGTATAAGATCCATCAACAGCCAGCACCCAGAAAGCTGCCAACACGCTGCAAAAGCACATGTTCTTTTGATCTGCTTTAGTAAGGAAAGCAACGTTAAGGAATTGACAAGCTTACTTTAATTCAGCATACAAATATCATTCACTTAGTTCAGGGGAAAAAAACCAGCGCCCTGAACTTCAGAGCAAAACACAAAGTACAAACATCGACAGACAGACCTTGTCTGATTCAAATCCCAATACCTAGTTACCAGAGTTTAACAAAGTCTCAGTATCCGGGTTTATGAGCTGGAGGGCTTCTTAGCTACAGCTGCCCGGGAGTCTCCAGACTCCACCAAGAGTGAGAGCCCTGTGCAAATGGCTCTGTCTTCTCTTCTTATAGGGTTTCAGACATCATCAAATGTCATCTGAATGACCAGAACTTAGGCTGCTATGATTGGCTCTTGAGTTAGCACCATCCCTTGGTACCCTGGGAGCTTCACACCCACATAGGCTTAGCATCTAATAGGGGTTTGGACCTGGGGCTTAGCACTTAGTAAGACTCAATAAAATACACTGAATTACTCAAAGGAAACAAAAGCCAAACTCTTCAAGGGCCCTTGGTTGAACTAAGTGTTAAGAGGCCATTTTGCTTACCAACCCATTGCCACACACACTTGCTCTTAGAAAGAATTATCTGTTAAAAAATGCCAAACAATTTTGGCACTATTCTGCTGTTTAAACTATTCCTTGGTAATAAATGGTCCTTAAAGGAGAGGCAGTGTGGTGTGGTGAGAGGCACCACCACTTCCTGAAGTCAGGAAGACCTGAGTTTGAATCCCCTTTTTGATATTCATTGGCTGTATAACCATGAATAGATCACTTAGTTTCCTCATCTATAAAATGGGAATAAAATGCCTATAGTATATTTCTCACAAGATAATTATAAAAATTTAAATGAGAAATATTATGTATGCAAAGTGCTTTACAAAAGTTAACATTGTAAATTTCAAGTAAATATCAGGATGGTACAAAGTGAGAACTGTATCAGTCCAGTTCCTCTAACCTTGAATTGGGGAAACACTGACTTCTACCAGTTGCTAGACAAATCATTCATATTGTTGCTCTTTCAGGAACCAACAAAAATCACATGTCCCTTTCATCTGATTCCAAGTTCATCATGGCAAATTTTGATAACTTGTTCCACCTTCTGCCTTCTCTTTCAGTATTTTAAAATGAAAATGCTCCTACATAGGCATTAATTCCTAGCCCCCTTGGGAGAAATTAGTTCATTGGAAGCTCTTCTCCCTGCCAACCAGTCAACAAGTATTTATTAAGCATCTACTACTATGTGCTAGGCTGAGGGCAGCCAGATTGCTCAGTGGCTAGAGTGCCAGGCCAGAGTCAAGAAAACTCATGTTCCTGAGCTCATATCCAATGACCCTGGGCAAGTCCATTAACCCTGTTTGCCTCAGTTCCTCATCTGTAAAATGAACTGGAGGGGGAAATGGCAAACCACTCTAGATATCTTTGCCCCCCAAAAAACCCAAATGGAATCACAAAGAGTCAATCACTACTGAAAATGACTACACAACAAAACAACAAACGTACTAGGCACTACTGAAAATGACTACACAACAAAACAACAAACGTACTAGGCACTATGCTAAGTATTGAGGATACGAAGAATGGCAAAAGACAGTCCCTGCTCTCAAGTAGCAACCAGGAGTTAAGGAGGCATCTTGAGAGCTCTATATACCAGGAGTAACATCAGGGGTGTGGGTATGGAGGGGGGCATTGTGGAAAGGACAGTTTGAACCATTTGATCATAGATGGAGAATTAGAAAGGACTTCAGAGGATATCTAGCAAAACCCACTCATTTTACAGAAACAGAAGCAACCCATGGAGGTTAGGTAAGTTGTCCAAGGTCACATAGGTAATTCATTAGGGATAAAATTTGAATTTAATTTCTCCGATTCCAAAGTCAATGCTCTCCACTGTGCCATAGCTTCTTTCCTGTATAAGGGTGCAAGGAAGATCAAACACTGTTGTTTAAAATGTTCAAAAGCAGAAAAGGTCCAATCTCCTTTAAAATCCTGTGCTGGTAAGAAATTTTAAAAAGAAAGAAAAACATAAACAGGTTGGCCCTAGGTTTGAGGCAGATTTTTTTTTTTACATGCTAGAGGGACTGCTTTGGGAAGAAAAAAATTATTTATGAATTATCTGCTAGAAATTAATGAGTCTCAAGATCACATGAGTCCTAGGCACAGAGGTTGCCAATGGTAACTAAGACACTATGTAGCTCTGTTTGGGGAAAAATGGTAACGGGGACTCTAATCCTGGTCTATCTTCAAAGTCAGTGGTGCCAAAATCAAGTAGAAATGGGTGCCACTAAATTATATATAAGTATCCCTGTGGGCCACACATAGACTTAGAAAACACATATTAACATTGTCTGTTTTATTGTGTTTTCACTTATTTTGTTAAATATTTCCCAGTTGCATTCCAATCTGGTTCAGGATGTACCATAGTGGCATGTTTGACACCTCTGTTCCAAGCCATGTTCCTTCCTGGCCTGATGAAAGAGTTGGAAATCAGAAAGGCTGGGTGTCCTGGGTTTTGTCCTGGGTTACATGGGTAGTGAAAATAAAAGATAGAGAATTCAAACCCAAATCGTCTAACTCCAAATCTAGCCCACTTTCTACTATAACAGATTTGATTTCCTTTGTTTCTTTGGGACTTCCTCCAATAAGCCATAAAAAGGAGAAAGGGCAAGGAGCAGAAAGGGAAGAGACTGAGATAGAATCATCCATGATCAAATATTAAGTTGGAAGGCGGGGGATGGGAAAGGAGTTTGATGTTCTCCATACCTAGTTGACAGAGTTGAGACCAGGAGCTAGATAAAAAACAACTAACAAGGTTGTTCCTTTTTCCTTCTTTTTTAAAGGAAAATCCTTATAACAACCTGGGAGGTAAGTGCTATAATTATCCCCATTTTACAGATGAGAAAACTGAGGCAAACAGAGGTAAATTGACTTACCCAGTGTCACACAATTAGTAAGCATCTGAGGCTGGATTTGAACTTGGGTCTTCCTGAATCTAGACCTGGTGCTCTCTGTCCACTAAGCCACCTAACTGCCTATAGTGTTAAACAAACTCAATTTACCAAATATTTATTAACCACCTACAGGTTCAAAGCACTGATGTATCGCTTGATTAATGCTAGGCATTACATTAATGCCAGGAGATACTGCTAGGAGCTAATGCTAAGAGATGTAATCCCTGCCCTTACATTCTACTGGAAAGAAAGTAGGCCTCATGGGGCTGCTTACTGTTCAAATGCTCTATCAGAGTTGCCTATTACATAGCTTAGAGAGGATTTAGCCTAAACTGCACATTATGAAGAGAGAATTAATTTCAGGAAAATCATTTTACATAATTTTTCACCACACAGGGAGGATTGAGGATGCTTCAAAAGGACCTCTGGCTTCATGTCTGCTGATGTAACTGAACATTTTTTTGAGGTTATGCTGCCCTCTAGAAGTCAGCATGTGCAACTGCAGATTACAGGCCCCAAAGAAGGAGGTTACCATACCTCCACAGGTGGTGTGTTATGCCTCACGTTAGAAGGTGACATTACTGGCCTCTACCATCAGCTGCAGGACATAGACTGTTGTGTTATTTTCCTAGTCACTATTAATTATAAATCAGTGTTCTGTCGGCATTCCACAATTTTTTTTTGGTTGTTATTTTAAAAACTATGTCTCCACAATTCTTGAAGTCTTCTTTTAGATAGCTGGCTGGTCAGAAGACACCTGGGAGACAGGAGGCAGGTTCAGCACCACTCCACTCCAGAACAGAAAATCCATACAGTTCATCAACAATCTGTGCCCTAAGACGATGAGTGGAGAACTGGAGAACTGACTTGGGGGAGGGGTGTGAGGCAGAAGAAAAGAAGGCTTTGGTAAAATAGGAGTTGGGGAGACTGTGGCATATGCCTAGGAAGTGATCTTGAATGCTCAGGAGAAAACCTTGACGGTACACTGTGAAACGGAAAGGTATTTCCAAATAAATATTACAGGCTTCCCTAAGTCTGGCAGAGGGCTGGGCTGGCAGAAGGATTAGAATTAGCTGCACCTGATGACTTTTCAGTTTATATTATTTTTCACCTAGTCATCAAGACTTGATCATCGAATCATTGAAACATCCTTGATTTCAAACTTGTATTTTCTAGAAAAAAACATTAAAAATATCACTAGGCAAATTTAAAAGAATAGAGAAAAATTTGTAATAATATTCAGCCTTTTGCACACCTGATAAAACAGAAGGGAGAAGCAGAGTGGAGTAAATTGACCATTGTTCTAGCTGTGTCTACAATTCAGTCCCTCCCTTCTATTTTCTCTTCATCAGTTGAGATAAAGAATGAAAAGAGCTTTAAGCACTCCAAGGCTTAGAGTCAGTTCTCTTGGCAAGCATCCTCTGTATGTGGGTGTGGTAGTGGTCAATCACATTCTCTTCCCCTAAAACTACCTCTGCAACAAAAAAATTACACCTCCCAGTTCCCTGCCCATGATCACTTTGTCTCATAGTAGTCTAGGAAAAACTACAAATCCCAGGATCTTTAGCAAAGCCTTGTCTGATTGACTGTTATGCCTGCATAAAATATTTTCTCATAATCAAACATTGAAGCCACAGCTATTATTTGTTATTCTCATATATCATATTATTCTCTACACCTTAATCGGACTGAACTATTCAATGTCCCCTAAATATTTCCTGCACTTTCACCTCTGTTTGCACTTTTAGCTACTATTCCTTACATCTCCAGCTTTTGAAATCCCACCCATCCTTTAAAATATAACCTAAATGCCTCTTTCTCTATGAAGGCTTTCTCTTAAGCCTTCCAAATAGAAGTAATTTCTTCTTCCTATTATTTCTTGTTCCATTTGCCTTCATCACTGGGTTTTATCACTGAGGTTTTATATCTAAAATTTCATCAGTATAGGAGACTTTCCAGTACAGAAATTCATTCCACCAACGTAGATCAGGAATTCAGCTGCAACTTAGAGTCTTAGACAGGCCCCTGGAGGTACTTAATGGTTGGGTAACTTCCTGTGGTCCCATAGCTAGTATGTGTGAATGTAAAACTTAAACCCCTGTCTTTCTGATTCCAAGGCCATCCAACTCTACTACAACATGCTGCTTCTCATGTCTCTGATACACTACTTGTATTCTATTTCATATTTGATGAGATATCAAAGTCATATATCACCATTATTAAACCTTTCCTTTAAAGAAAGAAGTCATAACAGACGTAATAGATGTCAGGGAGAGTTGAGGAGAGGGGAGTAATTCCACCAATATTGGCCCTGACTTTGTGGGCTGAAGTCCTGATTGAGCACATATGATGATATATCTTGGATTTTCCATAATTTAGGCTATTAGGAACCTTATAACCCTTTCCCTGTCCAATCTTTGAAAGCAACAGCAGCATAAGGAGTATGTAGGGAGACCTAGTTATTTGTGTATACGTATGTGTGTGTGTGTGTATTTGTGTGTGTGTGTGTGATCTCTCCAACTAGACTATAATGTCTTTGAGGAAAAGAAACATGTTCAATTTACATTTCTATCTCCCTCAGCACCTAGCACAGGGCCTTGCCCATAATAGGCAAGTAATAAATGTTTGTTAAATGATACATTGATGAATGAGACTTCTAATCCCAGGGCAGTTAGCATTTGTTTCCTGCCTTGTATAATATAGTCTGTTGGGCATGTGAGGCTATGGATCTGTAAGTGTTATTTATAGTCTGAAGGGGGTCAGTGTCAGAGGTAGGGATGTCCCTGCCCTTGATGGAGGCAAAGACAGAGATGCTGAGATTACTTCACAAAGGTACTCTTAACAGGGAAATGGGGGGGGGGGGTAGTAACCAGACAAGCAATGGAAGACACAAACATACTAGCAGTCAAAACAACCAAAGTCTTATGAGGCCATGTGGAAGCTGGACCAAAATAACCAATATGTCACAAGAACAGAAAATCAAGAGTATAGGTAGACAATCCAAGAAAGGAGAACATTATTACTAAAGATCAGAGTGAATCAGTCATTCAAAATTCCATTCAAAAACCATAAAAAGAAACTAGGAGACTGAAGGGACCTTGTTGCTGATGCCAGGTTCTGACCATCTTTAAATATGCCTCCTGTTAGAGTAGATAAGTATTAAATTTTATCAAGGATTTTTCTGTTTCTATTGATATAATTATGTAATTTTATTGACTTTATTATTAATGTGGTCTATTTATGCTTATGTTCCCTAATAATGAACTGCTTTCCTGGCATAAATCTAAATTGGCCAATGGAAAAAACAGAGATAACTGTTTACTTGGGGATCATTCCACCTACACTTGAACCTAGCAATGTCCTTTGTGAATTATGTACGTATACAATCACCGGGGTTTCCCATCACACAGACCAACTTTCCAACCATATATGTCTTGACAAATAGGCTAACAAAGCAAAGATGAACCAGAGGTAGTAGCCAGAAAATAAATATAGTTTGACAACTGGATAATGACATTACTGTTCAGGGCATCTTAGATGGGTTATTTGGGAGCTCCATTCATCATGACTTGTGATTAATCCCAAGACATTTTGACCTTCCTTCCCAGATCCTGTGAACATGTATGCCATATTCTACTACTCCATCCTGACGACCCCACATATTTAGGTATAGAGCTATATGTTACCCTGTTCTGACACCTGTGTATCACACTGAACAATCCAAAATTCTAAAACACAAAAATTCTAGACTCCCTCCACCCCACCCCACCCCGCCACACACATACACACAATGCCAGTAACTGTAGTACCTGGTAGACTAGAAGGAAATCTTTTGTGTGCCTCTTATATGTGCCCTATTTCTTATTATTCCTAACTAATCTTATATGTGCCCTAACTATTCCTCCTCAAACACTCTACTTATATGAACTTTGGGTGGAGAGAAATGGATATTACCAGGGTACCTGTGACACTGTCCAAAACTAAAACAGTGACAGCAGCAATAAGGGGGAAAGGAAAAAGGGGAGCCTGGGTTTCATGACCCTTGGTCCCTAATACCTAGCACTATCAGGTCCTCCTCGGAGGTGTTTCATATCTTAGTTGCCTCTGATATAGGATGTTAATAAAGGTAAACTGGTCAGACTCACAAAGAAGGAACCTGTATGTATACTCCCACCTTTTTGAGGACTTGTCATATTTTGTTATGATCAAACACAGTCAAAGGCCTTAGTGTAGTCAATGTAGTAGAAATAGATGTTGTTATTATTGTTGTTGTTGTTTTCTGGAACTCCCTTCTTTCTCTATAATCCAAAGAACGTTGGCAATTTGGTTGCTTGTTCCTCTTCCTCTCAGAAAACCAGCTTGTACTTCTGGTAATTCTCAGTTTACATAGGGCTGAAGCCTAGCTTGAAGAATCTTAAGCAAAATCTTGAATATTCTTTGGCATTGTTCTTTAGGATTAGGATAGACACTGATCTTTTCCAACCCAATGTCCACTATTAAGTTTTCCAAATTGTCTAGCATATTGAGTACAGCACTTTAGCAGCAGCATCTTTTGGGATGGAATTCTGCCAGAATTCCATCACATCCATTAGCCTTATTGTTAGCAAAGCTTCCTAAGGCCCACTTGACTCCATTCTGTCTGGCTCTAGATCAGTAACCACATCACTGTAGTAATAGGTGATATTAAGATCTTTCTTATATAGTTCTTCTACACATTCTTACCATTTTTCTTCTTCTTTTTCTCCTTCTCCTCCTCCTCTTTCTCCTCCTCATCCTCCTCCTTCTTCTTCCCTACAATTGTCTTTTATTAAGTCCATCTTTGCATGAAACTTTCCTTCATTATCTTTAATTTTCTTAAAGAGAACTCTTGCCTTTCCTATTCTTTTGTTTTCTTCTATTTCTTCGCATTGCTCGTTTAAGAATACCTTCTTATCTGTCCTTAATATTTGCTGAATTCTGCATTCAGTTGGATTTATCTTTCCCTTTCTCCTTTATCTTTTGCTTTCCTTCTTATCTCAGCTGCTTGTAAAGCCTTATCAAATAGCCATTTTCCTTTCTCGTTCTTTTTCTTTGGGATGTTTTTTGTTGCTTCCTCCCATACAATATTGTGGATCTCTGTCCACAGTTCTTTAGGCACTCTGTCTACCAGATCTAAGCCTTCAAATCTATTCGTCACTTCCACTTCATATTCATAAGGGATATTATTTAGGTCATACCTCTATTTTCTGAGAGTTTTCCCTACTTTCTTCAATTTAAGTTTAAGTTTTCCAATAAAAAATTCACAATCTGAGCCATAGCCAGCTCCAGGTTGACTGTAGCTTCTCTACCTTTGGCTAAAAAGTACATAATCAATCTGATTTCAATATTGACCATCTGGTGATGTTCATGTGTAAAGTTGCTTTTTGGATTGTTGAAAAAAGAATGTTTGCTGTGACAAATGAGTTATCTCAAAAAAATCTTATTAATTTCTGCCCTGCTCATTTTGTATACTAAGGCCAAATTTGCCTGTTATTCCAATTATCTTTTGATATCCTACTTAAGCATTCCAATCTCCCATAATGAATATGACATCTTTGTGTGTGTGGGTGTGTGGGTGTGTGTGGGTGTTATTCCTAAAAGATGCAATAGTTCCTCATAGAATTGATCAACTTTGGCCTCTTTGGCATCAGTGGTTGGAGCATAGACTTGTATTGCTGCAATGTTATACAATTTGACTTTAATTCAAACAGATATCATTTGATCATATTTGAGATCATATCCCAGTACTGCTTTTCTCACTCTTTAATGCCTATAAGGGTTATTCCATTTCTTCTAAGGGATTCTCACCCACAGTAGTATTATAATGATCAAATGAATTGAATTTCCCCATTCTCATCCATTTATGTTCACTGACAGCCAATATGTCAATGTTTACTCTTTCTATTTGACAACATCCACCTTACCTTGGTTCATAGATCTTATGTTCCAGGTTCCTGTGTAATATATATATATATACATATATATATATATATTTTTTTTTACCTTGGGAATCAGACCTTTATGAAAGAAGTTTTCTACAAAGATTTTTTTCTCAGTAACCATTTTCTTCCTTATTTTACATACAGCGATTTTTTCCCCAAAAAAGCTTTCCCATTTTATATAATCAAAATTCAATCTATCTTCCATGATCTTTGAAATCCTTTGGTCAAAAGCTCTTTACCTTACCTATTTTTTTAATATTCACTTTCTGGATTTTTAAAAATATTTTATTTTCCCCCATTACATGTAAAAACAATTTTAACACTTTTTTTAATTTGAGTTCCAAATTATCTTTTCACCACTCTACCCTCCCTCCTCATTGAGAAGGCAAGCAATTTGAAATGAGTTCTACATGTGCCATCGTGCAAAACATATTTCTATATTAGACATGTTATGAAATAAAAAACATACCCCCAAAAAAAACAAGAAAAAAGGAAGTTTTTAAAAAGTATGCTTTTATCTTCTTTCTCTGGAGATGGACAGCATTTTTTCATCATAAGTCCTTCTGAATTGCCTTAGATCATTGTGTGAGAATAGCTAAGGCATTCGCAATTCATTGTCATACAATATTGCTGTTAACGTGTACAACTGTTGTCTTGGTTCTGCTCACTTCACTCTACATCAGTTCATATGAGTCTTTCCAGGTTTTTCTGAGAGCATCCTGCTCATCATTTCTTATAATAGCAAACTAGTATTCCATTGCAATCATTTACTGTAACTTGGTCAGCCATTCCTCAATTTATGTTCATCTCCTCAATTTCCAATTCTTTGCCACCACTAAAGAATTTGCTAAATGTTTTTATGCAAATAGGATCTTTTCCTTTTTTGTTTTTTATTTCTTTGGGATACAGCCACAGTAATGGTACTATTGGGTTTTTATAGCCCATTAGGCATAGCTTCAAATTGCTCTACAAAATGGTTGAATCAGTTCACAACTCCACCAATAGTGCATTAATGTCTCAATTTCCCCACATCCCCTACAATATTTGTCATTTTCCTTTTCTGTGATGTTAGCCAATCTGATAGGTGATGGGTGGTACCTCAGAATTATTTTAATTTGCATTTCTCTAATTAGTTGTGATTTAGAACAATTTTTCATATGACTATAGACAGCTTTGATTACTTTATCTGAAAGCTGACTGTTCATATCTTTTGACCATTTATCAATTGTGGAAAGGCTCTCATTTTTATAAATTTGACTAAGTTCTCTATATATTTGAGAAATGAGGCCTTTATCAAAGATATTTGCTGTAAAAAATTTTCTCACATTTATGATTACTATTTCTTTCCATCCATCCTATTTTCCCCCACTTATTCTACTCTCTCTCTCCTTTCACCCTGTCCATTCTCAAAAGTGTTTTGCTTCTAAATACTGCCTCCCCCAACATGCCTTCCCTTCTATCAGCACCATCTCCCTTCTTTTATCCTCTTCACCTCCTGTTTTGTAAGCTGAGCTTCTTTTTGGCATTGGCCTAAACACTTCATTCTTTCTGGAGCTACTTGTTGTCCTCCACTCTTCCCCAGTGACACAATGGACATCTTCTGACCTGAGGGCCTCATCTTCCAGATAAAATATTTTATCATTTTAATCCTGTCCATGGAGTTTTCTTGGCAAAGATAGTAGAGTTGTTTGCCATTTCTTCCTCTACTGGATCACCTTTGTCAGAACTCTCTGTTGTGACATGTCTGTCTTGGCATAGTTCATAGTTTCATGCCATGACAAGGCAGTGATCCAGGAATGCATAGAAATGTTACCCAAATCATTAAGTCTCTCCTTGCTAAAACTGCTCAGTTTGGTGGAGCTACAGGGTGTTCCTACAGTCTAGACACATAGGCAAAAATACATGTTTTCAAGAAATGAAATGAATGAAATTTTCGACAACATTTTATTTAATTGGAATATTAACAAATAACATCTTCAAAACGATTTCCATCATTTGTGATTTAAAGGTTCATGTGCTTTGCAAGATTCACATGAACTTGATGCAATAACTCCACATTGCCATCAATTTTAGCACATTCACTCTTTATGCATTCAATCAAGTGTGTTGCTTCTGTGATTTTCATTGAGCAGACCTTCTCTTTTAGCATACCACAGAAAAATAAGTCAAGGGGGCTAAGGCCTGTTAATTTTCCAAATATTTCAAAATATGCATTTTTGCCTAGGTATCCAGACTTTAGGGACACCCTGTACATGGAATGATAACCTGATTATTTGTCCTCATTCAGATTTTACATGGATTTTATGTCCTTGTGCCCTGGTATTCTCTTTAATTCGCATATCATCTGTCCGTTGCCTTTCAACCTCCCATAGGACTGAGCTGAGCTCAGTGAACATTTGGTCAAGTTTTTATCAGGATGATATTTAGGTAGAGGTTAGGAGATATCATATAATCCAAACACCTGACTTTATAGATTAGGAGACTGAGGTCCAGAGAGAGGCAAAATTAGCCCAGTGTGGTACAGTAGAATGCTAGATTTGGGGTCAGAAGATATGGCCTTGAATTCTGGCCCCTACATCATATCAGTGTGCCATTGGACAAGTTGTTTAACTTCTCTTGAAGTTGTTAACTCTTATGCCCCCATATCTGCAGAATTAGGGGGTTGGGACTAGAGACCCTAGAGATCTGATCTAGTCCAATCTTCTGAATCAATGATTCTGGGATCCTACAGGTATCATAGAAATAAAAAAAACTTTTTTTCTTCAAATCATTTTTTGGGGGTAAAAAGAATGACAACAAATTAGGAAAATAAGCTGAATGGTTATTTCAAAGTCCTCTTATTCTTTCATTCATCAGGTTGTTTTGGGAGAAGGCAAAGAAAAGGAAAAAAAGAAGCAGAGGGAATTTCTGTAAAAGAGATCTTTTCAACTATACTGGAACTGGCAGAAGGAATCCTGTATTTGTAACAATTTCAAAGGGTAAAGACATAACCAACTACTCTCAGTCTCCTTTCCCTTCTCACAACCAATCCCAGAGGAAGAGGAAGTAAATGCTCTCTATAGTTCCTTGACCATGGTACTATGGCTAGATCCTTGCACATCCCACTGATTCTGCTGCTTGTTGTAACTCCACTGACTAGCCCAGTACAAGACCAGAGCAGTTATCAATCAATGAGGGTTTACCAAGATATCCCAGAAACCCAAAGCTACATGCCACAGACCCTGAGATTTGCCATGAAGGAATACAACCAAGCCAGTGAACACACAAACATCTATAAAGCTGCACAAGTGATTCAAGCCCAAGAGAAGGTGAATGTGCTTCCTTCCCCCTTCCCTACTTATAATCCCACTGTTGCTAATTAAACCTGGATGAGGAGCAATTTTTCTATTGAAAACCATTGCCAACACACACACACACAAACACAAACACACACACACACTAATTAATTTTATTAAACCAACAATTTAATAGACTTTGTTTGGGGGTTAGAGGGTAGAGAGAAAGAAGTCAACTCATTTCAAAATTAAGAATAAGCAGAGGAAATCAAGTAGAAAATTAATCTGTATCTAGTCCAGGGGTGTGGGGAGGGAAGGAAGGGGGGAGGGGTATTCCACACCTTTTACTAAATGCTGTGACATTACACAGTACCTTCTGTCAAGGTTATATCTCTGGAAACTCTTTTTTTTATTTTATTTTTTTATATGTTTTTATCTTTAGTTTGCAACAAACAGTTCTACATAATTTTGAGTTCCAGATTTTCTTCCTCCCTCCCCCCCTCCCTCCTGAAGAAGGCATGGAATGCCATATAACTTCCAGGTATAACTTGGCATTGAATTAATTTACACACTAGTCAAGTTGTGGAGAAGAATCATCACCAATGGAATGACTCATGAGAAAGAAGAAACAGAACCAAAAAAAAACAACCAAAAAAAAAAACACAACCCAACAACAAATACAAAAGAGAGAAAAAAAAAGTGGAGGGAAAAAGGCGAGTATAAAGTGTGCCTCAATTTGCATTCATACTTCATAGTTCTTTCTCTGGATGTAGACAGCCCTCTCCATCATGAGTCCTTTGGAGCTTTCTCTGCATATTGTGTTGCTGAGAAGAGCAAAGTCTGTCAGGGTTAGTCATCACAGAATCCATATATCTGTGGTTGCGTATAATGTTCTCTTGGCTCTGCTCCGCTCACTCAGCATTACGTCGTGTAGGTTCCTCCAGGTTGTTATGAAGTCCGTATCATCCCCATTTCTTATAGCACAATAGTATTCCATTACCTTCATATACCACAGCTTGTTCAGCCATTCCCCAATTGATGGGCATCCCTTTGATTTCCAATTCTTAGCTACCACAAAAAGAGCTGCTATAAATATTTTTGTACATATGGGTCCT
>CM053625.1:227148716-227193790 GCA_028646595.1 Phalanger gymnotis | reverse complement strand
CTGCCTGTCTCCATAAAAAGAATCGATGGTCCTTGGTTTTCTTGTGTTCTTCATGTTGGTTAGCCTTTTCCTGCCTTTGCAATAAATATCTGCTTTTGGGGCTCAGGGCTCACTGTCCCAGCTTTCTTATTCTCCTGAGGTGTGAGGGAGAGGGTCTGGCTGCCCGAAATCTCCTCTTTCCCTGGGGTTGTTTTCCAGTACTGTTGCTCTTCAGCAATGGTCTCAGCTCTTTGTTGTTCGAGCTGGGTGTCTGGCACTTCCCCTGGGGGAGCACGAGTATGTCTGGGCTCCTGGTGTTGACCCCTGCTGGCTCTGCCCTCTTGGGACTCAGGTACTCCCACTATTCGGCCACTGAAGCCCCACTTCTGTCTCCTCTATTCCTGCTTTTTTTTTTTCCTTTTTTCCCTCCCGGGAATTCTCTGGGTGGGGAGGGGAGGGATTAGAGCCGTTTTACCTGGCCATTATGTCTCCTGGAAGTTCAAGAAGTGTCCTTTGGGCTGCAAGCCTCGGGAGCTGGTATCTCGCGCTGCCTCTCGTTGCTTCCGCAGAGTGCCGTCCTGTGTTGGGAGGCCTGGGGATCTCAAGCGCCCGGCTTATATCTCTGGAAACTCTTAACCCCAAGACAGCACCCCTGCCATATTTTTGTTCTTCCCCCAGGACATGGCCCACATGCTGGCTTTGTCCAGTGTCACCAACTGTTTGTCCTATCTGGCTTTCTCTCCACCCAGGTAGAATGCAGAAAGGGACCTTGGTCTCCAATCATAATCCTGCTATAGGTTTTCTGAAGGATTTTGCTGCTCACTATAGAAAAACAGGTGCAGACTAATTTTAAGCTAGTCTACTGAGCCATCTGTTGCCTCTTTGACCTCTTTTCCCTGGTGCTCTCTTTTCTCCTGAGTTGAATTGCCACCCTTCCCCAGCAGCCTTTGTGGTCATTTGCCTGCTACCTCTCATGCTCTGTTGGGAAAGAAGTTAGTTGTTCTTGTTACATTCTTAGCAACCCTCCACAGCCTCAAGTTTGACGATGTCTTATGAACCCCCATTGTCTTCCTGAAATTTCAGGTCAGATGTTTGGAGTTCAAATTACTATTTTGAAGGATGAATATCTTTTCTGTCTGTACTGAAGAAAAGAAAATTCATTCATTCAAAAAGAATCTCCTGCGTGCCTCCTCTGTTGCACTAGGCATTATGAGACATATAAGGAATTATGAGACCTATTTCTTTGCCCTCAAGGAGTTTGCAATCTAATAGGGGTGACGAGAGGGGGAAGACAGGTGGTGCAGTGGATAGAGTGCTGGTCCTAGAGCCAGGAAAATTCATCTTACTAGCTGTGACTGCAGGCAAGTCATTTGCCTCAGTTCCTCATCTGTAAAATAAGATGGAGAAGAAAATGGCAATCCATTCCTGCGTCTTTGCCAAGAAAACCTCAAATAAGGTCAGGAAGAGTTGAACACAACTGAAAAACAACAACAAGGTGTGGCAAGGCAGGTAAATAAATGTTTATGATACAAGGCACTAATTATAATACAATACAAGGCAGTAATTATAATTTGTATGTGAATGGTAAAACGTATGATCAGACGTCAGAGAGGGAAAGGTGATATCTAGCTAGGGCAAAGCTTTATGGAGAAGATACAGTTTTAACAAGATTTTGAAGGATGGACAGGATAGGTGGAAATGTCAGGGAAGGCATTCCAAAGCAGGAAAGCAAAACCTTCAAATAGGAAAGAATGAGAGGTTCAGGGTGGCTGGAAAGTTTTTCTAGGAACCTTTTTTTTTAAACCAACTCTTTGATTTCATTTAGACAGGTCATTCCTGTTGAAGACATTTTGTCTACTAATGCATATAGGCACCTTCTCCACAGCTCATAGTCCTAGAGAGTTGCCTGTAGCAGTAAGGGGATTAAGTGACTTGCCCAGGGTCATACAACCAGTATGTGTCAGAAGCAGGACTTGAACCCAGGTCTTCCTGGACTTGGAAACCAGCTCTTTATCTACTATAGCAAGCTGCCTCACTCCGGGGAATTAGAAAATAATATATACAACTATCATAGAAGCACCTCCAAAATGGAAAGGGCCTGGGACTTGGAGTCAGGAAAGAGTTGAGTTCTTCTACTTCTACTTGCGTACTTCTACCACTTCTAATGCTTACTAATTTTATAAACATGAGCAAGTCACTTATCCCCTCTAATTCTAGTGCCTCCCCTTTCTTGCTTATTTCCACATTAACCCATAAATATCTTGTTTGTACACAGTTGTTTGCATGTTATCTCCCCCATTAGACTGTGAGATCCTTGAGAAAAGAGATGTTTTTTGGTCTTTCTTTGTATCCCCGGCACTTGGCACAGTGCCTGGCCCATAGATGTTTAATAAATATTTGTTGACCAACTGACAAACCTCTCTGACCTTCTGTTTCCTCTTTGCAAAATGAGGCGAATAATAATGGGATAATAATATCCACGGTACTTAACTTCACAGTGGTCATGAAAATCCAATGAGATAATGTATATAAAGTGCTTGGTAGACCTCGAAGAGCTATATAAATGTTAGCTATTCATAGTAGTAGTTGGAAGGAAACTTAGAGGTCATTTTGGCCAAGATCTTCCAGAAAAACAAATCCACTCTACAATATCTCTGATAAGTGCTCATTCAACTCTCTTCTTGGATAACTCCAGAAAGAGGATCTCACTACCTAATTACAACATCCCATTTTAATTTTGTATAGCTTTAATTCTTAGGAAAACACATCTAGATGGCACAGTGGATAAAGTTCTAGCCTTGAAGTCAGAAGCATCTGAGTTCAAATACAACCTCAAATACTTACTAGATATGTGACCCTGAGCAAGTCACTTAACCTTTCTTGCCTCAGTTCCTCATCTGTAAAATGAACTGGAGAAGCAAATGGTAAACCACTCCAGTATCTTTGCCAATAAAACCCCAAATAGGGTCACAAAGTCAGATATGACTGAAACAACACAAAACAACAAATTGTTAGCAAGTTCTTCCTCACATTGAGTCAATCTGTGTCCCAGGAATTTCCATTCATTAATAGTAGTAGTTTCAAATTTTACAGCATTAAAAATTTAGGGATTGGAAGAAATCTCAAACGTGACCTTCTTCAACCCATTAAAAAATACTTCACCATATCCCATCTAAAAAATGTGGTGGTCACAATACAACACAATATTTGAAATATGTTCACACAAGACAGAGCATACTGGGATTATTACCTCCATTGCTGTAGACACCGCGACTTCTCTAAATACAGCTCCAGATGATATTAAGTTTTTTTTAGCTGTCATAACAAACTATTGATTTGAAGTTGATCCTAACTCCCAGGGAATTTTCCATGAACTACATTATAATGATATCTTTCCCATCCTATGTTCCTACAAATGATCTTTTGAATTTATGTATTTGAATTTGCCATTCGCCTTTGCATCCACAAACAGGTTAAAACACAGGACAATCTGAGATCCCTTGCAGTTACTTCTGCTATTTGAACAACTTGAATTAGGTCAGGGAGGTAAAATTATCTAGGATCTGGCATGTCAGGCCACTGAGGACATGCACATTCAATGTTGTTCCCAGGTGCATAGATAATCATGCAGTCATAAGCACTGAATAAAAGGTTCCATATGTAGGGACATAAAAGCGGAGGAATACAGCCTTAACCTTAGAAGAGAGTCCCACAAAATGTTCCTCCTGATCAGTGGAAATTATAAATGAGACAATATCTGTAAAGAGCTTAACACAGTATCTGGCATGTAGTAGGTGCTATAAAATGCTAGGTATCATTTTTGTTATTTATTTATTATTATTACTACACAGAAATGTAATAATTGACTTCAGATAAAGTGCTTCTGTAGCTGTGTATAGTTCTGTCCTCTAGATGGCGCAATGGTTCTTCTCTAGTAATAGATTCGATGTCTCAAGATCTAGAATTTTGTGACTAGAACTGACTCTAAAGTTCACATTCTAGAAGAGTCCCATGAAAGTTCAGTGCCGTGGAATGCCTTTTTTGGAGGAGTTGTTCAGATACAGTAGCTCAGAAATAGTTACCACTACTGTGAGAAAATAATGATAAAAACTGATGTGCCCAAAAGCCTAAATTAGTCTATAGTATGCTTATCCCAGGTCATTTTCCCTCCCTTATCAAGGAGTTCAGTACTCGGTTTACCACATTCCTTCCCCTCCCAGCACCAGTCCTCCTTATACTGGAGGACTTTAATATCCACATAGATCCTTCCTCAAACTCCCTAAGGTCCAAATTACTCAGCCTCATTAAATCCCATGACCTACTCTCTCAGTCCACTTCAGCTCTACAGAAGGATGGTCACACACTAGACCTCACCATCAAGCATGAGTGCTCCACTTTTCTAATTAGAAACTCTGATATTCTTTTATCGGACCATAAGCACCTATCATTCCACCTCCCCCCATGCTTCACTATTCTTTATCTTCATCAACATTTCCGTTCTCTTCTTCCCTTGGTATTTTCTCAGGCCATTACTCCTCTTCTAATTTTACTGTCCTTCTTCTCCAAACTCAACCTAATAATTAGCCATTTCAACTCTACATTACATTGTAAGCTTCTTGAAGGAAGAAGCAATCTTTCTTTTTCTTATTTGTCTTCTCAGCACTTAGCACAGTATATATTACAGTATGTAGTAAGCCTCGATAAATATGTATTATATTATATTACATTATGTTATGTTAAGTGATGTTATGTGTTATGTTATGCTATGTTACATTATATTATATTATATCGTATCGTACTGTACCGTACTGTATCATATCATATCGTATTATTTTATATTATATTATATTGCCTTGCCTTGAATTGCATTTCATTATATTATAATGTCCAGGGCTCTCAAATCCATTGCCCACTTATCCTATGACTGTTATCTCTTGATAAAACTCAAGCTGCTATGCAGAAACTTAGGAAGTCTCACAACTGTGCTGACTCTACTTGCAATGAGATATTCATGTTATCCAACTTCTACCAAGGCCTTATTTCAGCAAGGCAGACTTTTTATTCTGGGACTTAGCATAGTAGCTGAAATATGTGCTTAATAAATGTTGATTGATTGATTATTCCACCCTAAAGATTCCTTATTTCATTACCCACAAAATCTGTTCCAAACCTTTTCTCCTCAAGCTTCCCACACCTCCCCCTCCTCTCCTCCTCTCTCAGAATTTTCAGCTTTCCCTGACTTTACTGAAAAAAAATGAGTCTATTTGATGTGAGCTCTCTTCTCCCACTCTCCTCAAAATACTTTGACATCATCTCCCACTCTCTCCTCCTTCCTCCCAGTCTCTAACAAAGAAGTGATGCTTCTTTTTGCCATGGCCAACCTGTATGCTTTATCTCATCCCTTCCTTTTTTAATATTGTTAGAATATTTTTTGAACTTAATTTTGAACTTAAATACCCAAAAAGTATTTGAATATGCATGCAAGAACACAAAAAGAGGATTTTATATTAAATTGTGAATCTCCATTTTGGAGGGGTAAGGCAGGGCAATCAGGGTTAAGTGACTTGCTCAAGGTCACATAGCTAGTAAGTATGTGAAGTGTCTGAGGGCAGATTTGAACTCAGGTCCTCAGTGCTCTATTCACTGTGCCACCTAGCTGCCCCTATCATCCTCCCTCTTGATCACACTATTCCTCCCTCACCAATAATCCTACTGGTTCAAATATACACACATATACATATATATATTTATATATAATTTTATGGCATTTAATCTTTCTTTTTGTTTCAGATAAAAGTGATGTTCATTTGATGCCCACTCTCCCTACCCTCTCCTCCATGTTTGTATATTCTTCCCACATACTCCATTTTAAGAAATAGAAAGTTTCACCCCCTTCCTTCTTTCTGCAGAAGGGGATTCCTTTTACCTTCCCTTCTCTTTCCTCTCTTCAAATCCCGAGAACAGAACCAGTCTACCCATCCAGGACCTCTGTTTTCCTTATTTAATTTCTTCAAAGTCCTTTGAAGACATTAAGGTTCTGTTAGAAGACGTTAATGGACACTGGTTTCACCTTAGAGTGACAGATTGCATCCTCATACAGTTCCTTCCCAATAGCTCAAGTAAATTTACCTTCCTCGGTTTCTTTGGACCCTTGTCTTTGTATCATTAGCTCTGATCATTTTATCAGAAATTATCAAAAATCCTCCGTTGTTTAAAGATCAAATTTTTCCCCTTCTAGGATGATACTCAGCTTTGTGTGATAAGTTATTTTTCTCTATATTCCTACATCTTTTTCCCTTTAGAATATTGTATTCCAAGATCTTTTATTCGTAGTAGAATCTACCAGGTCTTCGCACAATAAGGGTCACAAGATCACACTATGGGGGGAGAGGGTGTGAAGGAACAGTATAAAGTACAAGAAGATTGGAAAGAGGGGGGTTGTTGGGGGAGGTTATAAAGAGCTTTGAATGCCAAACAAGAGTATTCGATATTTGATCTTGGAGGTGATAGGGAGCCATTGGATTTTCTTGAGTATGAGTGGGTGGGGGAAGGCAGGGCACAGTGTGACATGGTTCATATCTGTGCTTTAGAAAGATAACTTTGATTACTGAGTGGAGGATGGGCTGGAGTGGAGAGAGACTTCCACATTTTTAGCAAGAGTTGGGAAGATTGAACTGATGAGTGGATACTGTGAAACAGACATTCCCTGTGTTCTACTGACCCTGCCATCAAAGAGCTTTGTGCACAGCATGGGTTTGAAAAGAAATCTCTTCCTTTCATTTCCGCGGCAAGCTGTGATGCATCTTTGTATTGAGACATTGTAAATGTAAATTTTGATTCAGCCAGGAGGCCTCATTGCTATGCCAAGAGTCTGGGGATGCCTGGGTGAGAAGGTAGAATCCATGTGTCCCAGAAACTCTGCTGAGCTTTACCTTTTAATGTCTTTGCAAGCCTACTTGAGGTGTCAGGTTGTACTCTCAAGGTTGGTATTAGGTGTTATCGGGAAAATTAGCCCCTTGGGTAGGTGGAAGAATGAGCAATATGTGTGCCATTGATAGGTGAGTTTGTACTGTGATTCAATGCACTCACAGTGTGATCATGAGTAGCAAAGGGCCTGTGAAAATTGTTGTTTATGAAGGTGTGCTGGGAGTTTGAAGCCCCAGATGATTTATGTGAGAGAAATGAGAAGAAAGTATGAGAAAAGTGAAAAGTAAGAGAAACAGTGTGTTTTCTTGAAAATTGATGTGTGAGAGGGAGCAGTGGATCTTGAAAGCCCAGTGGAGAACAAGTGTGTGCTAACTTTGGATTTTACTTTGGATTGAGTGCCAGTTAGAGTGCATGCTGTGGGGATCTGTGTTATGTTCTAGGCTCTAGTGGCTCTCCCTTACACCACCCTATTGGGGAGCTAGGATAGGATGCTCTGTCAGATTCTCTATCACACAGCCTACTTGAATTAATGAATTAAGTTTCTGAGTTACTTGTAGTCCACAAATAGGAAAATAATTTGTTAGGAGAAAGTGGAGGGCGAGAGTACACAGGGTGACAAGGAAATTTAGAACATGGTGCATTAGTGAAAGCAAGAATGCATGACTGGGAAGGATAGATCCCTAATGACTAGAGGATTCCATTATGAATTCCACACACAAGGCAACATTACAACATAACATCTAAGAAATTTTCAAAATCTTGTGTTGAGACAAATAGCGCAGTCTAGTCTACAGTATAAAAAAATGCCCTCATAGGCCCTTTATTCTTTGCATTAAATTTAAAACTGATGAGAAATTGATTTTCCCTAATCCTAGATGTTCATCCAATCTAGTTGTATGTCAAATCAGGAGGGTCACAAATCTTACTATGACCTATGTTTAGCTCACAGAATAATAGGATCATAAGTTTAGAGCTGGCAGGAATCTTAGAAGTCATTGATTTCGGTCCTTGTACTTTACAAATGAGGAAACTGAGGCTCAGAGAGGTGAATGTATTTGTTTGGAGTCACAAAGCTCTAATACCTAAGGTAAAATATGAATAAAGATCTTTCTGACTCTAATAAGTCCTACCTATGTATAGCACTTTATCCACAGTGCCTCTTAGTCTTTCTAAGCAGAATAGCACTTCTTTTCCAGGCCTTCTATTTGGTGCTTCAAGATAGGAAAAACATCCGTATTCCTACACTGGACAGGAACATGGCTGTCAAGCCTTCAATTCTACATACACAGAACAGACATCTGAATCCCAGGCTCTGCTTCAGAAACATGGGTACTGGGGCAGTGGTTTGCAAATAGGTGCTTAATAATTTATTTTATTTTATTATTGAATTGAATCATCCAGTTTTGATAGGACCCAGAAAAGTTTAATTCACCAGAATTCAATGATAGCTATTGGATGGCCAGTCACTTTGGCTACTGTAAAGATCTGCTGAAATGAAGAACATTTACTCAGCTTAGCCAATAAATGATGCACACCTGATCTCACTTCCAAGAGAAATTATAGTTTATTTTTGAAATACTGCTCTTAGCCATTTTCATAACTTGCAGTTTTTTGTGTATATCTTGTTTCTATAGGATCTTTGTTTCTAAATGTATATTGGTATATATTTAAGTAGATAAATATAGCTATCCTTCCTCTACCCATTGAGGCGTTCAAAAAAGGGAGAGGAAAAACAGTAAATCTAAACATACTGAACCATTAATAACTATACTCTTTAGATCTAACCATTTAATCATTTCTGACTTCACCTAACTGTACTATTGACTAACCTTCATCTCTCCATTTTTTTCCATAAGAATAGCATTAGGTATTTTATCAAATATTGGACTAAAATCTTGGGAAACTATACCTACAATAGTCTCTTGATAGACTAAGTACCAGAAATAAGACCAATCTAGCATGGCTTGTTTTAGTGAAGTTGTCTCGACACTTTGTAATAGCTGTCTTCTTTTCTCAATGTTGACTATCCTTTTAATAAGATTTTTTTTAGAATTTTCCCAGTAATCAACATCAATGCATTGGCCTATAGTTTTAGAGACTCGATTTTCTTCCCCTTGTTGAAAAATCAGAACAATATCTGTCCTCCCCAGTCCTGTGGTATTTCTGACATTTCCAAGACCACTGACAGTGGCTCAGTCATCATATCTGCCCGTTTTTTCAATACCTGATGATGTAGTTTATCTGTGTCAGGTAACTTGAATTCAAAAGAGAACCAGGTATGTTCTCATATCTAACATAAACTTTATTTTAACCATTTTCATTCTACCCTTTCCCATCCAAAGACCAGGTTGCTTGGCAGAGAAAGAGAAGCAAGATAAGATGTGAGCTGTCTGGTCTTCTCTCTGTTATCAAGTGGCATCATCTCATCCTTCCAAATAGCAGTCCTAGCTTTTCTTTCAAACCTTCTCATTACACCTTTTTCACGTGTGTGTGTATATATTTAAATAAATTTTTGTTGTCTTTAACCTTCCTTGCAAACTTTAGTTCATTCTGACCTTTGGTACTATTATCACTATTCTTATGGGATTCTCCCAGATTTGATATTCTCTCTCTGTTACATACCCTTGCTGCTATACATACCTTTTAAAAATCAAAGTTGACTAGTGAATTCCCTATGCATCCATACAGTTCTCTTCAAATCATTCCTCCCCACCCCACCCCCCTTCATTGATATACTTTCTTTTTTGTGTCTTTGGAACTTGACTCTCGAGCACTTCCCTTCACTCTTTAGATGATTTTGCCTGGACAATTTTAATCTTTTCACAATTTAACAATGTTCCTTCATATTCTTCCTCTAAAGCCTTTGACATATTTTCTCCAAAAATATTGGATGTTACATAAGACACCGTGTGACTAAATTTCCTCTCTTCTGTGACAAACTCTAAGAAACAGTAGTTCTTTACGCCTAAGGGTTCACATCATTTCATCCCCCAAATCAGTTCCTGCTTCTTGGGGAGAATCAAATAGGATAGAATTTTCTCTTTTTGCTTCCTCCACCTTGATTTATCTAAAGTTTCAAGAGTGGTAGAACATAACCCTTAAATCTAACATTTTTCCTTAATCATTATCTGGTTATAAGTAGTCTGTGTTACCGTATAACTATCAAGCTTGGTCATATCACTTGTAGAAAGTCTGTAACTGATCATGTATATTACCCCATTGAAGAAAACCCAAATTGGAGAAAAGTATGTGATTGAAATTTGATTTTCAATTGATTTTTGACGATTATTTGGTTTTGTTTTTTCCAATTATTTGGTTATTTTTAAAAGGGTCATTTTTGACTCTTGGGATTCAAAGAGCCTTCTGCTCTAAATAGAGACATTCTTTAATGTTAAACTATATGACAATATGGGAGAGTTCTCATGAAGAGAGAAAAGAGATATTTTATTCTGACAGTCCAATGCACATGTGGTAGAATTTAAAATCACAATCCACAAGTAAGTTGGGCAGACAGAAGAACAACTACTAGACATGAAGTGTAGTCAACTCTTCTCTGACCATACCCACACTCGTGATACTAATTTAAGGGTAAGGGGAGTGGAAGATAGCTTAGCAGGGAGCCCTTATCTAGAGCTTCCAGTCCTGGCCTCTGGGGTCCCTACGTTGCTTTTGCTTTTCCTTAAGATGCCTAGTTGGGTTTTTCTCTCATTCTGCATGGTTCTGGAAAGAAGCTTCCCTTCCTTTTGAGTGAAATCATATCCAAACACTTGCCCCTATTTTCAAAGGATTCTTCTCTGGTAAGATACGATCATCTCCTGAACTGATACAACATTGACTTCAGGTAAATGTTTCTTTCTGTAATATGACCAGAACAGTTTTCTTTTCTTGTTGCCAGAGGCACAAGAGCTAAATAGAACATCTTCCTATACCTCCAGCCCAAGACGTAGAGGAGAAGAAAGGATAGAACACCATCCACCTCCTGCACAGTACCTCGTCGTTTCAACAATCCAGCTAGCAGCTCCTGTGGGTGTGTAAGATCCACCCACAGCCAGGACACAGAAAGCTGCCAACAGCAGAGGTTCTTTTGATCTGCTTAACTAAGGAAAGTAAAGTGAAGGGGTTGACAAGGTTACTTGAATTCAGCATACAAATATCATTCACTTACCTCAGGTGAAAAAGACCAGTACAGTGAACTTCAGAACAAAATACAAACAAATTACAAACATCGACAGACAGACGTTGTCTGATTCAAATCCCAATACATAGTTACCAGAGTTTAAGAAAGTCTCAGCATGCAGGTTACAAGCTGGAGGGCCCTTAGCTCCAGCTGCCTGGAGGAGAGAGAGAGAGAGAGAGAGAGGTCATCAAACATCATCTGAACGACCAGAGCTTAGGCTGCTATGATTGCCTCTTGAGTTAGCCCCTCCCCTTAGGACCCTGGGAGGTTCACATCCACATAGGATAGGTTAACATGTAAAGGCATGGCTCTGGAGTTGGCACCTCCCCTTAGCCAGCCCCACCTTGGGCCCCACCCTAGTCACCAATCCGCACCCACATAGGTTCTACACCTATAGGTATCCACACAATAGGCCTGGGGCTTAGCACCTAGGAAGGCTCAATGAAATACACTGAATTACTCAAAGGAAACAAACCAAACTCTTCAAGGGCGCTTGAACTAAGTGCTAAGGAGCCCATTTTGCTTACCAACATGCCTGTGCTGTGCACTAAGGCACTGATTTACATGAGGGGCTGTGCTGGTAGTAAGAGTAGAAACCCCAAGTGGGAAGTTGACCCCACCCTCTCAACCATCAGCCATGTTGAGACTGCAAGACCCCAAAAGATAGAGTTTATAGAGCTTCCGCTAAGATACTCAACAGCTGAATGAACCATTGTGTGCAAGAGGCTACTTCTTTGGACCTCCCCCCACCAAGGACGACTCCAACACAACAGTAATTGATTATAGTGGTTGCTTGCTTTAATAGGGTAGCTAAGTGGTACAGTGGACAGAGCACTAGCCCTGGAGTCAGAAGGACCTGAATTCAAATCTGCCCTCAGACACTTACTGGCTATTTGACCTTGAGCAAGTCACTTAACCCTCAGTTGCCTCCAAAAAAAAAAAAGTAGAAGAACCTCTCTAAGGGAACTGTGAGGATTTAAAAGAGAACTGAATCATCTGATGGATCTTCCTCCCACATGTGCCTGAGTCGCTCGTTCTGATATTCACTAAAAAAAAGCCTTTTGCCTCTTAGAGGTAGCACAGTGGAACAGTGGATAGAGAGCTGAACTTGTAGTCAGAAGACCTGAGTTCAAACCCAGCCTCAGATTGACTATGACCCTGAGCAAATCACTTAACCTCTCTGTCTCAGTTTCCTCTTGTGTAAAATGGGGGACAGTACCTACCATGCATGGTTATTGTGAGGACCAAGGGAGATAACATTTAGAAAATGCTTGGCAAGCCTTAAAGAGCTTTAAAATCACCAGCTGTCCCTATTCCTTTGATTCTTTTTACATAAGGCAATTGTTCTGTTTTCTTCCACAGTACATCTTCAAAGTGTTCACTCTACTTTGCTTAAACCAATACAATTTCATGGACTGGAACTGCAGTGGCACCTAGGCGTGTTCTAGCACACATCTACAGCTGCAGCAACACCGTCTATTTTTTTTAAAATGAAAGAGAGAGAACAATAATGAATTTGAAATTAACAACTGTTAAATGCTGTTGCAGGCTCACAGCCGGTCCTATGGGAAAAGAGAGCTGCCTCCATTCCCAATCAAGGCCAAACAGGCTGGGTCGGATCTCCACACTCTCAGCAGCACCTGAACATGAGACAGTGCGCAGGAGATCCACGAGGGCATACACACCGCTAAACCTTTCACATAATTGGCAGTAAGCCTCCTTGCAGGTGCCGAGCTAGCATTGGCTAAAAACTCCTATAAAAGCCTTGCTGCCTTCCTGAATCAACGAGACTTCTCCACCTCAGTCTCCCTGTCTCTTCATTGTTCCTGATTGGGGTCCCCACTGGCCAGAGACCCCTCCCCAAGGAGCTGAGCAAACGACCATTTTGGCTCATTTTTTCTTAATTTTGTGGCTTGTAGTCATAGTGCTGTAACAGATCACAGTACTTACTGTAACCCACTCAAGATGGCCCTTTTTCCAGCAAAGAGAATATGCTGCAGACTCTGCTCTCACTGAGTTAGATCCTTGTTTCCCTTTGAGACAGATCAGGATCTCAGGATAGATCCCTGGCCTACTGCCAGTGCTTGCAACACATTTCTAAAGCCTTGACTTTGTTGATGGTATCTTCTGAATCAACCCTCCTGACCAGATTTGATACAGTGAACACTACACAGGCATCCAGGCCATCCAGAACACTGAACAAAATGTAGTATTATCCCAAATTGCCTGTGAACATCAATGACAATGATAACAAACTAGAGTTTGTGCAGTCCATTTCAGAGACAATAACAATGAAAGCTGAGATATTCTTGAAAGAGGGAGATGAGTGGCTGGAGGTACAAATTAACTTGTCTCCTAAGAGGAAGAGAGAAAACACAATGGCTTTTAGGAAGAAAGTATGAGACAGTAGGATAAAGTGAGGATTTTATTCACTAGGCAATAGGGAATGTTAAAAAAAATCTCACACTGCCAGTTAAAACAAAACTCTGGTACAGAGACAATAATAGAATGAAAGGGAGCCTTCTCACTCACCCTACCTATACTTTCTGTTCTCCTGCCCAAATTCACTCGGTCCTATCCATTCTCTTCTCTTATAATAGTCTCATTACCCAGGTCAGCTCTAACTAGCTCTTGCTGTAAGTAACACCTACCTGCTTCTGAAATATTTCCCATGGTATCATAATCCCTTTCCCTCTAACCCTCTTCGCCTTATTACAAAGGTAATTGGTAGTGTGTGGAGGAGGGGTGAGATCTTCCCATGCAGACAGCAACACATGCATTTCTCTCACTCTCAGCCTCACAGAAGCCCCATCTCCCAAGCAGGAATTGGCATTTTTGTTCGTCTGGTTTTTATTTGTTCTTTCTATCTCCAGAGCTTAGCAGAAGGCCTGGTACATAGTCGATGCTTAATAAATGCTGATTAAATAAGTGAACTCTTTCCTAAAATGTACAAGAAAACACTTCTCTTTCTTAATTAAATACTGCTCCCCCCATTCTTAATAGTGAGAGTGGTCAAACTGAGGACTGCAGAGGAGAGAGAGTGATCTGCTCCAGGAAATTCATGTATTGTACTCATGTTTGATATAGTTTGTCTTGGCAAACACTTCTGATGGTCAAATTGTTAAGCTTTCTTAATTAAAGTAGGTAAGGGAGAGATAATAGGCTGGCAATATGACATATTTCTTGATAGGCTCTCACTCTCTCATGATTATTTACAGTAATGGAGAAAATCAAGATAGGATGTCTACCTCAAAGTCTTAGCTAAGAACATATGGGAATCTAGAGGATGGGGGCTTATAATTGCAGGAGTAAGGAGGTTCATAAGTCAGTTTGATTAGAAAAGCAGAAAAATAACCAAGCAACACTTCTATATCTCTGTCAAGAGAAATTTATCTTGCTAATTATTGTGCAATAACATATGTATGCTGCAGTTAACTTCTCTGGACCTTGATGAGAGACTACCTGCTTAGCTATCCTTGGCAATATTGTGAGTTTTCAATCAACATCTCATCGCCTTCTACGTTTCCCCCTTCACATCCAATCTGTTACCAAATCTTGTCTATTTTGTTTGCACAGCATCTCTCACATTCAATTCCTCTCCACTTGCTCCAATTCAGAACTTCATCACCTCCCCTTTTCTCTTGGAAATACTTCAATACCTTCCTAGTTGGTCTAATTACCTGCAGGGCATCTGTCACCCACCTATCATTGTCCACAGCATGGCTAAATTGGTATTCCTAACCTTGTAGGGCTGACTTATTTTCCTGCTCCAGAAGTTTTGGTGGCTTTCTATTTCCTCTAGAATGAAATACAAACTCCCTTGTTTGGAATTTAAAGCAGCCAGTCAGTCAAAAAGAATTTATTAAGCACGTACTATGATGTGCCAGACTTTGCACTAAGCACTGGGGGTATAAATAAAAGCAAAAATAAATAAATAAATAAATAAATAAATAGATAGATAAATAAATAAAAGCAAAAAACAAAATAAAAAACAAGGAACTCAGAGTCCAGTCCTCATAGTCTAATGGAGAAGACAATAGGCAAGCAACTAAATACAAACTGTCTCTGTCTCATGTGCATATATGTATGTGTATACAATTATATATGCACACATGCACAATTATACACATGTGTATATATTACATATGTACAGTTATATATACAAGTGTGTGTATACACACACACATATACACAATATAAATTGATCACAGAGGTAGGACTGGAAGAGGCTTCTTGCAGAAAATGGGACTTTAGCTGACACTTGAAGGAATCCAGGAAGCAGAAGTGATGAGGGAGAGAATTCCAGGCATGGAGGAAAGCTAGATAAAATGATCCATCTGGAGATGGAAAGAAATAGCAAAGAAGCCAGGCATTGGATGGAGGAGTATGTAGAAGGGAGTAAGGTATAAGAAGACTGGAAAGTTTTGGAGGGGGAGGAAACAGGTTATGAAGGGCTTTAAAAATCAAACAGAGGATTTTATGTCTGATGCTGAAGGTACTAGGTAGCCACTGGAATATATCAAATAGTGGCAGAGTTGGGGGGCCAGGTGTGTGTGATATGATCAGACCTTAATTAAGGAAGATCGATTTGGCAGCTGAGTGGAGGACAGATTGGAGTGAGCAGAGACCTGAAGTAGGGAGACCAACCAGCAGGCCATTACAATAGTCCAGGTGAAAGGTAATGAGGGCCTGAACCAGGGTGATGGCAATGTCATAGGAATGAAGGATATATATACATATACGTACACACACAATATATGTATATATGACAGCAGGTCTTGGCAATTGATTGGATGTGGGGGAAAGAGGGCAAAGAGTTGAGGGTAACACCTAGATTTCAAACCTAGGTAACAGGGAGCATGGACAAGGAGTCCAGGTGAAAGGTGATGAGGGTCTGTACTAGGGTGATTGCAATGTCATAGGAGTGAAGGGTATATATACATATATACACATACTATATATACATACATATGTGCATATTTGTATATATGTATATATGACAGTAGGTCTTGGCAATTGATTGGATGTGGGGGAAAGAGGGCAAAGAGTTGAGGATAATACCTAGATTTCAAACCTAGGTGACAGGGAGCATGGAGGTACCCTCAATAGTAACGTTAGGAAGATTAGGATGTTAGGGTGTTAGAAGGAAGGGAAGGTTTGAGGGTTGCGGAGGTGGGGGGGGGGGTTGAAGCACTTCACAATCTGGCTCAAATTTATGTTTCTAGACCGATTGCACATCCCAGCTCACACACTATGATTCAGCCAAATTGGCCTACTTGCAGTTCCCTACATGCCTTTGTGGCTCCTGACACGTTGCCATTACATAAGCTGTCCTCGTGCCTAAAATACTCTTCTTCCTCACCTCTACCTTTTGGAATATATACGTATCTCCATTTAAGGCTCAGTTCAAGTGCCAACTCCAACACAGGGTCTTTCCTTATCCTCACCCCCTGCATTGCTATGTCTTCCTTCTTCAAAATGACTATACTTACTTGGTTTATGTTTTGCATTTACTTATCCTGTTCAGTCATTTTTCAGTCATCATGACCCCATTTGGGATTTTCTTGGCAAACACTGGAGTGGTTCACCATTTCTTTCTCCAGATCATTTTACAGATGAGGAAATTGAGGCAAGCAGGGTTAAGTGACTTCCTTAAGATCACACAGCTAGAATATGTCTGAGACCAGATTTGAATTCGTGAAGCTGAGTCTTCCTGATTCCTAGCTCAGTGCTCTATCCACTGTGCCATCTAACTGCATTTACTTACCTATAACATGGTATTCCCTCCATCTCTGATAGCATGGAAGCTCCTAGAGGCAGGAACGGCTTATAGTTTTTATTGCTTGCCTAGAACCTAGCTCCCCAGAAGCTGCCTGTGCCATGGTAAGCATATTTCCTATGTTCTTATTGACTTGAATTGAATTATAGATATTTGGAGTGGGAGCTTAATGATGTTCCCTTCACTCAGCTCCATCTAGAACAACAGATGTCAGGAAAGAGAACGCCAGTGCATCATGTAGTAAAGCATTCTGGACTTGGATTCAAGAAGACCTGAATTCAAATTCTTCCTCAGAAGAACTGATGTAACTGGTCACGTGACCCTGAGAAAGTCACTCATTTAGCCTCTCTAGACAGAATCCTCATTCTATGAAAGGGTATAATACAGCACCTACTTTAAGTTTGTCATGAGGATATAATGAGATAACATATATAAAGTGCTTTGCAGATGTTAGCTATTACTGTTTCTTGCAGTTATAGAATTGGACCTATTAACTCAAACTCGCTTGCCCCTTAAAAGGAGACCAGGACCCTCCCCCCAAAGTGGTCAAGTCTGGCATCTGGCTGAGGTCTTAAATTCATAAAGTGTGGTTTTGCCTCTAGCCATCAGAGGAAGCCAAGGGGCAGACTACAGGCAGACTCTAATGACTAGAAAAAGTTATTTTGTGACCTGACTAGGCAAGAAATAGAAGGAAGGACGCAAGATGTATGCTTTCTCCTTTGGCGCTCCTCTTTCTTCAGGCAGGCTGAGTAGAAGTTTACAACAATGCTCCTCTGCTTTTCCCCTTTTAGCCTTTCTCCCTTTGCTCTGAGGCTTTCATTAGCAATAATGGTTTTCTTGTTCTTGTTCTTCTCCTCTCTGGTTAGAACAAGAAATGGTACTTCCCATCCTCCATCCCTGGGATCTAGAGAGTACTATGCCTGGATGCTTCCAAAAGAGACCTAGGAGGTATTGATTTGTAACCTAATTCAATCCTATTTGCAAGAATATCTATGTATCTATAGCCTTTCAAGTTATTTTAAGAATTACATCCACAGTTTATAGAAGTCATTTGGACTGGTTTTCATATTTGTACCAAGCTAAAAATTTCCCTTAATGTCCTTGTGTTCACAATCTTTTATTAAATAGTTTTCTTCCTCCCTCTAAGGCAGGAATTCTTAACGTTTGGTAGCTATAGACCCCTGCTCAGGATATTGCCTTTAAATGTATGAAGTAAAATACATAGGATTACAAAGGAAATTCAATTATATTGAAATACAGTTATCAAAACATTTTTTAAACATTATTAATGCCAGGCTAAGAATGTCTGCTCTAAAGCAGAGTTTCTTCATTAGGGCTTAGCCCACCATATCCCATCTTTCTCAACTTAAAAGGTCTCAAGAGTTACCAACTAGGGAAAAGGGTGGGGGCATCAGTTGTATTCTGTTCTTGGATTGTTATTGCTAATAATCCCCTCAGATCACTCCAAAACTGAGACTTTCCAAGAGATAAAACTGGTGCTGGCCTTAGAAGCTTGCATGCCTCTTAGAAGACAGGCCTTCCTGGGAAACCAGAGCTATTCAGGATCTCAGGGCCCAAGCCTAGGCTCTATCCCCATTCTCCAGCCAATGGGAAGAGCCAGAAAGATCTCTTACCAGGCTACTCAGTCCACTCAGTGAATTTGTCCTGAAGTATTGAGAGGTAGCTGAGAGAGAGCAGATGGTATTTTTCTTTTTCTTCTTTAATATGTCCTCCTATGTGTATATGGTCCTGGATCTATTAGAGTAATTTGCAGCCAGAAGCAGGTCAGAGCACTGTCACTGAAAGAGTCAAGGACAGAGATGTTGAAATCACTTCACAAAGCTATTAATGGGGTGATACCCAGACAACTGTCATAGTCTCGGGATAACATAGAGGTCTGTGAGCAGGTGGGGGAAAAAATCATCTAAGGCCCCTGATTACAAGGAAGCACACTGTTGCTAGAGGACAGAGTGAAGCAGCCAGTCAGAATTTCATATAGTTTGGCACAAAAATCCACGGAAGGCACCAGGAGACTCAGCTGACTTTTACACTAAAGCTAGATTCTGTATTTGTGATGAATCCAGGGTTTGTAGATGAACACAAGTAAGCAAATGCACCTGAGTGGAAAATGTGAGTGAGAAAGCAGCAAGTTGTTACGTTAATGAAAATGGGAAGATATTTCCCATCCATTAATAGGCCCATGTGACCAGCTTGAGTCACGTGGAAGTTTGAGTCACGTTAGCCTGTGGAGAGAGGAGCTTGCCAAGCAGGTGGAGCAGGAAGTGAGAAAGAGCAGTCAGATCTGGGAAAGAGAGAGTGGGCGGAGCAGCTAGTGTGAGTGAGAGAGGGAGTAATTTTGCTTAAAGGAGTTGTTTTGTGGGGAGGCCTGACAGAGGGAAGGCTTGGAGATGGCGGTGCCCCCTGCATTGATAATGTGTATAGATTTGTTTGTTGCTATGATGGATTTGGCTTTCTGGTGTTGGAATAAATGTTTTGGTTTCATTTTCCATGGAGAGAGTCTGTTATATCTTTCAATTCAAACCTGAGAATTCGCCTGCGTAGTCATAGCGGTTGCTGCATCGCATTGAAGACCCCCTCCAAATCTGCCTGATAATTGCCCACTGTGAGTATGGGTGTGATTGAAGCAAAGGCAGGGAAAGAACACAACAAAAGAACAGGAAACAGACAGCTGGTAAAGGAAGGGGATAGGACAAGGATTAGAGCTGTGATTTCATTGGAAACTTCCCCTCCTGCTGTTAGGTGGATACCTACCCACTTGGTTGTGTGCCTTAGACAGTGGCCTAGAGCTCTGAGAAATGAAGTACTTTACCTAGGGTCACACTTGACAGTATGTGTCACAGGCAGGCCTTGAATCTGGGTTTCTAGCTACGATGCGCCACAGCGGGCAAAAAAAGGGGAGAATTGTGGGTAGAGGAGTATACCACACTATTAAACACAAAAACTCTGCCACAAGAAAGGAGGAAAACCCTATGGTCCTGTTAGTTGTTAGCATAGCATAGAACTGGTTTTGGTTTCAGGACATGGCTGACCTTTTGGTTTGTTAATCTTCATCAACTCATTGGCAGATTATAGGTAAAGCATGACTTCTAAAGAGAGGAAAAGATTTTGCCAGAAATTGGTTATAATAATAGTTAGCATTTATGTAACACTTTAGGGTTTGCAAAATGTTTTATAAATATTATCTCACTTGGAAGTGAAGCCAAGGTGGTAGAGTAGAAGCAGGGATCTGATTGAGCTCTCCCTATCTCAAACCCCTTGAAACACCTGTAAAAAATGACTCTAAACAAATTCTAAAGCATCAGAAGCCACAAAATGACAGAGTGAAGCAGATTTCCAGCCCAAGACAATCTGGAAGGCCGACAAGAAGGGTCTATTGTACCAGGCTCAGAGTGGAGCACAGCCCAGGGTGGGCCACAATGGCATGGATGGGACTGGAGTAGGCCTCAGGACACTGGATAACTGGCAGCTGTGGTGGTTTCCAGACTTCTAAACCCACAAACTCCAAAGTCAGCTTCAAAGGTCAGTGGGAAAGGTCTCTCACCTGGGTGAGAGGGGAGCGTGGTCTGGCCCCAGCCTCAGCCCTAAGGTGATGGCTTCTGGAGATCTTGACCTATGGACAGTGAGGGAATCAAGGGGCTGATCTGGGTCACAGTCTTGGGTGGAAGTCCTGGGACAAGGAGGAGCACTGGCGTGGAGCTTTGGCGGCTATGGAGAGGGAGTTCTCCTTGCAGTTCCAAGGCAGACAAGGTGCTTATGGTTGCTCACAGACCAGAACACAGGTCAAGAGAGGAGTGGACACCTCTCCTTTGATCATAACACTTTGGAGGAACTGAAAATTTACAGGTCTCTAGAAATATCTCTGAGGACAGCTGCACAAACTTCCTGAAGCTTGGGACAATACACCCTCCGCTTAACAAAGAGCTCAGGAGTCAAGTAAATGGCAGGGAAAATGAACAAATGGGGGAAAGTAAGACTATAGAAGATTACTTTCTTGGTGAAAAGGTATTTTCTTACATCCTTGGTGACAAGGAAGATCAAGGCATACAGCCAGAGGAAGACAATAAGGTCAAGGCTCCTATATCCAAAGCCTCCAAGAAAAAATATGAAATGGTGCCAGACCATGGAAGAGCTCAAAAAGAATTTTTTAAATCAAATAAGAGAAGTAGAGGAAAAATTGGGAAGAGAATTCAGAGCATTGCAAGAAAATCATGAAAAACAAGTCAATAGCTTGCTAAAGGAGACCCAAAAAATGTTGAAGAAAACAATACCTTTAAAAATAGACTAAACCAAATGGCAAAAGAGGTCCAAAAAGCCAATGAGAAGAATACCTTGAAAGGCAGAATTAGCCAAATGGAAAAGGATGTATAAAAGCTCACTGAATAAAATAATTCCTTAAAAATTAGAATGGAGCAAATGAAAGCTAAAGCCTTTATGAGAAATCAAGAAATTTTAAAACAAAACCAAAAGAATGAAAAAATAGAAGACGATGTGAAATATCTCACGGGAAAAAAACTGACCTGGAAAATACATCCAAGAGAGATAATTTAAATTGGACTACTTGAAAACTATGATCAAAAAAAGAGCCTAGAGATCATCTTTCAAGAAATTATCAAGGAAAACTTCCCTGATATTCTAGAACCAGAGGGGAAAATAGAAATGGAAAGAATCCACCAATCACCTCTTGAACGAGATCCCAAAAGGAAAACCTAGGAATATTGTAGCCAAATTCCAGGGTTCCCCGGTCAAGGAGAAAATATGAGCAGCCAGAAAGAAACAATTCAAGTATTGTAGAAATACAATCAGGATAATACAAGATTTAGCAGCTTCTACACTAAAGGATCAGAGGGTTTGGAACATGATATTCTAGAGGTCAAAGGAGGTAGGATTAAGACCAAGAATCACCTACTCAGCAAAATTGAGTGTTATATTTCAGGGGAAAAAAATCAAATTTCAATGAAATAGAGGACTTCCAAATATTCTTGTTGAAAAGACCAGAACTGAATGGAAAATTTGACTTTCAAATATGAGAATCAAGAGAAACACGAAAAGGTAAATAGGAAAGAGAAGCTACAAGGGACTTATATTAAGTTGAACTGTTTATATTCATACATAGAAAGATGATATTTGTAACTCAAGAGACTTTTCTCAGTATTAGGGTGTTTAGAGGGAATATATACATATGTGTGTATGTGTATATATATGTATCTATGTGTATGTATGTATATGTATGTGTATATATATAGACAGAGGGTACAGGGTGAGCTGAATATAAAGGGATGATACCTAAAAAATAAAATTAAGTGTTGAAAGGAATGTAGTGGAAGAAAGAGAAAGGGAGAGACAGAAGGTAGTAAGTCATCTCACAGAAAAGAGGCAAGAAAGAGCTTTTACGATGGAAAGGAAGGGGGGGAGGTGAGAGGAAATAAGTGAGCCTTATTCTCATTAGATTTGGCTTAAGGTGGAATAACATACACACTCTATTGGGTATGGAAGTCTATCTTACCCTACAGGAAAGCAGGGGGAAAGGGGATAAGAGAGGGAGGATAATAGAAGAGACAGCAGATTGGGGGAAGGGATAATCAAAAACAAACACTTTTGTGGAGGGACAGATCAAAGGAGATAATAGAATAAATGGAGGGCAGGACAACATAGAGGGTAATATAGGTAGTCTTTCACAATATGACTGCTATGGAAGTGTTTTGCATGACTACACATGTATAACCTATATCAAATTGCTTACTTTCTCAGTGAGGGAGGATGGGAAGGGAGGGAAGGTGAGAATGTGGAACTCAAAGCTTTAAAAATAAATGTTAAAAATTGTTTTTACGTGCAACTGGGAAATAAGATATATAGGCCATGAGGTATAAAAATCTATCTTGCCCTACAGGAAAATAGAAGGGATGGGTCTAAGAGAAGGGGGGGCAATAGAAAGGAGGGCAGATCAGAGGAAGGGGTAATCATAAGGCATGCTGTACTGGGATGGGGGGAGGGGAGAGATGGGGAGAAAATTTGGAATTCAAAATCTTGTGGAAGTGAATGTTGAAAACTGAAAATTTAAAAATATATATCATCTCACTTGATCTTTGTAATAACCCTGGGGGAAATAAATGTATTATGTCCATTTTACAAATAGGAAAACTGAGGCACAGAGATGTTAAGTGACTTACCTAGGATCTGACAGCTAGGGCCTGAGGCTACATTTGAACTTGGCTTTCTGACCTTTCAGGCCCGGTGCTCTATCCAGTACTCTTATCTAGTTCCATCTAACTGCTTGATTTTGTTTTGTAGCTTAAGAATAAATTCTAAGACATAATGTCTCAGTAATACATCATTAGGAAAGAAATTATTCCAATTATGGAAATTGTGCATATAACTGAACACAATGCTGTTTTTAAAAAATAAAATTGCTTTAATAGAAATCTTTCTGGAATACACTTTAATGAAATGTGTTGATAAGGATGTAACATTTTCCATATAGTTCAATGTCACCATTGTAAACAAAAATTAATTATGCCATATGTTGTGCTATCCCCCATCAGAAACAATCCAGTCTGGGAGCCAAGCAATCTATCACCAGTGCTTGAGATAGTGAGAGGAGATAGTCTTCCTTCATAACACATGAATCAAACTAGAACAAGGGAGGTGAGGTACAAGAACAGCTACAAACTTCCATGATTCATTGTGTAATAATGCAGAAATCAAAGTTAATGTTTGACTACAACTGCAAAAGCCAAAGAGCATTGATAACAATCATGTGTAAGAGTGTAAGTGTAAGAGAAGAAAAATAATTCTGGAGAGTGAAAAGAATGCTTTGGGTTATGATTATTTAATTTGACCACGAGGCAGCCATCCAACATTGCCCTAAGGTCAAGCAGTTTCATGTGTTTCACTTCATTTTTATGAATGCTAACTCTCCCCACTGAAGGTTGATATGTAGGATGGTGCTCCCTAATTTTATGGGAAGAATATTCCATTGAGAATTTTTTACTATGCTATTTCACTAAATGCATTTTCTTTGACATATCTGTCTTCTGAATGACTAAAAGAAAAGTCAACACCTTATTGGAGGCTTGTGAGCTAAGGTTCTGCATGAATGTAGGCCCAAGGAATATATTAAATATGTGAAAACTATGATGATAACCCCACATGTGAGAGAGGAGAAATGCCCCGGGTGCTGTATGAGAAAGACTCAAATGACCAAAACAAGCAGACACTGGACATTTTTTCAAGAAAATTCTGGGGCATTTCTTCTGTTCAGTCAGTACCCATTATACCCAACACTACCCATGTACACATGTCAGTACCCAATGCTAGTTCTCAGATAATCTATAACTGTCAGCTACATCCACAGGACAACACAGAATATGGTATAATAATGTTGATAACATCAAAAATAATGAAGAGGTTACATTATCATCAATATACTTCATTAAAATGTATTCTAGAAAGATTTCTATTAAACTAATTTTATGTTTTAAAAGCAGAAATGTTCAATTATATGTACAATTCTCATAATGAAAATATTTTCTTTCCTAATGATTTCTTTTTATTGAGACATTCACCCCCAACAGCTCCCTTGAGTTCATGTTGATGTCTTAGAATCAGTTCTCAAAACAATCAGATCTCTAATGGAGGGGCACTTATTTTTCAGGATAAAGACTTTCTGTCAAGCTATATAATAGTAAGGAAAAATGGAAAAGATTGTACTCTGTTTAGAAAGGTCTCTGAATTTGCCGTCCTCCTCTAGCTAAAGTGGCTGAGCTTGGTCCCCTTTCACTTATGCTTCGTCTCCCCATGATCCAGTGGCATCTTTGGTCCATACTTCTATCGGTTGTTTTTCCCGTGCCAAATTAGCCATAATAATGATCAGCTGTATAATCTGAGACCTACTGGAAAGGAGATTAAGATGATTTAGCAATGGACTCAATTTTTCAAAGAATTATATATCACAAAGTTTCTGTCTACAATGACTCACACTCCTAATTCTTCTAACCTAGGTGAGTGCCCTGATGAAACGGAGGTGGCCAGTGGGTGCCGTCTCTAGTCTAGGCAGTTCAAGCAGTTGGACATAGATGCCATTATAACTGATACCTGTGGTAGCAATTGAAAATCTTGGACCCCCATCTTTGCCTGGTGCTCTGCTCACCCCTTTGTAAGCATGATCTTAAATAACTTCTCAAGCCAGTTTCATTACCGTATTTCCCCATGTATAAGACACACCTTAATTTTGGGGCCCAAAATTTGAAAAAAAAAATGTGTTACATAAAGTTATTGAACTCAAGTTTTATTCATCTGCTCATAGCTTTCAGGCATCTTTTGGGCAAGTCTGGTGCATGTACACATGCTTAGTCCATTCTGTTTCATGAACCTGAAGCACCAATTCTGTCCTCCTTCGAAATCAGTAACTTCTTTCTCATTAGCAATTCTTGCCTCATGCTGAACCACCTTTGTGGACACAGGAATTCCAATTGCCTTTTGCTCTTCAATCCATATCTTCAATTCCCTCTCTAAATCAGGCCATTTTGCTGGCTTGCCTCTCATGGCCTTCTTCTGCCGTGGTGTTTTCAGTAGGGTTTCTTCTTCCTGTAGCCTGTCCCGGATTGTTTCCTCAGTTGGAGGAAGACCAAACTTGCATTCAGCAGCACTATTTCCATTCACTTTTGCAAACTGGATCACTTTTAACTTGAATTCAGCACTGTACGAAAATTTTTTCTGAGCCATTTCTAGGCAGAACGTGGCAAAACGTAACCTAATATACGGGTAACAAACGCAAAACAATGAGTGCAAAGACAGCAAGAGCAAAAAAGTGAGAAATGCAAGTAAAAAAATCTACAACCACTGTATAAGACCCCACCCGGTTTTTAGACCCCAAATTTTTTGTAAAAGGGTATGTCTTATACATGGGGAAATATGGTAATTCCCCACACATTTCACTCACAGAACCCAGTTACCTCCTTGAGTGTTCAAATGGGCATCTCCACTAACTCCTAGACTCCTGTGGAATTTTTTAATTGCTTTAAAGTTGTACACAGAGTTAAAGTTCAGAAGAATTAAGGTGAGATTTAAATAGCATTTTAAAGTTTGACAAGTAATTTACATATGAGGCATGTGCCAGTTATTATTACCGCCTTATTACCACCTTATTGCCTCCTATTATTACCTATTACATGCAGTTAGTGGTGTCAGAATAAAGTTGTGGACACATGTGCATTGAACTATCATGGTGCTCTGGCACGTGGGGCCCAGTAGATGAGAACCAGTGAAAAAAGTGGCTCTTCTTAGGCATGAGGTTAGTATATTTTGATGTGTTTGAGAGTTCTGCTTCTGAGATTCATTAGTATAGGCAACCTTCTGATTTCAATTCCAGCTCATCGTAGCCTTATATAATATATATTACATATAAATATATATTGTTGTCATTGCTCAGTCATTTCAGTTGTATCTGATGCTTCATGAACCTATTTGGGGTTTTCTTGGCAAAGATACTGGAGTGGTTTGCTATTTCCTTCCCCAGCTCATTTTGCAGATGAGGAACTGAGGCAAACAGGGGTAAGTGACTTGCCCAGGGTCACACAGCTAGTAAATATCTGAGGCCATATTTGAACTCAGGAAGATGAGTCTTCCTGACTTCAGGCCCAGTGCTCTATCCACTGCACCACCCAGCTGTAACAACAACAAAGCAACAAAAACATATTTATTATATCATTATTAATACACATAATATGCTAACTAAAATATATTAAATATATTACATGATGTTTATTTTGTATTATAACATACATGTTTGTGTATATATATACATATGTGTCTGTATCATACTGCTATTTTTTGGAGAGATAGCCAGAACCAGCCTTGGAGTGAAAATATCAGTTCAAGTCCTATCTCTGACAAATGAATTTTAAAAAAATTATTAATTGCTTACTATGTGCCAGGCTTGGTTACATATGGCTAAGTGACCCTTAGCAAATTATGGGGCAATTAGATGGCACGGTGGATAGAGTGCCGGACTTAGGAAGACTTGAGTTCAAATCCAGCTTCAGACATTTCTTACCTCTATAACCCCAGACAAGTCATTTAACCTCTGTTTGCCTCAGTTTCCTCATCTGTAAAAATGGGGATAAATACTAGCACCTCCTCCCTGGGATGTTTTGAGGATCAAATGAGATAACTGTGAAGTATTTAGCACAGTACAAAGCATATAGGCACACTGTATAAATGTTAGCTACTACAGTTATTATCATTATACTTCTCAGTGCCCTGAGAAAACTCACCAGAACTATAATATGTGGAATAGTTGTTGATTTGCCTCAATGGGAGAAGTTTCCTCACTGGAAGTATTCCCTACATCAATTAAATATCAAAAAGGGAACCTTCAAACACCAAAATATACCAATCTCATATTTAAGAGAATCAACCTTTTCCCTAGTTCTAGCCCACTGTGCCTCAAATGCCAGAGTACCACAATAGCTTGGTGCACGTGTCCAAGTCTTCATAAGGAAGGCGAACATGTTGGCAAATGGACCAGTCCTGAAAATGAAATGAGAGAATGGACTATGTGTGTATGTATACATATTTGTATGTGAGCACATTTTTAAAAAATGGAAACATATATTAGTAACGACAGGGGCTCCTAATAGTCTTTCTTTTTTATTAGATTTTGTTTAGGTAAGAAAAGAGGCTAGAGAATTACCCACAGAAGAGATGACATCAAAGTAAAAACAGCTTATAAAATACAATCACAAGGAAAATGTTGAAGGAAGCACCACATTCAAAGGGCTGGGGACAGCAGCCGCCTACCACTCCAATACTTTCTCCCAACCCCCAGGTCCCAGAATAAGAAATAAGCTCTCCACACTTCCTTATATAGGCAGACTTTTCTGTTCCTGCTGTTCATCCTTTCCTTGGTGGACAGTAAAAAAGTTGAGAGAAGCAGCAAAGCACCAATGCCTGACCCAGAGATGATAGAAAAAGAGATCTACATGAAACAAGCCTTGAGGTTTGCTATGAAGAGGCATAACCAGGCCAGTCAAGGCCAGTATTGCTTCAGAGTAATGACAATCATAAAAGTGGAGAAACAGGTCAGTGGGTTGGCTCCTCCTTACCACAATATGCCGGCTTTTGCTTCTGAAGCAGAGATAGGGAACATTTCTCTAGTGAGGGACAGTAGCATACCAAAAAAAGATTGAACTTAGTCACACTCAAGTGAAAATCAAGGTAAAGTACTCCACGGGAGAAGACGGGTGGGGGGAGCAGGGGGAATTTTTCCTTTCTGTATTTAGCCAGATCTTGTTTAGGAAAGCATAGACAGAGAGACTCTACTGCCCCTGCCAGCCATTGTGGCCTAAATAGAGATGTCAAATACATGGCCAGGATGGCCCAAACCAGATTACAATGTAATTGGGAAATATTTAACAAAATAAAACTAAAATGAAACCTCAATAACATTATATTTTTAAACTGTCAATATTCAGCCCTCAGGGATCTTTATATATGGATTAGTGGCCCCCATTTCTACGTGTTCGACACCACTGTCCTAAAAAATACCTTCATAGTTTCTTTATTTCCAAAGAAGATTCGACTTATCTGACTTTCATATCAAGAATAGATAGAATTATGATTATGAAGGTAGGGTAGTATAGTGGTTAGAAGGATGGGCTTCAAGTCATGAAGACTTGGGATTTAAATCCTGCCTCAGATAATTTCTAGCTGAGCAAGGGATGGACAAGTCACTGAACTTCTCTGGTTCATCTGTAAAAATAGGAGTAATTATACTTTGACCACTACCCCATAGGGTCATTGTGAGGCTCAAATAAAATGTATATAAAGAGATTTGTAAGGTACTATATAAATGAGCTTCACAAACTTTAAGACATTATATAAATGTATTGCTGTTATTAATTCTAGATAGGGTGGGAAAGAAAGTTTCATACTCTTTTACTAGCCAATTAAGGAAGTAGAAATGCCACATGGAACCATCTGTCCGCGGTAACCCACTGGAGAAATTTCTTCTCTCCAGTAAGTTAGACTCCATGCCTTCTTTTCTTCTATTCCCTGACTTGTTCTACCTGTTGCTTTGGTTCAATGTCAACATCTGGTTTTCCATCTGCATTTATCCCTTCAGGAAAAAAGATAGAGACGTAGGTTTCCATTTCTCCTCTCCCTTGTATGTGAAACAAGTATTTGACTTTCCTTTAGATTTTCTGAGGAACTGGAGCCGTTGCCATTTTGCTAGATCTTTACCAGACAGAATCCTAAAGTTGTTGGGACCAAGGGCCTTTCTTGATCAAATCCTAGGGTTAAGGGACTGAAAAAATGGTGGTGTAATTACAATAAATGCAAAAGCCAAATATAGCATCTACTATGTGAAGAACTGTGGTAGGCCAAAGGGAAGATGTTAAGTTTAGGCCACTGGCACCTGTGTCATCTGCATTCTCTTTTGTAAGACCATGAGAGATGACCTCCCTCTGAATGGACAAGCTGGGAGATGAATGTTGGCACATAGTTGGTATTTAGTAAATGTTGACTGATCGACTGACTGATTGACTTGTATGTGTTTTCTCAAGCACTTGCTCGCCCTGAAGCATGAGGGCGGAATAAAACAATTTTATCCACAGAGAGCAACAATAGGGAGGCCCTGCTCTGATCCAGCCTTACTTGCATTTGCATTTTCTTAAATATAGTCTGTTAAAACTACATTTGCTAGATAATAATAGGTAACATTTATGTAGCACTGTCTCTGTGCCAGGCACTAAGCACTTTTCAATTTGCATCTCATTCAATTTAATACTATTTCTCAAACTATGATCAACCATGTTGCTCCCTGGGTGCCCAGCAGGAGGGCACCATTGGAGCCACACAGAACAGAGGGACCTTTCCTAAAGTAGGCCTGGAGGTGAAACTCCCAGCCTGTTTTTATAGTTTTGCTCTCTTAGTTAAGGGAATAAGCATGACTACCTTTCTAAGAGTAGAATTGCTATGAATTTGGGACATATTATATGAATATACTTCAAAGATGTGAGTCAGGTTACATTGTGAATATGAGCTATTATTACCTGAAAAATGTGCAAGATGCCCCAGCAAACTCACACAGAACACGAGACACATATAGTGTCCCTCTGAGAATCAATGGCAGCCCAAGGCAACACACCAACACACACATAAAAAGAAATATACTCCCAAAATGCTTCACTGTCATAAAGTCCAATCTGACTCTTCCCCCCTCCTTTTCTTTATGCTAATTTGCTTTTTCTATAGAATTATGTGACATTCTCCAGCAAATACTAACGATGGTTAATATCAATCATCTCTACTTAAGCACACAGGCAGCTCTGGCTTCATGGGTGGAAGTACTTAAGTACTGTCTCCATACATTGGCATTGTCGCCTCACACATGGTCCTCCCTGCCATAGTGGTTCAACTACAATTGTCTTCCTTGTAAGGATTATAGGGATAATGAATGGACCCAGGTCTGCTTTCCACATCAGGATGACTCTGCTTTCTGATCTATTTCCCTAAGTCCATTCATTATACCAATGAGAAATGTTGTCATACATTCCTGATCTTAAAAGAATTAGCTCAGGAGAATGAAAATCTTGACTTATCTCTATCTTCGAATGCCAAATGTTCATAAAGTGGTATGAGTAGATAGGGCCTTGGACCTAGAGTCAAAAAGAACTAAGTTTGGATTCCACCTCAGATATTTACTAGCTGCATGACCTGGACCATCGATTTAACCACTCTCAGTTTCAGTTTCCTCATCTGTAAAATGAAGGTAATAGTAGTAACCTCTCTCACAGAATTGTTGTGAGGTAAAAATGAGATTATATATGCAAAGTGCTTTGCAAACATTAAAGCACTATATGGATTTTAGCTTTTTTTCTTCTTCAGGCAGTCTAGCACGGTGGATAGAGAGCCAGTCTTAGAACAAGTAAGACCCAGGTAAAGTGAAACTTTAACTCATATTGACTGCATGATGCTGGCAAGTCCCTCAACCTCTAAGTGCTCTATGCTACTCTCCTAAGACAATAAGTTGTAGAAAATGTATAGACCTGAATTAGTAGATAGCATTCCCTCATCTTAGAGTTCCTTGTTCTAATGAATTCATAAATCTTATCCCTATTGATTTTTTTAATTTAATTAATTTACAGAATTATGAAATGGTGGTTGCCATACCTGGTTCTTTGGGTATTCTTTGGGAAAGACCATGATGGCAAGAATGAGTAAGGCATCAACCACACTTTAATAAGGCACACAGAGTGCTGGCATAAACAGAACAAAAAGTACAGAGACAAATGGCACAAAGGGGAGGGGAGGCAGACGCCCAGGGACAGGGAGGAGATGGTGAAAAAAGGCAGGCAACATATGGAAGAGAATGAGGAGAGGGAGAGGCACAAAAAATTGTTGGGAGCACTCAGTATCATGGACCCTTGGGAGATGGAAGTGTTCAGAGGGGCGGGAGTTTGAGGTCTCATTTGTATAGGGTTTTGGTGGGGGACAGACTAACCGCTAGCTGTGCCACCCTGGGGTTAGTCCACCACCATCTCAAAGTCATCAGCCATACCATGAAGTTAGTTCATTAACATATTCACATCAAGTTATCAGCACTGTTTGGTGTTCTGTTGGTCTTACTGCAGATGTATAGAATTACCTGATGTTCCTAGGACCAAAAGGCCCTGACAGCCCTGACCTAGACAGCTTCCTCTGAGTTAGCACCTAGTCTCAGGACATGATTTTTAGTTTATACAAGATATAGTTTGCAAATTATGCTCCTTTGATCCATGGTTCAGTCTGTAAGGGACTTGTAAGTTCCCCTTTGCAATCTTACCTCCTGCTATTGTTACTTTATACTGGCTACTTACAAACTTATTGTACTAACTAAAAGGGGAGAGGGAACCACAAGATACAATTTTAATAAATCTATCCTTCCAAACAGAGTGTGCTGGTAAATGTTTAACAACTGGCTCTCTGAAAAAAAATGTATCTAGGACACCCTTTTAAGTTTAATTTGCATTATTAACATTTTTCCCATTACTTTCTTAAGTCTAGATAATTGACAAAAGAATAAATCAGGCCCTGAGTTTTAGCCTTTGTTGACTTCCAATGTTTGAATGCTCACACTGAAAATTTAACAATTGACTCTTAAGTGTGTTCTGTCTCAAGCAGACCCCTATGTAATGATGCACCATGGTGGAGTAGAAAGAGTATTGATCCTGCAGTTAGGATCTAGGCATGTCTCCCCTTTTATCCTACCTATGTAACCTTGAGCAAGTCACTAAATTGCCAGTTTACTCATCTGTAAAATTATGAGGTTGTATTAGATGACCTGTAAGACCCATCCAGCTCTAGAATACGACGATCCCATGAGTGCAGCAGAATTATCAACTGCTTTGTTCTGGACACTCTTCATCTAGGGAGAATCAGCACGGTGGTAGAAAGAATACTGGACTCAGGAGTTGTGAGAGCTAAATTCAAATACGGATAAAAATACTTCTGCTTTCTGGAAGAGAAGGGGAGAGAGAATAGAGGGGCATTCAGGCTGAATAAAGACACTGTGAATGATCTTTAAAAGGTTATTGAAAACTACATTATAAGGCAGTAATTATCAAAAATCTCTGGTACTAACTAAGAAATAGGAAGGCAGATCAATTTACAACAGCAAACAAATATAGTAACCTTGTATTTGACAAATTTAAAGACTTAAGATTTGGGGATAAGAATTCATTATTTGGTAAAAAAAAAAAAAAAAGGAAATGAGCAAAAACTGGAAAACAGAATGGCAGAAATTGGGCATAGACCAATATCTTACACTATTTACCAAGATACAATCAAAATGGATCCATGACCTAGATATAAAGAGAAATATTACACGAAAATTTGAAGAACATAGAATATATTTATCAGACGTATGGATAGGTGAAAAAATTATGAATAAACAAGAGACAGAGAGCAGAGTGAGGTATAAAATGGATAATTTGATTACATTAAATTAAAAAGTTTTTGTACAAATAAAACAAATGTAGCCAAGATCAAAAGGAAAGGAGAAAATGGGGGAAGGGGAGTAATTTTATAGATAGTTTCTCAGATAAAGTTCTCTTGTCTCAAATATATAAAGAACTTTGTAAAATCTACAAGAATATGAGTCATTCTCCAGTTGATAAATGGTCAGAGGATATGAACAAGTAGTTTTACAATGAAGAAATCAAAACAACTTATATCCCTATAAAAAAAATGCTCTATTGTTGATAAGAGAAACGCAAATTAAAACAAACTTGAGATATCATTTTATACGATAGGCTGGCTAAAATGATTGAAGGGAAAAATGACAAATGTTGGAGGGGATGTGGAAAAATTGGGACACTCATTATTGTTGGAAGTGTGAACTGATCCAACCATTTTGGAGAGCAATCTGTAATTATGCCTAGAGAGTTATTAAACTGCCTATTCCCTTTGATCCAGCAATACCATGACCAGATTTATTTCTAAAGATAATTAGGAAAAAAGGAACAGAACCTATATGTTCTAAAATATTTATAGCAACTCTCTTTACAGTGGCAAAGAACTTGGTTGGTTGGTTGTTGTCCTTCGTTCTCGAAGAGGACCAAAATGACATCATTATGCTAGTCAAGATTCAATGTGTCAGACTGTGGCTGATCAGACCAACACAACCTCAGAATGCTCTACTGCAGGTCGGGCTCATTTGGGGTGGATACTCCAAACTTGCACATCCTGCATTTCCTTTGAGCTGTTTCAATTCTGCTTTGCTCATAGAGTACAGCTCATTCTCTGATGTGGGCACTCCATGCTCAGTGGTCCTGTGCCAATGTCTCCCATGTCTCACAATCAATTCCAAAGTTCTTGAGAAAGAACTTGAGGGTGTCCTTGTATTGCTTCTGACCATCATGTGAACTCTTGCCTGTGTGAGTTCTCCATAAAATAATCTTTTTGGCAAGCATACATTTTGCATTCAAACAACGTGGCCAGTCCATTGGAGTTGCACTCTCTGAAGCAGAGTTTGAATGCTTGGCAGTTTAGTTTGAATAAGGACCTTCTCCTGCCAGGTGATCTTCAGAATCTTCCTAAGACAATTCAAATGGAAGCAACTCAGTTTCCCGGCATGCCGCTAGTAGACTGTCCATGTTTCACAGGCAAACAATGAGGTCAGCAGAATGGCTCTGTAGATCCTCAGTTTGGAAATCAGTCTAATACCTCTTCTCTCTCATACTTTCCTTTGGAGCCTCCCAAACCCTGAGCTAGCTCTAGCAATGTGAGCATCAACCTCATTATCAATGTGTACATTCCTGGAAAGTCCTCTACCAAGGTAAGTGAACTTATGACAATATTCAAAACAGTGACAAAGAACTAGAAATTGCAGGAATGCCCATCAATTGGGAATGGCTGAATAAGCTGTGGTATATGATTGTGATGGAATACTACTATGCTATAAGAAATGATGAGCACAATGATCTTAGAAAAACACGGATACACTTGAATGAAGTAACAAAGAATGAAATGAGCAGAAGCAAGAGAAAATTGTATACAGTAACAGCAATATTGTTTTAAGAACAACTTTGAACAAATAAGTCATCTTGACTACGATAAATATCCAAACTAACTACAAAGGACACGTAAGGGAAGACGCTTTCTCTATCCAGAGAAAGAACTGACAAATAGAGGTATACACATACACATATATCTATATCTATATCTATCTATATATCTAATCTATATCTATATCTATATATCTGTCTAGATAGATAGATAGATACACACATACACACTTGTGTCTAATGGTAGCCATCCCTGCAGCAGGGGAGGGGGAAGGGGAAAAGGGGGAAAAAGAAATTCAGACGATGACTCTATTACGCATTTAAAAGGAATAAAAGTTGTGCATAACAGATTTGCAGTTTCATGTACAATCATCTTTTTTATACCATGTTATGGAAAGGCTTGTTCTATTCCATAAATTAAAAATAAAATAAATTTAAAAGTTTTAAAGGAAAAAGAAAATAAAACAGGAGAAGTATTGGAGTACGGCAAATGTAGTTCTGATTGTCAAAAGAAAAGGTGTGGGGGGGGGAATTAAGTCAGAAAACTACAGACAAAGCTACTTGATGAAAATAAACATTTATTAAACATCCACAACATGCCAAACACTGTGCTAAGCATTGGAATTTCAGGCAAAATTGTAGAATGGATTATTAAAGATATAGTTAGTGAACCTCTAGAGAAGGAAATCACGACCGTCAAGAGTCAGAGTGATTAATCAAGCACAGGTTATGACAATTTAACCTTAATTCCTCTTTTAACAGGATTTGAATGGTGAAAGTGATTCAGTGGGATTTAGACTTGAGGGAAGAAGGTCAGAGATTGAATTTGGAGTTGAGGAATTTGGGGAACTGTGGAAGAATTTGAGGAAACATTGAATGAGGACAAAGATAACTGGTAACAGAGAGAAAGCAAAGCTCATCAAATTATATTTTTTCTCTACCAAGGAGACTGCTCTTTGAACTAGAAAGGCCAAAATTAAAATGGCTAATAGGGAATTGATAGCCAAGATAAACTATGGAAGATAGTAAGAGAATGCTTGCTTGTCCTTGATAAATTCATGCCACCAAGCACAAATTAGTTACATCCTTAGGTACTCAAAAAACTGGTGGATGCATCGCTGAGACACTATGAATGATTTTTTGAACTTAAAAAAAATACATATTGCTTGTTGTTCAGTTGTGTCCAATTCTTTGTGACTCCTTTTGGGGTCTTCTTGGCAAAGATCTCCAGATCACTTTACAGATGAAGAAATTGAGGCAAATAGGGTTAAGTGACTTGTCCAAGGTCACACAGCTAGTGTCTGAGGCAAGATTTGAACTCAAGTCTTCCTGACTCCAGGTCCAGAGCTCTATCCACTATGCTGCCTAGCTGCCCTAAAATATATGGTTTTATTTTTGCTTTTTACAATTAACAAGCATTTATTTTCTCTCTCTCCTGCTCATCCCCCTTGAAGAAGAAAAGGACAACATTGTAACTAATATGTATTAACCAAACAAAACAAATTTCCATAGTGCCCATGTCCAAAAAATGTGTCTTGTTCTCATTCACTCATCTAGTTTATCATCTCTCTGTCAGGAGGTTGACACTATTTTTCATTGTGGGTCCTCTGGAATCATGTTTGGTCAGTATATTGATCAAAGTACTTAAGCCTTTCAAAGGCAGTGTGCTAAACCCTAGACTATATTCATGTTCCCTGTCCTCAAGGAACTCACATTCTAATGGGGGAGATGACATATAAATAACTATACATAAAAGCTAGATATGCATACATATATAAATATATCAGATTGGCTAATATTACAGAAAAGGAAAATGATAAATGTCAGAAGGGATGTGGGAAAATTGGGACACTAATGTATTGTTAGTGGATTTTTAAATTGATCCAGACATCCTGAGGAAAACAGGGTAAAGTGATTTGCCCAGGGTCACACAGTAGAAAGTGTCTGAGGTCAAATTTGAACTCAGGTCCTCCTAACTCTAGGCCCAGCGCTCCATCCACTGTGCCACCTTGCTGCCCCTATATGTGCATGTAAATATTAATGTATAGTAAGTGAAAAGTAATCTAAGAGGGAAGGCCCTGAAGGAGAGGAAGAGAAGACTGAGACTTTTTATTTGAAGAGCCATCATGTAAAAATATTACTCTATTTAACCCTAGAGGACAGAACCTGGAGCAATGAGTAAAAGTTACAAAAAAGGCAAATTTAGGCATTACATTTGGCAGTTAGAGCTATCAGTAAGAAGAATATTCTGCCTCAAGGAGTGATGGATGTCTCTACGTTGGAAGTCTTTGAACAGAGAATGGGTGACCTCTTCTCAGGTATATTATAGTGGAGACTCTTTGGATGGCCAGGGATGAGGGGAGATATGGGTTGACCCAAATGCCTAATGAGATTCCTATCTGACCCTAAAATTCTATGAGGTTGTGACTTGTACTACCTAGCTTGTTTTTTGGGAGAAAATCAGCTCGTAGCCCTTAAAGCACTAGATCAATGTGAGTTGTCACCATTGGTATTATTATGGTTATTATTGAAGTAACTGATTGCATTAGGTTTTTTTTTTTATTTGTTTTTCTGCTGCCCTGTCACTCTGCTGACTCATGTTGATATTTCAGTATGTTAAAAAAAAATGCTAACATTTTCACAGGAACTGTTGTCTAGCAACACCTCCCCCAACTTGTATTTGGAAAGTTGACTTTTTTGGGACTTTACATTTATCTCTATTAAATTTTATCTTATGAGATTCTGCCTCTTTTAGCCTGTGGAAATCTCTTGGCATTTGCAATCTATCATCCAATATGTTCTCTATTCTTTCTATCTTTTTTTCCATCTTCAAATTTCCTAATTATATTACTGTGACTTCAGGTCACTGATAAAAGAATAGAATAGAACCAAGGAAAGATACCTGGAGAGATTCTACTAGGGATCTGCCTCTGAGCTGACATAGATTTTTTATGAACTCTTTTTGGGGCCTGTTCATTCATTCAATCAACCAACAGTGCTATCTAGCCCACATATCATGTCTACAAGAATACTTGTCAAACAATGGCTAAAATCTAGGTATAACTAATTGTCGATGGACTCGCCCTCATTTGCCAATCTAGTAATCTTCTCAAATTAAGAAAAAATGGTCAGTTTCTTTATTAAGCCATTTGGGCTCTTAATGCTCACCATTTCCTTTATAAGTATGGTTACAAACAATCCTTCTAAAAATATGTTCTGGAATTTTGCCGTGAATGGAAATCAAATTCATCAGTTTTTAATATTCAGACCGTCATTGTTGAGTCATTTCAGTTGTATCTGATTCTTTGTGATTCCATTTAGGAGTCACAAAACCCATTTAGGGTTTTCTTGTCTGAGAGATTGCAAAGGTGAAATCAACAGGCCTTGGCAATAGATTGGATATGGGGGCGGAGGTGAGGTAGTAAAGAGCGGAAAATAACATCTAGATTGAGATCCTAGGGGATTGGAAGGATAGTGTTGCCCTAGACTGTAGGTTCCTAAAGTGGGCAATACAGACCCCTGGGGGGCACTAGACCAATCGAGGGGCTGTAGTAGCCTCTGGTACAATCGGGGACATTGAATAAAAATAAGGGGATGGTAGCAAAAGGAAAGAGAATTTGGAAAAACCATTCATACATATTTCATCTGTTGTGTAACAGAGTTAAAGTCATAGTGATTACATTATTTTCCAAATAAACACACAAAATGCAAGTTATAACTGATCAGTGGTCAAGTCTACTGAGAAGTCTTAACAAGCAAGTGTAGACAAGCAAACGTGTTGTGCGTTGTCAGAAAGTCCAGCATATGTAGACAGAAATATATGGGTGTAATGACTTGCTTACAATAAAATACTGAACAATACAAAGCAATATTGCATCATCAAAATTTCAATGCAGAAAAAAACAAATTTATAATAAATTATCAATTTTAAGATGAATCATTTAAAAATATATATTTTATATTTTTTTAAATGAGGCAAATTTCAAAAAACCATTAAATGGTTAAAGAAAGTAGATTTCCAGGGAGGTGCTGGGTAATTTTTTTGAAAAGGGGGCAGTAGGCCAAATAAGTTTGAGAACCTCTGCCTTAGACACTGATTAAAAAAAAGTTTGAAAAGAGGGAGGCTTTAGGGGAAAAATACTGAGTTCCATATTAGACATCTAGTTTGAGAAGTCTGAAAGGCAATTGGAGATATAAGGCTAAAGATAAGCAGTAAGGTTAGGGCAAGATAGTAGATAAGGCAATGATTTGCGTATAGGAGGTACTTAGAAAATGTTTGCTAGATTATATTAGATTGAAGGTTGATGTTTTCTTACCAACTTCTTGCTTATATTTAGTTTCATCTCATTGTTAACCATTTGGTCCTTTCCATTCTAAAGATTATTCATCTTTCATTCATTATTTCTTCCTTCCTTTCCTTCCTTTCCTTCCTTTCCTTCCTTTCCTTCCTTTCCTTCCTTTCCTTCCTTTCCTTCCTTTCCTTCCTTTCCTTCCTTTCCTTCCTTTCCTTCCTTCTTTCCTTCCTTCCTTATCTCTCCCTCTCTCTCTCTCTCCCTCTCTCTCTCCGTATATATATATATGTATATGTCCATGTACATGTATATGTATATATTGGGATTTACAAGCTAGATTTCTTTCTTAGGACCATGCCTTTAACCCTAATCACTCAGGCTCTCACTGATTGACTAACAATAGGTCCCAGGCCAAACCCTGTTTAGTCATTGTTTGGGCCCTGATTGATTCACAATTCTTGTTTTGGCCAGAAACCCTGAGGGTCTTCCTTTCCCAGTCTGAATGTTTTGAATTTTTTTTCTTCTGGACTGGGTTAAGGAGCTCGTTCTTTGCCTTATTTTTTTTTAACCTAGCCTTAATCATTGAATGGGTGTTGCCTCAGTCAAACTGAGACCTGCTGAAAACCTTAGCTTCAAAAGGCCAAGGTCTTCCACCACATCAGGGTCCTTCTCGTGAGTCTGGTAATTTTGCACAGCCCTCTCTCACTTAAATCTAATTCACTTGCATGTCATGGACCTCCATCATCTCATGGTTATCTTTAATAACAAAGGACAAACAATAACAATGAAGAATGAATGAACAAATCCCCAAAAGAGGTCCCAATATACCCTAGAGTGGAACTAAACTGGCGGGCATGGTCCTTGGTTTGAATGCATAGGGCCTAGAAGCTTGTGCAACTGGCACATACATGTCCAGGACAAATCAAGTATTCTCCATGAGCTGGGCCTCTTAGAGTGAAGGAGGCATTTTAAGAAGAAAAACAACCATTAATTAATTATGCACTAGGCACTCTGCTGTTTTTTTTTTTTTACAAATATCCCATTTGATCTTCACAATAACCCTGGGAGATATTATTATTGACATTTTACTGTTGAAGAAACTGAGTCGGAGGAAACAGGCGAAGTAACCTGATCAAACATAGGCAAAGTAACCTGTTCTTTCAAGGTCTTTGGTTGGAAGGACCCTTGCTGGGGTAGATAAAATCATAAAATTTTAGAATTTTAAAAGCCTTTAGAGGTATTTTAGTCTAACCCCCATATATATATAATATTAGTGGCTTATATAAAGTAATATAGCTAGCTGAAAGAGCTAAAATTAGAATATAAACATCTCAGCTTCTAATCTGATACTCTTTCTACTACCCCAGGTAGCTGTTACAGAACTGCATATACTCTTCAATATTTTGCCTATATGAATACCACGAGAAGGTTCAGGTCACCAACGAGAAGTATTTTTGGAGCCTCCAGAATCCTGCTGTGATTATGGCCTGGAAGCAGTATTAGAGTATTTCTTCTGTTTTGGAAAATTAAGAATCCCTATTGAGATAGAAATTGAAGAGACCCAGACCTTGCCCTTGAAAGTCAAACATATTTTCCATAGCAGAATTAGCTCATTAGTAAATGTCCCTCAATCAAATAAGTGTGTATTAAGCATCTCCTATGGAGATATAAAGACGAAAATGAAATAGGTCCTAAGGGGCTTATAATTAAGGCAGACAACATGTGTATCGGAATGTGTTAAAATACAAAATAAATATATAAATACAATGTAATGAGGAGGGAGAATGGAGAGAGAAGAAGATAGTTAGCTGCTGGATGGATCAAGAAAAGCCTTACTTAGAGAAGGTGGAGCTTAAAGCAGGCCTTTAAAGCAATTAAGTTTTCCGAAAGGTGGTAATGAGGAAAAGAGTACTTTCCAGGCATTAGAGATTGCCTGGGCAACTGGATACGGCAGATGAAATATCATGCCTGAGGAAAAGCAAGAAAGTCAGTATGTCTGGAGTATAAAGTTATGGCAAGGAGTATTATATTAAGCAATAAGCATTTTTAAGCACCTCACTGTGCTATGAGATGGGGCCACAAAGACAAGAAGACAATCCCTACCCTCACGGAGTGTATGGGGGAAGCAACAAAGACATAGATAAGTATATAAATAATAAACATAAAAAGATTGTATACAAAGTTTGAGAATATAATAAATCTAGAAAGGTAAATTGATTGGAGCAAAGTTGGGAAAATTAGAAATGCCAATCAGAGGAGTGGATGCTAAAGGTAAACCACTGGTGTTTATTGAGTAAGTTGAGTGACATAATTAGACTTAAAACTTAAGGAAAACCACTTTGACAGCTGTGTGAAGAACAGATTGGAGAGGAAATAATCTGGAAACAAAAAGACCAATTAGGAAGCTATTGCAACAGTCCAAATGAGAGGTGATAAGAACTAAGGTGGTGGCCATCTGAGTACAGAAAAAGGTACAAATGAGAGGCATATGTAGACAGAATAGATAAGACCTGAGGGAGGGCAAGGTTGTGAACCTGGGTGACATTAAGGATGCTATTACCCTTAATAGAAATAGGGAAGTTTAGAAGAGAGGGGGTTTTGGAGGAAAAGATGATGCATTAAGTTCAAGATGCTATAGGGCATCCAGGTTGAAACATACAATTAGCAGTCAGTGATGTAAGACTGGAGATCGAGAGAGAGATTGCACTAGATTTTGGAGTTTTGTAGGTATGGTAATTAAATTGAGGTCATTGATGAGGTCATCAAGAGACAAAAGAAGAATACCCAGATTAGAACCTTTGGGTACACCTAACATGTACTCTGAGTTCCAATGTTTACAAATATAAGCTTAGATGCTAGGATAAATGCTATATGCTATCTAAGCCATTTATTGCTGTCTGTTGAATGAATGCCTCCCATCCCGAGTCTACAAGCAGATAAATGCTGCCCGTCATTGAAGCTGAGAATGAGAGGTTTAGATTACTTCACAAAGGCTCTATTGGGGTGATAACTAGACAGTAGGCATAAGAAGGCAACAAGGCTTAAAGAAACTAATGTCAGAGCAATCACAGGGCTGTAACCCAATGGGAAGATATGATCTGAGAGTAATAAGCCAAAGGAATAGTTCACAGATGAGACCAATAATCAAAGGAAATGGCAGGCAAGCAGAAGAAAGGAGTCATACTGTTCGTTATCATAAGTCAGGGGAAAGCTGTAGAATTCCACTTAGAAAAATCTAAAGAAGGCACCAGAAACCAGGGGAGAAGACCTTCACATTGAAGTGAAATTCTGCTCCAGTGAGGATCTTGACAAGTGCTTCCTATTAGGGGGTGTCAATTCAGAGTTTCCAACTAAGAGCAGGCAAGTGAATGTACCTAACTGGAATCTGGCTTTCAGGATGTTCTTAAAAAATTAACTAAGGGATCCTCTGACCCCAATTCATCATCCAAAATGGAGCTGAGTGTCTTTAACATGCTCATGAAAGCAGTCTTGTGCTTATTTTTCTCAGAAGCTAAACTTTGCCAAGTATAAATATGCCACCTGGGAAGAGGAGCTTCTAAAATGACAAATGTTGGAAGGGCTATGGGAAAACAGGCACATGAATGCATTGTTGGTAGAGCTGTGAATTGGTTTGTAGTTTTGGAAAACAATTGAGAACTATGGTCCCAAAGTTAATAAATTGTGCATATCTTCCTTTGACCACTACTAGGTCTAGGCCCCTAAGGAAAAAGAATTTACATATGCAAAATATTTACCTTTTGTGATGACAAAAAACTGTTTACTAAAGAGGTACGCATCAATTGGGAGATGGATGTACAAATTATGGCAGGTATATGAACTATTATGCTATAAGAAATGATGAAAGTTGATTTCAGAGGAACCTGGGAAAACTCGCATGAACTTGTATGACTTGAATAAAGTGACCAGAACCAGGAAAACAATTAATACAATAATACCAACTTTATAAAAAAGACTAACTTTAAAAGAATTAAGAACTCTCATCAGTGCAATGAACAATTCCTGATTCCACAGTATACATGATGAAGCATGCTATTTCCTAATAGGTGATAAGCTAAATAAGCAGAATGAGGCATTTTTTACCTGGAAAGATTTACATGAATTGATGATGCAAAGTAAAATCAGCAGATCCAAGAGAACATTTTACACAGTAACAGCAACATTGTGTGAGATGATTGACTATGAATTACTTAGCTCTTCTCAGCAATATAACGAACCAAGACAATTCCAAAGGACTCAAGATGGAAAATGCTACCCACCTCCAGAGAAAGAATTGTTGGAGTCTGAATGTAGATCAAAGCATACTATTTTCACCATTTTTCTATGTGGGTTTTTTTTTCCTTTTGGTCTATTTCTTGGCCATCTCAATTAAATTACCAAAGAAGAAACTATGAATACTCAGGTACCACCTCTGCTACTATTTTATGTGCCATTAAGATAAATAGACAACTATCTTAAATATTAATTGGTTCTCCTATGATGCAATCCACACATCCACCACACAAATTATACTATTTGTGAACTACACACGTACATCACTAGACTCTCTATTCCTGTGCCCTGCTGACTTCTGTAACAGCCACAGATGAAAGACTACGTCATAGAGCTCTGGATCATAGTAATAAAAATGGCTAGCATTTATATGGTGCTTTAAGGTTTGCAAAGGACTTTAACAGGTATTAATTAATTTGATTATAACAAAAACACATTGAGATAGGTGCTATTATTATCTCCATTTTACAGATGAGGAAACTGAGGCTGAGAAAGATTATGTGACCTGCCTGTGGTCACACAGCTAGTAAGTTCCTGAGACAAGATTTAAACTCAGGTTTTTCTAACTCCAAGTCCAGCTTTCTATCTACTATACCATGTGGCTGCCTCTAAATAAGTCTCAAAATTTTGCTCAACTGGACATATAATAGCTATGAAGGACAGGTAGGCCAAAGACAGATGAGATGATGAATATATAACCAAGTAAGGCAACATACCAAAAAACAAAAGCAGCAGACTTTGCTAATGAGTGTGAGTCCATACATGTGATTATCCCCCTAATGTGGTCCTGACACCTTTGTCTCTTGCTTTTAAGTTAGAGTTGGTGTCCACATAATCCAATACACATGGTAACAGCTAAATTAACCAGAAGACAGACTTCTGTGGGGCAGCAAGGTGGCACCATAGTGCATAGAATTCAGAGTTAGGAAGACTTAACTTCCTGAATTCAAATCTGACCAAAAAAAGGTTATATTCAAATTCTACTCATGTTTCATTTCCTTATGATCCACTGTTTCCCTTAGCCCATATTTTTCCTATTGCTTCTCATCCTGGCACCTAGTAGGCACTTAAATGTTTATTAATTGATCCCCTTAGGGACTGGGAACTCAACATATATTCTGCCAAGTCTTATTACTAAGAATGTGTGTATGTGTGTGTGTTTGTGAAATTTGTTGAAGGAAAGAATGAGAGGTGAGAATACAGTCTAAAGAAAAATATCAGGAAGTTCTTATTCCTCTTTTCTCTCTCTTTGCACTTGCTGTGTTTAGGAGAAAACAGAAAAGTTGCCACAGAAGAGTTGACCTTACAAAAGAAATCTGCTTAAATACAACTAGAACAGTGTTTATGGGAGCACTTGTTTTTGAAAAACTTAAAGGGGCAGCAATGTAGTAACCACAACCTCTTGCCTCCTCAATCCCTTGCATCACCACCACTTCACCCTACATGCAAACTCCTATGAACAAAAGAGGCCGGTTCTCTGTATCTTTCCTTGACCACAGGATGATGGTTAAACACTGGCATCTAGCCCTGTTCCTACTGATCATGGCCCTGGAGGGCAGCCTAGTCAAAGCCAAGAATAAAATAAGATCAAGAAAATATTACCAGGCTGTCCTGGAGACAAAGGACTTTTTCCCCAGTCACTGATACTTGCTATGGAAGAATACAATAATGCCAACAAAGACAATTACATCACCCATATCCTACAAGCCCAGGGAAAGGTCAGTCTACAGTCCTTATAAGATTAACAGAGCCATTACAGAAAGGATAGGGAGGTATCTTCATCAACCAATAACTGTTGGCTCACAGAAAGGTTCAAATTATGGCTACACACAAGGAAGAAACAATTTGATATGCTTAGCTTAGAGAAACAGGATCTATTTTTTCTTATTTTATTTTGGTTTGGTTTGGGGTTTTTTGTTTTTGTTTTTAATACAGTCCAGAAAATTGAAGGTTTAAAATGATGATCAGGGCGGAGCCAAGATGGCGGCCGGGAAGCAGTGACTGGCGTGAGCTCCCCACCAAGTTCCTCCAAAAACCTATAAAACAATGGCTCTGAACCAATT
>CM053625.1:227115567-227148216 GCA_028646595.1 Phalanger gymnotis | reverse complement strand
GATGGAGGGAAGGGCAGACTGGGGAACAGGGCAACCAGAATGTACGCCATCTTGGAGCGTGGGGGGGGAGGAAATGGGGAGAAAATTTGTAATTCAAACGCCTGTGAAAATCAATGCTGAAAACCAAACATGTCAAAAATAAATTAAAAAAATAAAATAAAATAAAATGATGATCAGGCAATAGAAACCAAATGGGAGGGCCCATGATAGATCAGGCCCTGGGAGAGAGAAATATTCCTAAACTTTATATTTCATTTGGCATAAGTTCTGGTAAATATTTACATACTTCTCTGTAGTCATTATATTTGTCATGTCTTATAGTAAAGTAATATGACTTTACAGTCATGTACCATAATTTATTTAGCCATTCCACCATGTCTGGTGGATGTTTAAATTGTTTCTAGTTATTTGCTACCACAAAAAGTGAAGCTAAAATATTTTGGTGTATATGGGGCCTTTCTTTTTATCAATGATCTCCTTGGGGGTGCATGTCTAATAGTTCAATCTCCAGTTCAAAGAATATGAACCTAGTCATTTATTATTTTAATAATTCCAAATTACTTTCTAAAAATGGTTGTATTAATTCACAAGTTCCACCAACAATGCATTAGTATGCCTATCCTTACTTTTTTACTGACAGTCTAACTATACTGGGTTCTCATGCAGGTCCCCCCAAGAAGATAATTCTTAACCTACACATTTTTTCCTCACTCTCATGGACTCTTTCCTTTGTCTATTATCAACCCTTTTCCACCTGATTCTGGAGTCATAGATTCAAACTGTAGCTATAAATTTTTGTATTTGGGGAAAATTAAGTTGGGAGAGGGAACAAAGAGTGGTGCACAGAAAAGTTCACATGAAAATTCAGGTGCACCAGAAAAAGGTTGTATGGGCAATACAGCCTCTGTATCTACATGGGTCAGGGTAAACACAGGCCTTCAGAGAACGGAGTTGTAAGGTTAATGGGGAATAAGATCTTCCCTGCCTATCAATAGGCCTCATGTGGAGCCTATTAAAGGAAGCTTACTTGCTTGTAGGAAGGCTTACACACCTTTTGTTAATTTCTGATTAAGCACTGAGCCTATTAGCTAAAAGAGTATATATTGTGAGAGATGAGCTTTTGCTTTAAGGGCTCACTTATGAAAAAGTTGTTGTGATTCCCTGGTCGAGACTCTGAGTAGCCATCTGTTCAGAGCTCCCCAGCTCCTCAGAGGTAAAAGCTCTCTCAATTCAGTGGTGGATGTAAAGCTTTGTTTCAGGCAAGAAAGCCCTGTGTGTTGGTCTTTATTTCTCTTCTCTGTATATTTTCTGTTTAATTAAAGAAGATCATTGACCCCATTTTAAGTTACTTTTCTAGTAAAGCAGATAAAAGAACCTGTACTAGCAGCCATCCTGGGTGTGCCAGTGTAGTTATTGTTACCAGGAGTCAAGATGACTAGACACTAAAAGAAATGGTCACACTGTGTGGTATAGGCTGAAGGAAGACTATAAGGTGAGGTTCTTGGGTGACATTCATTATATTGGGAATCATGTTGCTCTCACCTTTGCCTCTCCCCAACCCCAGATGTTAACACCTGAAGGCAATGCCCCAGTTGCCCCATGCTAGTCACAGTTTTATACAGAATCATAGGGTGCATAATTAAAAAGGAATCTTAGAGATCCTCCAGTTCTACCCTCTCATTCTATAGAGGAAGAAAATGCAGTCCAGAGTGGTTAGATACTTTGCCTAAAGCCTCATAAGAGATCATTAGCACATCATGAATCTGAATCCAAGTCTTTTAAGATGCCAAATCCTTTCCGCTATACCATCCACTATATGGAAAAGAACAGAGGTTGCCATTTCCCCCCCTTCTCTGAGACACACACATAACTTTCCCCCATGTTTTCTAAGTATTTTTACTAATAGAAACTATAGTGATCAGATAAGAATTCAAGCCATCCATCCTATTTGCTGAGGTTCACTGGAAGTAGAGTCAATTCACTAATAATCCCCATAACTGCTTAAACCAAAACTCTACATGTATTGTATTCTTGTGTTAGAACATAAGCTTCTTGAGATTGTCTCCCTGTCCTCAGCAACTAGTACATAGTAAATGCTTAAAAGATTCAAGTTAATTGATCAACTTTCAGTCTCAGTGAAACAATGGTTTACAGAGTTAAGAATTGGAATTTCTCTCCACTTAGCAGATAAAAGGGTAAGGTGACAGGTGTCCAAATTTTCCAGAAGGAAATAGATGCAGATCAAGTACCGGGGGTAGCTAGGTGGTGGATAGACTGCCAGACCTGTAGTCAGGAAAGCCTGCGTTCAAATCTGGCCTGGCTGTGTGACCCTGGGCAGGTCACTTAACCTCTGTTCACTTCGGTTTCCCCATCTATAAAATGGGGATAATAGTAACACCTACCTTCCAAGGCTGCTATGAGGGTAAGATGAGATAATAATTGTAAAATTGTAAAAAAGGCCTATCACAATGCCTGACACATAGTAAGTGCTATATAAATGCTATTTTTATTACTGTTATTATGCATTCAACCAATAAACAACACAATCATAACAATGAAAAGCATTTTTTACATGATATGGATTGACTCCGGGCCTCTCACCAAATGAGTACCTAGGCTGCCATGAGAACTACTGAAGATTTTCCTACAGAACTCAACAATTCTGCAGTTTTACTATAAAATATGCTTGTGTATTTTGCATTCATCCAAAGCTAGGGGCGAGTGATATTGTTTAAATATCGAATTTGAAAACTACTATTTACAGATCACAAGAGGTATGTATTACCTAACTATTGCTGAGATTGGATGGACCATTTGGAAAAATCCTACTACTGATCCTTTACAGTGTCCCCTTCCAAAAAATCCAAAGAAGGAAAAGGTACAGGATTGGAACCATCTAGGAAATGACTCAAGTTATTAAAGAGGTCACTGTTGTAGCTGGGTGGTTTTTAAAATGGCTAGTTCATTTTTGAAGGAGAATTTTTATAGTTGTTTGGATTCAGTTTTAAATCCTCCTTCAGGACCCCATCATGGCAGAGGAATGACTTGACTCTCAAAGACTATCTCAGAGGAGATCAAGTTCTGGAAGGTCTGCTCATGTTAAAAAGCTCTGGCTTATTGGCCCAGAGTCTGTTGTCTGAGGACTAGCCCAGCTAAGCTCACAAAGCTTCTTCGGAAAGTTGGCTCCAGGCTGATAACATTTGTAGCCCTAATAATTTTCCAAGACCATCTACTAACATATAGGGTGAGATAAGTAGGGGCTGAAACCTGTTTCAGCGAACAAAAGACTCACATAGAGATGAATCGCGGATCTTTGATATGAATCAAAATAATGAGTTCCAGAACTGAATGCAGTACCCCAGATGAGTAAGGCCTAAAAGGGAAGAACCCAGAGGGACTATTCCATTTTTTAAATCCCTTTTTTTAGCAGCTCAAGATCACATTTGCCTTGCTGGCTGTGGCGACACATGGCTGACTCATACAGAGCTTACAGCCCATTAAAACCCCCAAAACTCTTTTAGACAATCTGCCAGCTAAGCATGCTTCCCCATCTTATACTTGGGAAGCTGATTTTTTTAACCCAAGTGTAGAACTCTACATTTATCTCCTGAATATCATCTAACTAGATTTATCCCAATGTTCTAATGGCCTCTCAGGGTATGTTTGGATCCTAATTCTGTCATCCAACATGTCGACTATCCTTCCTAGTTTAGTGTCTTTGTTTAGGTATAGCCAACTAATGAATCGACATTCTCCACTTCCCTGACTTGGTTTTCCCAATAGCTGCCAAAGGCCCTTTTTTCTTTTCTCTTCCTGCTGTCCCCAACTCCTTTTTCTTTTTTTTTCTTTTGCAGTTGCAGACAAGTTCCTTTGAGGTATTCACTATCCCTTGATTAAATAAGTACAGCCTTCTGGAGTGTATCTGCAGCAAAAGCAAGACATGTTCTTTCCTCCACATATCTGGAGTCACAGTGCCTTGGTTGCTTTACAAAAAGGAAGTCAATGATAAAGATGACACTAACAATCCATTTGGTCCATTTCTTCTCAACTGAGTATCCAAATGGTAAAGGAAAGAAAGGCTAGATTTAGAATCACAGGACAGACAGTGTGGGGAGATCTCAATACTTATACCAATGGTTGCGCAGTGAGCTGTAGCCCTGACAATGAAGGGTAACAGCAACAATGTAACAAGTTTGATTCATAGCGGGGCTTCATGACCAGAAGATGGGTATTTGTTTGAGCTCAGAAAATACCTGGTGCTAGTCAAACCAATACAGGAATTATGTGATTTTGCCAAAGGATGAGATCAGCCAGAGGGTGAGAGCAAAGGGTCGTTGTTATGCCAAGCTTAGGGCACAGCTTACTTGCTGGCCCTTAGCTCTGGAAAGCAAAGGTGTCTCCTAATATTTTGACACTGGCTTAAATCCCCATCCACCAGCCCACCAATACCTTTCTGCCTTGGCATTAATAAACTCATTTTTAACCTTCTCTTCCTGAGTTTTGGCTCTTTAATCAAGGAAAAACCCTGAACATAAAATTTTCCTTTTTAACAAAAGCTTCTGACACTCCCTCTTAAATCTAGGATACTGGGCTTATTAGACATAATAATTTCTAGCATTTATATAGTGCTTTGGGGCAGTGGATATCACACTAACACTGGAGTCAGGAAGACCTGAGTCCAAATCCAGTCTCAGATACCTACTGTGTGACCCTGGGCAAGTCACTTAACTCTGTTTGGACCAATTTCTTCATCTCTGTAAAATGAGCTAGAGAAGGAAATAGCAGACTACTCCAGTATTTCTGCCAAGAAAATCCCAAATGGGGTCAAGAATAGTTGGAAAGAGGGGGCAGAGCCAAGATGGAGGCAGGAAAGCAGGGACTTGCTTAAGCTCCCCTCAAATCCCTCCAAACACTTGTAGAACATGGCTCTGAAAAAATTCTAGAGCTGCAGAACCCATGAAATAGCAGAGGGAAGCAGATCTCCAGCACAGGAGAGCCTGGATGGTTGCTGGGAAGGGTCTATCACATGGTACTGAGAGTGGAGGGCAGCCCAGCATGGGCCATGCCGGGACAGACCAGATGGGGAGTCAGCCAGCCAGAAGAGGCCTTGGAGCCATGAAACAGTGAGCTGTGGCAGTTACCACACTTCTCAACCCACAAATGCCAAAGAGCAGGTTAGGGGGAAACTGCAGGATCAAGTTCAGAATGGTTCAGCTGCCAGCTCTGGGGGTAGAGGAGGTCATGCAGCAGGGGTGGTAGCAGCATCAGGAAGCTCCTGAGGCTGCCTCCAGAGTGCTAGCGTCAGCAGCTTCCTGAGTCCCCAGATCACATGGTGGGAGGAATCTAACAGCAGGTCAGAGCGGGAATGCAAGGAGCACTTTGTGGGCACAAAGGCAGATTCTCTTGCTGTGCCCTGCTTGGATCTGAATTGTGGTCCTGGTTGGCAGTTCTTGGGGGAGGAGGAGCGCTGCTGTGACAGAGCCTGGGGGGACGGTGGAGTAGAAGTAGCTCTGAAAACAGCAGTGCTTGGGCCCTAAAGCTTGGGACAAAGTACTCTCTACTCTACAAGCAGTCATATCCTGATAAAAAGCTCAAGGGCTGGGAACATGAAAGGGCAGTGAAAATAAACTCAGACTCAAACTCAACTAAAACTCTAGATTCCTTTTATGGTAACAAAGAAGATCAAATCATACAGCCAGAAGAAGTCAACAAAGTCAAAGAGCCTACATCAAAAGCCTCCAAGAAAGATATGAATTGGGCTCAGGCTATGGAAGAGCTCAAAAAGCATTTGGAAAAACAAGTAAGAGAAGTAGAGGAAAAATTGGGAAGAGAAATGAGAGTGATGCAAGAAAACCATGAAAAACAAGTCAATTACTTGCTAAAGGAGACCCAAAAAAATACTGAAGAAAATAACACTTTAAAGAATAGACTAACCCAAATGGCAAAAGAGCTCCAAAAAGCCAATGAGGATAAGAATGCCTTGAAAGGCAGAATTAGCCAAATGGAAAAGGAGGTCCAAAAGACCACTGAAGAAAATACCACCCTAAAAGTTAGATTGGAGCACATGGAAGCTAGTGACTTTATAAGAAACCAAGATATTATAAAACAGAACCAAAGAAATGAAAAAATGGAAGACAATGTGAAATATCTCACTGAAAAAACCTCTGACCTAGAAAATAGATCAGGAGACATAATTTAAAAATTATTGGACTACCTGAAAGCCATGATCAAAAAAAGAACCTAGACATCATCTTTCAAGAATGTATCAAGGAAAACTGCCCTCATATTCTAGAACCAGAGGGTAAAACAGAAACTGAAAGAATCTACTGATTACCTCTTGAAAAAGATTCCAAAAAGAAAACTCCTAGGAATATTGTCACCAAATTCCAGAGCTCTCAGGTCAAGGAGAAAATACTGCAAGCAGCCAGAAAGAAACAACTTGAATATTGTGGAAACACAATCAGAATAACCCAGGATCTAGCAGCTTCTACACTAAGAGATCAAAGGGCTTGGAATATGATATTCTGGAGGTCAAAGTAGCTAGGATTAAAACCAAGAATCACTTACCCAGCAAAACTGAGTATCATGCTCCAAGGTGATAAAAAAGGGAGGATGACAGAAGGGAGGGCAGATAGGGGGGAGGAGGTAATCAAAAGCAAACACATTTGAAAAGGGACAGGGTCAAGGGGGAAAATTGAATAAAGGGGGACAAGATAGGAAATATAGTTAGCCTTTCACAACATGAGCATTGTGGAAGTGTTTTGCATAATGATACATATGTGATCTATGTTGAATTGCTTGCCTGCCTAGGGAGGGTGGGTGGGAAGGGAAGAGGGGAGAGAATTTGGAACTCAAAGTTTTAAAAGCAGATGCTTAAAAAAATTATTTTTTGCATACATCTGGGAAACAAGATATATAGGGAATGGGGCATAGAAATCTATCCTACCCTACAAGAAAGTAAGGTGAAAGGGAATGGGGTGAAAGAGGGGTGGGCTGACTGGGGAACGAAGCAATCAGAATATATGACATCTTGGAATGGGGGGGAAGATAGAAATGGGGAGAAAATTTGTAACTCAAAATCTTATGGAAATCAATGTTGAAAACTAAAATATTAAATAAAATATATACAGGAGAAAAAAAGAATAGTTGGAAACAACTAAATAACAGCAAGTTTTGATTCTAATATTCAATTCTACTTCTGGGGGCATGGACTTGTATGGTCAGACCTGCCTTTTTCAGCTCTCTAGAATCTGCTTTTCCATCCCTTTGGTCATAGAGTTCAGGAGTCTGGAGCTCAGGCAGTCCTTTTCACTTACTCCCAACTCCCACCCCCCACTAATTCTTTCTGTGAGATTTCTTATCCTAACTTGGCTAAGACCTGAAAAGGATCAAATGCCCATCAAAAGTGCCATTAGGAAAGTACTCTTCCTTTCCAAAGCTACTTTAAAAGGTGAGAGAGTCCATAGCATGGGCAAGTAAATATTTCTTGTCCATATTCCCAACATCCTCACCCCAATCTTGATTTTCCTTTGACCAAATCAAGTAGCCTGGAGGCTTTCAGAGATACATTTGTTCAGTTATCATTATTTTCCAGGTGAAGGTTTTCCATGCCTGTCCCTTCAAAAACCTTTCCCTGTTGCTTAAACCAGTCTTTTCTTATCTCCCTCTCAAGTTACCTCTTTACTGAATCCTCCGAAACAGATTTTGCTAGCTAGCCCTTTCTAGCCAGGACTGCCCTTGTTAAGGACGGGCCTGCTTCAGGGTGCTACCCTGTTAGTTCAGGTTCAGTGTTGAAAAGAAATAAGGCACTCATAGGTCACTAAACAGTTAACAAAAGGAGGTTTACTTAGGTATAGAATTTTGGAAAAGGGTATATAACAAGGATGCTAGAGCACTTAGCTTACACAGATGCAGACCCTCTCTTACCCACCTTGTCTCTATATGAAAATGTGTCTGGTCAGCAGGACAGGGTGCAGAACTCTAGTGGTTCTGGAACATCTGCCAAATATGAAAGGCCCAGACTCTACATGGGTAGATCTTTTTATGCTCTTACATAACCAGGTATGTTCAATACAGTCAGAGGCAACTAGGCAGCTAAATCAAGAGAGGTCCTACTCTAGTCAAGTACCGTGGACAGCTTTATCTCTTTCTGGAGAAAAGCTAGCCCAACTCCATTGTGGGGGGGGTGGTACTAGCTCCCAGTGAATGTTTAGGGAGCAGTTAGAATGGCTGTTTCTTAGTGGCTGACTAGGTGTTACTCTTACTGCACCTTTGATGTAGAATTTGCCTTTTAATATTGTTAGACAGATAATACACAGGAGGCACTGAAGGCTCGGACTCCAGCTTCTAACAGGTTTGCTCTTGATCTGGTCAGACATGAAAGATAGCTTCAAAAGGGTTAATAATAAGTTTTATTCTAGTCTAGTTTTCTCTAACACGGTGTCATTGATAATGGAAGCACTACAAACTCCTACAGTATTCCCTAATCACCCTTCTCAGAGGGGCCTATGAGAAGGGGTGGCAACTACCCCTACATCTCGATGGGGCCAGTCAAGGTGGGCACGACTTGTGCATTCAATCCTAAAGGGTTCCCTTAAATTCCCTCAAGACTCAAAGGGGGCCGGTTGAGGCAAACACAGATTCCTTGCTCCCAAGCCTTGATGGGGGCCAATTCAAGGCATACACAGCATCCCAGCTCGTGCATTCAACCATAAAGAATACCCAACTCACTGACCACTGACCACCTGTTTTATAGGGCATCAGACCAGCAATAGCCTCACAAGTTTACATCACTTCATCCCTATATCTCACTGCGCAGTGGCAATGGATGTTTACAATTCCGGCACACATTTCTATTATTTATCCTTATATAATGCTGCACAAGCATGGTGGAGATGTTTTGAACCATGATCCTGGGAACTCATATCTAATACCTGAGAAACAGGGATTGTTATGGCCACGGATTCTGGGAAACCGAGGTTGTTATGGCCATAGATCCTAGGAAATGGAACTCTAAGAAATAATAACAAAAATCCACTTTACACATGCTAAAATCCACCTTCCTTACACTAAAATTCACCTTACTTACAAGTATATTCCCATGAATAGGGGGTATGGCAAACAATATTCAATACCATCCTACAACTGGGTATTACTCTTTTCATTGTGTTCCTGGGGAAAAAAAAATGGCCGTTTCCAAATGTAGACTGTTTTTCAACCTCAACCCTATTCACGACTGCTCCTAAAGTAATCCCTTTTGGCCCCTTCAGCCATGCCTGTGGGATTGCTTTCCGTTTTACCCCACCTCCCCAATATTTCTCCTGCCTGGGTGAGTAAATATAAAATAAAGACAACATATTTTTGTGTGGGGGAGGAACTACCAACTGGGGTGGGAGTGGGGAGTCCTCATGTCGATTTTTGAAGAAAAATAGAAATCCTACAAGGCAGAGATGAAGACAGACTACAAAGACACAGAGACAGACTGTTTCATGTGGTGGGTGAACAGCAACCAAGCTTGAATATAGAGTTACGAAAAGGAGTTATGTATATGACAGTCAGCTTTAAAGTTAAGTAGAAGCCAGATTGCAAAGGCCAAATGAATTGGAGGCCTGAATTTAGGGCAGCTGATATTTGCTCACCATCCTGTTCACAGAGCCTTGCTCTCTGCATGCAGCCCTTGGCCCATCTGTGGTAACTGTAACCAGAGGGAGGCAAGTGGCTGCCTTTGACTCATGCAAAGACAGAGATGCTGGGATTACTTGACAAAGATTCTGGTAACTTGATAATAGACAATAATTACAAGGGCATAAAAATACCGGATGTAAGTGCAAAGCAGACAACGGTAACCACATGAGAAAGAATGACCTGAGAACACTGGACAAGGGAATAAGTAACAAGAAGTACATGTAAGTCACAGAAGAAAGGGGAATACTATTACTAGAGTTCAGGAGAAAGCAACAATATTTCATAAAAATGAGCAGCAAAGGGAGAATCAGTAAGCAGAAGACTGAGGTCACCTTCATGAACACCAAGGCCAGGTTCTAGCCCAAGGCTGATCTTTGTATGTGCTTCCCTTGGATGTGGTATATCATAGCATCATGGATTTAGAGGCTGTCTTGTCAAAGGGTTCTTAATATTATATGTCTATTATATCATATGTTATAATGAGAGAGAAAGAGAGAGAGAGAGAGAAAGAAAGAGAGAGAGAGAGATTTCAGTATAATTGAGGCAGCAAGTAGACAGAGTACTGGTCTGGAGTCAGAGAGACCTGAGTTCAAATCCAACGTCAGACACTTACCAGCTGGGCAAGTTACTTAACCTCTGTTTGCCTTGGTTTACTTATCTGCAAAATGGGGATAATAACAACACCTAACTTCTAGGGTTGTTGTGAGGAACAAATAAGATTATAATCATAAAGTTCTTAGCCTGGCACATAGTAAGTGCTATATAAATGTTAGCTGTAATTATTATTATTCCTTTATATTCCTTTATTTCATGCATTTTAAAGCTTTTTTTGAGAAGAGGTCCATAGACTTTACTGGAGTATCCCTGATCTAGTTTATATTCCTCCTTTTACAGTTAAGAAAACAGGGGCTCAGAGACCTTGAGAATGACTTACTCAAGATCACCCAGGTCCTCAGTGGCAAGGTAGGATACGAACCCCTATCCACCAGGACTAAAAAGCCAGGGCCCTTTCAACTGTTCCACTCTGTCTCCAGAGTCTCCAGATGAGAGCAAGGCTATAAATGAATTTGCCTGGAAAATGAGAGCAAGGAGGTTAAAAACTGAAGCATTCGTTATACTCTAGGAGATAGTTGTCCACTGTGGATATGATTGGAAAGTCAAGGGAAGGAGCACTGGAGAAACAAACACAGCTGGTGGAAAAAGGAGGATCTGGAGTAGAGGGAAAGAATCATTTAATGGTTATGTTAGAAATCTGCTGCAGTTTGAGAACACAACCTGATTGTCTTGTTGGTTATTAGCATCACACTGCTTGTGTTACTTGAGGATTTTATTAACACTTTGAATAATCCATACATTATTCTTTATATAGTCTCATGTGTAAACTACAAACTTTAGAGAACTACATAAATGCTAGCTTTTAATAGCAGTAATAGTAGTAATAATAAAGTAGCAGACAGATTGTAGCAGATTTCCAAAGAGGAGAAAAGCTTTTTTTTCTTTTTTTTTGCCAGACTGGGACATGATTTAAACTGAAGAGTATGGTGGGTTCTTGGCACAAAATAGAACACGCCATTTTTATTAGCACAGTCACCATAACAAAAAGAATAGTAAATCTTTAATGAAGTGGGAAAGAAAATGCAAGATAATAACAATAACAGCTAACTTTATTAAAATGCTTTAAAGTTAGCAATATTATTTGAGCCTTACAACCACCCTATGAAATAGATAGTATTGTTATGGTCATTTTACAGATAAGAACCAGGTTGAGAGCTATGAAGTGACTTGCCAGGGTCATAAATATGTGAGCTTACATTCAAACCCAGTTCTTCATGAATCAAAGTCTATTGCTTCATCTAAGCCCCATGATGCCTCTGTTGATAATGCAGAGCCAATGAGCTTAGCTTCTTACTGACTACAAGTTAATATGTGAATGGGGAAAGATGCTTTCAAATTGATTGTGTCATCTTACTGCAGCTTCACTAAAAAAAATCATTTCAGTTTCATTGGCTTAACTGAGGATGAGTCCTTTTCTAGATAATTATAGATCTTTTCCTGAGAAAGCAGAGTTAGTGTCATAACGAATCCCCCATCCCCCTGTTTCCTTTTTTATTCAGACTATAAACCAGGCTATTTTTCAGAACAGATAAACAGTATTGCTAAAGAGATGTTTTTGAAAAGGTGAGCCATCACCAAGAAATTATTCATAATCTTGCCATGACAGTCATGATGCAATTTTTAATTTTACTTTGGCCTGGAACTGTGGCCTGGTGTCTTATCTGAAGAAGTATCTTTTTGTGGTAAAGAATATGGAGGTTTTAGAATAAGTCTTAAAATCCCAGCAACAGAATAAATACTTGTGAGACCAAAGAGTAGATGCCAGTTGACAAAGACTGTTGTCCCCTATTTCAGTGACATAGAAATCATAGATTTAAATTTTCGTATCCCCCATACTTAGCATGTTGGCTAGCCCATACTAGGTACTTAATAAATGTTTATTGATCGACATGTGGCTGACGAATCATAGGATTTAAAAATTGAAAGGATCTTAGAGATTATCTAGGACAAACCCTTCATTTTACAGAGGTTTAGAAGATATGAGATAAGACTTACCAAATAGTCATAATGTAGCAAATAGGACACTGATAGCAACAAAGAGGAAAATAATTGTCTGAAGGATAAGAGAATCAGTTGGGAGGAGCTGCTTTTTTGTTGTTGTTCATTTGTTTCTAACTTGACCCCATTTGGCATTTTCTTGGCAAAGATGCTGGAGCAGTTTATCATTTCCTTCTCCAGCTCATTTTACAGATGAAGAAACTGAAGCAAACAGGGTTAAATTACTTACCCAGGGTCACTCAGCTGGTTAAATGTCTGAAATTGGATTTGAACTCAGGAAGATGAGTCTTCCTGACTCTAGGCCTTGTGCTCTATCCACTATCTCCCCTCCCCCAACCCAGCTGCCTTTTATGATTAGTCATTTCACTGTTAGGTGACAATAACACACTTTTTAGGAATTCTTAAAACTGTATGTATTTTTACTTCACCATTATGAGAAAATGTTAAGTGACCGAAAGGCAAGTAGACTGAGGATATTTTTCAAGAAAGGGTATTTTCCGTGGTTGGTATCCATTCATTTGCTCCATCTTTTACAGCCACTTCCACAGAACAACTTTGTAAACATATTTCACAATCATGACTTTTAATCATTCAGAAAAGATTCATCTATGATATACTGGATTCAAGTAGCAAAGTATATTTTAAAAAGAAAACTAAAGTAAAAGAACAGAAAGCAGAATTACAGTGAAAATAGTACTAGGTGTGGAGTTAGAGGTCCACTTCTGAGGAATATCATCTATACGACCTTGGGCAAATCATTTTAACCTCCTTTGGCCCTAGTTTCTTCATCCATAATATTTGGGGTTGCCTTAGATGGCCTCTGAGGTCCCTTCCAGCCCTAGATCTATGATCATAGTCTAACTACTGGGAGGGTCTTGGAAAAGTCATTTAAGTTCCCCCCACCTTAAGTAATGATGTTGGCCTCAATGGCCTCTTGGGTTTCTTTTGGCTAAAAGGGTTCTGAAAAGTTCCTTTAACCTGAAGATCTCCTTTCCCAATATTTTCTGATAACTAATACTGTGCTTACCAAAGTTACTTCTGTTCTCTAGCTATTCAACATTATCAGGTCTCTAGGTATCAGTTATAGCTCTATAAGGATGAGGTCTCACAGGAAAACTAGCCATAGAGGAAGGAGAAAGGTCACTCAGATTTCTATTCCTCTCTGGGATTGAAGTGGTTGAGCCCAGTCCTGACACTGTGGCTAATAATCAACACACATTCAGATTTGCTCTCATTTTTCATTTCCCCCATAATCTCAATATCTTCCTTGGTCAATATTTCTTTTATTTTTTCTTTTCCTTCTCTATCACAGACTCAATGAGAGCTCAAACTATAATTAAAGTCTTCATCAAGGCTGGGTCTGGTGGACCAGGAATGTAAAACCTTCCTGGAACATTCTCCCTCAACTCTACTTTTACTGACTTCCCTGGCTTTAAGTCCCAACCAAAACCCATCTTTTGCAGGAAGCATTTCTCAACTCCTCAATTCTATTGCCCTCCCTTGTTAATTATTCCCTATTTATCCTATATATAACTTGATTTGTATATATTTATTTGTATGTTGTCTCCCCTATTAGAAGGTAAGCTCCTTGAGGTTAGAGACTGTCTTTCCCAATTTTTGTGATTCCAATGCAGTGTAATACTTGGCACACAGTAGGTGCTTAATGTTGATTGATCTCTACTAGTGGGGAGTCTGAGTTTGGCAGATTGCTTGAGTTTGAAATACTTTGAGGTGGGTAGGATTTGGTACTCAACCCTAATTAAAATGATTCTAACTCTTCTTTCTCCTTGATTTGATTGTGTTTTGGGGCAGAAAGAAGAAGAGTTAGAGGACTTTAAATGATTCCAAAGTAGGAGAGCTCTTTTACTGTGTCTGGAACTAGCACTCAGGGAAGTTGGGAAGAGATATACAGAGACTGAGACGGCAGCAGCCATCCATCTCCATAGTACCTTATGCCACTTGCCAACATCCCCACTTTGGCCAAGTCCCAGAAGAGGAGACAAGCTCTAGTTCTGTGTTTCTTTGGCTGTAGGACTATGAAACTCTGGCAGAGAGCACCGCTTCTGGCCACAGTGGCGAATGCAGCAAAAGCCAAGAATATCTTGACAAATTACTGGGAAATCTTAAAGACAAAGAACTATGTACCACAGGCACTAAATTTTGCCATGAATAAATATAACCAGGCAAATAACCACGAAAACCTCTTCAAGGTGGTCAAGGTCATAAAAGCTAAATTGCCTCCTCCATATTCATTTCTGTTACCAAAGTAAAGATGAGAAGAACCTTTTTCTATTGATAATCATTGCCCCTTCCCACTCCCTCATCCCCAATAGTTTCCAATACACTCAACAAATCAATTGAGAGTTATATTCAAATAAAAAGAAACTTAATGGACTTGGCTTAGGAATAAAAATATAAAGTTCAGTTTATTTGATTTTTAAATTAAGAACTAGCAAAAGAAATCAACCTGAGGGTCGGGTTAGATCTGTCCCTAGTGGGGACAGTCCCTACTCTTTTACTAAAGAGAAGTTATGGGACCATACAGACTCCCTTAGAGACACTTCTGGACTAGATTCCATAGCCCACATTTCTTCCAAGAGCCTCAGAGCTTGGACCTACCATTTCCTTTAGTCCATTTACACTTCTTTCCTTTCCTTTTCAAGTTATTTTCTACACACATTCCTTATGAAAAGAAGTATCCGTTTCCAGATGTACCATTTCCTTGCTGTCTCTAAAACCATTCAATCAACAATCATTTGTTAAATACCTATGCCAGTCGCTGTGCTAAGTGCCAAGGGTACAAAGGTAAAAATGAAACACTTCTTTATATGTGTTTCTACTTTTAGAAACTATAAGGAAATTGTGATATAACTATGAAGCATGTCAATAAGATGCATTTTTATTTCAAAGAAATTGTAGAGAGATAGGCAGGAAGCAGTAGAGTAACCCTAAACTAGCCCTTCAGGTGGCTCACTATTGACTCAAAGATCAAATACAAATTCCTCTGTTTGGCATTCAAAACTCTTCACAACAATACAGAGTAAATGAGTTCTTTCATTGGGAGCAAGAAGTTGCTTAACCAAGAGAGAGTTTCACATCTCACCCAAGGGGAAATACCCCCAGGTCTTTACTATAGTATGCTGGGGATAAAAATTACCAGCTCCTTTACATATTGGCTTCTTCCCAATGTTCTCCCTCCAGAGTGCTGAAGAAAGGTAGGAAAGGCACATCTCTCTTGATACTAAAAGCCAGAAGGGCTTGGCTCTCTCTTCCCCCCCCCCCCCTTACCAACTCTGCATGTTCTCTATACAGGCTCAGAGCATTGAGTAATCAATCTCTATCAATGAGGGAAAGTCCCATACAATTGGCCCTTTGAGCTAAGGGCTATAAATTTACATATATTTTGTAGACACATATGTATATATTGTTTCCCCCTATAGAATGTAAGCTCCTTGAGGGTGAGAACTGTTCATTTTTGTCTTACACCTACAATTCCCACATAAGAATAAATACCCATTGATTTACTCTTCTGCTATGACACCGAACTCATTGCTTTCTTTCACTGTGAGCATATACCCTCAAATTCCCTTGAAATTTGCTCACCAGGAGGGGTGAAAGGTGAAAAAAATACAAGATGAAAGGTGCTGAAACCCTCCTAAGGAGATCTGCCAGAATGAAGAGCTTTACACCTCTCTCCAAGGGGCATCAAGCAGAGTACCGTAAAGTGAGCTCTGTTTAAGACTAACATGATTACTGGCTTCGACATGGGTATTGGATGATAGATGCACTTCATTTGGTTTGTGCTCCCTATCCCAACTCAGCTAGCACCTTCTGAAGTCATCTAAACTCTTTGTAACAGGATAGTAGACCAGAAACGACACATAACTTCCCTTCCTGAGTGCTCAAGACGATATATTAATTAATCAATTTGGGAATTTGTTCCTGAAAATATCAATTTCATTAATCTATTGTCTCTAAAATTCAACTCCCCTCTTTTTCTTTTAAATAGTGTTTCAATTACATGTAAAGACGATTTTTAGCATTCATTTTTTAATTAAATTTTGAATTCCAATTTTTTTCCTTCCATTGTTTCACTCATCCCTTCCTAAGATAGTAAACAATTTGATACAAGTTGTATATGTGCAGTCACAGAAAAACACATTTCCATATTAGTCATGTTGTAAAAGAAGAAACAGAACAAAAGATAAAAACTATTAAAAAATAAAGTGAAAATAATATGCTTCAATCTGCATTCAGACTTTATCAGTTCTTTCTCTAGATGTTTTTTCCCTTTTTTTGAAAACTTAGATATTTGCCTGTCTCAAGTCTTTCAGCATTTCTCCCACTTTTTATAGTTGACATATCTGTGACAGTGGTCTGATAATTACACTTGAAAGTTCTTTAAATACCTTGATATGACATTTGCCTGTGCCAAGAAATTTGAACTCTTTTAAGGGCAGGTTCTCCCTTACAATCTTATCACCTGTCTTGGGTTTAAATTCCATGCTAAACAAGTTTATGAGATGCAGCTTGGCATAATGGATAGAGAAAAATGACCTCAGAGTTGGGAAAAGTTGAACTCAAGTCCTATCTATGATGACTGGTCTATGTGACCCTGGGCAAATCACTTAAACTCTAGGCAACGCTAAGATTAAAAGGTGTTGACCTGCACCATAGAGGGTTTTTTCATTGGAAAGTTTCCTACAATCAATGCAGTCCTACGTCCAGTTCCTGATCCTCTTACTATTCAATCATATCTGACCCTTTGCGACCCCATTTGGGATTTTCTTGACAGATATACTGGAGTAGTTTGCCATTTCCTTTTCCAAGTCATTTTATAGATGAGGAAACTGAGGCAAGCAGGGTTAAGTGATTTGCCCAGGGTCACAACGTAGTGTCTGAGGCTAGATTTGAACTCAGGAAGATGTATTCCTGACTCCAGGCTCAATACTCTATCCAGTGTACCACCTAGTTGCCCTATCCCTCTTAACCATCCTTATTTCTATTATTGTTACAGTTTTAAAGACAGAACTCCTTGATATAGAAGGTAGCTGAAAATTAGGTGTTAAATAGTTCCATTTTTTTTCTTGGTCAGCTACTAAAATCAAACAGCTCTATGTGGATCTATACTAATTTTTTTAGATGCCTCCCTTTGTTTTCTCCTTACTGCCATGATTCAAAATTGTTTTGTTAAAATTTAACTTTTAAAAACCTTTTATTGGTGGCAAACCCAAGATACAGGAGAAAAGATAGTGATTCTCCTCAGCTCTTCCCCAAAGCCTTCTGAAATTCCTTTAAATAATGCCATAAAACAATTCCTGGAGCAGCAGAACTCACAAAAGGATGGAGTGAAATAAGCAGGAAAGGTCTGTTACACCTGAGTGAGAGTGGAGCACAGTTCAGTACTAGGCCATGCCAGCACAGGCTAGCCCCTAGAAAATAAGGAGGAGGCAATACGAAGGACTGAATGAGCACTGGCAGCAGCTGCTTCTGTAGCTCTAGCCCACAGACAGTGACAGGGCTGAACAAGTGATTAGAAAGAGATTACAGGGGCCTTTTTGCTGGCACTGGGGGAAGGACTCTGTTGCTTTGCCGATACTCAGATCTGGGTCACAGTCTTAGGTGGCAATCCTAGCATGAAGAGGAGCACTAGCACACCACAGTTTGTAGCCACAGTGGAGTAGGGACCCTTGTCACAGCTCCAGGGCAGAAAAGAGTGCTAGTGGTAACTCACACACCAGAACATAGGCCACGAGAGTAGTAATCACCTCTCTTTAGATCATACCACCTTGGAAGAACTGAAAACTTACAGGTCCCTAGAAGTAGCTCTGAAAACAGCTGCACAAAACTCCTGAAGCTTGGGATAATGTACTCTCTGCCATACAAGCAGAGCCCCATTTTAATGAAGAGTTAAAAGTCAAGAAACACACTGGAAAAATGAGTAAACAGAACAAATTCTGACCATAGAAATTACTGTGGTAACAAGGAAAATCAAACCACACACTCAGAAAAAGATAACAAAGTCAAAGCTTGAACATCCCAAACCTCCAAGAAAAATATAAACTGGTCTCAGGTCATTGAACAGCTCAAAAAGGATTTTGAAAACCAAGTAACTGAGGTAGAGGAAAAATTGGAAAGAGAAATGAGAGTGATACAAGAAAATCGTAAAAGAGGAGTCATCAGCTTTCACACACACACACACACACTCACACACAATACTGAAGAAAGTAACACCTTAAAAAACAGAATAGTCCAACTGGTAAAAGAGGTACAAAAAGCCAATGAGGAGGAGAATGCCTTAAAAAGCAGAAAGAAGGCACAAAAGCTCACTGAATAAAATAATTCCTTAAAAATTAGAATTGAGCAAATGGAAGCTAATGACTTTATGAGAAGTCAAGAAATAATAAAACAAAACAAAGAATAAAAAAATAGAATACAATGCAAAGTATCTCACTGGAAAAACAACTGACCTGGAAAACAGATCCAAGAGATAATTTCGAAAGTACTAGATTACCTGAAAACCATGATAAAAAAAAAGCCTAGAGACATCATTTTTCAAGAAATTATCAAGGAAAACTGCCCTGATATCCTAAAACCAGAGGGTAAAATTAAAATTGAAAGAATCCACCACTCACCTCCTTAAAGAGATCCCAAAATGAAAACTCCTAGGAATATTATAGTCAAATTCAAGAGCTTCCAGGTTAAGGAGAAAATATTGCAAACAGCCAGAAAGAAACAATTCAAGTATTGTAGAGTCAGTCAGGTTAACATAAGCTTTAGCAACTTCTAAATTAAAGAATGGGAGGACTTGGACTATGATATTTCAGAAAGCCAAGGAGTTAGGATTACAACCAAAATCACCTACCCAGAAAAACTGAATATGTTCATTTGGGGTGAGGGGAGGATAAATGTATATTCAATGAAATAGAGGGTTTTCAAGAATTCTTGATGAAAAGACCAGAGCTGAATAGAAAAATTTGACTTTATAATACAAGAATCAAGAGAAGCATAAAAAGGTAAACAGGAAAGGGAAATCATAAGGAACTTAGTAAGGTTAAACTGTTTACATTTCTACATGGGTAGATGAAATGTGTAACTCATAAAAACCTTCTCATTATTAGGACAGTTAGCAGTATATATAGAGAGAGGGCACAGGTGTGAGTTGAATATGAAGGGATCATATCTAAAAAAAATTAAGGAGTGAGAAAGAGGAATGCACTGGGAGAAAGAGAAAGGGATGGATATAATTGGATAAATTATCTCACATAAAAGAGGCAAGAAAAAGCTTTTACAGTGGAGGGGAAGATGGAGGAGGTCAGAGGAAGTAAGTGAATATTACTCTCATCAGAATTGGCTCCAAGAGGAAGTAACATTCACACTCAATTGGGTAAAGGAATCTATCTTCCCCTACTGGAAAGTAGGAAGGGAAGAGGGGAAGAGAAAGGGAAGGGGTCATAGAAGGGAGGGAAGATTGGGGAAGACGGTAGCCAGAAGCAAAACAGTTTTGAGGAGGGACAGGGTGAAAAAAGAGAGAGAATAGAATAAATGGGGGGAAGGAATAGGATGGAGGGAAATACATTCAGCAATAGTAACTGTGAAAAAATTTTGAAGCAAGATTCTCTGATAAAGGCCTCATTTCTCAAATACATAGAAAATGGAGTCAAAATTTATAAAAAATAGGAGCCATTCCCCAATTGATAAATGATTGAGGGATATAAACAGTCTTCAGATGAAGTAATCAAAGCTAGCTATAACCATATGAGAAAGTGCTCTAAATTGCTATTTATTGGAGGAATGCAAATTGAAGCAATTCTGAGGTACTACCTCATACCTATTAGATTGGCTAATAGGACAGAAAAGAAGAATGAGAAATATTGAGGGGCATGTGGGGAAAATGAGACATTAATGCATTGTTGGTGGTGCTGTGAACTGATTCAACCATTCTAAAGAGTAATTGGGAACCATGAACAAAGGGCTATAAAACCATGTATATGCCCTTTGACCTAGCAGTGCCTCTACTATGTCTGTATCCAAAAAAAGATATCCCCAAAGGAAAAAGGACCTATATGTATGGAAATATTTGTAGCAGCTCTTTTCTGGTGGCAGGAAATTGGAAATTGGGGGGATATTCATCAATTGGGTAATGGCTAAACAAATTGTGCTATGTGATTATGATGGAATACTACTGTGCTATAAGAAATGATGAGCAGGATGCTCTCAGAAAAACCTGTGAAGACTTATATGAGAGGATACAAAGTGAACTGTACTATGTACAAAGTAACAACAATATTGTAAGATGATCAGCTGTAAATGACTTAGCCATTCTCAGCGATACAATGACCCAAGACAGCTCTGAAGGACTTATGATGAAAAATGCTATCCATCCCCAAACAAAGAACTGATGGTGTCTGAATACAGAAGAATGCTTTTTTTTAAACTTCATTTTTCTGGAGGGTTTTTTTTGGTCTGTGTTTTCTTTTACAACATGATCAATATGGAAATATGTTTTGCATGACAACATATGTAAAAACCTGTATCAAATTGCTTGTTTTCTCAATGGCGGTAGGGGTAGGAAGGGAGGAAAGAAGAGAATTTGGAACTCAAAGTTTTAAAAACTAATGTTAAAAATTGTTTTTACATGTAATTGGGGAGAATAAAATACTAAATTAAAGAAAAAAATAAAAACCTCCTATCCTTGTGGGCTACATTTCTTTTTATTTCTTTTTTAAAAATTATATTTTAGATTCAAGGGCCAGAACACAAATACAGAACAGAGAAAAGAAGCAAGACATATCATAAACTTCAATATTGAGACTTAAATACGAAGTTAGAAAGAAAACAGAGCATGTTGTGTGCACAGCAGAATGTGAGAGGATTCAAAATATATAAAAATAAATTTTCATTTCAACAAAGCCTTATGATAAATAATACACATTGTGTTGAGAATTTTCCATCTATTCTTTACTTCCTTGTGAGTTTTCTTTTGTTTTCTGTGGCGTACTTTTTAACTTTATTCTTTTTACCCTTCCCCCACATCCATCTGAAGGCTACAATAAAGTTTAGATATGTTTCTCTATACCTATAGATATATACATACACATATCCATACATATATAGACATATACTTTCTCAAACATACTCTACTCTTGATCTTTGTGCATATCTCTTGTTTTCTATCCCTCCTGACTCCTCTACTTTACTTCTACTCACTACCTTGTCCTCCTATTACTTGCCTACCCACCTCCAAGGATCCTTCCCCATCCTCCCATTCCCATAAATCTAAACACCCTTCTATACCCCCTTTTAACCTATTCTCTCATTCTCCTCTTTAAAAATTCCTCCCTTGTCCTCACCCCTTCCCTTTGCCCCTACCATTTTATTTCTTCTAAATTTAGAAGACTTTTATTTTCTTCTAAATATATATGTATTGTTCCCTCTTAAACCCATTCCCAATGAAAGTAGATTACTGGAACTACCAGCCCTCCTCCCCCATCTAATTCCTCTATATCCATTCTTCCTCTTGTACCTCATTTGTATAAAATAATTATTCTTTTAGCTGTTTCTAAATGTTTTTCCTTTTTAAATGCATATAATAGGTTTACCCCAATCTTTCTTATGAGCTTGCCAAATATTAATAAGAATCTTAGACGTACATTTTACACATATAAAAGGTAAAGTCTGTCCTTATAAATCCCTAATAATCAGTCTTTGGTATGTACCTTATATTTCTCTTGGTTCTTGTATGTTGAATCTTCTATTAAGTTCGAGATTTTTTAAACAAAGTCTTGAAAGTCTGGGAGTTTATCAAATGTCCATTTTTTTTTTCATTCAGGATAATACTTAACTCTGCAGAGTATGATATTTTCATCTGGAGCCCCAGTTCTTTTGCTTTTCCATATGTTGTGTTCTAAGACCTGTGGTTCTTTAATGTCTCTGCTGCTAGGTCTTGTGCAATTCTAATTGTGGCAACATCATATTTGAATTGTTTTAACCTTGATGCTTTTAATATTTTATCCTTGAGCTGGGAGTTTCAGAATTTGACTATGATATTCCTATGAGTTTTCCTCATAGGATCTCTATTAAGTGGTGATTGATGGATTTTTTTTCTATTTCTACTTCCCCACTTGTTCTAATGCTCCAGGACAATTTTCTTTAATTATTTCTTGTATTATTGTATCCATATTCTTTTTTTGCTCATAACTTTCAGTTAGTCTGATTATTTTTATATTTTCTCTTCTTGATCTATTCTCCAAATCTGTTGTTTTTCTTATGTTTCACTTTCTCTTCTATTTTTTCATTATTCATGTCTTGCTTAATTATTTCTTGATCTGTTATAGTTTTGCTGGCTTCACTTTGCCCAATTCTAATTTTCAAGGTGTCATTTTCTCCTTAAGATTCTGTATCTGCTTTTCTAATTGGTTGACTTTCCTTTCATAACCTTCTTGTTTTTCTTGGATTTTTTTTTTTAGTTTTTCCTCCATCTCTGTCATTTGATTTTTAAAGTCTTTTTTAAGATCTTCTATAAATTCTTTTTGGCCAAGTGACCATTCGATGTTACTCTTTGGGGAGTTTCTTTACTTCAATATTCTCCTCTGAAGATGAACCCCAGCCATCTCTATTCCCATAATAGCTTTCTATGGTTGGATTCTTTCTGCTTTTCCTGTGCATTTTTTTGTGGTAATAGCTTGGTTTTTGTAATAACCTCTAGCCCCAGAGTATGGGAAATGGTGCCTCTTGCCACAGATCTTCAGTTTTCCCCTCTAGCCTGGAACCAAAGCCAAAACTCCAATCTCCTGTAAGTGCCCACAGCCAGGGGCTTTCTGCCTCACTACTTCTTCACTCGCCAGGTGTGTTCTGGTTCCCTCTCACCCCCACCACTCTTCACAGCACAGTTGGGTCTGGAGTTCCTCATCTGAAGAGTTTCCTTCAATCTTCCTGGGCTCAAATGCCCAACTCCCCTCACTATCCCGGGGTGAAAAGTTCCTGGCACTGAGGCAGCCTCTCAAACCAACTAAGCCCAGGACTTGCAGCCTTGTAGTTATTTAAGCAGCTTGCTAGCTTGCCACTTATTGTTGAACCTTAGCCTGGAGGTGTTTACTCCTCCCAGGGACCAAACCTTGTCTGGGGATTTTTCTTCTGATCTTCTCAATTTCTCCCAAGAAGACCCGGGTTATGCCCCTGCTCTTCTTTGTCTTCACCCACACTTTGTTCTCCCTAAGGTGCTGTTTTAACTGTTTTGTGGGGAAAATCTTGAGACCTTGGAATTTTCTGACATACTCCCCCATCTTCCCAGAATCCTCTCCCTGGGGCTACATTTCTTCCGAGAGTCTGTGTGCCTGGAATGACACTTATCATCATATGACCTTTTTGAAATCTTTTTTCCCTAAAGTCTAGGGTAGGACCTACTTTGTCCAGCATTTCCTTCTTCAGCTATTATGAATGTTAGCTTTTAAGTTGAAATGAACTCTTTTCCCCAGTCTTATTACTAACTATTCTTGTTGGTTAGAATTAAGTAAAGCATCATTGTTTCCTTCAATCTCCCCCTCCCTCCTAAGAAATGCAGCTGTCTAAAAGGCAAGTCAAGAATTTATCAGATATTTTGCTTTTAAAATTTGACTTAATAGCACATATCTATAGAGTTGAACCCTCTCCTTTTGCCTTCCCATACCACGACTATATCTTACTTTTTTTTTAAACAACTTTTAAATGCGTAGAAAAAAAGCATCATCCATATTCTCTCTCTGGCAGAGAAGTTTGTATAATACTGGCACCCCATAGATCTGGAGATGAAATGGACATTACAGGTCATCTAGTCCAAGACTCTCATTTTATAGATGAGGAAACTAAGTTCTAAAAAAATCTAGTGTCTTGTCTGAGATCATATAACTAGTAGGTTGCAGAGATAGAATTTAATATAGACTCTCTTACATCATATCTAGTGCTTTTCCCACCTCAACACAGTACATTAATATTTCTATTTCTCTCTCTTTTTATCTTCACTCAAATTCTTTTCCTCATACTCCCAGTTTCATAGTCATGACTTTCTTACAAATTTTTTATACACACCACTACTCTATCATCCCTTCTATTAAAAAAAAAAGTTTTGCTTTGTTCTGTTTGCACAAGGCACATGTTAAACTAACATTAGTGAAACCTTGGTTTAGTTGAAAAAGTTACGGATGAAACTGTTTCCAGTGTAAATTTTGTAGAAATGGTCTCATTGGGCACCCATGAGGTATATACCTCACCAATGTTTCCCCCATAGGACTTAATTTGGTATATTTAGCTTTTCCACTATGAAGTACGTCTAAAGACCTTGACTTGACCTAAAGCTACAATAGGATACTTGTATTTTTAATCTAATTTTATAATTTCTCATTAACAGATTATAAGTAGCTTATATTGTTTTATTACTCTCAAGATTGGTGTTACCATTTGCAAAATGCATGTTATTGACCTTGAAAAGTTCCCCTCCAAGAAAAGTCAAAGAGGAAAATGGTATGTGACTGAAACCACATTAAAGGGATTTTTTTAAATGGATGGTTTATTTTGGCTTTTTGACCATGAAAAGCTATATTGTTAGTATACACTACCCTATTCTCAAATTGGAAATTTACCTGACATAATGCTAAATGATTTTAAGATACTGTTTCCATCAGAGGGAGAAAAGGGCTGCTTTTAAGCAGACATAGAGTCACAAAGTAGGGGCGGGAGAAGTCTGTCCTTTGTTTCTCTCTCTTTCTGAAGGGCTCTGGGGAGAGGTTTACTTTCCTTTTCTCTCATATTCTCCCCTCACTTCCTCCCACTCACCTCATATACCCATTTTTTTTAAGGGAAGACTTTATACTCATCTGCTGAGGAGCTGCAATTCTGGCCTCAGCTGGATATATTCAACAGCAGCAGATCATCCCCCTTATTGTTCTGGGGAGTCCAGTAAAGTGTCTCTGTACTTTCAGTCCAGAGAGTATAAGAGGAATGAAGGTTGAGGACAGAGACACCACACCTAGCAAAGCACCTCGCTGTGCAATTATAACTGGCTCCAATCTGAAGAGAAACTATGCTGGGAGGAAGAGGTTAAAAGCCCTGTGGTGCAGCTGCTCTCACCCTCCCAAACTTCAGCTTTGCTGGGGGTAGCAATCTCTAGCAGGCAGAGTTTAGAGCTGCTATCTCATGTCACACAGCCAAAACAATTCCTGGGCGGATTCCTTTTAAGAAAATAAAAGTAAAACCCCCAAATTACTGAGATTGGTTGAAGTGGGTAGTAATTTGCAAAGGCTACCACTAATTAATGGGTATCAAACCCAGGCTCCAGAGAGGAAGGTCACTACAGCAAAACTTGGCAATGACAACCTTGAATCATGGTCTTATCTTAATATGTGCTAAAGAATAGTTGTTTCTCTCTCTCTCTCTCTCTCTCTCTCTCTCTCTCTCTCTCTCTCTCTCTCTCTCTCTCTCTCTCTCTCCCCCCACCCCCTCAACACACTGATTGTTCTTTTCCCTTCCAACTCCTGATCCTGTGCTCCTTTGAAGTGTCTACCATTCCTTGATTAAACCAGTACAACCAGTATTCCTTCCTGAAAACTAATTGCAACGATTCTCACATGGACTTCCACACATATTTGCTCTCCCAGTAGCACTGGTTCCTTAACAAAAGATCAATAATGTGGGACATTAATACACAGTTGATAGAACTGTGAACGGAACCATTTTGGAGAGCAATTTGGAGTTGTGCCCAAAGAATTATAAAATTGCATATACTCTTTGACCCAACAATACCACTATTAGGTCTGTTTCCCAAGGTGAGCAGGGAAAAAAGAAAAGATCATTATGTTCAAAAATATTTATTGCAATATTTTTATGGTGGCAAAGAATTAGAAGTCAAGGGGATGCCCATCAATTGGGGAAGGGCAGTTGTAATATATGATTGTGATCGAATAATACTGTGCTATATGATATTATGAGCTGGTTGATTTTAGAAAAACATGGAAAGATTTGCATGAAATAATGACGAGTGAAATGGTCAGAACCAAAAGAAAATGTATACAATAATAACAAAATTGTTCAAAGAATAGCTGTGAACAACTAAGTTATATCAAGAAATACTCGAATCAACTACAAAGGACCTATGAAGGAAACGCCAGAGAAAAATAGATAAATAGAAGTATGTATAGTATGTATGTAAGTATATATGTATACACACACACACACATCTTTATTTAATGGTAGCCTTCCTTAGTGTAAGGTAGAGAGGGAGGGAGAAGAAAAAACTCACAGCAGAGAACAACAACAATAAAAAAAAACTCAGAAGTACCCACAGAAAAGCAGGGTAGCTTTGAAAATGATGTGTATTATTTATTACATAGTTTTTTAAAAAATGCAAAAAGAAATGGAGATTCATGGTTTCACATTGAATCTTCTTTTTGTATTGTGCTGTGTACATGGAAATTTTTTTGTCTTTTTGTATTTAAGTTAAAATGAACAAAACTATTTTAAAAAATTCTTTGTTTAAAAATTGTGAACTTAATCATCAATAAACACAAATATTTCAATACACAAGGGAAAAAAGAGCAAAAAAGAAAGGAATATAATAGATCCATTTGTCTTATTACTTATAAACCCTGATTTATCCCCATCATGCTATACAGGACAATTATATAACATCTGATTAATCTAGAATACTGCCTTCCCAACAAAAAAGCACTTACTAGGTACCCTGGGAGTACTTGCAAACCCTTCCATCAAGGCTCTAGGGACAGTGTTCCTGTCTTCATTTAAGCAGATCCCTGGGCTCCTGGGTATACTTGGGATATCAGTTGGCTGGCTAAGTCAGTCAATAAGTCATTTATTAGGCACTTATTATTTTGAAGGCACACAGCTAAGTGCAGACAATGAAAAGAAAGGTTAAAGTAATACCTATCTTCCAGAATATTACATTCTAACAGGAGAGACATGTAAATAAATAGATACACGAATGATATATACAGAGTCGGTAATCAGAGTACAGCAAACTGCAGCCCATTGGCAAAATATCGTCTGTATTTGTATAGCCCACAAGGTAAGAATGGGATGGAACTCTGTAGAGCAAATTGAGGTAATCTAGAAAATGGGAGTCTATAAATAAAGGAGGTACTAAGATGCGTATGAGTGCAAGCCATAAGGCAAAAAGCAGAAAAAACTGTCAAGAAACACTAACATTTTTGTTGAATCACTACAAGGTCTATTTCCAAAGGTAATTAGGGAAAAAGGAAAAGAACGTATAAGTTATAAAATATTTACAGCAGCTCTTTTTGAGTGGTGAGAGTGACTTGCAATTCTTCAAAAGCAGTACAGGCCAACAGCGTCCTATGGAAATGGGTATTTTAAAAAATGTATGTGTCTATGTATATGTATGTGTATATGTGTGTGTATATGTATATATGTATGTATGCGTATATATGTGTCTGTATATACACACAAACATATAGATACACACATATTATATACATATACATATTATATATATGTGTGTGTAGTGATGGGTGATAAAGTATAGAAACCTTGGTTGATTCACCATTAAAAGTTTGCAATGTATAGGAATCTGAGTACCATCTGGACATTGGTAGGCCATAACACACATTCAGAAGTAGCAGTTCACTTGGGGTCCCATCTTTAGTATATGAAAGGAGATATAATATAGCTGAAAAATTCAGGTTCTTCTCAGCCAAATATACAATTGTCTAATTTTATATAGAGACAGTGTTCTCAGAAACATCTGAGGATTAAACAGACCTGATGAGTATGCTCTGCCAATTTCATGGATGAGCTCAAGATGCTTTCTAGCTAGGCAACCACAAAATGACTGGGAAAATCCTGAAGCATGCTGTTAAAATTTATTGAAGGGTGTTGCCACAGATTGAAAATACCCTACCAGGTTTTATAGAGCTGCTTTCATTTTGAGCTCATCCAGACCCTGAATTTTCCTCAACTAAGGATCCCATGGTCAGTCTATACCCCTGAATGGAACCAGAATATGGTCTAGTTATTCCCGTCACGATTCAAGGTCACTTACCCACAAGTAAAAGACAGATGGTTCAGAGAAAGTAGCCCCAAAATAGAAAGTCTGAGGTACAAGAGCAAGTTTCCATCAGTTCCTTCTATCAAAGGTCATCCTGTGTTTTCTGCATTTGTCTTCCACCCAAACCCTCACTGGTTCACATATCTGAAGTATATCTAATTTTGTAAGCAGCAGAGCACCCTAAAGAAAGCAGGATTTCATTTAATCCCTTTTGGCAAGACTCATGCAGCTCTTAAGCTGATGGATACTTACATGATCTATGCAATTTCCAAGTGTATGAAACCGAATGTGAACCTGGATGCAATATGTTCAACAATCGATACCATTTGCCTATAGCCAGTGTGTGTGTGTGTGTGTGTGTGTGTGACAGAGAGAGAGAGAGAGAGAGAGAGAGAGAGAGAGAGAGAGAGAGACAGAGACAGAGACAGAGAGAGAGACAGAGACAGAGAGAGAGACAGAGACAGCGAGAGAGAGACAGAGACAGAGACAGAGAGAGAGAGAATTCTTCTACATGCTTTGGGCCAATCCATCCATTTGACCTAGTAGCCTGGTCAAGCTAAATACAGTCATGTCTATATAGATGAACTTGTCCCTTCCAGAAATGAAAATTCTGTGTTTTTCTGTTCTCCAGGGTATTTGCACCAGGACAGTGTAATTGAACTGCATTTTGGCAACTAGGCACCTTCCCTGAATGATTTGCAGAAACAGATTCTTGTGTTCAAGAACAGAAAACAGGTTATGAATAGAAGAACTTTATTTAATAGTCTTTTATCACAACAAAGCTGTTCTGGTTTAGTTCCTTTCCAGAAATTACTGCAGCACGGAACTACAGGAATCTCTAAAGGGCAAAACACTGAAAGGACCACAAAGGTAATAAAACAATTAACACCACACCCTTCCTTAATCTGCCTTCCATTACACATCATTATGGCTTTCTGGAAACCAAGTACTCCGCTCACCAGTCTTCCCATTACACTAGATTAGAGGATTTATATTAAGGAAGAATGCAAAATAAAGTTGGATAGGTAGGGTGAAACCAGATTATGTAAACTTCAAAGGCTACAAAGGGTTTAGATGGGAAAAAGAGATATGGGGGGTAGGGGAGGTCATATTTCAGGCAAAAGGTGTCAGCATGAGTAAAGGCCCAAAGGTAGACATAACTTTGCAATGTGTGGTGAGCAATAAGTAAACTGTCCTTCCTAGAACAAGGAACAGAGCCAAGATGGCAGAGTAGAGAATGAACTCAACTGAGCTCTTCTAGCTGGCACAGTGGATAAAGCAGTTGCCCTGCAATCAAGAAGAATCCTGAAGCCTCAGACACTTACTAGCTATGTGACCCAGGGCAAGTCATTTAACCTTGTTTGCCTCAGTTCCCTCACTTGTAAAATGAGCTAGAAAGGGAAATATAAAACCACTCTAGTATCTTTGCTAAGAAAATTGTCAAAGGGGTCACAAAGAATTGAGCATGACTGAAAAATGACTAAACAAGATTCTCCCAACATTCTCCTCCAAATAACTTTAAAATAACACTTCAATTCAAACTCTGGAGTGGCAGAACCAACAGAAGGTCAGAGTGAGACATTCTTCCTAGCCTAAGACAACATAGGATATCAGAAAGAGAGATCTGTGGTGATGGAGGAGTTTGGGAGAGGGCTGACCAAGAGCCCAAATGGTGGTGGGAATAAGTAGTGTTTACAAAAGCAGCAGCAGCTTTGGGAGCTCTCAAGCCAGAGACTGTAACGGGACCTGGCAACTTGTCAAAAAGAATACGGAGTACCTTGAGGTTAGCACTGGACAGAGAACCAGACTCTGGGTGGTAACTCCATTGCCTATGCCCATTCCTGGACCATAGTTCAAGGGCAGAGAGAAGCATTTTCAGTGAAGAGTGAGTGGAAATCCTGAGGGGCAATATCAGTCTCCAGGTATGAGATGCCCTGAGGAGCAGTATCGATTGTAATCCCAAAGGACCAGGGGCCCTTCCTAGGTAAGAACCAAAGCGCAGACCAAGAAAATGGTGACCACACTTTTCCCCGAATTACACCACCTTAGAAGCCCTGAAAACCTCTGAACCGCTAGAACTAGCTCTAAAACAGCAGTGCAAAAAAGCCTGAAGCTGAATAAAAAAATCGACTTTACAATACAAGATTCAAAAGAAGCATAAAAAGGTAAACATGAAAGAGAAATCATAAGCGACTTCAAAAGGTGTAAACTGTTTACCTTTTAATATACTTAAGATGTATTTTCTAAGAACTCATTGATAGGACAGTTAGAAGGATTTTACATAGAAAGAGGGTGCAGTTGATTATGGAATGATTTTTTTTAAATGGATAGGTGAGAAAGAGGGATGCCCTGAGAGAAGGGCAAAGGGAGAGGAAGAATGGGGAAAATTATTTCATATAAAGAGGTGTGCAAAGAAGAACTTTGGCAGTGGAGGAGAAAATAGGGGTGAGAAGTGTGTCGAGGCAAGGCTTTGAGCCTCACTCACATCTAAATTGATTCAAAGAGAGAAAAAAATACACACACACACACACACACACACACATATATATATATGTATATTTACATACATATATACATACATATACACATGCATACTCAGCTGGTAATAGAAATCTAACTTACCCAACAGGGAAATAAGAGGGAAAGGGGATAAAAGAAGGGGGAGGAGGTTATAAAAGGGAGGGCAGATAAAAGAAGGCAGTGATCAGAAGAAAAATAGATTTTAGAGGAGGAACAGGATAAAAAGAGTGAGAAGGATGAGCAGAAGACAATAGCATGGAAGGAAATATAAGTTAGTAATCATAAATGTGAACATGAATGGGATGAACTCACCTCTAAAATGGAAGTGGATAGCAAAATGGATTAGAAACCAAAATCTAACAATATGTTGTTACAAGAAACACACTTGAAATGGAGAGATACACACAGAGTAAAAATAAAAGGCTAGACCAGATGCTATTATGTTTCAGCTAAGGCTAGAAAAACACTGGGGTAGCAATCATGATCTCAGACAAAGTAAAAGCAAAAGTAAACCTAATTAGAAGAGATAAGCAGGGAAACAATATTTTGCTAATAGATGCCCTAGACAATGAAGTGCCAATACTAACCATATATGCACCAAATAGCATGACATCCAAATTCTTAAAGAAAATGTCAAATGAGTTAATGGAGGAAATAGACAGTAAAACTATATTAGTGGAGGACCTCAACCTCCCCTTATCAAAGCTAGAAATAATGAAGATATTAAAAGATAATTTTTTTAGAAAAGTTAGATATGATAGACCTCTGGAGAAAACAGAATGGAAATAGAAAGGTATGTATCTTTTTCCTCAACTGTACGTGGCACCTTCAAAAAAAAAACTGACCATGTATCAGGTCATCAAAAATCTCATTAACAAATGCAGAAAAGCAGAAATATTAAATGTGCTCTTTTTAGACGATTATTGCATTATGGTCTGAACTATAAATTAAAAATTAATTGGAAACTAAATAATCTAAATCTAAACTAAATAATCTAAATCTAATCTAAATAATCTAACTCCAAAGAACAAATCATAGAAACAATAATTTAATTAAAGAAAATGACAACAATGGGACAATATGCCAAAATTTATGGGATTTAACCAGAGCAGTCCTTAAGCAAAAATGTGAATCTCTAAATGCTTACATCAATAAAATAGACAATGAGCAGATCAATGAATTTGGCATGCAACAAAAAAAAAAATCTAGAAAAAAAATAAATCCCCAATTAAATACCAAATTGGAAATCCTGAAAATGAAAGGAGAGATTAATAAAATTGAAAGAAAACAATTGAAGTAAGATTTAAAACTAAAAGCTGGTTTTATGAAAAAAAGATAAAATAGATAACCATTAATTAATTTGATGTTTTTTTCTTTTCTTTTTTTTTTAATTATTTACCATTTACTGAGTGTCTTGCACTGTGTTAAGTGCTGGTAATACAAGGAGAAGCAAAAAGAAAGCCCTTGCCGTCAAGGAGCTTACATTCTTTTTTTTTTTTTTCCTGTAGATACTTTTTTTTTTAATTTATTTTTGACATGTTTGGTTTTCAGCATTGATTTTCACAGGCGTTTGAATTACAAATTTTCTCCCCATTTCCTCCCCCCCCCACTCCAAGATGGCGTACATTCTGGTTGCCCTGTTCCCCAGTCTGCCCTCCCCTCCGTCGACCCATTCCCCTCCCATCCCCCTTTCCCTTCCTCTCTCCCCTCTTCCCTTCCCATCCACCCTCCCTAAGAAGTCAAGCAATTCAACATGGGCCCCATGCATATCATTATGT
>CM053625.1:227099558-227115067 GCA_028646595.1 Phalanger gymnotis | reverse complement strand
AAAGGGACAGGGTCAAGGGAGAAAATTCAATAAAGGGGGATAGGTTAGGAAGAAGCAAAATATAGTTAGTCTTTCACAACATGAGTATTGTGGAAGGGTTATACATAATGATACGCATGTGGCTCATGTTGAATTGCCTGACTTCTTAGGGAGGGTGGATGGGAAGGGAAGAGGGGAGAGAATTTGGAACTCAAGGTTTTAAAAAAATAGATGTTCAAAAGTAAAAAAGGTTTTTTTTGTGCAACTAGAAAATAAGATGCACAGGCCATGGGGCATAGAGATTTATCTTGCCCTACAAGAAAGTAAGGGAAAGGGGGATGAGAGGGGAATGGGGGGACGGAGGGGAGGGCAGACTGGGAAACAGGGCAACCAGAGTGTACGCCATCTTGGAGTGGGGGGGTGGAAATGGGGAGAAAATCTGTAATTCAAACGCATGTGAAAATCAATGCTGAAAACTAAATATATTAAAAAAAAAACCAAAAAAAAAAAGCAAACATATTTTGGAGTTTTCTGTGCAAGCCGATCCCCTTCTGATCAGACGTCTTCTGTCCAAGTAACTCAATGACTTTGTTCTCCAATTAGAAGACTGTGGAGGATCCATGTGTACTGTCTTCTTCCTTCTCCAAGGCACAGGATGTACCAAGGAATCACAACTCTCTAGAAGATCCAGTTCCCAAACTCTCAAAATCAGGAAGTCTTGAATTTGAAGTTACTCACAAAGCAACTCTCAAAGCTGGTGCCTCCCTGGAAATATCCCATGTGACAGTTGACTTTGCTAAACTGTTTCTGAAGCAGTTGATGATACAATTGATAGAACACTATGCCTGGAGTCAGTTCAAATGTGACAGTAGCTCTGTGACCTTGGAAAAGTCACTTAACTTTGGTTTGCCTCAGTTTCCTCATTTGTAAAATGGGAATAATAATAGCAGGGTTGTTGTGAGGATCATATGAGATAATAATTATAAAGCACTTTGCACAGTGCCTGGCACATAGTAAGTACTATATAAATGTTAGTTATTATTATTATTACTATTATTATATTCCTACTATATCCTACCTTAGACACTTACTAGCTGGGTGACCCTGGACAAATCACTTAACTTCTGTTTGCCTCAGTTTCTTCAACTACAAAATGGGGATAACAGTAACACCTCCTCGGGTTCTGTGAGTACCAAATGAGATCATAGTTGTTAAAAAAAAGGCAGAACAGTGCTGGTACATAGTAGGTGCTATATAAATGCTTATTTCCTACTCTTTTCTTTCTGTTGTTGATACTACTGCTATTGTTGGTCTTACAAGGAAATGTGGGAGTAGAAATAGGGGAAAGTACCTGTAATAACTAAGGGCATCCATTTAACTTTAAGGACAGAAAAGAGTGAGCAGGAGAGAGGTATTATGATCTTTAAACCTCAGGAAGGAAGATGTCTTTCTTTATAAATTCCCAGGTATCAGGCTCATCTTACTAAATGAAATGTTGTCTTTTTTTTAAAAAAAGATATTCTCCAATAAATGAATAAAGGATCCAGTGGGCTGGTCACATAATATAAATAAGGGGACATAGATAGGTGCTATATTCATAACTAAAAATGCTACAAAATGGAGGAAGACCTAGTAAACTGAGTACATACTATATATAGGACTTAAGGGAGTGCATGGTCAAGAATTGGGAAGGATGAGAAGGCATGGGTAGTTTGTGACTGGCATGCATATAGGAAATACAGAGGATGGCATCTCTGTTTCATTGAAGACCTTAAGAGAGGTTGGTGTGGGGAGATACCCCACAAAATATCCCTCTTTGGGACTGTAGACATGTAGGCATGTAGACATGTAGGATGATGACACTGGCTATGTGGTGAGGCAGAGGAAAGAGGATATCAAGAGCCTCTTGATATTCTTTATCCCTCAGATCAGTTTGTACATTATCAGGACACCACATATATAGTTTTATTACCTGAGTATGCGGCTCTGTTTCTTTTTCCTAAAAGTTCTAGACTGATCTGGCAAAGTGACATTTTGATTTCTCCATAATTTTTTTTTTAAAAAAATAAGTTTTGCTGCTGCCTTTTAATTTTATATCACAGTGATTTCTGGAAATTTCCTCCCATGCCAAGCAAAAAGACCTCCTACAATGACTGTGTCTGATAAAGCACACAATATTGTGCTGAAATTGTTCCCTGTCTCTTCTCTGAAAAGAGGGAAGTATATTCCATTATCTGTTCTTCAGAATAATTATTGTCTTTTAATTGCTCAGGGTTCAAATTACTTTTTATTGTTTTTATCATTTTAATTGTTGTATTAATTGTGTATATTGTTTTCACGATTCAAGTTATTTCACTCTACATCAGTCCATATGTCTTTCCGTATTTCTCTAAGTTCCTCACATTTGCCACTTTTTTCCTGAACAATTATAACATCCCATTACATTCAGGCACCATAGTTTATTTAGCCATTCCCCAGTTGATGGACGCCAACTTTATTTTCTGTTCTTCACAATAAGAAATGCCATTAATAATTTGGTACATATTAGACTTTTGTTTTGGCATTTTGATTTCCTTGGAAGGCATATGCCCAGTAATAGGATCACTGAATCAAAGGATTTGGATGGTTTAGTCACTTTTCTTGCTTAAATATAAATTGTTATCCAGAATGGATGGACCAATTCCTAGCTCTACCTATGATGTATTAGTACTCTTTCCATGACACCTCCAACACTCACTATTTCCATTTTTTAAATTTTTTGCCAATCTAGAGGGTGTGATAATATTCAGTCAATAAACATTTATTAAGCGCCTACGCTGTGTCAGGCATTGTGTTAGGCTCCTTGCCCTCAAGGAGTTCACAATCTAATAGAAGAGATAACAGGCAAACAAATATGAACAAGATAGAGATGTATAGCTATCTTTAGCTATTTATGATAAATGCAAAATAATGAAAAGAGGGGATTAGGAAAGGCTTCCTGTAGAACAGGCCTCTACAACATACAGCCTGAGGGACATCAAAGCCTGAAAAAAAATGTAGAGGATGTCAAAGAAATTAAAGATGTAAAGAGAGCTTTGTCCATGCCTAGCTTAACCTGCCTTCTACTAGTCACTATTAAGCCGGTTATGTAACTTTGCAGGTGGGTTAGCACAGCACACTCTCCCCTCCCTCTCCTGTTTGTCACATGACCCATGGCAACCAACTATCATCAGTCTGTCTCTAGTCTGAGAGGAGTGAGAGATGTAACTTTTCGCTGTGTTTTCGGTTGTTATTAAATGTAAACAGCAAGGAAACCTGAAAAATGTATTAAAACTTGTACCACTTAGCAATTTTTTTTACATTAATGCGATTTAATGGTAAATAAAAATCTTAAGTAATAAGTGTAATTAACATTAATTGAAATTTCTTTTTAAAAATGATTTATTTGCAAAACAATTTAATCATTAATTATACCTTTACTTGGAAAGTGGGCGGCTAAAAACCTGTCTGAGGCCCAAAGAAGTTTAGCCTATTTTAATTTTGGCCTCTACCTGCTGCCAAGTCGTGCACATCTGCTTTAGAAGATGAAATTTTAATTGGGACTTAAAGGAATCCAGGGAAGCTAGAAGGCAGAAATGAGGAGGAAAAACATTCCAGATTTCGTGGACAACCAGAGGAAATGCCCAAAACTGTGAGATGGAGTGTTTTGTTCTTGGAGCAGCTGGAGGCCAGGAGACCAGGAGGCCGGGAGGCCAAGGTCACTGGAACAGAGTACTGGTGTGTGGTGAGGTACAGGGTGGGAATGGGGAAAGACAACTGGAAAAGTAAGAAAGAAAGGATAATATGACCTCAGAATTTTTTTAATTTGCATTTTTTATTATACCTTGGGTATCTTGGGATTCTTGCCATCCATCCTGCTATAATTGCCAGTCTTCTCCCTCACAAATCACTTCACTTTCCTGAGTCTTAGGTTTTTCACTTGCAAAATGGAAATCTTCACACATAACATACCTCACAGTGCTATTGTGCGAATCATACGAAACAATATATATGTGCATATATATTTATATTAATGCATTTAGTGAACTGAAAGTTCAGTATGTCAACAACAGTTCATTTAAGTTCTGCCTGTTACCTTCCTGATCAATTTATTTCAAGGAGTTTGGCCACTCTCATACCAAATTCTAAAGAAAGGCCTTATTTTCATAATCTATGGAGCTGAGTATGTGTGCCAGCACCTCAGGAATATTAATAGTCGTTGTACATTGTCTTTTGACATTGATTTAAATATTTGTTTCACCAACTGGACTTTAGCATTGCCAAGTGGAAGTAGTCCTTAGGCAGCATTCAAAAATAACCCTGTAAAATGGGCCTGGAAATGCCCTGAAATGAGGAACAATAGACTTTTGGATACCTCACTCAGGCAAATCAGATTTCCCCTGGCAGAAAGCTCAAAGCTGAAGCACCACTTCATCCATTTGGTGAAGGATACAACACAGTACATGGCAACTTTGTGAATGAAACATGAAATAATCCATAAAAAAGGCTAATTAGAGTTATTAAGTAATGATTTATTAATATGTATTAACAAGAGAAAACAAAAACAAAAAGTTAGAGGAGTATGGAAAGTAAGATTAAAGTCGGTAAACATAACCTTTGAGATCTTTGCTTAGGATCCATCAAATTATATCACTCTTAAGAAATAACAATTTAAATAACTTTTTAGTTATTTTTTCTTTTCCTTTGAGAGGTGGGTGGATATCAAATGAAGATTTGGAAGAGATGGTGAAACTAGAAACCAGATACACTTTTAGTTTATCTGCCGCCATGTTGAGATTCCAGATATGCTACCCACTGCCTCTCCATTGCATTGACATTATTAGATATTTCTACCCTAAGGTTGCATGCAGGGATTTTATACCAATGAAACATACTAACATTGTCTGTCCAGGAGACTACTCCTTCCTTTTTTACCCAGTCACATTGTTATTTAGCATCAATCCAGCAGTCAAGAGTGGTTATAATTCTTTAACATGTACAGTGATGACTGCACCAATACTGATAAGCAGCTGGTAGCCAGAGATATAGTAGTAGGAATGCTAGATGACCGTGGGCTGGTTTTCTCCCTGATCCAACATGATTAGAAATGTCTTTGGCAATACTGGGGTGGGGGTGGGGGAACCCAAGGGTAGACATATGAATATTGTTTCTCTAATCACCATTTAAATAACTGGTTAAGGGGTTGGGGAGTGAACAAATAGGTTTCCAGTTGGGGCCTAGGTATTGCCAAATGGAGAAATGCCCTGCTGAAATTATAACATAAATACACAAACATATGTGTGTGTGCCTGTATATATAAGGGATGTTGAATCAGGTGGTATGTGTATTTGTAGTCTACATATAAAGTGTTCCAAAAGCAGTAGTGCAGTCTTAGGTTTTAATAGCATAAAACTGCACTAAGACTTGTGGAACATCTTATGTAGTCACATTTATATAGTACGTTAAGATTTATAATGTGATATCCTCACAGGGACCCTATGAGGCAGTACCAAGTCAAGTCAAATGAAGTCAACAAGCATTTATTAAGCTCTTGTTACATGCCAAGCACTGTGCTAAATGCTGGGAGTATAAATAAGAAAAAAGAGGACAGTTTCTGCCCTCAAGAAGCATACATATTAATTGGAGAAAGACTCATAAAAGGGAACTGAAAAAGCAGGGGTTCAGGTGGGATGAGGGTGAACTTCCAAGAAAAAAAGGCTGTGGCACGGTGGGAGAAAGTCTGTATGGAATCAGGAGCTAGAACCAGGATCTCTATTTTGCAGATATGGAAACCAGGTTATATAAATCTAGGGCTAGAAGGGACTTTAGGGGCCATTCAGTTCAATTGTCTGGTCTTTATAGATGAGGAAACCGAGGCCCTAGGGAGGCTGAGATCACTCAGGTGAGTCAAGCTCCACTTCCGTCTCAGAGCTGTCAACGCTGAGCTGCATAGGGTCCCAAAGCTAGTGTCAGACTGAGGATTTGACACCTCCATTCTCCTGACTGCAGGACTTTCTCTTTTGCACCTTGCAGCCATCCCCACCCCAACCTGTGATTAATGACCTGGCAATGACGATTACTAACAGAATCCCGCTATTTCGTGAAAACCTTAGAAACATATTCCAGGACTATGAAGAGAAAGCCTGGTGTTTGGAGACCCAGGGATGTATCATTGTGTCCTATTATCTGCGTATGTGCCTTGTTCTCCTCCCCCCCTCCCCCCGCCGCCCCCTTTAGACTTCAAGCTTTGTGAAGGACACTACTTAATTTGAAATTTATTATTTTGTCCGATGCCTTAGTTACAGAGCTCCCTATGAAAGTGGGCCCTTAATAACGGTTTGGTGAACGCACTAAACAGCTAATCATAACGGGAGCCTTGTGCTTCCCAGGCTCTGGCGATTCCTTAACTCGTCTCCTCCCAACCCCTCCTACGTCGGGTCACACCCCCCAAATGCAGCATCTCTGGCTTACAGGTTAAACACACCAGGGAGGCAGAAGGGAGCGAGTCCGCCCACTGCACCGGTCTGGTTCTCTTCTGGGAAATGTAGTTTCCGCCTCTTCGGACTCTGAGACCGAAGGGGGGGATGGACTACAAATCCCGAAATGCTTTGTAATCCAGTTCCGGACTTCGCCTCCCTTCACTCCCTCCGCCCCTCCGCTGTGGAGAAACTCTAGAGGCGCGTTCCCCAGCCAGCAGCTGGGGGTTCCGTTAGGCTGAGTCGTGCTCCGCCGCCGTTACTCCGTTATTCTCCACCCCGAATACGAAGAGTGTGAAGGCGACAGACATGGACAACGCGGGCAAAGAACGGGAGGCGGTGCAGCTGATGGCGGAGGCCGAGAAGCGCGTGAAGTCCTCCCACTCGTTCTTGAGAGGGCTGTTTGGGTGAGTGCCAGCCCTGCGGGGTAGCTCCTTCTTCCCGCCCCCTATCGCGCTCCTCCGAGGGCTCAGCCACCGTCCGCCCCCTCTCTCTCCCACATCCTCGCGACCTCGGAGCGTGCCGGGCCCCCCGCGTTGGAGGGGCGGAAGGGACAGCACGCAGCCCAGCCTTCACCTCCCCACGGGCCTGAGGTGGAGGCTAGGTGGTGGGGATGGGGAGGCTTCCTGCCACCCACATCATCACAACCTCCCTCGGGGAGGAAGCTGTAGGCTCCGCAGGAGCCTCAGATTCCTCGAGAGGAATCCCTGGGCCTCCAGGTGACTGTCACCTCTGTAGGGTGGATAAGGACAAATAATTCGTCCACCCCCTCATCAGTCTTCCCATCTACTAAGCCAGCCATCCACCCGCCCATCCATCCATCCATCCATCCATCCACCCACCCACCCATCCACCCAGCCTACTGCGAATCTAGCATTTACTATTTAGGGAACGTGGTTAAGGGGCCCTAGGCACCGTACTGAAGGTACTTCCTTCCCCCCCACCCCAAACACACAGGTGCCTACAGACAAGCAACAGATTGTCATTTCCCTACCTGCCATATGTTAACTGCGGAACACCTATGTCTGAGTTTGTTTCTTGGTTAATTGGAAGCTCTTGGGTGGATGTTAATTTGAGTATCATTTTGACTTTTGTTTTGAATTAAAGAAGTCTTTAAATAGCCATTTGGCAACCCAGATTAAAAACAAGTTAACTTGTCTTCGAATGTCTGAGGAAAATGGTAGGAGTTTTTAATAATGTAATCCAGTGTGAATGTGATGCAGAGATTTAGCTATTGTTAATCCTTTGGCTCTGGCTTGTGGCCATATTATCACTAGAGATTTATGCAGGAGGAATGGATGAATCCTCCTTCTGGGTTTTTCTGTTTCTGCCAGCAGACATTGGGCCCGGTAAGAATTCCTCCTGGATTTTAGTCATTTGCTTGGTGCCTGTTTGCTACAGAGTTACTGCATAACACCGAGCCATTTGAAGGCACTCAATTTTGATGAATGAATAAATTGCTTAAATGGGTTCATTTCTTTTGTCAAAAATCTGTTCTATAGCCAAAAGTAGCTCATTTCTTTAATAGTAAGTATTTAAAACCAGTATCAGAAATTCAGCTAGTCTCTTAATATATTTTCAGTAGCTTCTGGTGTGAAATTTAATTTGGCACACTTCATAAAGAAGAGCTAGAAGAACAGCAATATTTGCTGCTTCCTGGATTCAACAGCTTTTGAATGATTCAGCTATTTAAAATGGAAAAACAGTGATTTTTCTGCCCTCCCCTTAAAGGTGAAAACTCACCTCGCTTTAATCAAGAAGGGAAGACCTCAGTGTCTTTTAATTGTAGCAAATCCTTTTCACAATTCTGCTTTGTGTAAAGGTGTATTTTATAGCACTCTATTGTTATGCAGTTTTCTTTCTGTAGCTTTAGTTTGGAATCTTAGCAAAGAAAAATACATGTAACAGGTTGAACCAACTTCTTGTTTAATTGATCATTCTAGGAGAGTGTGAGTTTGGAAGAAACCAAATTGACTTAGACTCTACTTTTGCTTCTGGGAGTTTACCCTTTGGTAGTGGATTTATCATTTACTGTCATTTTTTCTCTTAATGTTATTTATCATTTACTGTCATTTTTTCTCTTAATGTTAAATATTCTCTATTACTTTTGATAGATAATTTGAAATTCTCTTTGAAGTTTTCTTTTAAATGTTGATATTTAGCAAGCACTAATAGCATACTTGAAAAGCAGCATAGTGTAAAAGAAGCAGCATTAGAGTAGAGCTAGAAGAACTTTAAAGCAGTTTTCCTCACCTATAAAATGAAGATATTTTCAAGTAGGCCTTATGAGATTTACATGATATAATATACAATGTATGCAAATGTATATTTACATAAAATATGCATACAAATACTTTATAACTATAGAGAACCTTGTAATCTGTAATTATTCTTTTATGCTGTTATCAGCCCATTTTTCAGATCCCCGGATTAATTTTATTTAATTAATGTAATCAAATTTATTCAAAAGAAATACTAAGATCATTTTCAATTTCATATATCACCCTATATAGGAGGAATCATTTTTACAATATATTAAATTTGTATCTCTCTGCTTTTAAAGTCAAAAGGATTCTCTTCGAGGAAGGTATTCAATGTTATTATTATGTTGTTGTTTTTAAAATATTTTTTTCCAAAAAGAACTAGGCTAACTATTGAGCAATATATAAAACATAGTCCTAAAAGAAATTTTGGAGATCTCTCTTGTTTTTTGTTAAATATATTTTTATTCATATCTTTCTCAATATCTCTGTCCCAAAATAGAGGGGTTCCTTTTGTTTTAAGGAAAGAATAGGTTAACATTTTTCTTTTTATCATATTCTATTGACCCTACTTAATTCACCGCTTTAGAAGACCATAAACCTCACTAGGGAAAAAAACCAAAACAAAACAACTATCAGTCTTCCTAAAGTTCCCTGTCAGTAAACATTAGGATCATATATCTGAGTTGAAAGAAATCTCAAGAGTCCCTAGAGTCTGATACCATTACTTCAGGCAAATAAGATAGCTATTTTACAGATGAAGTAAATGAAGACCACATACTCTATTACAGCCCAACCGACTTAATTACTGTTCCCAAACTTGGTATTCCTGTTTCTAGCTTCTATGTCTTTCCACAGACTGTCATTCATGGCTGGAATGGAATCCCCTCCTCATTCTGCCTCGTAGAATCTGTTTTTAACTTGAAGGTTCAGCTCATGCCACCTTCTATGTACATATTATTGCTATCTTCTTTTTCAAATAATGAAGACTATATTGACATATTTACATATACTGTGCCAGAAGGATATAACCTACTGGAGGGCAGGGACAGCTCTTCATTTTATCATCACATTTTATTCCCAGCTCTTTGTGCCTTGCATGAAATAGATGTTTAATAAATACTTGTTGGATTGGATTTATATTAAATCATTGCTATTATTGTAGTGTTTCTTAGACTTGACTTCCAGTGGAAACAGTTACATTACTGATTTAATTGTGGAATTTTTTACAATAAGTTACACTTCTTGACTATATCATAATTATAATACATATCCGTGTGTGTGTGAGAAGTGCATTTAAAGTGCATTTAGATTGTTAAAAGTAACTTTCGAATGTGTTTTTAAAATTCCCTTTTAAAGTCAGCCAGTTTGACTTCTATGTAGGTTCTCTTCATTATGGTAGATTTTGAGGCATCTAGGTTTCCCTCCATCGCTATTCTGTCGCGTTGCCAAGATACCACAACTGCATGTTGTACAAACACAATACACTTTGAGTAAGTTGCTCTTTAAAAATTACAATGAAATAATAATGTTCTTGATAGTTAAAAGCATCCCTGTGCTGTTTTGTTAGGCTCTCTAAGCCTAGAAAAGCAATAAACGTAGCAGTTTCAACATAGAAACAATAAAACAATCAACAGCAAATTATTAATTTGTAGTTTGTCAGCTCTTTGTGACCATATCTAATATTTCAAATATTGTAGCTAGTTCAAAGAAAATTATGTTGACCAGAGAGATAGCATAATATGGTGGCTTGTCTTGGAGTCAGAATACTCCCAAGACTCAGCTCTTGGGACTGAAGTACACTAGGTGTCTGACCATGATCGAGTAGTCACTTTTTAGTGGCCCAGGCAAACAATAAAGTATAAGTCACGAACTAGTCACTGAATTGTAGTACTGGAGGGAATTCTCTACACTGAAGAAAGCACAGGTGTGGCTCCTTCCCAAAAATCTTTCACCTGAACACTTGAGCCAGCTGGTCTTTTTATTTTTCCTTCAGAAAAATTAATAAACATTTTTGCATCTGTTTGGCAAAGCATTTTCATTTTCTTGGACCAAAGAAATATTTACATAAGACATAAAATTTTTGAGCTAGAAATGAGAAAACTAGATCCAGAAATGCTAAGGAATTTACTAAATTAGGTTTTTTTTTTTAAATCGAGATTCAGATAGGTGAACATGTAGGCAACTAAAATCTTGGAAGATTATTCTAAATGATCCCAAATAGCTAATATGTTATTAATTTTTCTTTTCTTTCCTTCCCTGTCTTTCTTTCTGAAAAAATTTGAAATGACCAGACCAGGTACCTTTCATAACTGTGACGAGGAGTGAGTTCTTAATCAAATAGAAGGTAAAGGAGGTTTTAAAAGATATAATAGATCATTTTGATTTTATAAAATTGAAAAGCTTTTGCACAAATAAAATAAATGCAACTAAGATAAAAAGGGACTTAGTCATTGGGGAAAAAAATCTTTGTATCAAATATCTACAAAAAGGGTCTGAATCCAGGATATATATAGTCCACTAATAGAGATATATAAGAACAAAAGCCCTTCCTGGACCACTGTGGATTTTGAATATTAACTAGGGTGCCAATTCCCTAGGAGTCTTCTTTCTTTTCATGCCCCCAACTAGCATCACTCAGCACCAGCCCCCAGATCCAGGTCCTTATTTCCTTCCCCCAATGCCAGGTCCTGCTTGATTCAGATAAGAAGTCTATAAAAACCCACCAGTCTTTCCTGGTTTTGGTGCTGAGTTTGGTGCCCAGGGCTCTAATGTTGTACCCATTTTCACCAGGCCCAATAGACCTGATCTATTTATATGCTCCCTGACTGCCCTTCCTCATTGTATGTCCCTTCAATACAGCTGGCTTGACTTTTTCTGTCTTGATGTGTGCTTTGTGTTTCCTTGTTCAGAACTTTGGTATCCTAAACCTTAATAAATTTGTAATAAGACAGCATAGTCTTATGGAACTGAACCTGTTGACCCAGAGATTCCATTGCTAGGTATTTATACTCCAAGGTCAGTGATAAAAAAATACAGGCCTATGTAGATGCCAAAATATTTATAACAGCACAGAACTTGAAGCAAAGTAGGTGCCCTTAGATAGGGAACTGTTAAACAAGTTTTGATACATGAATTAATGGAATATTACAGTACATTATACAGATATGATAAATATAGAAAAGCATGGGAAGACTTATATGAACTAAAGAAAAAACCGGAAAAGAAGGTATACAGTGATTACTAAGAAGTAGCAACAATCGTAAAACAATCAAAGCCAAATGCTTGGGTTTTTTTGTGACAACAAAGAATTGGAAATACAGTAGATTTCCATCGATTGGATAATGGCCAAACCTATTATGGTACTTGAATGTAATGGAATATTACTATACTATAAGAAATGATGGGTTTGATGAATACAAAGAAACATAGTAAGAGCTATGAGAGCTGATAACAGAATGAAGTAAACAGAGCCAAGAAAACAATGTACATAATGACTATAACAATGTAAATGGAAAGAAAAACCACACGCAAAAAAAAAATCAGAAGTGACTGTTGCAAAATTACGAAGAACAAGCATGACTGCAGGGTATGGAACACTACACCTATAACATAAGACTTTTGTTGTGTTGGTTAGTTTTACTGAACCATTGTTTTTTTTTTCTTCTTCTTATACGGATGCACCATTGGGAAGATGGAGTACATTAGGAAATGTAGAAATACAAAAAAGATATCAATGAAAATCTATGTAAAAAAGCAGGTGCAATGTGTAACGTGAATAGTGCTCTGAGCTTGGAGTCAAGAAGATATGGGTTCTTCTATCTCTGGTACTATCCCTGTGGCCCTGGGAAACTTACTTAATCTGAGTGAAAGTGATTCCTTGCAGCACCTACCTTAGAGTTATGGCAAATGATATAATGCTATATAAAATACTATAGAAATATTAGTTATTATTTAGATATGCCTTCTAAAAGGAGTTACATATTAGTTATTAACTTTTGTATTTGAATATTTAATCTAGGAGGTGCTCCACCTTCTGCCATTAATAATTTCTTTTCTGGGGATACAATTATTCCTTGTGAGTATTAATAACTTATTGGTCATTCATACCTTAATGTCATTTGCTTTAATCAGATCAGTAACTATCTGAGATAACCTCTAGTGAATGAAGTTGAAGGAAGAGGTGTGGGAAGAAAGGATAATTTTGGAGCTTGGTTCTGACTGAATAGGGTGGAGGAGGAGCAGAGAAAATGAACAGGGATAAGGAAGAACCAATTGTGAAATTTTGTCTGGAGCCCGGGGGCAATTTCTGTCCTTTGAAAAATAATCTTTCTGATTCCATTTTTAGAGAGATAGCTGGTTTGTTAGGACTTCTTTGAGAGGTTATAAACCTTAATCTGTAGTGGTTCATCTTCGTCTTCCCAATCCAGACTGTTCTAGTTTACCTTCTCTAGATTAGTTCATTCTTTTAACATTTTATTCCACTCCCACTTGAGAGAAGAAATGGAGAGAGGAGATATATGCCAGCTACCAGCCTATAAGGAACAAATACAAATCCCTTCTCCATTTTATTCTCCCTTACCTTTTCCATTTCCATCTTTAACAGTTGGACTCAGTTTCTTTTACTCACAGGAACCTCTAGGAGCCTTGGGAATTTGGAGGGTTTGTACAGGTATTCACTCTAGTAACAGTAACTGTAGAGTGGAATTGCATATAACCTGAGTATGTCTTTTATCCATGAAATTGCAGATTTATCCAAAGGACTTCAATTTGAGTTAGGCTTCTTCCCCAAGAGTACCTTTGTATGTTCCAACACACCTATTCTTATTTAGTAGAGAAACATTGACATGTTTCAAGGGATATTAGTTCATTAAAACAAATAATAATGACATATTAACAAATCTTTGAGACACTATCCTTTTCTACAAAACTCTGTTTTCTAATCAGTTCAAGAGTTTTATGATAAAAAATGTATAGCCATGAAAAACAAAATGTTTCTGTAATACTTTGTGACTTAGAAAACAAGTTTCTGAAACATTAATTCAGAACATTGAGAATTGTATTTAAGAGTATTTGCTAAGTTCCAGCTATACCTTCCAAGTACTAGTTATACATTAATTGATAATATTTGTAAATTCAGACTATATGGATTTTTCCCCTTATAATCACAACTCTTTTTCTGATTTGGGGGGATGTGTTTGGTATCTTTTCTTATTTGGAAATGTTAAAAGACTGTTGAACAAAGGTCTATTGACTTCAATATAATTATGCTGAACTCTTACATCTTTCTCATACCAGTAGTTATGTCATCTCTGCCTCTCCTATTCCTTTCTTTTATACATTTTGCTTTAAATATTATTTTATTTTTCCCACAATTGCATATTAATAAAATTTTTAGCATTCATTTCTATAAGATTTTGAGTTCTGTATTTTTCTCCCTCATTCCCTCTCCTCTTCTGAAAATGGTAGGCAGTTTGATATAGTTTATACATATGCTATCATGTAAAACATATTTCCATATTCATCATGGTTATGGAAGAAAAAACAGATTAAACGGAAAAAACTCCCAAAGGATTAAGTGGAAAAAATATGCTTCGATCTGCATTCAGAGTCCATCAGTTTTTTTTTATCTGGATGTGGATAGCCTTTTCCTTCCTGAGTCCTTTGTATTTGTCTTAGATCATTGTGTTGCTGAGAAAAGATGAGTCATTCATAGTTGGTCATCACATGATGTTGCTTATACTGTGAAAAGTGTTTTCTTGGTTTCTCTCATTTCACTTTGCATCAGTTTGTACAAGTCTCTCCAGGTTTTCCTGAAATGTGCCTGTTCATCTTTTCTTATTGAACAATATCTTTTGCAAGATAGAAGAATTAATGTCAACAGATTAGAGCTGTTCTCTGAGCAGGAACAGTTCATTGCTAACTTGGAGGGATAGTTGAGGCAACATACAGTTGGCAACAGTGGAGCAGAAAAGGAGTCAGCAGCTTTCAGAGATTTGGTGTATAGCACTGCATTTGCTCATCTGGGTCAGAACACTTGCAAACACCAAGACTGGTTTGATGAAAATGAAGGGAAAATTCAGAAACTGCTAAAGGAAAAACTAGAACATCCTTTTCAACATTTATCATTTTCCTTTTTTTATCATATTGGCCCATCTGATTGGTGTGAGGTGGTATTTCAGAGTTGTTTTAATTTGCATTTCTCTACTCAAAAGAGCACTTCTTCCTATACCTGGCTTTGATTTCTTCATCTGAAAACTGCCTGTTCATATCCTTTGACCATTTTTCAATTGGGGAATGGCTTGTATTCCCATAAATTTGGCTCAGTTCTCTATACATTTGAAAAATGAGTCCTTTATCAGACACACTTAATGTAAAGATTGATTACCATCTTTCTGCTTTCCTTCTAATGTTGGTTGCATTTCTTTAGTTTTTGCAAAAGCCTTTGAATTTAATGTGATCAAAATTATTTATTCTATATTTTCTTTTTTTATTTAATATATTTAGTTTTCAGCATTGATTTTCACAAGAGTTTGAATTACAGCTTTGCTCCCCATTTATCCCCTCCCCCACTCCAAGATGGCATATATTCTGGTTGCCCTGTTCCCTAGTCAGCCCTCCATTCTGTCGTGCCACTCCCTTCCCATCCCCTTTTCCCTTCCTTTCTTGTAGGGCAAGATAAATTTCTATGCCCCATTGCCTGTGTGTCTTGTTTTCTAGTTGCATGCAAAAACTTTTTTTTTGTTTTTGAACATCTGTTTTTAAAACTTTGAGT
>CM053625.1:227063185-227099058 GCA_028646595.1 Phalanger gymnotis | reverse complement strand
TTGGACCTCCTTTTCCATTTGGCTAATTCTGCCTTTCAAGGCATTCTTCTCCTCATTGGCTTTTTGGAGCTCTTCTGTCATTTGAGTTAGTCTATTTTTTAAGGTGTTGTTTTCTTCAGTATATTTTTCCATATTTTTTTGGGTTTCCTTTAGCAAGTCATTGACTTGTTTTTCATGGTTTTCTCTCATCCTTCTCATTTCTCTTCCCAATTTTTCCTCTACTTCTCTAACTTGCTTTTCCAAATCCTTTTTGAGCTTTTCCATGGCCTGAGACCAGTTCATGTTTTTCTTGGAGGCTTTTGTTGTAGGCTCTTTGACTTTGTTGACTTCTTCTGACTGTATGTTTTGGTCTTCTTTGTCACCAAAGAAAGATTCCAAAGTCTGAGACTGAATATGGGTGTGTTTTCTCTGCCCGGCTATGTTCCCAGCCAACTTACTTGACCCTTAAGTTTTTCAGTGAGGTATGACTGCTTGTAGAGTAAAGAGTTCTGTGTTCCAAGCTTGGGTGGATGCGCTGCCATAGCAGCACTCCTCCTTCCCCAAGAACCCCCAACCTGGACTGGACTTAGATCTTCAGCAGGCTCTGCACTCCTGCTCTGATCTTCCACTTAATTCCTCCCACCAGGTGGGCCTGTGGCCAGAAGCAACTGCAGCTGTAGTTCTGTAGCTGCCCCACCTCCGGCCCCTCGGGCGGTGGCTGAACCACAAACTCCTTTTTACACTCTGACCCCAGCAGCTTTTCCCACTAACCTTCTCTGTTGTCTTTGGTGTTTGTGGGTTGAGAAGTCTGGTAACTGCCACAGCTCACCGATTTAGGGTGCTAGGGCACGCTCCGCCTGGCTCCTGGTCTGGCTGGTCCGCGCTGCCCACGCTGGGCTCTGCTCCGCTCTGAGCTCTGCGCATGAAAGACCTTACCCAGAGACCATCCAGGCTGTCCTGGGCTAGAGCCCTGCTTCCCTCTGCTATTTTGTGTGTCCTGTAGCTCTAGAATTTGTTCAGAGCCATTTTTTTTTATAGGTTTTTGGAGGGACTTGGTGGGGAGCTCACACTAGTCCCTGCTTTCCAGCCGCCATCTTCTATTCTATATTTTTTAATGCTCTCTATCTGTTGTTTGGTCATGAATTCTTCCTCTCCTTGTAGATCTGACAAGTAGACTATTTCTTGCTCTTCTAACTTTATTGCTTCATTGTCTATGGTACCTTTCAGCAAGTTGTAGTTTCCTTCCTTATCTCTTAGGTCCATTTTTGTTTTTCCTTTTGTCTAAGATCAGGTTTGGTACCCCTCTCCCCCCTTTTTTTGGTACTTCAGCTGAAGCATAATAGGTTTTCCTCCAGCCTCTTACCTTTACTCTGTGCTCTGTGTGTGTCTCTGCTTCCGGTGTGTTTCTTGTAAGCAATATATTGTAGGATTCTGGTTTTTGATCCATTCTGCTATCTGCTTCTGTTTTATGGGAGAGTTCATCTCATTCACATTCACAGTTATGATTAATATCTTTGTATGTCCCTCCATCTTATCTTTCCTTCTGTTTGTCCTCTTTCTCCCTTCACCCTTTCCCACCTTACCAACATTTTGCTTGTGTCTGCCACCTCATCTGCACTCCCTTCTGTCAGTTGCCCCCCAACCCATTACTTAATCTCCTCCCCTCCAACTTCGCTGTTTGGTAAGATAGATTTCTATATTCATTTGATTGTGTATATTATTCCTTCTTTGAGCCAATACTGATGAGAGTAAGGTTCAAACAATGCCTATCACCACCCCCCCCCATCTTCCCCTACATTGTAATAGATCTTTCTTGCTTCTTCATGTGAGATAATTTACCCCATTCTACCTCTCCCTTCCTTCTGTACCCATTGTACTTCTCTTTCTTATCCCTTAATTTTTTTATGTCATTCCCTCAAATACACCTTATACTTGTATCCTCTGTCTATGTATATTCCTTCTATCTGTACTGTTAATGATACAATTTTTATGAGTTACAAGTATCACCTTCCCGTGTAGGAATGTAAACTGTTCAACTCTATTGAATCCCTTATGTTTTCTTTTCCCATTTTACCTGTTGGTGCTTCTCTTGGGTCTTGATATTGGAGGTCAAATTTTTGGTTTAGTTCTGTTCTTTGGAATGCTTAAAATCCTTCTATTTTATTGAATGACTGTTTTCCTCCCTGAGGTATTATGCTTAATTTTGCCAGATAAGTAATTCTTGGTGGTAGTCCTAGCACCTTTGCCTTCTGGAATATCATGTTCTATGACTTCTAATCCTTTAGTGTTGTAGCTGCCAAGTCCTGTGTGATCCTGATTGTGACTCCCTGATATTTGGGTTGTTTCTTTATGGCCATTTGTAGTATTTTTTTCCGTGACCTAATAGTTCTGAAATTTGGCTATAATGTTTCTTGGGGTTTTATTTTAGGATCTCTTTCCTGAAGTTATCAGTGGATTCTTTCAATGCCTTTCTTGCCCTCTGGTTCTAGGATATCAGGGAAGATTCCCTTGATAATTTCCTGAAAGATGCTGTCCAGGTCCTCCTTTTGATTATGGCTTTCAGGTAGTCCAAATGATTCTGATGTTGTCTCTCCTGGATCTATTTTCCAGGTCATTTGTCTTTCACATGAGGTATTTTACATTTTCTTCCATTTTTTCATCCTTTTGAATTTGATTGATTCATGATGTCTCAGAGTCATTACCTTCTATTCTAACTTTTAAGGTGTTGTTTTTCTCAATTAGCTTTTGTATTTTCCATTTGGCCAATTGTACTCTTTGAGGAGTTGTTTTCTTCAGTGAATTTTTGTATCTCCTTTTCCATTTTGTCAGTTTTACTTTTTAAGCAGTTTTCCAAGCTGTTGAGTCTTTTTTCATAATTCTCTTGCATCATTCGCATTTATTTTCCCCATTTTTCTTCTACCACCCCCCCATATGATTTTTATGTTCGTTTTTCAGCTCTTCCATGAGTTCTTTCTGGGCTAGTAATGACTCTGTTTTTCTTTGGGGTTTTGCCCCATAGGTGTTTTGATATTGTTGTCCTCTTCTGAGTTTGTGTCTTGGTTTTCCCTGTCATCATAATAACTTTCTATCATCATTTCCTTTTTTGTTGGTTTTTTTTTGTTGGCCTTCTTCCTTTCTTTTAAATTTGATCTCTGCTTCCAGGGTGGATGGGGCTCTGTTTCAAGCTTCTAGTGCCAGTGGCTGCAAACCCTGCTGTGCTGATGTTGCCCTGAGACCCCCACAGGGGACCTTTGTGTCTGGTGCTGTGTTGAGGGTGCATGGTAGGAGGTGGCTGGCACTGCTGGAGGGTAGAGGAGGTCTGGCAGCTTACCTGGTGTTGAGCTGGGGTTTTAGAGGTGGTGTCTGGCCTTTGCTGAAGCCAGGTGGGATTTTTCTTCATTTTCCCGGGGCTACACTGAAGCATGTGGAGGTCTGGCCTTTGGTATATGCTTGTCTGCCCTGGGCTATGCTGAAGCATGTGGGGGTCCAGTCACTAGAGGATGCCTGCCTTCCAGGAGCCTGACTGAAGTACATGCAGGTCCAGCTGCTGCAGACTGCCTGCCCAGGACAATGCTGATGTTCATAGAGGTCTGGCAGCTGGAGGATGCCTGCCCATCTGGGGCTGTGCCCAAGTACATGGTTCTTGGGGCTGGAGTCTGTTTGTTTCCCTGGCTATACTAAGGCACTTGGGGATCCTGGTGTTGGTGTTTGCCTGCCCCACCACACTGGGGCTCAGGATATCCCACTGGTTTGCTGAGGTGGGGCTTGCTGGGACGATTCTTATCCTGGAATGCTTCCTATCCTAGAATGTGCTCTCCTTTTACCTGAGTGAAATGGACCTTTCTTGCAGATCCTCCAAGTCTCCAGGCTATAAGACTGCTACACCTTGTCTTTTCACTGGCTCCACTGCTTCAGGATTTGTTCTGTGGTGCTATTTTATGGTTGTTTGAATATAGGAGAGCTTACTCTGCCATCTTGGCTCACAGAAATCCTTCTACTGACTTTTTTCAAGACTCAGCTGAGCTATATCTCCTCAAGCCTTCCCTGACATATACCTTTGACCTCTCCTGAGATAGTTAGTTCTTCTTTCCTCAAATTACCTGTATTATTAAATTATTTGTATATATGCTCCAATCTAATTTTTAAGGTAGTATTTTCTTCAGTGGTCTTTTGGACCTCCTTTTCCATTTGGCTAATTCTGCCTTTCAAGGCATTCTTCTCCTCATTGGCTTTTTTGGAGCTCTTTTGCTATTTGACTTAGTCTCTTCTTTAAGGTGTTATTTTCTTCATTATTTTTTTGGGTCTCCTTTAGCCAGTCATCGACTTGTTTTTCATGGTTTTCTCTCATCCTTCTCATTTCTCCTCCCAATTTTTCCTCTATTCTCTAACTTGCTTTTCCAAATCCTTTTTGAGCTCTTCCATGGCCTGAGACCAGTTCATGTTTTTCTTGGAGGCTTTTGTTGTAGGCTCTTTGACTTTGTTGACTTCTTCTGACTGTATGTTTTGGTCTTCTTTGTCACCAAAGAAAGATTCCAAAGTCTGAGTCTGAATCTGAGTCCATTTTTGCTGCCTTGCCATGTTCCCAGCCAACTTACTTGACCCTTGAGTTTTTCATCAGGGTGTGACTGCTTGTAGAATATAGAGTACTTTGTCCCAAGCCTGAGGGGCTGCACTGTTGTTTTCAGAGCTATTTCTACACAGCAAACTCTGTCACATCAGCTCTCCTCCTCCCCCAAAAACTACCAACCTGGACCAGACCCATATCTAAGTTGGCTCTGCACTCCTGCTCAGATCTGCTACTTAATTCCTCCCACCAGGTGGGCCTAGGGCTAGAGGCAACTGCAGCTGTAGCTCTGGAAGCAGCCTCAGAGCTGCATCACCTCTGCTGGCCCCTGGTTGGTGGCTGAACTGCAAAATCCTTTCGATCTGTCCCAGCAGCTTTTCCCACTACCTTTCTCTGTTTTCTTTGGTGTTTTTGTGTTGAGAAGTCTGGTAACTGCCACCGCGCACTGATTCAGGGCACTAGGGTCTGTTCCACCCTGCTCCCCGTCTCGTTGGTCCAGGCACGGCTCACGCTGGGCTCCCTTCCCAGTTCCTAAGATCCAAAGTTTTCCTAAGCATCTGGCTCCAAAATATACTTTTGAGTTTCACTTTTTGATTTTCATATAGTAGCAAACTTAGGAGCATTAGGTAGTTTTGAGAGTAGAAATATAATCAAGGTTTCTTTTTCGTGAAAGACTTTACTTCATGCTTCATTGTTGTTAAAACTTATATGCCAGTATTTGTTTTGAATGAGAATTCTTCTTAGGTAAACTTAATGTGATTTAGTTTTAGAGCTAAAAGGCATGTTAAAATCTAGTCCAGCATTCTCATTTTACAATTGAAACTGAGGCACAGAGAGATAAAGTGACTTCTCTGAGGTCACACACAGGACTTTGGAAAATTATAGACACTTAGAGGTTTGTCACCAAGTAGGGGTCTCTTCCAGAACTGGTCCATTCTCACAGGGCAGAAACTGAGAGGCATGGTAGAGACATCATGTCACTGGGACAGGCATTAACATAAATTGAGAAGGGGCATACCTGCCAGAGTCAGTTTCTGGTGAAGGTTCGAAGATGGAGGATCTAGATGCAGGGTCTGGCAGACCACAACCAATAACCTTGAAGATCCCTGGCACTTGGCACTAGATCTTGTTTTTCAGGCAAGGTCAAAGCTTTGAAGTGCTATATAAATTTTATGTAGTATTATTATTGGGGAACATTCATTCTTTACTAGTCTGTTTTGGGGGGAAATCTGGCAGAGATATAAATCAGTTCTGTCATGCTTCTTTTTCACTATCCTGAAGGCTCCCCTAGGCAAAAAAAAAAAATCCCCAAACCCAATTTTTTAAGCTGCACATTGTGATAGAAGAAAAAGAATATGAGTTGTGAGCATTCTGGGTGGGTTTTTGTTGTTTTTAGTGGTGGTGGGTGTTCAATTTTATCTTATTGATAAATTGATATTATTGGTTGCTCTTTACATCACATTTATTTCCATGAATAAGAGGAAAAAAGCAGTTCAGCCAAACTAACCAATACATTAGCTTTGCTTGACAGTATATTCTGTAATTGTTGTTATTCAGTCATGTCCAACTTTTTGTGACCCAGTGGACTACACTCTCCATAGGGTTTTCTTGGCAGAGATACTGAAGTGATTTCCTTTTCTTTCTCCAGTGGATTAAGGCAAATGGAGGTTAAATGACTTGCCCAGGGTCACATGGGCAGTAGTAAAGTATCTGAGGCAGGATTTGAACTTAGGTCTTCCTAACTTCAGGCCCAGCTCTCTATCCAGTGAGCCATCTAGCTGCCCCTCTGTAACCATAGCACCCTACTCCTACAGTGTTCTTAACTCTTCACCAGGGCCAAGGTTGGTCAGTGTGATTATAATAAATACTGTTTTATATTTTCATGCTTTCCACTTATATTGTTGTAATTATTATGTATATTGTTTTCTTGGTTCTGTTTCACTGTGCATCACTTCATGTAAATTTCCATACTTTTCTCAATTCTTCTCAGTGATTTCATGAAACATAGTAATCTTCCATTATATTCATGTACCAGATTTTGTTTAGACATTTCTCAGTTGATGTGCATCTGATTTGCTTCCAGTTCTTTACTACCATAAAAAGCCCTGTTGAATATTTTGTTGTATATGAGATCCTTATTTATGTATTTGACTTTCTTAGGGTGTATATTTAGAAGTGGTATCTCCGGGTCAAAAATCACATTTTAGCCACTTTTAAACATAATTCCAAATTTTTTTTTAGAATACTTGAACTAATTTTTTATAGTTCTACCAACTATGCTTGCCTTTCCATAGCCCTTCCACCTTTTATTATCTCTGTCAATTTGCAAGGTATGTGACGAGATCTCAAAATTCTGTTACTCTTATTATTGATTTGTAGCAGTCTTTCAAATTGATTGTGTCACAAGTGAAATTTAACAAATAGGTAAACCAAAGCATGTTTTTCCAAGCAGGATAACAGCTTATTAAGAGGGCTCCGTACTTAATAAAGGGGGTCAATGGATGCCTCACTTTCTAGCCAGCTTTCAGGCAAAGGGGGAGCTTCCCTTTTATAGGTTTTGGGGAGCACAGAACAAAGAACAGGACAGCAGAGGTGACATCATGGGATAGAGGGCAACATGATTTATTAAAATAGCCAGAGGCATGGGGAACAATATAATTAGAAGTCGGCAATGAAGGGCTAGCAACAAACCCCCTCATTCCCACCTGTGACTAAGTTCATTGTTTGAGTCTACCTGTAAGGTTAAAAGATAGTGGGCTAAACTTCTTTCGATAGCAAGACAGACATCCTTTTTTATTTTTATTTTTTTTTTGCTTAATAGCATTTTTTTCTCAATTACATGTAAAGATAGTTTTCACTTTTTTTTTTTTTGGCATGATCTTGAGTTCCAGATTTTTTCTTTCCTTTCTTCCTCCCCAAGACAGCAAGCAGTCTGATATAGGTTATAACATGTACAATCAAATTAAACATATTTCCACGTTAGCCATGTTGTGAAAGAAAATAAGAACAAAAGGGAAAAAAACATGAGAAAGGAAAAAAAAAGTGAAAATAGCATGCTTCGATCTGCACTCAGACCCCGTAGTTCTTTCTCTGGATGTGGTTAGCATTTTCTGTCATGAGTCTTTTAAGCTAGAAATCCTTGAAGAATAGCTTGGTCTCATAAGGATAAGACCATACTCCCTTATGTCCTCCATGCAGGATAGCAAAATTCCTTGAGGCAAGAATAGAACAGTGATTAGCAAGAGAACTGGATTTCTAAACTTAACCCATTACAGACCAGCTAAATTCTGAACTAAGTTCAGAGACAGAGAACCATGACTTAAGCAGTTACAAGACAAAATCAATTAATTGTAAATAGGATCAATAAAAAAATGATAAAGAATTTGATCTCAGTTGTTAATGGTTTGTATTTGTTTTTTTTTTTTTTTTGAGAACTCATTCTTCATATCCTTTGACCACTTACTCATCGAGGAATAGCTCTTGGTCCCATATTTCTGTTACGGATATTGGATCTTTTTCACAGATATTTGATACGAAGATTTTTTTAAAATCATTTGAGATTTCACCTTGTTATCTTACCCGCATTGATTTTTGTGCAAAAGTATTAATTCCCTGTTATGGGAAGTTATCTATTTTATCTTATTTTCATTATTACTCCTGAGATTCTAAGATTTTTGTTCCTCCAAATAAGGAATTATTTTTTTTCTAGCTCTATATAAAGTTCCCCCGTGATAGTTTGATTGCCAAAGCACTAAATTTGTAAGTCAGTTTTAGATAATGCTAGTTTTGGGTGGGATTTTTTGGCACGGCCCAGTTGTTAGCAATGACTATCCCTCCAATTACTTAAGTCATTTGTTTTTTTGAGGATTTTTCAGAAACCACATCTGTGATTTCAGTGATGTAGGGGGTTTCTGTGATGAACTGCCTCTTATACATACAGATTGTCACCTTTTCTGAATCAGTTTTAAAAAGTTACTTGAGAACACCGAGAGGTTTAGTGACTTGCCCAGAGTCATATAGCCATAAGTCGCAGAGGTAGGGTTGATCCCAAGACTTCTTGTCTCATAGACATTATGCCATGCTGCCTCTTCTTTAATTTTTTAAAGAGTAATATAATATCTAATATATTAGGTGTATTTTGATAGATTGAATCTCAAGTATTGTAAATATTTCATAGTTATTTTGACTGGATTTTCCTGTCTTTTGTATGCCGTATAGAATATTATCCTATCATTGGCATTTTCTTTCACATCGTTTTCAATTCTTTAGAAATTTTTTTTTCTCTTGTCATTTTTCATGATACGATTATTAAAGATTCCATTTAGGTGTCTTTATCTTTTGTTTGTGTTCCCCATCTTAATTACTGTTTTCATCAAATTATTGTTTGTAAAGCATGTTTGAATTTTCTGCTTTTGTGCATTTATTATTTCTGTGTTCTCTAGCTTATGGTCTACTTTTGTAAACTATGTGGTGCAGAGAAATATGTATGTTCTTTAATGTTCCCATTTATCAAATACCACGTCTTAAAGATTTAATTTCACGTTGTTTGCTTTGTTTGTTTGCTTTTTTTCCCTTTTGTTTATCATTCTGTTAGAGTTTTCCAGCATTGAGAGAGGAACATTAAAATTAAAATCTTATTCTCTTCCTATTAATGTATTTTTTATAGTTCAGTTAGCCCTTCCTGTTTAGATGCTATATTAATTTTGATACATATGTGATTACTATTGTTATGGTCTCCATCTTCTTAATTTAAGCATAATATACTTTCCTTGTTTATCTCTCTTGATAATTGTGAATTTTTATTTTATTTGATTTCAACTCCTGATATTTTTGTACCTTATGCATAGTAGTAAAATTTGTTCCAGTGTCTGATTTTCATTTTGAATGTATTTTTATTTTTTAGCTGTGTTTTTGAAAAACAGCAGGTGGTTTATTCATTCTGGAACTGTCATTTCATTGTTTAATCTATTCACATTTAAGGTTATGAAGGCTAGGTTTCTGTTTTACTAGATTTGTTTCTTTTATATTGATTTCTATCCCCTTTCCTTTTAAAGACAGTGGTTTTTTTTTTCCTGTGTTCAGTTTTCCTCATATGCTACTCTTATGTCAGTCTATTTTCAAGGCTCACCTCATGTTCAGAATTACCTAGCCTATTTTAAGTACTTTGAATTTACTTAAATTGTTTGTTTCTCTTTCATTCTTTTTATTTACTAATCTTTTTGTCTCCCTTTTTTTTCTTTTCAGGGGGAAAGTCAGGGAAATTGGGGTTAAGTGACTTGCCCAAGGTCACACAGCTAGTAAATGTGTCAAGTGTCTGAGGCCAGATTTGAACTCAGGTACTCCTGATCCCAGGGCCAGTGCTCTCCTCACTGCCCCACCTAGCTGCCCCCATGCCCCTCTTTTGACCTTTGTTTTTGACTACCCAGATAAGCATGTGGTCCAAATTCTTTTCTACTCAAACTTCAGCTTTTATTAAGTAATATTCTTTGGCTGTACCTTTCTTCAAGTTTTCTTTTCTTTTGTCCTTATTATTTCTCTTCCCTTCTAGTCTAATTTGAATTCCACCCTCCAGCTCATGGGCTATGTGCATATACTTGTCCCTTCTCTATGCCCCTCTTAAGACTACTTCCTGCAGCAGTTTGAATGAGAAATATTTCTGTGAATTCTACACTTTTTAAAATGGGCTTCATCAGTTTTTTCTGCTTATTTGAATGCCTATATTTAGTGGTACAGGTCTCTCCAAAGAGTAATTATGTTTTAAATCAATATTCTTAGTAGGAAGGGGGAAAGAAGAAAACCCATTCATAAAATTTGAATGTCCAAATTAGATATCCTTTATAGCCAGCTGGAGGTTGCAAAGATGCTATGATCTTCCAAGTTTTTCTCTATATTGAGGTGATAATAAGTCAGGTCCAAATATGCCTTCTTAGCTTTCTCTTTTTGTACAAGAAAAGTTCCATTTCTGACATATGTTTGGGATAGTCCTTTGCTTTTGAGTGGCTTTAAAGCAGTGATTGATAAGGAATCAAGGTATTAACTGTTCTTACATCTATATGTAAGATCATGTAATTGGGCAAAAGAAATGAGAAAGTATTGCCTATAATCTCAGGTACCATAATGATACCCTTTGGGGGCAGATGGGTGTATTTCCGTTAAGTTATTAATTATGGGGACACAGATTTTCTTTGATTGGGGTTAGGAATGTAATCAAAAAAATAGCAAGAAGTAAAGCAATATATACAAATCAATAAACAATTATTGTTGAAATGAGTATTCTCAGGATGGTATACATTTCTTAATTCCTTGACTTGTTGACAAGAGATTGTGCTCCACTGGTTTTCTCAGTTGAAAGGATAAATATCTTTTGTTAAAGGTTCTTAGAGCTTTTTCCTTGGGATTTTAGATTTGAATGCTAACTATGATTCTCTTAGAGAGGGAATAAATAAGAGTTCTCTTCTGAGCCAGGCCTAGCTCAGGCCAGTACAGTGATTCAAGCTCAGTATTGGAACACAAGGAAATACTTGTGGACCATCAAATTCAGTTAAAAAAAAAGTTTTCTTATAAGAAAAGATTTTAAATGATTTATTTACAAATTATAGGGCTATGTGAATTACTTGGAACAAGCACTACTTTTGATATTTTTTATTTTGATTCATACATGCATGTTTCTACTATCAATAGCCTAATTCAGAATATTGATCTTAATAATACACAACCAAATTGAGCTGCTTTCTCCATCTTTAGTTAGTTCTTTGTCATCTGAATGCTGAATTTTGTGTCGTGCACATTTTATTAGTGTCTTTTGTTGTGCTTTTAATTTTGAGTTTTTAGAAATGGACAATATTCCAAGGAAAGTGCAAAAATTATAGCTCTTAAAGAGCACACTTGAATTACTATTAGAGATATTTCAAGGTACAGATGTTGTGGTACAGTCAGGCATTTCAAGGATCATTCATACTTATAATGAAATAGGATCAGTCCCATCAAAAAGCAGATGAAAGTGCAGTTGAAAACAAAAACACCAGCAGCAAACTACTTCTGCAGAAGAGCCAAATTAATCCTCAGAAAAATATGAAAACCCTTCAAAGGGACCAAGGAGCTGGAAGGATTATTATGGTTCCTCTACATTGGCTTTTTGAAGTTGAAATGACAAGGTTACTTTTAAAAAAAGCTGCTGACCACAGCTAGGAATAAAAATATTCTTGCCATTGGCAAGATAGTCCAAAGACTGGAATACTAAAGACTAAACATAGATAATTTTTACTGATGAAAACTCACTTTTTCATTGAAGGTGTACCAAAACTGTTGTCAGAAGAAATCCAAGTAAACCTTTTAAGATTTGGGCATACTTATTGGATTGTAAAACATCTTCCTAAAAAAATCTTTTGGGAATTTTCACTTCTAGTAGGTCTGCTAGTCTTGCTCTCATCAGGAAATGTTGAACACTAATTAATATGTTGATGTACTGAGAAGCAAAATTGTTCTGGAATTAAATTCACGAATGAATACTGCCACATGACATTGCAGTATTGCTACATAATATGAAGGTTTAAGAATTGTGTGCAAGCGATAGAGATAAAAATGCTTTTTAATGGTTTAAGTGCTCACCTGATTTAAATTGTGTTGAATAATCAAGGCTAGTCTTGGGGAAATGGAGTATTCATCAGGGATGCTCTGGTTGATGAAAGTAATATTTCATGATGAAGAATTAAAGAATGTGTCAGGGTCTTATGAATGTGATGTCAAATAATGTATAATAAAGTGATCACAGAAAAGTGAGGACAGAGGGAATTGTGGGAAGATGGTGAATTTTAAGGCAGGAAGCTATGTGGCTCTCCCAGATTACCCCACAATAACTTAAAATAATGCCTTAAAGTAAAATTTAGAGCAGCAGAAATAATTAAAAGTTGGGATAAAGCAGTTGTCCAACCTAAGACAGCTTGGAAGGGTGTTAGGAAAGATTTGATCTCCTAGGGTCATGATCTTACCAACTGAAGTGCAGATACCTCCAGCAGGCCCAGTCAACAAACAGCAAGCTCTGGGGGAAACTGTGTAGGTGGCAGCCTTAGCTTGGGAAGCTTTCACCTCCCTGATGGTATTGGGGTTCGGCAGCTGGTCATTGAAAGATTAAAGGAGCCTCTACTGGTATGGCACTGTGGTCCCAGACTATGGTTGCTTCCAATGAAGAGTGAGCACATGCTGGTGATTGTAGTTGCAGAGGGATGGGAGCTTTGCTGGTTGTGGTCACTGGCAGGAAAGTAGAGTCCCTGGTTTTGGTTCCAGGGCGAAGGGGCCAGCTGATGCTTAAAGCTGCCTGAGGAATCTCAGGAAGCAAGAATGTTTGCTGTGGCAGCAGCCCTGGTCATGGCACAGGGTGGAGAGAAGTGCCTGAAGTCACTTAGAAACCAAGGTATGAATCGGAGAAACAGTGACTGCACCTGGCCTTGGATTATAGAACATTGGAAGAACCAGAAGTCAAAGGCCCCCCAGATAGAGCTCAATGCCTCACATCCTGGGATCGGAGCCCCACTCATAAACTTAACAGCAACAGCCAAGATATCGGCAGTTTAGAAAAATGAGTGAAAAACAGAGAAAGAACTCATAGCTACTATGGTGATAGAGATGGTCAGGTTTCCAACTCAGAAGAAGATAAAACAGCTTCCTATAAACCTTCAGAGAGGAATGTAAAATGGTCACAAGCCCAAAAAGAGTTCTTGGAAGAGCTTTAAAAAGACTTTAAAAGCAAATAAGAGAGGTTGAGGAAAAATTGAGAAAAGGAATGAGTAATGCGAGAAAAGCAAGAAAATTATGAGAAGAAAGTCAACCAATTGGAAAAAGAAATACAAAAACTTACCAAAAAATATAACTCCTTAAAACTTGAAATTGGGCAAGGAGAAACTTATGACTTCATAAAACATCAAGAAATAATAAAACAAAATCAAAAGAATGAAAAATAGAATGTGAAATATCTCATTAGAAAAACAACTGATCTGGAATGTGTAGGGTCTAGACTCTTTTTCTGAATGTAAGAAAACCACTAAATTAATAAATAAAACTAGGAATTGGTTTCATAAAAAACAAACAATGAAATAGATAAACTATTGGTTAATATGATTATAAAAAGAGAGAGAAGAAACTAAAAAGATAGATATACCATTAGTGAAGATAAAATTAAAGCAGCTATTAGGAGTTATTTTGCTCAATTATATGCCAATAAACTTAACAATTTAAGTGACAAAGACATAAACTGCCCAGATAGAAGAGGAAATAGAATATCTAAAGCCTATTTTAGAAAAAGAAATTGAACAGGCCATAAATGAGTTTCCTAAGAAAAATGCTTCAGAACCAGATGGACTTATAAGTGAATTCTACCAAACATTTAAAGATCAACTAATTCCAATATTAAATAAATTATTTGGAACAATAGGCAAAGAAGGAGGCTTTTTATGAAACAAATATGGTGCTGATAACTAAACCAGGAAGAGCAAAAACAAAGAAAGAAAATTATAGACCAGTTTCACTAATGATTATTGATACAAAAACCCTAAATCAAATACTAGCTAGTTATATCTCAAAGATTATATGTTATGACCAGGGGCAGGGGGAGAGTGGAAATACACACACACATACACCAGAAATGCAGGCCTGGTTCAATATAAGGAAAACTATTGACATAATTGATTAATAACAAAAGTTACAAAAATCACATGATTATATCAATAGATGCATAAAAGGCTTTTGACAAAATACAAGACTCATTCCTATTAAAAAACACTTGAAAGCATAGGTTATAAATGGATTTTTCCTTAAAATTGATAAGAAGTATCTACCTAAAACCATCAGCGAGCATCATCTGTAACAGAGGTAAGCTAGAATAAGATCAGGAGTGGAACAAAGATGCCTATTATCACCTATATTATTCAATATTGTATTAGAAATGCTAGCAATAGCAATAAGAGAAGGAAAAGAAATTGAATAAATCAAAATAGGCAACAAGGTAATAAAACTCTCTTTTTGCAGGTGGTGTGGTGGTATACTAGGAAAATTCTAGATATTCAACTAAAAAGCTAGTTGGAACAATAATTTTTAGCAAAGTAGCAGGATATAAAATAAACTGATATAAATCATCACCATTTCTATATATCACCAACAAAGCCCTGTAAGAAGAGATAGTAAGAGATAGTTCATTTAAAATAACCGTAGAGACAGTATAAAATACCTGGGAACATAACTGCCAAGAATAAATTCGGTAACTATATGAACATAATTATAAAGCACCTTTTATACAAATAAAGTCAGATTTACATAATTAGAGAAATATCAATTGTTCATGGGCGAGCAAAGCCAATATAATAAAAAAGACAATCCTACCTAAATTAATGTACTTATTCAGTGCTATCCCAATTAAATTGCCAAACGATTATTTTATTGATGTAGAAAAAATAATAAGTCATTTGGAAGAACAAAAGGTCAAGAATATCAAAGGAATTAATGAAAAAAAAATGTAAAGCAAGGAGATCTCACAGTGCCAGATCTTAAGCTGTATTATGTCAGTAATTATCAAAACTATCATGTACTAGCTAAGGAATAGGATGGTAGATTAAATTAGTGGAATAGAGTAGATATACAATAGACTGTAGTGAGTGATTATAGTAACCTTGTGTTTCATAAATGTAAAGATTAAAGCTTTGGGGATAAGAATTCATTGGTAAAAATTGTTGGGAAAAATGGAAAGTAGCCTGGCAGAAACTAGTTATAGAGCAATACCTTATACTGTTTTCCAAGATAAAGTGAAAATTGATACATGACCTAGACATAAAGAGAGACATCATAAGTTAATCAAAAGAACATGGAACACATTACCCATTAGATTTATGGATAGAAGAATTTATGAATAAACAAGAGATAGAGAACATAAAATGAATAATTTTGATTACATTAAATAAAAAGATTTTATACAAATAAAACCAATGTAGCCAAGATTAGAAAGAAAGCAGGAAATCATGGAAAACATTTTTATAGACAATTCCCTGGATAAAGGTTTCACATCTCATATACAGAGAGAACTTTGTCAAATTTATAAGAATATGAGTCATCACCAGTTGATAAATACTCAAAATATATGAACAGGCAGTTTTTGGAGGAAGAAATTAGAACTATATATAGTCATATAAAAATAATTATTGATTAGACAAATGCAGATTAAAACAACTTTGAGATACCATCTCATACCTATCAGATTGGCTAAAATGATAGAAGGGGGAAATGACAAATGTTGGAGGGAATGTAGAAAAATTGGGACATGCATACACTGGTGGACTGTAAACTGATCCAGCCATTTTGGAGAACAATTTGGAATTATGACCAAAGAGTTATAAAACTGTGTAATACCCTTTGATCCAGAAATACCACTATTAGATCTGTTTCCCCAGGTGATCGGAGAAAAAGGAAAAGAATCTATACATACAGAAATATTTGTAGCATTTCTCTTTGTGGTGTCAAGGAACTAGAAATTCAGGGAATGGCAATCAATTGGATAATGGCTGAATAATATGATTGTAATGGAATACTACCGTTGTGTAAGAAATGATGAGCAGGTTGGTTTTTAGGGTTAGGAAAGGCTTCCCATTCTTGTATTTTCTTTGAATAAAGACTCTCCGTTAAGTTTAACCTTCAACCCTGGATTCCTACCAGATCAGCTAAGGGATTGCCTTTCAAGCAAATTCACATTTCAATTATGTAAAAACAGTTTCACCCCAAGGTTCCCATGGCATTAGGAAGGAATATGCTTCCCAAAAGTACCACTCATTGGTTCCCCAGACTGCTTTTGGAAAGGGGCTTTCTAAACCATTTTGGGGAAAGGAGTCCTGCTAATTAATGAGGACCTAAAGCATTTCCTTAGAATGTATAGAACCTTGTGAGCTGACAAATAATTCCAAGGCCTGTGTAACTTACTACAGGGAACAAAATAAGGAATGACTGCAAGGGACATGGCTGCCCAGTATTCAATATCGATAAGATTTTATCTGCCCTGTCTTTTAAGACTTTTATACATTACTCATGTGGTTCACAGTTTAGCCCACTGGGAAGATTTGTCAGGACTCCCATCTCTCAGGATATTCTGTTACTGGATTAATAAATGACCACAGAAGTTGATATGCATTCCTCTCTCATAACAGGTAGTCATCATTGAACCAGGCAAAAACATGGTTCTTACAAGGCTGACTTTTTATAGGCAGAGATCCACTAGATTAATGGAAGAGGATTAACAAGGGGGTTAAGACTAGAGATCTTAGCCTCTGGCAAAGTAACAACCATTTTATCAAGGGCATCCAAGTAAACTCAGTCTTGAATATGCTAATTCTATTTAACAGTGGAACTAGATATAAAAGTAATGTGCCCTTATCAGCAAAGACTTTCTGGAAGCTAAATCCAAGAAACTATTGCCTGGCTTGGAGCCTTCCTCCTCCTGGGATAATGCCAATTCCTCATAGACTCAGCTCCTAGTGGGGATGGCACCTAAAACTGATAATCAGGGCTGTGCTTATGAGACTGCTATGTACCAGGCACTGTACTAAGTGCATTACAAATATCTCATTTGATCCTCATAACAATCCTGAGAGGCAGGTGCTATTATTATCCCTATTTTACACTTGAAGAAACTGAGACAGAGGTTAAATAACTTGCCCATGGTCATATAGCTACTGAGTATTTGAGGACTCTTTAGGGTTATTGTGAGGATCAAATGGCATAATATTGTAAAGCGCTTAGCACAGTATCTGGCTCATAAGAGGTATTTAATAAAAATACCTATTTACTTCCTTCCTATTGTTTTCCTGAGTCCAGGCCCAGGACTTTATCCATTACACCCTTTAGTTGTAGTAAAATGAGTTCACTGGTCAGAGGCATTGGTGCAGGGGGACTGCCCATAAAAAAGAAATATATTAAGATCTTTGATAATATATTACTATTTTAATTTTTAATATATTAAGATCTTTGACAGTGGCTGTCATGGTGGCAGATTTGATTGGCATTGCAATGCCGTATTCTGATTAAGTATCAGCTGCAGTGAGTCACATCTGGAGACAGAGGAAAAGGGCCATTATAATCAATTCTCTACTTAGAGGCAAGTTAAGAACTATGCAGGATCATGCCATACTAATGCTCTGACACAAGAAACATTCTTGAATAGAAGTAGCTGCTTCATCCTTAGTTAAAGGGATCATATGACCAGTCATTGCAGTATAACATGATAGCCTCTGTGTTCCGATTGATGGACCCAATTCCTAAATCGCTTATCTTCTTCAAGGGCGTCCACCTGAGTTTAGTAGATGGCAAATGATGTTTTTGATGTCCACTAATATGCACCATAGATAACTGTATATGGTAGAAGGCATTAACCAAATTCATTGATCCCAAAAGGAAATGCTTTTAATGGTCCAGTCCTATTATTACTATACCTCTTCTAGAGCTCAACCCTATCCTAGGCCTATCTCAAAAGAGGTGGACTTTCATGTGACTTAGTATCAGGATACCTAGGTGATGAGTATGGGCTCTCTAGAACTCAGAATCCATTAAACTTCTGAGTCTCCTTTTTAGATCGTGGAGACTCAAGAATCGGTAGCTTAATATGTACTACATGTAGAATCATCTGAATTTTCCCCATCTAGCATGTTCATTAAAACTCAACTGAGCATGTTGGACCCTGGATTTTCTTAGGTTTGTCTTCTACCTTTTGTCCCTTGTATAAGTTACTGTTTCCTTTAGGACCTCTGCCCCCATGGCCCTGTCCAGCCCAGTCAACCTTCATCAATATAGCGTCCTAGGCATAGCTCAGGCCAGTTCAGGAATTCAGACTTGGGATTGGACACAGTGAAACATTTGTGTACCATAAAATTCAATAAAAATAAATTTTCTTAGAGTAAGCAGTTTAAAAGGATATAGTTACTAACTAAAATTGATGCCAGTCCTTTCTTCATCATCACCTCCACCTTTACTAGGGTAGCAATGTTAAGTCAGAAAGCCACACCAATGGTTCAAATCATAGCCCTCTAGACCAGGGCTTCTTAAACTTTTTCCACTCATGACCCCTTCAGCACTTCTTAAACTATGGGGTTAAGACCCCATATGGGGTCATGACCAACCAACCAAGTTCTTTTGGACAGTCTCCTTGCCTCGTTTGAAGGAAAACTAGCTTCACCTACATACTACAGATGTCACTGCTACCACAGATCTTAGTATAGGGAAAATGCCTCTTGTTATTAATATAGCAATATATAATTTGTGTGTATATATATTCATTAGCAAGCAATATCAATTCATTTATATTTCCAGAGGAAGGATGACACTTGGAGCTACAGCAAACATATCCTTATGTAATTCATAAGGATCATAGTAACTGAAATGAAAGATTATGAAATGAATCATAGCAGTCATAGTTGAGTGAGCCTTGCAATATTCTCCTGAGGGTAGACCTTTAGATGTACCAAATTTGTCCCCTTACTCTTCCTTTATGAATTTGGGGATATGTCTTTAGCTCTGCATTGTTTCTTACTTTTCCTTTTTTTTTGAAAAAGCATTTTTTTTTTTTGGCAGGGCAGTTGGGGTTAAGTGACTTGCCCAAGGTCCCACAGCTAGTACATGTATCAAGTTTCTGAGGTCATAATTGAACTCAGGTCCTCCTGACTTCAGGGCCAGTGCTCTACTCACTGCACCACGTAGCTGTCCCATTTCTTACTTTTTCTCTCCATATTCACCTGACTTCTTGCTTTATTTTCCTTTACACACACACAAAAAAAATATTGATTCACTCATAGGAGGTCATGGGATTTAATCCATTAATTCAGTTCTTCGCTTCTTCAGATTCTTTCAATTTCCCCTTAAATCTTTAGTCTCTTAAACCCTTTTCTGCATTGATGATGATTCTTTATTATTCTTTTACCTCAGTTCTTTTTTTTATTGGTTTGTTGTTGTTCAATTGTTTTCAGTTATGTCTGAGTCTTGGTGACCCCATTTAGGGTTTTCTTGGCAAACATACTGGAATGGTTTGCCATTCTTCTCCATCTCATTTTATAGATGAAGAAACTGAGGGCAAACAGAGTTAAGTGACTTGTTCAGAGTCCCACATCAAGTAAGTATCTGAGGCCAGATTTGAACTCAGGAAGATGACCCTTAACTCCAGGCCCAGCACTCTGTCCACTGTGCCACCTAGCTGCCTTGTTGTTTTTTGGTAACAATAACCTTGGTGGTAGTGGTGGTCCTTTCTTCTCAAAGAGGACCAATGACATCACAAGAGTGATGTCTTGACTTGCTAAAAACATGAAGGAATTAATTCTCTTGGTATTTTCTTGATAATTGTGTTTGTTTTCCATTTGTTTGAGTGTTTCTTGTTTTAGGGTATTTGTAAGTCAGATATTCTGTTCATCTTGTGTTGAGGTGAGAGGAATATCTCAAAGTTTGCCTCAGTTTTCTTGAATGTCATTTTCATTAATTATTAGGTTTATTTTTGTAGGATATGTTAATTTTGGGCTGTGTTTTAACTTCCCTTGTTTTTTAGATTATACTGTTATTCCATTCTTTTTTCCAGTTTCATATCTGTATGACATTAACCCATATCTGGGTTATTTGAGTTGTAATTCATTCATGTTTCTCTGGGCTGCTTGCAAATTTTATTTTAGTTGAAATTGGAAAGTTTAGCTACAGTATAACTTGGATTTCTTTTCTGGTGATTATCTGTGGATTTGATACATCAGTGCTTTGTTATCTTTATTCAAAAGTTATGCACAGCTCACTTTATTTCCTACAGTATTGTTTTCAGATTTTTTATTTGTTTTGTTCTTCTGAGAGGCCTATGTTCCTTCAGCAAACTCTGTGCATTCTTTCCTCAAGGTCAGTCATTTTGGCTTGTTGGATTGTTGTGTAGGATTACTGTATTGTTTTAATATTTCTTTTTGCTTTTCTGCTACCAATTTTTCTTCTGATTCTATATTTTTGCATTTCCAATCAGTCTTTGTTTTTACTTTCTTGGGGTCGCTGCTTCTCTAGATAACGGTTTCATAGTCTGCTGTTATACCAAATTCTCTGATTTCTGACCTAGTTCTATTCATAATTTTTAAGTTTTTTATTTCTTATTATTTTTTCACTTTAATTTTCGTTTTATATTTTCTCTCTACCTTATCTGTTTCTCTGATTATAATTTACCTAGCGATATATATGTGTGTATAGATGTATGTATATATGATATATATGTGTATATATGTGATATATATGTGTGTATATATGTGATATATGTGTGTATATATGTGTATATATGTGATATATATGTGTGTATATATGTACGTATATATATACACACATATATATCTTATACTACTTTGCACAGATAGGTCATCATTGGCTATATGTTATAATCTATATGTACCTACTACAACTCTCTTTTGCCACTCAATCATTTATAACTGACTCTTCAAAGATTGTAACATTCTGAGATTTGAAGCCATATATCAGTCATAGAACATTAATGTTTGGGTAGGATATTTTTTGTGTGCCAAGGAGCAACTTGGAATCTTTGAAAACACTATGCAATTTCCCAGATGATATCTAGCCCTCACTCTTTTTCCTGTTCAATTATAGACCCACCTCATTGTCTGTCTGCTGTGCTTGTTCTAAACAGGGTGGATTGGCTATCCAGTGTGTACCCCATAACTTTAAAATCCAATGTATACCCCATAACTTTAAAAAATTAGTTTGCACTCCCAGTGTAGGGAGTTTTACTTGTTTATAAATTATTCAATTACTTTACTAATAATAACATATACTATAAGATGATGTTAAAATAGAAATTAGAGGATGAGATAAAGATGAGATAATATTTGACCTAAAAGTTAGTAGTAATGGTGTTTGAGTAGGGAAGTGACATGGTTTAAAAAAACAAACCCTACACTTTAGAAATATCATTTTGACAATTTCGCGTACAATGAGTTAGAGAGGGAGAGTCAGGGAGACTAATAAGGAAGCTGTTGCAACAATCAGAGAGATAATAATGGCCTTAACTGGTAAGTGTAAGTAGAGAGGAAGGAATAAATAGGAGAAATACATTGTGGTTAGAAATGACAAGATTTGGCACCTGATCATATATGTGATATGAGGGAAAATGAGTTGTCAAGGTTCTAATGCCAAAGTTATTAACCTGGATGACTAGAAGAATGGTGATACCCTTAATGGAAATAGGAAAGTTCAAAAGAGGAATGAGTTTGGAAGAAAGATAATGAGTTTTCTTTCGGAAATGTTAAGTTTGAGATGTTTATGGGACATGGTATTTAGAATGTCTAATAGATAGTGATGTTGGACTAGAGATCAGGGAAGAGACTGGGGCTGGGTATGTAGATTTGGGAGTTGTCTTTGCAAAGACATGATTATTAAACCCCTAAGAGCTGATGCCAAGTGAAAGAGTGTTCAGAGGGAAGAGACGAGGTCTTAGGACAGAGCTTTTTGCGTATACTCATAGTTAATAGAGCATGATGTAGATGATAATCCAGATAAAGGGACTAAGAAGGAATGGTCATAGACGTAGAAGAAACAAGAGAACAGTCTTACAAGTCAGGAGAGAATAATTATTTAGGGAAATAGAGTAATAAATGGTACAAAATTCTGCAGGATGCTTAAAAAGGATGGAAATTGAGAAAAGACCATCTGATGTGTCAACAAATTGATCGTGAGTAACTTTGAAGGAGAGGCTTTTCACTTGGGTGAGGAATAAAGGGTAATACTGTGAACCGAAGAGACTGGATGGTCAGTGGTTTCCTCAGCAGAATTAGGGCAATTTGAAAGAAAGGGTAGTTTAGGAAGAAAAAGATAATGTAATGCCATACCCATCCATGCCTACTCATCCTCTACTACTCAGTCTTTCTCAGCCTGAGTACTTCAAAATGAAAAGTATGTTAGAGACAGAGTAGGGAGGAAGGGAGGTGTCAGGAAAGACTTACCTATGCAAGAATGACAGTTTTAATTGCAGTGGCAAAAGTGACCTTGTCTTTTTTTTATTAATTTTCTTAGAGGAAATACAAGAATAGAAGAGGCTTGTGAGATGTATACGAGAGCTGCAAACATGTTCAAGATGGCCAAAAATTGGAGTGGTATGTATGGATTTTTTTTTTAAAAGGCAGTAGATTAGTATTTTCAAAGCAAGAAATGATACACTGCCTTAAGTTCTGTTTAGAGAAGAGGGCTATGCCCACCTAAATCTTGCATTGTAAGCACCATGAAAATACATAGATGGTAAATTGTCATATGCAAGTATGACAACCAAAGACCTGTCCTAGCGAAGTAATAAACATAAGTAAAAAATAACCTAATTTATTTTTTAAGACCTGGAAACTGCAACTACTTTATTTCCTCCAAACCATTTAATACAGTGAGCATTCAGTAAATGTTAACTGATGATTATAATAGTAAAAATTAATTTAAGATTAAGAAAGAGTAACTATCACAATTGCATTCACATTGTATCAGAAAAGGACAAGAACAGAGATAGTCAAATGTATTTTGAAATACTTTTAAAGAAATTTAAACATTTATCTTACAATTAAATGAATGTCTGATTACCTTATGTGAACCAAATGGTAGTGGTCTCTGATCACTATCAGTTCCCATTAGGACAAGAATTTCTTTGGAAATTATAATCGTGGTAAAGTCGACTAAGCATTAACTCTCATTTTTTTCTTAAACCAATCCTTCAGTGGTAAAGTTTCAAACATAGTAAAGTTAATAAAATCAACTTTCATTTGCAAAAAATGAGTTATTCTTTCTGAGTAAATGACTTTTTCTAAGCTAGTTTTAGAGAGAAATAGTGGTAAGAAGCCCTAATTTGCAGCAGGTTTTAGTGTATTCATATTAAGGGGAGGTAGGTGTTAGGGTTTTTTTTTAAAGTAGAAACAAAATGGTTACTATTTTTGAGCAAGATACTGCTGTGACTTTTTCTTAAACATAGTTTATCCTAAATCATATCATGGTATCAGATTTTGGATTTAAGAAGGCTTTTAGATTCAGTCCACATATTCTGTGTACCTTATTTTCTTTTACTGTCAGAACATATGGATTTATGTGAAAGCAAGATACTTAATTTTATTTGTCCACAAAATTAATATTATTTTCTAAATCTGAAACTTTAAAATTTTTTAACTTAAATTTTTAAAAATTAAATTACGAACATCAGACCTACATTCCGTATTTTGGTGATTGCAGAGTCGACTTATTCAACTATTGTTACTTTTTTGGACTACTGCCTCCAAGAATAGATAGACATTTTGAGATAATAAAAGTACCACATTATTATGTATTGCTGATTTCATAATATTGATGCGCCATGAACCTGAAAAGATCATACTGTGTTGAAGGAAAATAAAATTCAGTTGTTTTAAAGCCTATGTTTATTTATATTTAAAGAAGCTAGATAAGCTGATTGTGATTTCCATATGTGCCTCTGAGTCTTCAGAATTTTAGATAGATTTCGCTTGGCATTATATAGCAATGACTACAAATAATAAACAAAATTTAGTAAATATTTTTTTAAAGGTAGAAAGGCAAATATGCAGAATTTAGATTCAATGTATTATTGGTTTTTGGAGAAACAGAGAAAGATGGAAAAATCCCAGATGTTGAGCTGTATTCAGACATCTATAATTGAACATATTACTCAGAGTTTGAGAACATTCTGTAGGTGTTTGTTATTAGTGCTTTTAATTGTGTAAGTTCTTTTATTTTGAATGTTTTTCTTTGTTATGCTTCGTGAGAGAGCCTATTTTAGATATAAATTGGGTGGCCAAGTGTTAAATAACTACATAAAGAAATATAAGGTTTAAAATACAACTATCTTGAAAAAAGCAGATATCTTCCTTTCCATTCCCATATAATTCATATATATACAATCCAGGTACTCTTTTCATTGTTTCTTGACTAGGTCAGTTTTTTTTTCAACCTACACACCTTTATGATATTTTCTGCCCCCTAAAGGAAGTGTCTTTATTAACTCTTCTTGTATATATAAATCTTACTCATCCTCCCAATCCAATCTCAAATCCCACCTTTTTCCCTGATTTTTTCCTAGCAATTTCTGTGTGTACTGAACTGAAACCTCTCCTTCCTGGTGTCTCATAGCATCTTTGTGGTATTTCTATTACATATTGGGGCACATAAATATGTCCTTACTTGTTTTCTTCTTGAGTATTATCATGTATTGAGTACTATCACATCTGCTGTAGTCATGAAGTTATCTAAAAAATACCTTTTGAGGACAGCAATTATAAATATCTTGCACTACTTTTGTATCCTCCCTAGTACCTGGGCTTTCTAATACTGCATTATTTTTTCTTAAATAAGTTGAATTCAAAGGAGTTGAGCTTTATTGGTGTTTCACAAATAACACACAGTGAGCACTGGAGTTTTTTTACTCCAGCCTCTAATAGATTCACTCTTGATCTGGTCAGACAGGAAGGACAGGAAAACAGCTTCAGAGAGGTTAATAATCTTTATTCTAGTTTAGTCTTGTCAATGGGTTGATTATAATGGGAGCACCAACTCCTACAGCATTCCCTAACAACCTTTCTCGCAGAGGCTGGTGTGAAGAGAGGGCAACTACCCCTAAGTCTCGATGGGGTCAGTTGAGACAGGCACAGTTGTGCACTCCCTTAAATCCCCTCAAGCCTCAGTGGGGGCCGGTTGAGGCAGGTACATGCATTCCTCTATGCATTACCCAAATCCCAAATAGATTCCCCCCTCGCTGACCTCTGCCCCCTTGCTTTATAGGGCAACAGACAAGGCATTTTGCCAACATCAAGCTCACAGGTTAACTTTAGCAATATCATCATTCAGCGCAAGTATGGTAAATATTATATCATTTCACTGTGCAGTCTCAGAAGGACTGCCTGTCAGCATAATTCTAGGAATTACTATATAGGATCTTTGGGGCTATTCTGGGAGTTGTTATCTATTACTTGGAAACTAGAGATTGCCGTGGCCATGGATCCTGAGAAACTAAACTCTAAAAAGGATAACAAAATCTTCCTTACATACAGTTGGGTGCTAATTTTTTTTTTAATTGAAGGTTGTTACTTGTAAGCTGCCATACTTAAAGGGACAGTGCCCTTAAAACTGTAAAAATTACCCTATATGGCATGGCACCAAATAATAAAAATGTTTTACAGTAATGGCTTTAGGTCTTACAGTAATCATAAGATTATAGATGCAGAATTGCAAGAAACCTTGGAAGTCTGCCTACCTCTTCCACCCCACTTTTTTTTTTTAGACAACCTCTTCCTTTTACAGACAATGAACATGAGAACAGAGAGGGTTACTTGCCTCTGTTTATACAGGTAGTAAGTAAATGTCAAGCAAGGTTTCAAACCCATGATCTCTGTCTCCAATTCAGTGCTCTTTCTACCATACTATACATGTATTATATTTCATTTTGTTGCTTGGTCCTCATAATAGCTATGTGAAGTTATTTGTAATCAAGCCTCACTATAACATTCATTATAGGAAGATGTTTCTTCTAAGACCACTTTCAGTTCCTTCTGATGAATTCCCCTACTCCACAATTTCTTTTACACCTCAGAACAGTGGTGGGAACCTGGCCTTCTAGATCCTCGAGTGCAGCTTTTTGACTGAGTCCAAGTTTTACTGAACAAATCCTTTTATTAAGGGGATTTGTTCTGTGAAATTTGGATTCAGTCAAAGGGCCACATTAGAGGGCAGCATGTGGCCCCAAAGCCCTAACCCATGCCCTAGAATATCACCTCCTGAGACATGGAGAAATCTTGGTTTTCCCTTTTAGTCATTTCTTCCCTTTCCCCACTATGAGATCATAAGCCTGTACTCCAGCTAGCAGTGTTCTATAGAACTAACTGCCCCACTAAAACATTATTTTTGTTTCACTTAATGTTATTATGTTTGGGGAATCAGGTAATTTTGGCAGGGTATATTTATTCTTGAATCTATTTGTTTCTGACTTGGAATACTATGTTTCAGTGAAATCCAGATTTAAAAAAAAATAGATCAGGCTGCTGATGCAACTCTAGACCTCCAGGTATTTAGGAGACCTAGAGAAATACAACTTTTTTTTTCTTTTCTAGCTGCAGGAAATGCTTTTTGTCAGGCTGCCAAGTTGCATATGCAGCTTCAGAGCAAACATGATTCTGCTACAAGTTTTGTAGATGCTGGAAATGCTTACAAAAAGGCCGATCCACAAGGTAAGATCCAGAATGCTATGTGCTCAGTAATATCTGCTTAACTCTGTAAATGTTTGCATATTTTCAGATTTTAGGTAGAACATTAGCAAAGTCTTTTATAGACTACTAGAATATTTTGATCCTTTTAACAAAAAGGAGCTACTATAATTAAGATTGTTTGCTTTGTTTTTCAGAGTTTGGGTTTAGAGAGGACCCTTATTTACTTATACAAGTATTTGGAAGTAATATATGGACAAAGAGTAAATGATTTTGACTGTGTAGTTGTGGACATAGTTGCTGTAACTATCCATATTTATTGATTGTATACATGATTTGTATGTTCTTATTATCCTTTTATAGAAACTTTAGTCTGTTTACATTTTGAGTATCTAGGTAGCTGGTTTGGGGCTTTAATTCCATCTTAAAATTTTCCTCTCTTCTAGAGGATTACATTTTATGTAAGATTGAAAAGTATTTTAAAATTCATTTGTAACTCTTATAGAAAACCTCCCAGTTATAGAATGAGGTTGTGAATTGCAGGGTAGAGATTTAGAAGAATATAAACATAGTTATTATATATTAGTTTTGAAAAGGATTTTTCAGGGTATTTTGATTTTTCTATTTTGTGCACATGGTGAAAAACTTTTAAAAATGAATATGCTTCTAAAATAAGAAAGGCCTTTGTAAAAGTTATTAATGTCTTTACATAAATGCACTTGGCAAATAAGAGTATTAATTACTATTATTCTCATTGTCCTCTTAACATGTAATAATATTAATAACTTTCACTTATAAGAAGCTTTAAAGTTTTCATGCTGCTTTTAATGGATGTAATTTCTTTTACTTCTCTAGAGCATTGCTTTCCAAACTGTTTTCCACATGAAGTAACTAGAGATTTAATGAGAATATTTTTAATGCTAGCTGTAATTTCCTCCTCTAAAATATTAAATAAGAAAGAATATGTACGGGGTATCCCAAAAATTTTAATAACACACACATAATTCATATGCGTACCTACACATATGTACATGTATATATGGGTACCATACAAACGCACGTATATATGCCTGCACTATGTAATGAAAGATACCTGTTTTACATGGCAATTTCTAAAATTATATGCTTAATTTCCTCCATTTTTCTTCAGAAGTTTTCTGATTCCACTTTTTCCTCTTGTATAGAATGTCTCCCAGTATGCCCAATAGACCAGCATTTATGTATCCCATCAATATACTTCGAGTGAAAAACATGTCATTGCTAAACTAGTTTGGGAAATTATCTAGTGTTTCACTCAGAAATATTCACTTTTAGATTACTAGAATAAGAGCCTAGAATAGAGTTAACTTTTTACTCTTAGTGTATTTTATGGTGCTGAACTGTTTTTATGTCACAGTAGAGTTTTTGATAAGCTTTATTGATGAAGTTGTATATTTTCAAGCAAATTTCCATAGCTTATTTATGTAGATCTGTTTAATAGAATAATAGTCGTGCCATTACTTGAGCATGCTAGAAAATGTTGGCTAGACTTGCCTAAGGAATTTTATCAAAATCTTTTTGAGTCGAGCTGCAAGAAGAACTAGAACTTGTAGCACTGAGCTTTCCGTATCTCAATGGCAGGGATGATGCTATGTCTTCTAGTTATGACTCATGAGACCAAAAGAGGACAGCCTTTCTTTCTACTCTGCTTATGGTTTTAAATTATAACTGACCCAAGTTAATGTTAATGAACCCATGCTTTTGTTTTCTTTGTGATGCAGTCTTTCATCTGGATGGAATCCTCATTTAAAGGCTATAAGTAAATAAGCCAAGTACTGCTAGCACAAGCTGTAATTCCCTAGTTTATGTTGTAGCAGCTGGGAACAAAGCCAAGCTATTATTACAACTGGACTTTTGCATGAATGTGTTCGCTTTTTACTAACTTCCCTGTCCACCTTCCATCCCCAAATTATACCTAATTAATATTCTAATAAGAGCCATGAAGAAAATTTCACTTTAATCTTATTTGACTGAATGGATTTCTCATTGTTTTTCTTAAATGCCTACGCTTCAGAGGCTATCAACTGCTTAAATGCAGCCATCGATATTTACACAGACATGGTAAGAAATTGCATTGCTTGAGCAGCTGTGGGGTGGAATCAGTCTTGGAGTATTATTCTTTTTTTCACTTTTTCCCAAACTGATTTGGTAGAAAACAAATGAATATAGTAGGTGAACTTCAGCTTTTGTTGTTTTTGTTTCTTTTGTTCCCAGGGAAGATTCACAATTGCAGCCAAGCATCACATTACTATTGCTGAGATATATGAAACTGAGCTAGTAGATATTGAAAAGGTAAGTTTGCAGTAGCTTTTCTTGCAAAATTTTGATCTAAAGAATGGTAGATAAAATTAATCTTTTTTTAAAGAGAACATTTTACTAGCCAGTTAAATTTTACTAAAGGAAGCCAGCATTCTTGAAGCTGACTTACATTTTGGTGGTAACTAATTATTTGTACTAAATTACTGCTACACTACTACAACTATCCCCTTTATCTTTTAATATTAGGTCATGATAAATGATAGTTTGTTGATTTAATCCTGTAGCCTGCCAATAATCTCTTGCAACTCATTTTATCAGTGAAAATGAAAATGTCACAAAAGAATCCTGACTATATTATCAGTGTATCTATTTTTGATAGTAAACCCCAGGAGGAAAGAACTTTTTTTAATCTTATTAACTTCTATCAGCCTTTCTTCAAGGAGATAGCACAAAGCCACGTTTCCAGGAGGTACTTGATGGTGGAGCATTCAGACTTGGAATTAACTACTTCATTAAAGGTTCTATAAACATGGGAAAGCAGTGTGTGGGAGCTAGCAGGTGGTGCTTTCAAGCATAGCTAGGTTGTGAGCTCCATTCTAGCTCTCCTTGAAAATGCCATTTTAGCCTAGGTAGCCATTTGAATGAGACCAGTATTGGGGCTCATAACCTTCAGAGCTAACCAAAGAGAAAACCACTTCATTTTACTTCTGCCTTCTCTATTAAGCAACGTGATCTTCACATTGGAAGGTTATAGAAGGAATATGGTTAAGAGGGAATTGAAATGTGTAGAGAATACTTAACTGTCGAAAAATTTTTTCTATTCTTCAGGTATAGATCATTCATACCTGATGTTTACACATTTTCATGTATAAAAATGTGAAGATTACATAAGAATCATTCTCTTTGAGAAATCATAGTGAATTAGAAAGGTGCCAGAACACTAGAAGCAGGTAGATATTGTTTCTGAGTTTGATGTGGAAGAGATAGTAGATTGCAGAAGCTAAAAATAAGTGAAATTCTAGAACAGATTACAAAATGTGTTTTGTGAGCATTCTCAAAGTCATTATTACTAGGAGCTGTCTTGATTACATTAACACCACAAGGCTTTAATTGATTACCAAGTCAATATGAATCAACATTTTGATGTCTTCAAAAAAGCTAATTCAGTTTTTGACTACCTTAATAGAAGAGTAAATTAAGAATGGTTGGTAGAACTGTTGATCTTGAATATTCACTGTCAGCAGTGTCATAGACTGCTACAGAATGGGCAAGATCCTAGAAATCATGTCTGTAGGGTCATGGAATGGAGTCAGGAGATATTCCAAATACTGTCAGAAGGAAACAGCACAGACAAATGGCATTAAGACAGTACAGTAGTAGGAAAAGGGCAGATATCCTGGATGGGGAAAAGATCATGGGGCCAGGAGGATTTATTCACATGCAGAGGTCTAGAGAGGCAGTTGGCATTAGCTTGTGTAGAGGTACAGCAACTACTAGAAATACTCAGGTCTCAGAGGAACTGGAGTACTGAACTCAGGTACTGGAACATCAGACAGTGATGCACTTTTGAAACTTGAGTACAAGGTAGGGATTCACTTATTAAGAATAAGGCAAGAGGTCCATTCTTAGAAGTGGACTGTAGGATCACAATAGAACTAACACAAAACCTGTGTGATGAGCCACTGACACAAGAACCAAATATTTGCATGCCCTAAGCAAGTTTTGAAAATTGTGTTCTGGTTCACCAGAACCAGAATTAGTCTCACCAAATTTACTTATCACAAGATACTTTTGTACCTTGGAAGTTGAAATCTTTTGACATTAAATATATGTGTTTATTAAAAAGTATGACATCCTTCCACATGTCTTGATCTAGGTAGATAACTACTTTGCTCATGGTGTTCCTTAAATATCTGCTTCTCTTACCTATCTGACCATTTTTCCTTCTGTCTCCTTTGCTGTATTTTTATCCAGGTCACATCTGCTAACTGCCTGTCCTGGGCTCTATTCTCTTTTCCTTTTGTGCTGTTTTACATGGCGGTCCCATTAGCTTCTCTGAATTTCATTATCATCTCTATGCTGATGATTCTCAAATCCATTTATTCTTCCCTAACTCCTCTTCTGGATGCCAGTCTCATATATCTACCTGCCTATTGAATTCTCAAACTTTATATTCTGTAGTCACATGAAACTCAACCTGTCCAAAATTGAATTTATTATCTTTCACTCAAAACCCTTCCATCTTCTGACTTCCGTAATACTGTCCAGGGTACCCAGTCACCCAGCCTCACAACCTAGGTGTCATTCCAGACTCCTCACTCTTATCTTTCATATCCAGTCTTTCCAAGTCTTGTTGATTTTACTTTCATGACATCTTTATATATGCCTGTTTCTCTCTTCTAACATTGTCTCAATTCTAGTTCAGATCCTCATCAGTACTCGCCTGCCTGGACTATTGCAATAGCCTGCAGGTTGGTCTCCATGTCTCAGATGCCTCCCCTCTCTGGTCCATCCTCCATTCAGCTGTTAAATTGGTCTTCCTAAACACAGGTCTGACTATGATATCCCACTTTTCAGCTCCCTGTTGCCTCAAGGATCAAGTATAAAATCTTCTGTTTGGGTTTTAAGTCCTTTTGTAATATGGCTTTTTTCTACCTTTCTTCTTATACTTTACTCTTCTTCATGTACTCTACGGTCCAGCTACACTGATATTCTTGCTATTCCTCACACATGACAGCCCTTCTCCATATACTTTCACTGGCAGCCCTTTGTCAAGGGAAAAAAGGAAGTAAGCTAGATTAAGAGACAGGGAAGAAAATTAAGATGCATCATAGTAGGTAGATCTGTCTAGGTCTAGGCAAAGACAAAAGAGTCCAGCTCAAGATGCTCTGAGTATCTTCCCCAGCACACTGGTACCTTCCTCACATATTGTGAGGCCTGGACCGTAAGTGTATGTATAACCAGAGCACTTGGCTAAAAATTTGGGCTTGCATTTATCAAAGGTCATTCAACAAGCATTTATTAAGTCCCTACTACATGCTAGGCACTATGCTAAGCACTGGGTTGTGTTTGTCCTTCATTTTCAAAGAGGACCATGGCATCAAGGAAGTGATGACATGACTTGCAGTTGACTTTGATTTGAATGAGGGAGGGCTGTGCAAGGTCACCAGCCTCACTTTCTCCTCCAGAGCCATCTGGGTCCAGTGATGAGGTATCCATCAGGATGGCCCAGGGTGCAGTGGGAGACCCTGGCTCTTTTAGGCCAAGACCTTTTCAGGTACTCACTTAGAGTGAGATAACACCCATGAAAGACAAAAGACTGTCCCTCTTATACTCATGGAGCTCCCAGTCTAATGGGAAAGGCAACATACAAACAACTATGTACAAACAAGCTACAGGATCATATAGAGATAATCAATAGAAGGATGACACTAGCATTAAGGAAGATTGGGAAAGACTTCTTGTAGAAGGTGCAATTTTAGCTAGTCTTGAAATAAGCCAAGGAAGCCAGAGGAGATAGAGAAGAGAAGGGAGAAGATTCCAGGCATGGACACCAGCAAGAGAAATGCAAAGTCAAGAGACTGATTGTGATCAAGAATGTCACAGCATCATAAATTACCTTGGGGTGACGAAAGTTTAAAACCATGGGAAAGTTAGAAAGGGGTCAAGTATTTTTGTGTACTTACCAATTTTGTAAATTTTACAACCACAGTGAAACTTCACTGTAACATTGTTCTATATTTAATAGGAATTTGATATAAGTTGGATTTGATGATTTCCTGTTTTTCTTTATCCCAAGTGCTTTGGGGTCTTAAAACTCCAAAAAGATATCATTATGACCATTTTCATTTGTAAGGATCACAGTACTTAGAACTAGAAAGGGACCTTAGATGCCAACTAAGCATCCCTATCATTTTGCAGAGAGTGAGGTACAGATTTCTCCTCTCCCAGCTTGAACTCAAAAGAGCATAACAATAATGAGGATAAGGAGAGCAATATATAGCTTACAAACAGCTTTACATATGGGAATAGGGTCTGGACCTGTGATTCTGTTGACTTAGGGAACTTTGCCTGGTGAAGAAGTGCCTTCTACCACTGCAGTGAGGCACCTTCTCAGCATCTGAAAGTTATATAGAGTTACTGAAGCAATAAATGACTTGCTCAGTGTCATAGCCATAGTTGGGACTTGAACCTAGATCTTATTGTCTTCAGATTTGACTTTCTTTTCCCTATGCTGCACTGCCTCTATCTTTATATATACTATCATTTAATTCTCATTGCAGTTCTGTCAGGTAGATAGAGTAATGGTCATTGTGACCTTTTAGCATGTGGAAAAATGCACTTCAGAGAGATTGAGTGTTTTGCCTTAGACACAGGTAAGTTAGTGCAGGAGCTGGGACTTGAGTCCAGGTCTTCTGACTCTAGGTCCAGGTTTTTTCCCCACTAAAACTTTTTGTCTGTGGACTTTGGAATGCTCATATGTAATATTACACATAATAATAATCTATACAAATTAATAAGGCTTCTAGGATTATATTAATCAGTTTATTTTGTATCTTGAAATTTGAGACATCTTTAGTGGTACAGAGTAGATTATCAAACTTTATAAGTTTTTTACTTCTAGTTTATTGCTGTGATTTGGATTTTAGAATAATCTATTTCATTGTGTAATTTTCTATATATTTGTTACTTACAACTCTAGATTTTATGTAGTATTTAAAACCAGTAAGATAGAAAATGTTTAATCACTAGTTTGTAAAGTTATGTTTATGATAGATACTTAAAATATTCAACAATTTTTTAAATTATGAGTTGCAAACAATTGACTAAAGGGTAGTACTATACATTAGAAAGTCAGCCTTTTCTTAGAATCCCATATCTAAATGTGTTCTCTCAAACTTTTGCTTATTTGATAGTGAAATCTTAAACTGCTACAGCTGAGACAATTGAGATCATCAAACCCAACCTCTATATTTTGCTTTGATGTGCAAAATATAAATTGTTGTTATAGATGAGAATATATGCTTATGTTCTACTTCTGACGTATTGCAAAACTTGCAAAAGTCGACAGTTTTTATTGTAAAAACAGAATTTTTAAAGAAAAAAAATACTTTTAAAGTTTATCATTGATTATTCCTTTGGTATAAGATGCAAATGAAAAAGATTTTTTTAAAAAATCATTAAAATAAGCAGTGAATTAGTTGATCATATTTTTAAAAGTAAGGGAAAATAACGAAGTAATAAAAATAAAAGAATATATTCGTAAAGAATGGAGAAATAAAAACTTATCAGAAAGTATATCCAATTATATGGCAAGAATATTGAAAATGTAAACTATATGGATGCATTTTTTAAAAATATGTAATACTCAGATTAACAAAAGAGGAAATAGAGAATCTATAAACAGTGTGATCTCAGAGAAATTTGAGTAAGCCATGAGTGAATTTCCCTCCTCTCTCCCTCCAAAGCCAGATGCATGTGTATGAAAATTCTATCAAATATTTAAAGAAAAAATAAAAATAAACCATTTATAAAAATAGAACATATAGCACCTTTGTTCTTTATTTTGCCATATGGCCCTTACTAGTTCATGACCATGTCCTATGCAGGGGTAGACCCTTGGAGATGGGGAATTTTCTCTGACTTTAGCCTAGGTCATGAGAGCAAATTCCTGTTTATATAGAGGAAAAAAAGTTCAGTAAATCTATCAAGTTAGTGATGAGAGTAAGCAGACTCTTCTCTCCACCTCCTTCTCCTTTCTTTTATCCTTCACTCCCTCAACTAGTTACAATACTCAAAGATTCTAAAATATAACTGGAGTGTAGATAACAGGTAAATTTTTTTTTCTTCTTATCACTCACTCTCCTAAAACTCTTGGGAAATGAAGAATATTGATGAAATGTCAGTGACACATTAGGGATGGAACTTCGCTGTATAAAAAGCCTTATCTTTGCTACTGTTTCCTTCTCTCCTCATCTTACTCCCTACCTAGATTACATATTTTTTACCCATTTGCCCAGAAAACTAATGGCTACCAAAGAATTTGCAGCATTCTGTTTTCAGCTTCTCTAAGGCCTCAATGAGCCTTAAATATAATAAATCTAAAATATAAGCATTTTGCAGAAGTTTCCTTTTTCCTTGCGTATCTTGGATAAAATTTTACCATAAAAATCAGTTTTTTAGAGAGATGTATACCACCAAATGTAGGAAGTAAAATCGAGAGATCTTTTCATTGAAAAAGTAATCTCCCGAGTTAAGTCTTTAGATTCTAAAGCATGCTGTGCACACACACATACACACACACACACACACACACACACATATATACGTATGTATATACAGGAAAGAAGTTAACATCCACTCAAGTCTTTTTATTTTTGAGTACTTCATATATGATGATTTCTTAAGTATCTGCAAGATAGGCCAGCAAGCCATGTCCACTTAGTAGAATTGGCCCTAACACAAGCTGGAAATACTTTTTTGAACAGATGCTTATGAAGAAAGCAGAACTAAAAGAATAATGTCCACAGTAACCATAATGTATTTGAAAACAACATTTAAATTCAGATGAAATATAATGATTCTTCCTGGTTCCAGAGGCCTACAATGAAACACTTTTAGCATCGTAGTAGAGAATTTTGCATATATTCCATATTTCTTTTGCTTAACTCTTTTGCTTGGATAAAAGGATTTTTTTTTAAATTTTTTTTTTGGAGGGGGGAAGGCAGGGCAATTGGGGTTAAGTGATTTGCCCAAGGTCACACAGCTAGTAAGTGTGTCAAGTGTCTGAGGCTGGATTTGAACTCAGGTCC
>CM053625.1:227026727-227062685 GCA_028646595.1 Phalanger gymnotis | reverse complement strand
CCTGGGCTGGAGCCCTGCTTCCCTCTGCCACTTTGTGGGTTCTGCAGCTCTAGAATTGGTTCAGAGCCATTTTTTTTATAGGTTTTTGGAGGGACTTGGTGGGGAGCTCACACCAGTAACTGCTTCCCAGCCACCATCTTGGCTCCGCCCCCCAGAAATTATTTTTTAGAACGGTATAATATAAATTAGAAATTGAAATGGAGCACAATACAATATTTCAAGAAGCTACTGTAGCTTTCCTCTGGAGCAACTTTAAAAAACTGGAACTGCATTGGGCTAGAAAGGCAAGGTAACCAAAGAAGAAAGTCAGGTTCTTGTGATACTCAGTTGTGCAGAAAAATATACTCATAAGGTCAGATATACACAAACACATTTATGTGATGATCTGATAGAATTTATCATGATTGGAGGGCTGTTATTCATTTGCCTGTGTAGTTGCCTTTCTTTTCCTTACTTAGAGAACTTTATTAAAGGGACTGTGCTTCCATTCCCTTTGCTTGCTAACATACGCATTTTCTCCAAGCTTCTGTTCTGCAAGATACGATAAAGATAATTTTAATCATTGATTTTTTTCTTTTAAGTGAGCTCTGTTTATTTTCCTTTATCAACACCCTACACTCTCAGTTCACCACAGACTAATAAGTGACATGACACTTTGTTTTAAGAATTCAGGTGTGTTAAGTGGTCACTATTACAGTCTGTGTTGCAACAAAAATTGTTTCAACACAATATCAGGGCTCGTTAAGAACTAATAGCTATTTGTAGCCCAGAAGCATCTCAAAATAACAGTTCTTATTGATGAAACAAACTAGGCAGAGGATATATATGCATATGTATATAGTAACCCCCAAAAAACAAAACCCCAAATTAGAATAGAGTGAATATTAATTTAATTGCATTGAATTGCTATCCCAGTATAATGGAATAGTGCCATATTTCTTTCAACAAGCTAAGGAGTTGGGTTTTCAAGACTCATAAGATTTTCTTTGCAAACAATAGTAATAATTATGGAATTATGTTAAAGTTTTTGTATTTTAGCAAGTCTGCCTCATTTATCGTAAATATTTTTCCATGGATCAACCAAGTTATTTGAGAAAGCTTACACTTGGTTATTCGTGGTCAAAGATGATAGTCACAGGTAAAATTTCTTACAGAAAAGCATTGCTTTTGTGGAAATGTTTTTACAAATTGTCTCTTGATTTCCTTTTTTGTGGTTACTTTTTTATTTATCCAATGATATGAAAACAGTATTTTTGCACAATTGTGATATGCATAAATAATCTCTAATAGTATAGCCAACTATATGCACTAGCTTTTGTGGTGTTTAATAGTGTGTTTTCTCGGGTATTGTGCTCATATTTGTCTAAATGTAAAATACTGTGATTTTTGTAGATTTGGCAGTCTAGCATGTCAACTATAATGTAATTAGCCTGTGTTATAAATGGTGATAACAGCAGTTTTCGTATCATGTAAAGTACAGAGAATAAAACTGCTGATATTCCTCCTATCACTTTCTAGGTCAGAAAGCTTATCATGAAAACTATTTAATAACAACTCTGCCTTAGCAGGAACAGATTGTGTATGTTTTGTGTGAACTTGTATAGAAATAAAGTCAAAATTATGATTAATGTTATGATTAGTAATTCTTACTATTCTTTACAAGAGAGAGATAGCTTCTTTACCAAACACAATCTACCCATTAAGTTGAAAACCTGAAATTATAAGTTAAGGTGCCAAGTAATTAGATTACTGAGCTTTCCGTGGTGATTTAGCATAGTGAAATTTCTATTATCTAAAATGCTGTAACTAATTTAATTGGTTAGCTGAGGGTTTACACAAACATGTGTCTCCGGAATCTTCCTAAAAATTTTCCCTGTTTAGGAAATCACAAGAAACAAAAACTATTTTTAAAAAAGGTTTAAGAAAGTACAGGAGTAACTCCCTGCTTTTCCCCAGTTTATCATTTGTAGTTTCACACATTTGATATCTGAAACCTTCACAGATCATTTTATTTTGGGATAACTCTAATTTCTTGTTTTCTATTCCATGAGCTCAAATATTCTACCTTTTAACTTCTAGATTAGTTGTAGTTTACTGTCATTTTGCTCATTTAGCCTAGGAGCATTAGTCATTTTGAGTCCCTCTTCAAAATAAACGTGCCACATCCAAGTTTTACTGAAGTTTTAGAGTATACTGTTTTATACTTATATTATGAACATTATTTTTAAAAATAACCCTGAAATTATCAACTTCTGAGGAAATGATTTTAGCTTGAATCAGGGAGAGAAGTAATACTTGTGTGAATTAGTTCATTTTTATAGCGTTTTCTGGTTTATAACTCATGGTTTCATAGGGCTTTAGGGCTTACAAAGCACTTTCTCTACCAAACTGAGGTACATAGTACAAATATTACCATTTTACAAATGAGATAACTCGTAGAGATACTGTAGTCACTTAGATACCTAATGTCCCACTAGACCTAATACATATCTAAGGTGACATTTGTCTTTACTATTAAGTTGTATCCTTTCTTCACTGCCACAGGAAGGCTATGAAGTAAACTTAAGTACTGTGGATAGATTTTGACACCCAATTCCCCATTGGTTTAGGCATCCAAGTTCTCTAGTTGCAAAACAGGTTTTCATTTCCTTCGGACCTATTCCACCAGAGATCTGCAATGGCCTATTAGTGCAGGGGAGAGTTTGGCTTTTTTGAAAGCTATAATTCAAGTCAGGTAGTTATGGAGGTACCTTATTCCTTCTAGATACTTGTGGACATGTAGGATATTACAAGTCACAAAATGTTACCACAAAGCTAACTGATGTCATTGCTTTCTAGTATTTGTTTTCAGTACGCTTTATCAATCAAAATTTTAGGCCAAATGGATCTGGCTTGTTTGACATACATTGAATAAATTTGCAGTGTTCCTTGCAAGGTAGCAATTACTCACCAACCAACTTCAGAGATGAATGTCTTCTGACAATTTTCAATGAAAGGATTCCCCAGTGAGAATACTGGACAAAATTCATCCTGAGATTTTGCTTCCTCTCAGTTTTCAGGTTAAAGTGAAGGTATCTCACATCTGGGAACTGATTACATGACATAGTTTTGTTGAAGAAAGGATGGCTCTTCCTTCTGGGAACTATTCTACATCCTTTTTAAGGATAGATTTCTTCCATGTATTACACCATTTGCAACAATTAGATCAATGAACTTTGCTAATTCATCTAATAGACCAGTGACAGCATTGCTTGTTACATTGTTGCCCTCAGTATCTATGCATTTCTTAATGTTCCTAAACATTTTTTTTTGCCTAAAAATATTGAAAAAATGGGACTTTTCTTGATGACATAGGTAGTAGAATATGTGGCAAGGCCAGACTGAAGTGTAATATTTAGCTGTTGCAAGTGTTCTTGCACTGCTTGAGAAGCTTCAGCCCATTGCCAAGAACCATCTTTACCTTTCAGACACATTGTGGGTCTTGATCTCTTTTGTTGTGAACTTTGGTCCCAAGAACCAAACTGCCCAGTACCTTTCAGATTGTTGTTTAAAAAAGTAACTCCACAGATCAATTTATCATTCTGGAATCAGATGAGGAGTATGTTTTCTCTGCCTCACACATTGCAGTTGTAACATTTACATCTAAATTCACTATCTGCAAATTTAACATCAGATGGTTTGGATGGGATATTTCTTATTGGGTCTAAAATCTGTTCATCAGAGAATATCTTGGATATTTTATCAGTAAGGATGTAAGCAAAGCCATATTATGACAAAGTATAAATTCTGGAAATTTGAAAAAATCATAAAAATAAAAGTAAAATGGTGGAAACTACATGCAAAAATAAAATTTTATTTTACTTTGTAAATACATTTTTCTCAAGGTCCTATCAAAGTTTGATGAATTCTTTGGATGCTCCAAGTGGAAAAGACTAATATAGGCAAAGATATGACCCAATAAAAATAAATGTAGGATCAGTTGTTTTTTACAACAAAAGTCTGAAGCATTTTGCACAATTTGATGCATCAGGTCCTCATAGGTACTATGCACATGTTTTATTTGAAGTCTTTAGAATGCTAAGGAAATATTAATAACAAATATAGAAAAGTATTCATAAAATATGAAATAGAAATACCTGTTTTCAAGTGCCTCCCCCAAATGTCATCAATTGATGTGCCCAGTCCTAGTATTAATTCAAACAAAAATCAATAAAGCAACATTAAAGATTTAACAAAATGTTTTTTAGTCATTCCATGGCAGCAAGTGGTACAGTGGATAAAGCACTGGGCCTGGAATCAGGAAGTCCTGAGTTCAAATGTGACCCTGGGCAAGGCACTTACCCTTCTGCCTGCCTCACTTTCAATTATAATAGTGTGGTCGTATCCTTTCCATATGGGAGTTTGGTATAAAGGTATTGTTTGGAATTCGTATTACCTGAAAGAGCTCCTGTACATTTTCATGAGCTCAGTTGAAAAGGTTTTGTTGTTGTGTCCAACTCTTTGTGACCATTTTGGGTTTTCTTGGCAGAGATTGGAATTGTCATTTCCAGCTCATTTTATAGGTGAGGAAACTGAGGTAATTAGGACTGTGTCAAATTTGAACTTTGGTCTTTCTGACTCCAGGCCCTGCGCCACCTAGCTGCCCCAGCTGGAAGAGCTACCCCTGGCCATTTGGTCCAAACCATGGTTGAACAAGCAACATACTCAACAGCCTTTGCTTGGAAAACTAATGAAGGGCACAGCTACTACCTTTCTCAAGGCAGCCCAGAATCCCTTTTGGATAGTTCTAATTGATGCGGTCTAATGCTTCAGTGATAGTCTTTTTGAAGTACTTGAATATAATGCCCTTACTGTTCCTATCCTCTCATCTGTGGGCTAAACATCCCCAGTTTCTTCAGTGATAGTTATATCATACAGTCTCAAGGGATCTCCTAAAAGTTAGCATGCCCATAACTGTTGTTTGACTACTTGAGAAGTAGTCTTTAAAAGGAATTTAGAACTTAAGCTCTTCCCCAAAGTTCACAATTAAAATCTTTTAAAATCAACACAGGAGGCTATTTTGGAAACATCTCAAAGTCAGTGGTACAGGACAAACTAGTAAACACCTATTAAGCATCTACTACAAATACAAAATCTAGAGCTTTCACTCTGTAGGGATAGTAGTGGGGAATATATGGCATGTACATGAATAAGCATAATATAAGGCAGGAAAAGAGATCCAAATTGTTGCAAGGATTTTGAGTAAGACAACCCAACCAGCTGTAGGGAATAGACTGATCACGGATGGTGGTGGTACCTTTCCATTAAGACCAGGAAAATTTGAAAGAGTTGAAGGAGTCCATTCCAGGTAAGGAGGAATGGCTTGAGAGAATGCATGAAAGTCATTTAAATAGAATATATGTTAAATAATGTGAAATGAGGCTTGAAGTTAGGTTGAAGGCAGATTCTGGAGGACCTTTAAGAACAAGGTGCACATGTTTTCTCAAGAGGTACTAAGCCACTGAAAATTTTTTTCCTTTGAGTCATGGCTGTAGCTGGAAGATTTTGACTGTTGTATTAAGATGGATTCATGAAGGGAAAGACGAAGTAGAAAGGCTAGAATGGGGAAACAAAATCGAAATTATTATGATAGTCCAGATGAGTAGTGGCGGTATAAAAATGCAAGAGTTGTGAAAGTTGAGGGGAATTGACAACTGTCTTCCTTTTCTCACTCATCACATCCAATGATTATACCAAGGTTTTGAACTTGGGCAAGTGGAAGATGGTGGGTGGTACCTTGAAAAGTGGCAGTAATGTTGGGAGGTGAGGGAAAGTGATACCTGTTTTGGAAATCCTAAGTTTGAGATGCCCATAGGACACTAAAGATTCCTCAATTCTCTTAACTATATCCCCACAAAAGAGAACTCATTATTAGAATATCAAACTACAGCATAAGCAGATACAGTGACTTTCCCTGATTTTTCTATACAATTCCTCCAAACTTCAGTTAACAATATCTTTACTAATGGGGTGAAGGTTGTTATTCTACAAATCAGACATTTTCCATACTTACGATGGTTATAACCAGCAAGATTTCTATAGGACTCAGTATTAGATGTACTATCATGATAAAATGTTCTAACTTTAATGTTGCATTGAAGACACTGCAGTATATTTAGCTTTTACATAGCAGAATTAAGATGTACAAATTATTTCTACAAGATTCAAAAGAATTTCTCTACACTGTCCTTAAACAGGATTAAAAATTTACAGACAGCTGAGGAATCCAAAGTTGTAAAACCACTATTGTAACATTTTAATATGTATTTTAAAATATTTTAACAGTATACCATAAAATAGCTTCGACTCTTGCTTTTAAAATTTGTTTACACAATTAAAGATAGTTGATTGTGCTTTAGTCACAACAACTAAGTTTTATCTGAGTCTAGATTTCATTAAGTACTGGATATAAAGAATTTAATAGGTACAGCACAGTGAACTTAAACATCTATTCATCAAAAGATTGAACAGGTAAAATTTTATTGTTCTTTGAAAAGTTACAAAAATTTAAGACCACCAAACTATCAAACTATTGTTAAATAAAAATCTAGTATCCAAATTCCTTCTGAGTGACTGTTTTTTTCCCCATGAAAAAGCAAGTTAATGTATGTTTTCCCCTCCCTCCAAGAAATAAAAAAAAAAAAAAAGCTGACACCCAAGGGGGGAAAAAGAGCCTGCAAAATTTTAATACAGATCTAGAATGCAGTTTTTTAAAACTGTAGTTGTGGTGGTAAAATTCTTAAGTCACTGAATATTTTACTAAAAATAGCTTAAACGTGTGACACCAATATAGGAAATGGTCAAATTACTGCAAAAAGAGTAAAACAGACTTTCTCCAGAGAAACCTACATGGTTAAAGCACTTGCCAGTGGTTTCATGAAAAGAAAAGAAAATACAACTACCCCACACAATTTTTGTTCATAGAAAATTCTGCAAAATAAATCTTAAAGGGAACACAAATGATGGGCTAAAACATTTTGTGGTTCTGTAAAATTCTTGACACGAACATGTAGATTTACACCAAGGACCATATCTGAACCAAAGTACTTCACTAAAATAAAGCCAATTCCAAAACTGGAACACTTGTATTAGTACTGCAGAGCTCAAACTTGGTAAAGTACATCTTTGCTTTGTTAGCTAAAAGAGCACCAGCAGCAAGTGCAACAAAATGATTATACTAGGAGTCTTAAATACTTGCTGAAACCTTTTAATTATTAAAATACAACCTAATACTAAAATTTTGAGTTGTAGCCATTTGTAAGTAAATGCACATTTGGAATTCTGTAGTATTAGGTGCATGTCATAAGAAATTCTGATCTTAAATAATAAAGTCTGGATAATTATGCCTCTATCAACAAATGGCAACAAAAGTCAGGAAAATTTACCTAAGCAAAAGCGACAACAATGAAGTCCAAATAATCCCACAATTTTGCCAGAGGAATAAACCTGCTTCAGCCCTTAACAAATTCACAAGTTCTTGCATAATTTTTAAGCACCTTGTGACAAAAAACTGCTCTACTGCTGGATTCTTTGGTAACACACTTGGAATTTCAGAAATGACTAAGTTATTTGCGTTCTAATTTGTAGAGTCAGTGAAGAAATTATTAGTAGGTTTATTATTAAAAATTCTTAATTGGTCCTTTTTTGTGCCTAAGTGATATTAAAAACGAGCTCAACAATACACTTTTTCAATATGAAAAAGGGTGGCACTGCAATGATCCCAAAGCTCCAATCACTTGGCTTGATTTATCAGGGAAGACACTTGACAAAATACGGTCCCAACATTATTTCACCAAGGAAACAATTCAACTGGAAAAATATCCTAAGATTATCACATAAATACATCCACACGGAAAATTAGGGTGGATTTAGACAATGAGAAGAATGTGGGGGACCTTTTCACAAGAAATTAATAAACTGAATTGGTAATTAAAGGGTAAAAACTAGGTTCAAAAGAGCTTATCTGAACTTTTTGAAAAAAAAATAAGAATAATCAAGTCTTAGAATAAATACAGCAGATCTACTCAAACAAAGCAGAATCATAACTGCTGAAGAAACTATATTCAAGAACATGCAGATTAGGGTCTGGAAAGTAAGATTTTAAATTTGATAAAGATGTGCAAGTACCAGAGATTTCAGGAAAATCTGGGGATGTTATTCATAAAAACTCATCTTTTCTTTGTGCCCACTGGAAAGTCTATGTCTATGCTATTGGTATGGTTTTGAGCACAGGCAATGTGTATTCAAAGTGTCTCCTATGTTGGATTTTCTCGGCAAACAATTTGAAGCAATCATTCTATGTTTGACAAAGCATGAAGTGATGGTTGAATTGAGTCTGTCTGTGTATGGAGTACTGTAAGATCACTTAATGTGGCAGCTATGAGGGCTTCCTGGGGGACTACAGGATCATCTGATTTACAGTCTAGATCTGTAGGAGGACTGTTTTCATGTAAAGCAGTCAGAGCTCCTTGGACTGCAGTCAAGTTTTGAAAGTGGCCATTTTCTGCAAATGAAAGCAGCTTTTCTGATATTTTGGGTGATGGATAGTCCTCATCCATTTGTTCAGTTTTATGGCTGTCTTCATTCTTGGGTGAACCTTCTACAATAACAAGGAAAGATTTCCATGGTGTATTCTTATCATGTATCTGCAAAGAAAACAAACATCATCATTAAGTAATTCAAGGAATAATCCAAATAAAATCTCTTGAATTTGATATTTCTTTATGGGTCTATCCTTTCAAACTACTAGTTCATCTTCTGCTGAAACTGGGATTCTGTGCACTTTAGATTTTATCTCTACAAAACTGGGCCTAGTATATTAACATAACTGGAAAATGCTCAAGAATCCTTAAAAAGAAAATAGTTAACTTGTTTGGGCAAATCTAAACTAGTTCCCGACCACACAGGAACTGAGATGTAACCAATTATCCAAACTCATCTATCCTAAGAAAAAGGAGGGTAGAGGTTAGGGTAGGTAAATGAAATTACCCTAAAAATACAAGCCGAGAACCATAAGCATAAACTTAAAGATTTATATCAACCTATTATCATCTTTATTAAAAAGCTGTTAAGTGGGCCAACAATGAAGAATGTTACCAACCTTCTGACAGAGAGGTAAAAGACTAAATGTTCAGAATGATATATATTTTTTTGACCTGGCCAATGTGGGAATTTGTTTTGTTTGTGAGGTTTTGTTTTCTTTTGTTTTCCCTAGTAGGGATGTCAGAGGGAAAGAAAAAAAATGCTCATTTGAAAAACAGTAAAATTTAATTAAAAAAACCTTTTAAGTGACTAGTCACATGTTATGCTTTGCTTACTACTATTTAAGAAAAACTACTCTATTGGTCCAAATATACGTAATACTCCCTCCCTTGCCCCAGCCTTGCAAATCTGGCTGATAAAAAATCTTGAGTAAAGCTTGTAATAAAGCTGTTAATGTCAGAGATGCAACGTAAGCTTTATTCTTTTCCCCAGTGGCAGCATGTCTTCCTCACAATCTTGAACACACACAAGAGGAACTTTATCCTGTTGCTTCTGAGGCAAAACAGAGAAGGCAGTCAACTTCTGCTTGCACATACCCAGTGATGAACTACATCTCAGACCTTAATTAATAGGGATCTCATTGCCAAGGACCACAAAATCTCTTTCCATTATGTTCCTCAAACTAGAAGAAAAAAATTAGAGATGGGTGATGGGAGAAGACATCTGGAATACTCCACCCAAATAAGCTGTAGTTCCTTTTCCACTTACAGATGGTCTTGAAGCTGCTGCCAGAAGCTGTATAGGTAGGGAAATGAAATTCAATGTCACAGAGCACAGAAAGAGGTGACAGAGACAGGCAGAGGTGATATGAGGGAAAACGGGCAAGTGAGAATGACCTATTTATGTTGGCCTCCTCAAAAGTTCTGGTGTCTAAGTAATCTTGGTCAGAAAGTTGTTAGTTCAGACTTCAGAAAGCCTGCTTTCCTGTTCAATGTTGGGGAGAGGAGAGAAGGGAGAAGTTTGCATTAATTCCTAGAACGGAAGTATCTTCTAATAGCCAATACATGGTGAAAATAGATGAACAGAATAAAAGGATGGTATGGGATTGCAGAAGGGATTTGGAAGGGAGAGAGAGGGGAAAGCAGGAAGAGATCACCATCTGTTTATTTCATTGCTTTCACACGTGGGGGCCATCAGTAAGGGAGAAGAACTGGCAAGATATTTCTTTCCAAAAGCTCTTGACACTAGCATTCCTTGGCTTGATGAGAAATAACTTACATTTAATCTGAACAGAATGTTCCTGAGGTATAACTGATCAAAATAGGGTAGGTGACAGAATTTAGAAAACCTCAAAATGCCCTTTTTTTTTTGCTAGTTGCTACGGCTCTCATTTGAAATATAAATGGAAAATACAGAGGAATGTTGTTTATCCTTCATTCTTGAAGAGGATCACGACATCAGGGAGGTAATGCCATGACATGCAAGTGAATTGGATTTAAATGAAGGAAGTTTGTATAAAGTTACCAGCTTCACTTTCTTCTCCAGACTGGGTCCAGTGGCAAGATACAGATCAAGATGAGTAGAGGTGGCTCAAGATGCGGTGGGAGACCTTGGCCTGTTTAAGCTACGGTCTTTAACAGGTCTCAGTTTGGCTGAGGCAACTCCCAATCAGTGATTAAGGTTAGGTAAGAAATGAGGCAGGAAATGGCCTTTTTTTACCTAGTCAAAAAAAAAAATCAATCTGTGAGGGTGAAGACCCTCAGGGTTTGTGGCCAAAATAGAAACAACTGCTATTTACATTTACTCTGAACCAATCAGGGCCAAACAATGACCAAGTGGAGTTTGGCCTGGGACCTACTGTTGACCAATCAAAGAAAGCCAGAGTGATTTGGGTTTAAGGCATGGTCCCTAAGAAAGAAATCTAGTCTGTAAATCCCAACATACCTTGCAAGGTTTCTGTGATCAAAATTCACCTTACTTTGGGAAGAGTAGTGTCTGGTAAGGGTGTGCTACCCTATGTTTACAGAAGAATCTGATGGTTGTCATACATCCCATGAAACTGCATTAAATATATTTGAGCAACTTAAAAACTCTTTAAGTTATTTTTATTTTAAATTCAGGATTTTAAGTATTTCATTCAATTTCTGATGTTTACTATTCTAGATTTCCCCACATTTCAGTGCAATAGCTCATTTAGATGCTTTTAGAAAAACAAGAGCTCAAATAGGCCAATATTTTAATGTGCTTTTATGTAATTATATATGCCCCCTTACTGAAGTATGTCGCCGTAGAGTGGACTTGTCTGTGAATGTCCGTCCACATGCATTGCACATGAATGGCTTCTCTCCTGTGTGGATTCGATGATGACGCTGCAAGGCATTAAGCTGTGTGAACTGCTTACCACATTGATCACAACAATATGGACGTTCACCTGAAAAAAGAAATACTATTTATTGTCGAGGTCTCGACTGTCAAACACAGACACAATTTACTAAGCACACTCTTAAAAGTCTACTTTCAAACTATGATGTTCTCTAGGACATTATTAGGAGAGAGAAAGGGCAAGTGAGAGCAACCTATTTGTGTTTGTCCCCTCAGTCACAAAAGTTCCAAGTTCAGGGGTTCAAGAAATCTTGGTTATAAAGTTGTTAGTTCAGGCTAGACCTTAGAAAGCCTGCATTCCAGTTCAATGTGGGGGAGAAGGGAGAAATTTACACTTAATTTCCAGAATGGAAGTATCTTCTAAACCTACAGCAAACACAAAATGGTAACAGTAGATGAACAGACTGAAAGGATGCTATGAGATTGCAGAAATGAATGAATAAAGACAGGATTTTCATCAATCCAATTTAATTTCTAAATAAAATTATACGAAACATCCTGAATCAAAGCTGCAAGTGCCAGAGGGGTGGCACAGCTACAGGTAACATTAGCTCTATCAACCAAATTACTGTTAAAGTTTGAGGTACAAGAACCTCTATTGTAGGGTCCAAGGCCAGCTCTCCACTAGACCATGGATGTTCACATCTGTAGCAAAAGAAACCCAATTATTTGATAGTTTTTTTTTTAATTTAATGTTTAAATTTAAGTCCCATCCCTCTCACCCATACTGGCTGTGTTACTCTGGGGATGTCACTAAACCTCTCAGAGCTCTAGACCACACCCTAGGACTTTGTGCCAAACTGCACTCGTAGAGGAAGTTACTCATCAGAGTGTTGCCTGGTAAAATCACAGGTCTAAACCCTAGATAGATGGATGGACAGAAGGATAGGCAGACACGATAAATAGAAAAACGTGTAACTTGAACACCAATCATAACTTTAACATTTTCCTGTCCATATGTCTACGCTTACTCAAAAATTCCCATTCTTTTTGATATTTGGTAAAAACCTGAACACATAAGATTACAAAGTCTCTCACTGTGATGCCTATGAAAAGAGAAGTCTAACTTTATTTCCCCAGATTGAATTAATTACTACTTTGATTGATCCTTCCATTTCCAGCCATACCAGAAGCCAGGAAATATTAAATGTAAAAATGGCATTTATCCTTAGTGAACAGAGAGCCAGTTTTGGAGTTGGGACGACATAGGTTAAAGCCCTATCCCTGAGATATACTAGCTGTGTGAGTCTGACCAGAACCAGTGTTCAAGTAATATATGAAAACTTTCAGTGTCCGATGAGTTGCTGCTCTATAACAGGTGGAGGGAGCTTTCACACTGGGAGTTCTTTACATTGATGAAATCACTGGTCTACACAAAAACCACTGAAACAGTATCGCTTTTTTTTTTTCCAGGTCACAAACTGAACAGCCCATTCCACTAGCTGAGGACTCACACAAACCTGATTTGTAAATATTCAGTATGATTGACAGGCATGGCTATGGCCACAGGAACTGTCCTCCTCCTTCCCTGTTTTTCTAGTCATGATAATGCTGTTTAGGATTTAGTCTCCCACCACCAACACCAGAAAATTCCACTCTTCATGCACAGTTACTTATTTTATAATAAACCAAATTGCTTTTGCAATTGTAAAGGATCAATACCTTTGATAGGGCAGTAAAACCCAAGAGACATAATTTTCCAACTCTACCTAGGTTAAACAAAAGCTTATCCAAGTTCTAGTGACAGTGTCTAAAGAAACCAGTGCAGGAGGAGTAGCAGCAGTATAGCAAAAGGGAAAGGAGAATCTTTGAGGACGGTTTACCATTCCCTGTCCTCCCACAATCTTAGACTGAACCTTGGGCTGCTTCAAGAAGATAAGAAGGGCTAAAGGAAAGGGAATGTCTTCCCCTACTGAAGAGGAAAGGAAAGAAGTGTATTTGCAGCCCAGAGTTCTAAATGTATTTCTTCACCCCCATGTATGTATTTATTTTAGTATAGTACTATGCTTCTGGTACTTTACAAGTGGATTGGCAGCTAGACTGAGAACAAAACCACAACAAAGAACATTGTTTTTTGTAGGGAAAAAAAAACGTTCCAGGGTACAAGAAAAAGATTTACATGCGCATTTTGGGATATAATCTATTTGAAAACTAAGGACACTTTTCTTGCAAAACAATTCCCTTCTCTACATAGTTCGGATCATACCTGTATGGACTTTAATATGCTGGTAAAGTGAATTCCTCTGTGCAAATGTCCTGAAGCAAACTTCACATTTAAAGGGTTTGGATCCTGTGTGAATCCGATTGTGATGTTTCAAATACTCCTTAGAAGCAAAGCTTTTGCCACATGTTTCACACATAAAAGGTCTTTCCCCTAAATGAAATATGAAACAGATTTAAACAAAAACTTCTACTAACATATATAAAGCAGAAACAGAAACAAATGGCCTCAATACCAATATGTATTTTGTAAGTCATCATTGTTAACAACATATATCATTCAATACTAACAACTCTAATTAACTGAGCTGACGCTTGGTAAGGCTAGAGTAGAAGAACTACCCATACCTAATTCAAGATTGTACAAGCAGGGGCTCTTAACCTTTTTTGTGCCATGGACTCCTTTAACAGTTTGAAGACTTATGGGCTCCTTATCCAAATGTTTTAAAATGAATAAAATATATTAAATTACAAAGGAAACCAATTATACCGAAATTCAATTATCGAGTATTAAAGGAAAAAAGTTCATAGACCTTGGGTTAAGAACTCCAGCACTAGAGATAGAAGTACTGCCTAGATAGTTTTAGTTTCTGCATTTGTTTTAGGTATTCCTTCAAATAAAAGAATTATAAGAGAGGATTCTGGGAAGATGGCAGAATAAGGCAGGAAATTACCCAGCTCTCAGAAATTCCCCTACAAACAATTTAAAATAATTCCTCAAAGTGAACTTTAGAGCAGAGTGGCAGAAACAATCAAAAGTTAAGATAGAGCAACTGTCAAGTCTAAGACAACCTGGGAGGAATTTAGGAAAAACCTGACCTCCTGGGGTGGTCTGGCCTCACTAAAGTGCAGATACCCCTAATCAACAAACAACAAGGAAGGGAAGGGGGTGCAGTTACATGGGTGGCAGCTTCAGGAACTTTTGCCTCACAGTGTGTGGGTTGGATGGTTGATAAGGGGAAAGAACGAAGGGCCAGGAGCGACCTCAGGGCACAGTACGCTGATCAGACGTGGTCCCAGGCAGTGGCTGTGGCCAAGGAGAAGTACACACTGGTGAGTGAGGCTGTAGAGGGGCGAGGGGTGAGCTGAAGCTTACAGTCCCTAGAGAGACGGTAGGAATTGTAAAAGCATTTGAGGACAGCATTGCTGGGGGTCCTGGGGGTCACAGCTGAAGAGAAGTACCTGAGGCCTGGCACCCAGATAGAGCTCAGAAAAGAACAATGTGAAAAACCTGAAGCCTGAGATAACACCTTGGGACTAGAGTCTGATTCTAACATAAAGTTAAGAGCCAAGAAGTAAGCCACTAAAAAGAAAAGGCTAAGCAAAAGCATGAGAGCCCAACCACAGATAGCTACAATGGTGATAAAGATCAGGGTTCAAATGCAGAAAAAGAGAGTGAAGTCAAAACAGCTACTTCTAAAGTTACAAAGAAAAATGCAAAATGGTCACAAGCCCAAAATGTGCTCTTGGAAGAGCTTAAAAAAGATTTTTAAAATCAAGTAGGACAGGTTGAGAAAAAATAGAAAAAAAGAAAGAGTAATGAAAGAAAATCAAGAAAATAAAATCAACCAACTAGAAAAAGAGATCCAAAAACTTACCAAAGAAAATAACTCCTTAAAACTTAGAACTGGGCAAGGCGAAGCTAATGACTTTCACAAGATACAAAGAAACAATAAAACAAAATCAAAAGAACGAAAAAAAAAATAGAAAAGAATGTGAAATATCTCGTTAGAAAAACAAGTGACCTGGAAAACAGGACAAGGAAAGACAATATAAGACTGCTGGACTACTTGAAAGTTATAATAAGAAGAATCTATATACTACTTCAAGAAATTATTAAGGAAAGTTGCCCTGAAGTTGTAGAACTAGAAGGTAAAACAGAAATTGAAGAAAATCCACTTATTGCCACCTGAAGGAGAAAAAATGAAAACTCAGGAACATTACAGCTATATTTCAAAGCTCCCAGGTCAAGAAGAAAATACTACAAGCAGCTAGAAAGAAACAATTTAAATATTAGAGTCAGTCTAACTAGCAAGCTTTAGCAGCTTCTACATTGAAAGACTTAAGGGCATGGAACGCGATATTCCAAAGAGCAAAGCTGGGTTTGCAACCAAGAATAACTTACCCAGCAAAGCTGAGTGTAGTTCTTCAAGGAAAAAAAAATGAATATATAATGAATTAAAAGGCTTTCAGGTGTTCTTGAGGAACAGATCAGAACTGAACAGAAAATCTGACCTATAAGAATCAGAACACAAGAAAGTAAACACGAAAGATTAATTATAAGTGATTTAATTTTAATAAGGTCAAACTATTTCTTATATGGTAAAACATTATCTGCAACTCTTAAGAATGTTATCATTACTAGGGTAGCTTAAAAGAGAAACATAGATAGAAGGCTGGGTATGATAAGATTATTCTAAAAAAAACTGCTAGGAGATAAAGGAATGTTATAGCAGAGGGTTATGAGAGGGTAGAGGGCTGGTAGTGCTAGAACCTTATTTTCATTAGAACTGGGTTTAAGTGGGAATAACATATACATCTAAAAGGGCATAAAAGCCTTCTTAATTTACCAAGAAACATGAGGGCCAGGAGATAGGATAAGGGAGGGACTCAGAAGAATATGCAGATGAAGAAACAGAAAATTAAGAAGAGAGAATAAGGAGGGATTATTAGAAGGGGTACAGATTACTGAAGCAGTAGTGAGAGGTAAATTAGACATCTGAGAAGGGATAGGGCAAAAACAGAGGAAGAGGTGGACAAACAGTGAGGAAATAGCATGGAAGGAAATACACAATCTGTAAAGTAATTCATCTACAAAGAATCTATGAAGGAATGCTATCCACCTTCAGAGAATGAATGGATACACACACACACACACACACTCTTTCAAATATGTGTCAAATGGTGGGACAGGGAGGGAGACAGACAGTTTGGAACTTAAAATGTAACAAAAAAAATTTAATTTAATTTTAAAAAAGAATTATAAAATTCTGATATTAGAGTTGCTTGATTATTCCCAATCAAGAATGTCTATGGGTCTTTCTCAGAAACATAAAAAGATATGGGAAGAGGAAGATTTCTGCAAAGCACATGTGAACAACAATTCTTTAAAAAAAAAGGGGGGGGGAGGGATGTCCAAGATAAAGATCACTTTAGTCATCCTGCACTGTGTGTACTCATGAAAGCAACATTATTCCACATAAATACTGTGTTAAAATATTTATTTTCTTCTCAGGGAATTCTGGTGAATGATTAAGTGTTCATCCTTTCATCCACTATGACCACTATTATTTCATATAGTTCTAGAAAAGCTACCTACAGTAATATAAGAAGAAAAAAAAATCAACAGAAGCATAGGGAAAAAAAAACCAAAAACCTGTCACTTTTTGCAAATGATATTGTTTCATCTCAAGAATCCAGAAAATTTGTAAACTAAAAAAGTAAATGGAATGATTATTTCAACAAAATTGAAAAACATAAAATAAATCCACAAAAAAGCCTGCATTTCTCTATACTACCAACAAAATGTAGCTAGAAAAAGAGAGAAAAATTCCATCATGAATAACTTCAGAATATATAAAATATTGGGGAATTTACAAAGACACACTCTTCTCTGTTGGGATAAATGCAGCTACAAACCACCCTTTATATAAATGAAGACAGAAGAAAATAATTGGCAATGTATTATTAATTGCTGTTGGATTGGCCATGACAATATAATAGAAATGAAAATACTGCCAAAATTACTCATTTTGCTATGTCAATCAAAGCACCAGAGGATTACCAGACTTAGGGAAAATCACAAAATTCATCTGAAGAAACAAAAAGTCGAAAATCTTAAGAGAAATAATAATTTTTAAAAAGTGGGAAGGAAGAGAGCCTAGCAGTACCAAATCTCAAATTCTATCACAAAGCAGTAATCATCAAAACTATTTGGCAATGGTTAAATAAAAAGGCCTCTCAAGAGAACAAAATTCAACATAAAATATACAGAAGCAAACAAAAATTGTAATCTCATGTCTGATAAACCCAAAGACCCCAAATGCTGAGGTAAGGACTCACTCTTTGACAAAAATGTATGAGAAACCTGGAAGGCAATTTGAAAGAAGTTAGGCATAGAATATCTCATACCATATATAAAAATAAGCTTTAAACATATACATGTAACTTAGTCATAAAAGATGATATCTTAGGCAAATTAAAGGAGCAAAGAAAATGCTTCTCACAACTATAGACAGAAGAAAAATTCTTGACCAAACAAATGATAAGAAGAATCAAAAAAGACATAATAGGGATTTTAGATTATATAAAATTTATTTTTATTACATCAAATTACATAAAAATATCAAGTGAGAAAATATCTTTGCAGCTAATCTCTCTGCTAAAGGTATCATACCAAAGATATATGAGGAACTGATTCAAATTTATAAAAACAAAAGCCATTCTCCAACTGATAAATGATCAAATGATAAGAACAATGAGTTTTCAGAGGAAGTAATCCAAAAAACCAATAGCCACATCGGAAAAAATGCTCCAAATCACCATTAATTAGGGAAATGGGAATTAAAACAACTCTAAGGTTCCATTTCACACCCATCACACTGGTAAAGATGACAAAAAAGGAAAATGACTTAAGAAATTAAAGTGATTTCATGTCATTTTTTTTAGTTAATCTTATTTACAATTGATGGATTTTTGCTCTGTAACTACCTAAGTCATGGTTCTTTGTCTCTCAACTTGGTTCAGAAATTCAGCTGGTCTGTAATGAGTTAAGTTTTGAAATTCAGTTCTCCTACTAATCACTGTTTTATTCTTGCCTCAAAAAAATCTACTATCCTTGAAGGATAATGGTGAACAGCAGAGTCTAGGTCCACAATCTCTAACCATTAAAGTGGCCTCAAACAATGAACATTTCTTAGTCACAGAAGTTTAGGTTCCCTCCAAGTAAGTTTAAAGTTATAATTAATGGGAAAACCCGCTATCTATCATACCTTCAGCTCTTAGGAAAATATCAAGACATATGGTGTTATCTTTAAGAACTAAAGCTAGCTGTAAGATATATTGTCCATCCTTGCCTGTATAATTAAAGAGGGTTCTATGTCCTTCCTACGAGCTAGGGAGTATGCTATCCCTTGTCCACTATCAGTTGCTTCAGGATGCAGGTAAGTCCCACAAATCAATCAAGGATCCCTCCAAGACAGAATAGGGGATTGTTAGCCCACTCTTCTTAATATAATCAATCAAGTGGTCTTCACCTCTGTGATGCTGCCAAATCTATAACCAATTGTATTATTTTTCTCACCTACTCAGTTCTGTTCTTTATTTATTCTATGCTTATTAAAAGGAGCTGTGCCTCCTCGTCTGATCCTTTGGACCTGAGGTAGCCTTTTGATCTCCTTTATTAACAGGTTAGTGCTGAAAACACTTGACAGCAGAATCTGGCAAAAATCAGGATCAGGCTTGGACCAACATCTCATAATATATATATATATATATATATATATATATATATATATATATATATATATATATATGTATATATGTATATATATATATATATATGTATGTATGTATGTGTGTGTGTGTGTGTGTGTGTGTGAAGGTCATAACATCAACAAATTAGAGGAGCAAGGAAGAAATTGCCTCTCAGATCTATGGATAAGTGGAGAGTTCATGACTAACCAAGCAAGAGGATCAAAAAAGTTGGCCAATTTTGATTATATAAAATGTTTTTTACACAAATAAAACCAAAGAAGGCAAACAGGTAACCAGGAAAAATTACTTGCAGTAAATTTTTTTAAATAAAATTTTATAAAATATTCAACATATACAAGGAACCAGTTATACTTAAACAAGCAGTTTTCAAAGAAAGAAATACAAGCTATCAACAAAGTGCTCTAAGTCACTAATGATTACAGAAATGCAAATTAAAAGCAACTTTAAGGTTCCACATTAAACCTAGTGGATTGGCAAAGACAACAAGACAAAATAGGAAAATGAAAAACACTGGAGGGGTAATGTTGGTGGAGCTATGAAATGGTATAATTCTTCTGGAAAGTAACGTGGAACTATGTCCATAAATCTACTATACTATGCATACCGCCCACAGAAATAGCACTACTATGCCTATACTTCAAAGAAATCAAAAAGGAAAAAAGACCTACATGTTCAAAAATATTTAAAGAAGCTTTTTGGCAGCCCAAAACTGGAAGCTAAGGTAGTGTCCTATTTGGGAATGGCTAAAATTATCTGTAATATAGGAATAAAATATCATTGTGTAAAAAGAAATGATGAAATGTACAGTTCAAGAGGAAACTACAAATATTTCTATGTAATGATACAGAGTACAGTAAGCAGAACTGGGAAAACAATCGATACAAAATGTTATATAATAAAACAAGCATAGAAGACGTTTTTTAGAACTCTGATTAGCACAATGATAAACCGTAAGTCCAAAACAATGAAGAAGAAACACAGTACCATTCTTTTGCTAGAAAGATTCTGAACTTAAAATGCAAAAAGCAGCATACATTTTCAGACATGGAAAATGTGGAGACTTGTTTTGCAAGTATCTATTGAGGGTTTCCCCCCCTTTCTCAATTGTGGGGGCACATTAAGAAAAAAAATGGTTCTAAAAGAATTGTAAGTAGCAGTGTCAAAGACACCATTTTTTAAGAAACCTTCAAAATTAACAACAACAAAAGGCCCAACCAACACATTATTATGAGGGAGCTAGGTGTTACAATGGATAGACATGGAGTCAGAAAGACCTGAGTTCAAATTCTCTTTCAGAAACTTGCTGGTGGTGTGACTGAGCAAGCCACTTAAGCTGTTTCCTCATCTGTAAAGAGGAGGGCCTATTAGCACTTATCTCAGAGGGTTACTGTGAGGATCAAATGACATAACAATTGTAAAGCACTTTGCAAACCTCAATGCACTATACAAATGCTAGCTGTTATTATATTTATTGCTACATAATTATATATGTTATTTTTGTTTAAGATATCTATATTGGTTTTTATGTTAACAACAGTGTAATCAATTTTAAAAGAGAAGAAAGGAGGAAAGAAGGAAGGAAAAAGTAGAGATGGGGAGGAAGGAAGAAAGAAAGAATTTTTCTTTTATTCCTCAATTTGTGGGGTGGGGATGGGACAAGAGGAAGTGAAGAGCTAAAGATAGGACTGCCTCCACATATTCCTCAACAAAACAAAACAAACAAAAAAAAAAGAGGGACAGAAAATATAAGCATCTGCTTTTCTGTATGTTACCAACAAAACCTAGCTGGAAAAGATAGAAAAATTTCATCACGAATAACTTCAGACTACCTAAAATATTTGGGAATTTATTGGCAATAGAAGAAAGCATAAGCAAACATGTTGAATTTATTATGTAATTCCATAGTAAAGTGAACTATACATTAAAAAAAATACTTAGAACAAGGAGTTTATCCTTCAACTAAAATTGTTTTTATAGCCAAGTAAAGGCTGAGATATCATAAAGCAAATGAAATTCCAAAACGATACCAAATTAACGTGTATCAAAGGAGACCTGTTTTTTTAAAGTTATTATTGTCATTAAAATAGAAATTAAATCTGAACATGTACGCTTGGCAATTAAGTCTCTCTGACAAAACCATGTTATCCACCTACCTTTTCCCTTCTTCATGCCCTGAATCCCTACCTCTAAGCTGTGTCTAACTGAACTTTTGACACTTTAACTAGAGAATCTTGCTGTGAAATTACCATATAGAAAAATCAAGTTACTTGTTTTTACAAATTTTGAATATTATGAATATTACAAATTTTGAATAGACATCTCAGCTATCTTTCTTTTAATTTCATTTTTACTTGGATTTATGTAAGATATAATTACAGAGATAATTTTACAAGCAAGGAAATGAACAATTTCACAGACCATCACTGGGGTGATTTTTTAAAGTTTCTTAATTAAATTCTCTATTTTGTATACTTCAAATTGCCTAGAAAAGGCTCTCAATTACTTGGAACTATAATGTTAAATCAGCAAGATGTAAACTCCTAAAAAAGTGGGGGCAGCTGTAGTATAACAGAAAGAATACTTGAAATCAGAAGACCTGGGCTCGAATCTTGGTGCTAATCTTTATAATTTTAGGCACTTCATTTAATTCTTTTGGCCCTGTTTGGCTATCTGTAAACCTAAGGGATGTACTACACATTTCTAAACTCCTTTTCAGTCCTAGCATTCAGTGATTCTGTGACTTTTTCTCTTAACATGTATGACAACAGCATAAACACTTACCTGTATGACACCTCTTATGATATATCAGCATGTGGTTTTGAGTGAATCTTGCACCACATTCATCACAGACAAAAGGTTTTTCACCAGTATGAATTCTGAAATTACAACATTCCAGTACAGTTCAGAATGCTTTTTACTTCAAAGTTCATGTCTCTCTCCAGCTAAAGCACCACTCATTCTAATCTCCTTAAAATAAATTAATCTTGATCAAAGGCATCTTTAGCAGACTAACGAAAGGTTCAATTAATGGAGCTATCATCTTCACAAAATAAAATCTCATACTACAATGACTATCTGATAATTTTATGAACATTAATCTATGAATTTTCATTTGTATCTGTTGATTTATCTTAAAAGACAGACCTCTTAAATGAGACCACATCTTCATATATTTTCTGGTTAAGCAAAGTTTTAATAAACTTTCATAAACTGGAAAACAATTGCCAGTATCTCAAGTTACTCCTTAAAAATCCCCATGTAGTATAATCAACCATTTTTTAATTGTCACAAGATTTCTGATTCTCAAAAAAAATCGGGATAGCATTCATTTTCTAAGGAACAATTTTTAGATAAACTGTCACATATTTTCCACCTTTTAAGAAATTTATGATAGTACCTCGTTTTTGTGGGTTATAGCACCAATCAAAAATGGGAAAATCACCTTAAAAGGATATATAAACCTAATACTAGAAAGCAAATATGTATGCATTATGAAATTCTGACTACCAAACTTCTCCCTCCTGCTATCCTCCCTACCTCAAAAGGCTGAGATGATGGTATTCCCCATCCTAGGGACTTTAAAAGTCAATTCTTTCTGCCTCAGAGGTAGATTCATGGATACAGGGTAATTACAAGGGTTTTGTTTGTCACTGACTTACCTTTGGATATGAGGAATTAGAAAAAACTCCAGATCATTAAAAAAAATGCTTAAAGAGGCTATTATGGAAATTTATTAAAATCCTTTAAGCCAAGGTCAACTAGATGATACTGAAAAAATAAAAATCCATCCCATTCTCCCTCCCAGTTCTAGAGATTGCATAATTAAGCAAGCAACAAGTCTTTATTAATTGCTTCCTAAGTGCCAGGCACTTTGAATCTAAAATTCAAAGGTGTACTCACATTTTCAGGGACCCTGACTGGGGCCTCCTAGTGGCTGAGGAGCCCTAATGCAGTTTCTAACCCTTGATTCCAGAATAATTATTAGAACAAGAATAAACTCCAACTCCACCTTAGAAAACGTATCAGGAGAACAGCCCTTTATGACACTATGGATCTGCTAGTTATGCAGTGCAGGGTTATGAACAAGTGCTCTGAGAACTATACATGCCCTCTCCTATAACCTGTAGTCTCTCTCAACACTGTTAAGTTTTCCAGGTCAGATGGGAGAAGATAGTTATATTTGTGTCATGAACCATTTTGGCAGTTTGGTTAAGTCAATGGATCCCTTTCTCAGAATATTTTTTAATGTGTAAGATAAAATGTACAAGATTACTAAGGAAACCAATTATATTGAAAGTTTTATCAAAATATTAAAAAATTCATGTCATGGATCCTAGATTAAGAAATTCTGCTTTACATTAAGCCTGTGGAAATGACGCTACTTCCTGCAATTCCTAGGCAAAGAAAAGGTAAACCTCCCACAGATTCTCAAATCTAAAAAAACCAAATTAGCCATTCTTTCAGACTTTAAAGGACTTTAATTCAAATTGGCAAAAAAATCTGACCTAAGTCATAGTTCAGTCTTGCTTTCTTCAAGCATAAAAACACTTGTCTGGAAATAAAAAATACTCCCTTTTATAAGGATGTTTCCTTCTAATGTCACAAATGTCTGAGTCCTCCCCTCCCCAACATTTTCCAGAAATACAGTAAAGACTATTCATACCTCATGTGTGTTTTCAGTGCAGAAGGCTGAGAAAACTTAGCTTCACACTCAGTGCACCCATATGGTTTGTCCCCTGTATGAGTTCGTTCATGAAGCCTAAGAGCTGTTTTGGAGCTCAAACCCTTGCCACACTGCTGGCACTGATGGCGCTCTCCACCACCTTCATGAACCTGAAGAATATGCCTTTTAACATCTTTCTTCCTTTTGAATTTTTTTCCACAGAGTTCACAGGGGAAATGGCGCTCGCTGCTATGAACGTGGCGCTGATGGCTCTTCAAATTACATCGGTTTGCAAATGTTTGGCTGCAGGTATCACAGCGATAAATTATTTCAGCAGCAATGCCATGGTTATGTTTGATATGTTTCAGGAAACTCTTCTCATAGAGAAATTCTTTTTCACAGGTGGTGCACTTAAAGTTGCTCTTTTTCTTGTCATCTTCCTCCTCAGCTTTTTTCAAAGCTTCCTCTAACTCAAAGCTGGCATCACATTCCTCATTCTTTGGCTCCACATTTTTTGTCACTGGCTCTGTCACCATCTCCACATCAAGTATGCTTTGGTCTTCTGGAGATTTGTTCTCCCCAATATCATCTGCGGCACGTTTTTGCTGTTCTCTGAGCCTCCTTGTGTACTTCTTCTTAGGGATTTCAACAAATACCTTCCTACCAGCCAACCTTCCACTAGCTCTTCTAATTTTAGGATAGGGAGGTTTCATAACTTCTTTTTTCTTATCTACTTTGTCCTTTGACTTTCTCAGTGGTGTCTGTGGTATTAAACCATTGCTATTTCTTTCTCCAGGGTAATCTGAAGAATCTGAAAGGCTATCAGCATTAGGGACTTCTACCATGATACTTGACTTAGAATCAAGTAGAACATCATTTGTCTGAGAGTTATTATTCTCTCCTGGCTCCTGAGACTCTGAGAAGTTCTGAAGCTCTAAAAGTACTGATTCTAACATCTGTTTCTTTAACTGAAAACAAGTTTCAGATAAGTCTAAACACTTCAGTTTTTCAGCCATTTCCAACATTCTCTGCACACGGTCTTCTTCCACCTGGACTTTTGCAGTATAGACAAACTCAAGAAAAGAAGCAAAGTCAACAACCTGTACTTCATTTAAATATACATTTGTCCTAGTTCCATCCATAGTTGTCTCATTAAGGAACATCTCCTTAAAAAACTTGCTTGTGGCTGCCAGTACAGCTTTATGAGCCACAAATTCTTCTCGTACACCTTGATATTCCACACTCACAGTCACATCACACAAGTGACCAAGAAGACGTAACTGATGCATTTCATTCAAAAGATTAATTGGTGATGATTTGGACTGTAGCAGAACTGCACCACTTTCCATCTTTCTTTCTGAAAACAGCTTTGAAAAAAAATTAAAATACATATCAATTAATGACATTAAAATATTAAAAAAGTTTTAAATTTATAGAGGATATAAAAGGTTCAAGGGTCCTTCCTCCCCCAGCACCCTTAAATGTAGGCATAAGTCAAAGCCTAATCACTAGTCCCCTCTACTTCTCTCTATTCTCTCTGAAAGTTCACCTAAAGGATTTCAATTATCAACTAAGTGTGGACGACTCCCATGGGCTTCAATCCCAGTGAAAACTTCATCCCCACTCCTAGAACTATACTGGGCTCTGAGAGGTAGGCTTCTGCTTCATCTTGATCCAGGCCTTCACTCCCCTGGCCATCTCTGGAGCATACCATAACTTCTGCATCTGTCCCTCTGCTTTCTATCATCTGTTTACGTGTTGTCTTTCCCTATTATATGGCAAACTTCTAGAAGGACCACTGGGACCCCCTACTTGATAACAAATGTTTTAGCTACATCTCTACCACTTATACCAAACATGAATTCCAGTTACATGTTTTTGTCTGCTTGCTAAGCACTTTTACTCAAATGCCCTGAAGAAAATAATATTCCATCTCCCCAAACTAATCTCTACCTTCAGGTTACTAAAAAAAAAAAATCATTTTCCTAGTTACCTACAACTTTATTCCATGCCCTCTTCCTCAACCCTGGACTACTGCAACAGTCTCCCAACTCTTTTACAAACAATGTTGGATTAATCTTCCTAAAACAACTTTCACTGGTTTCCTAACACTAGTGAATAAAATTAAAATCCTTAACCTGGCATTCAGGGTCATCCGTAATTCAGTAATACACAAATAGGATGTCAACATTTACCTTCTTCATCTTCTATTACTTCCCTAATAGAAACTCTGCTCCACCCAAGGCAGCGTATTTCCCCTAACAGGCCACAATATTCCTCTTTGCTCTTTCTAGAATGCTCCCTTAATCCCTTCCCAATTCTCTGTTACTATTATTTCAACTCCAGTTCAAATCTCACACCTTCAAGGATGTATCCCCAGATTGTTCCTTAGTGAATATTCCCTCACTCCAGTCACTTAGCTTAAGATACTTTATTGTTATGTATATTTATATCCATACACACATATATTTACGTGTTCTATCTCCCCAATAAGACTGTAAGCTCCTTGAGGGCAGGCACCTCATCTTACCGTCTTTATATCATTTTGCACATAGTAAGTACTCAAATAAATGTTATTTATTGATGTTAGGTACGAAAACCTGGTGGACTTAAGAGAAACACAACAAATGGCATGGAATTCTCATAGTTGGCTTGGCTTGGCCATCTGACTTCAGGGTTTTTCACAGGGTCCTTGGAAGAACTTCGAGAAGAATACTAAATCCATCCGATATGTACCTGCCTCCTGGCTTCGAGATCTGCCCTGTCGCCTTGGCTTAGGAGCCCAGGAAAAAGGGCTCCTGCTTTCATAAAGTTGCAAGAGTGCAGATGGCCTGGTTCCGCTGCCTTACCTAGGGACAGGTTTGCACCTGCACTACAGGAGAGGGCGGGCGTCGGACTCAGATCTCACATAGCATGAAGCCCGAGAATGGGCCCCAGGGGCTGCCCAGCCCAGGCCGGCCGGGAGCGGGGTAGCTGCCGAGCAGGGAGAGGGGAGGGCACTGCCCCAACCCCGGGAATTTCTCCACACTGCGGGCCACGCGTCCTTACCAAGGCCCCTCCCGCCCCCGCCCGGCGGCGTCCCTCGCCGGCTCCCCCGAGCCCTGTGCCCCTTCACCTAGGCCCGCGGGGGCGCCCCCATGACACAGTCGGGCAAAGGAGGGCCAGAGGGCAGCCGCAGCTGCGGAGACCGAGGGGCTCGAAACCCGCCCGGCCACCGGTCAAGAGGCCGGGACACTCACCCGGCGCCGAACATCCGCCTGGACGAGGTCCGGGGAGGAGGTATATGGGGAGAAGGCAAAGGGGAAGGAGGAGGCGGCCGCCGGGACAGCTCGGCTCCCTTCTGCTCGCAGCTCATTGGCTGCCGGGGCGCTCCCTCCCCCCGCTCCACAGCACGCGCCTCTCCCTCACCGGCCGTTGCCCCTGCCTCTCCCCGCTCCCCTTTGGGAGGAGGGGGTTGGAGGGCGCGCTTTCACAGTTCCTTTCCTACGGCACCCGCCCACAGCAACTACCAGACCGACTTCGGGAACGCCATCTTGGGTCATATGGCACGACCACGCTGCGGTCACGTGGCGGACGTGCGCTTCATGATTACGTCATGGGTGCCTTTCAGAGCCGATAGCTTCCGATCTCTTGCTGCCTCGGGTGGCTCTTGGGCTGAAGTGCAAGCAGCTGCTGCTCCGCAGCGGGCACTCCCAGTTACCGCTTCCCTCCCGCCAGCCCCGGAGGCAGGTGCAGGGCGCCTTTAACCGATGAGGCACTAGGGGCTTCCCTTCCCACACAGCTCCCATTAGCCGGGACTGAAACCTCGATCCTGGGACGGCCGCAGCACCGCGTCTCAGCTGCGGGCAGCTCTCCCGAGCCCAAACCCAGGGTCTTACTAAGTGTCATTACTTTAAGCCTCATTCCTGCAACGCCCGGCAAGGCCGCCAGTCACTGAGTGACAACCTAGGCCTAAACTGAAGTCTGGGCTTTCAAGATAATGTCAGCCCCGCTCACTGCACGCAGAATCTCCATGCCACCAAATCCTGCCCCTGCCGAAACGCAAAACACGCATGCGGGCTTTCAGTCTCCAGAGTAAATTACGGACCTTGAAAAATTGAAAACCTTCCTGAATGTCCTACAACCAATACCTGTACTAATGCAACATTGAGTCAGCACCCACACAGTGTAAGTGTGGGGCATCTTGGAAAGTGGAGAGAGTGCTGGCCGACTTGGAATACCTAGGTTCAAATCTAGCCTTAGACATTTAAGGGTTCCTCTCTGCATGTGAAGACTGTTCGCTAGTCGGAGGGAATCTTAGATTCATTCATTCAAAGGCAATGCAAAATCGTTAAAGATAAGTCAAAATGACGGGCAGCTGGAGTGTAAATAGAAAATGCTAAAAGGCTTAAGAGGCCTTTTAAAAAGGTCTCTTTAAAACGCCATGAAAGCAGAACCCAAGAGTGAAGTAAGGAAAGAACACTGCCAATTCATCAAGTGCGCGTGCAAAGCACTGTGCTAGGTTCTTGGGATACAAAAGAAAAAATGGCACAGTGCCCTGACCTCTAGCAATGGATTGAGAACATGGATCCATCCAAGTTTGAGATAGGCACCATAATCCATACTGCTTCCATTTAATCACATGCCTTGTTATTTCAGTGCCAATAAGATGTGCATTTAAAGTGGTGATGATTCAGGTATTTTTTTAAATCTAAAAAATTGTATAAATTAGCCCTGTGTCTTTGTCAATAGGAGCAGCTCAGTGGCGCAGTAGATAGAGAAACAGGCACAGAGTCAGGAAGATTCATCTTCCTGAATTCAAACCTGGCCTCAGGATACTTAATAGCTCTGTGACCCTGGGCAAATCACTTAACCCTGTATGCCTCCGTTTCCTCACCTGTAAAATGAGCTGGAGAAGGAAATGGCAAACCACTCCAGTGTCTTTGCCAAGAAAACCCAAATGGGGTCTTGAAGAGTCCACAGGTCTGAAATGACTCAACAACAAACTTTGTCAATGTCTTTGCATCTTACCTAGATGTTTTATTTGTTTTAAACACTGGTTCCCATAGCTAACTGTTCACAGCTTGGAAAAGTTATTGTTTAAAGTTAAGCAGTGAATTAGTCTTACCTGTATAAAAGGATGAAACTCATTTTGCTTAAAGTCTTTGCTCTGGACACAAGCAGTAACTGTCATTTGTCTGATCCTTTGGCTCTAGTGGTAGTGCAGTTAGCAGTAAATCTTCAAGAAATGTTTATGACCTAGCTAAAAAATGAAGGCATTTGCTGCTGTCATGCTGTCCTAAAGGCATACTATATGCAAAGAATGCTACTTGCTTGTAGCTTTAAAGAAAAATATTCATTAAAGGAAAGAAAGGTCATTCTAAAAGCTCTAGAACAGGTAGTCAATCAGAACACAATGATTTCACAAAAATAAATGAACCATTAGCAGTCTTCCTTTCAAATATGATAGACAATACTGAGAACACAATGTTTGTAGATTACATATGTGTTTCAAATTTCTGCCACCTTTGGCAAGGCTCTGAGCTGAAGTTTTCCTGTTGAAATTCATCTAGATGAACCTTAATGCTATATGATCCAGGTTATGTTAAAGAAGTGGTAAAATACAAACGTGACACTAAAACTGTATTTTCATTTGCGGTTCTTTGTGATTTCCTTAACTGCTGGTAAATTTATACAAAACTATAAATCCATGAATAATTTTCTATTATATAATATTGGTTTGCATTGTAAGACCTAGTCTGTTACTATACATCATAATTAAACCACACTGCTTATTTTAAAGATTCAAGTAAGGTGTTTACAAAATGTGAAACCACATCAATATCAGTCAAACAAAAGGTAAAATTTCACTTTCCATTTTTATTCATTTCTAAAAACCTCTAAATCCTACCACTGCATGACTGATTTCATGTTTTGATACTCAGAAAGCTGCTAAAAAACATTCTATAAGTATATACAAATAAATTAGTCACTAAGTAACTAATACCATATTGCTTCTCCTAGAATTAGCTTAATGTAAGTATAAACATAAATGCAATAGTTTATACAAATGGCATGAGGAATTTAATATAAAAAGGATTATTAGTGGTATAATACATTTATAATATGTGAATAAAAGTTCCAAGAATTAACGGCTATTAAAACAAACTTGTTTTTACTGATGGGAGTCTTATAGCACTTCTAAAAACACCCAAATGACTTACTATAGCATCAAAATGAAACATCTACAGTTGAACTAGGATTTTAAAATTCCTGATCATGTTTTGTTATGTGATTGTAGCTTTATCAATACAGGTCTTATTGTTACATATACACCAAGGAATGGTTATTGGTACTAGTAGTAACACTGGTAGCTATGACATTAGCAGTTTTCATAACTGCATTGTCTGGTTTATACAGTCTACCTTGGTCAACTGACCAAATTTCAGGTGTTGGCTCCTCACCCGTACACACATCTGATAAGGTCTCAATTTTTGACCAGTTGTGGTCTTTTTTAGTAGTAAGATCTATCAGGAAACTTCTCCAATGTGCATTTCGATCATGGATCTAGTAGAAATGGGAGAAAAAAAAAAGAGTACTTGTTAAAAATGCTCTTGAGAAAAGCCAGTGTGTAGGCATCACGAGTATGTTAAATCATGACAATGGACATTTCTAATTAGCAGTGACTTAGTATCATCAAAATGTTGACTGAAATTCTGCCCACGCTATGAAACAGAAGGCTGATTTCACTGTTTACTACTGCTGACTCCCATGAGCTGATGCCCATTTCAGTTGCTTCCAATGCTAAGTTCTGAAAAGTGTTGAATACAGTCTGAGTAAAGCTTCATGATTTGGTTAATTTAGTTAGATTATTTTTAAAAGTCATTTAAATTAGGTTTTATTACAATGTACTAGACTAAAAGTAAGATGGCCTTGTCCTATCTCTGACATTAATGCCGTGACTTTGGTAAATCTTTATTTAACTCTTAATGGCTACAATTTCATCATCTGTCAAATGATGGAATTGAACTATATTATCTCTGTCTTCCTTTCTTATACTCTAATGACTGTCTCTATGGTCGTATCCTAATAAGCAAAGTTATGACACTGCCAAATGCCTTCTATAAGCAATAGCATTAGTCCATTTGGCAATACTATGTTATTCAAAAATATTTGGTAAGTAGTATTCTTCATGATATAGCTCATAGCTTTTAAACAAAAATCTTAGGACAGGGGTGGGGAACCAGAGGCCTCGAGGACATATGTGGCTCTCTAGGTCCTCAAGTGTGGCCCTTTGAATCCAAACTTATTCTGTGAAATTTGGAGTCAGTCAAAAGGCCACACTTGAGGACCTAGAGAGCCACATATGGCCTCAAGGCCGCCGGTTCCCCACCCCTGACTTAGGACATACCTGTGCATATAATATTTAGCACCCATCTATAGAATTCCACATTCTATATAATCAGCAATCCAGAATTAGCTTTGGAATAATAGAAATATTTATTCCTTTTATGTTCAACCTTGTCAGGGAAGAACCACTGAAGGACAAGTCAATGAAACACTAGGCTGTATAGTGAAATGTACCTACTGTTTAATAAAAACATATGAAACATCAAAAATAATTGACTAAAGCAGGAAAATAATAATTTATGTAGAGGCAGCATGAAACAATGGATAGGTGATCAGCACAGAGTCAGGAAGGCCTGGGTTTAAATCACATATTTCTCATGCTTACTTGTACAACCATGGGCAAATTACTGAGCCTCTTTCTAAGCATCAAATTCCTCATCTATAAAACTGTAATATCTACCTCACATAGTTATTGTCAAGTTCACAGAGATAATGTATATAAAATAGTAGGTAAATGCCAGCTACAATTATTAGCCTTTATTTCCAAAATGTTTGCACAAATATCCTCTATTTTCTCCTCAAAATATCCCTGTGTGGTATGCAGGGGACAGGATTTCATTTTCTTCAAATACCTTCATTTTGCAAACAGGGAAACCCAAAGTGAACAGTTATGCAACTGGCAACATCATCTGACAGGCTGGATAAATAAGCTAAGTCTATTGACTTCCCTACTCTAGCACTGTATACTTGATTTATGCCATCTTCTACTTTAACCAGTACTACCAGAAGACAGAAAAAAATGATTTTTACAGTTATCATCTAAAAACCCAACTAAAAACATGATTAGAATTTACTGCTTTTCCAAAATCTGAGACAAGTTACCACTGTTAGTTATTCATTGTGTGCTAATAAGGTATGATTGTCAAGTGGAGCAGTAACTTTGTTCTATTCCATTGACAAGGGCTACCTTTCAGCCAGCCACCTCATAAATGTATGCTGTTCATCATAAGGATGACTGGCAAGGGAGTACAATTCTATTGACCACAACTGGAGAAACAATCTAGAGAATATATTACTCCAATATTATTGTCTTCATATTTAGAAAAGAACAAGGGCCAAAAATATTTGAGGTAAAAGAAAAATAAATTTGTGAATTTGGGTAAGCAAAATTCTTTACAGTTGTTCATATTAATTTCAAGCGAACGAATACACATTCAAACTATAGAGAATCAACCTACCGACACATGCCTCCTCAACGTCGACATGTCTGTGAAGGTTCTCTCACAAGCCCGACACTTGTATGGTTTTTCTCCTGTGTGAATGCGCTGATGGCGTCTGAGAGCTCCTTGCTGAGTGAATGTTTTCCCACATTGTTCACAGAAATACGGACGAGTCTCTGGAAATCAGTGTCAAAATCAGTGAAGTTCTTCCATAACACAAAATTTTAAAAAGATTTTTAGAAGATGAAAGAAACAATTCAGTATTGCCAAAACAAACAAACAAACAAAGAAAAAACAACTGAAAACAAACTAGGTGCCCATCATTTAGCTAATGGCTAACCAAACTGATAGATCAGTGTTAACACAGTAAGAAATGACAAATATGAGAAATTGAAACCTGAGAAAGTTCTTAAGAATTGATGCAGAATGGTCCCTGTAACAGATAATGAAACATACCCCTGTTTTCATTAGAGAGGTGGGGGACTACAGGTCGTGCCCATTGTCGAATTTTGTATTTGTTGTCTTTGCTTAACTGTTTTTCCTGGTCGTGAGAAGCCTCAGGAAAGGGGAAGGGTAGACAGGGAAATGACTATGACATAAAAACAAAAGATATCAAGACAGTACAGTATAGTGGTAGAAAGATCATGGGAGTTAAGAGAAAGTTTAGGTTGTGAGTCCTATTGTGAACTAGGGCAGCTCACTGAACCTTTCAAAGCTTCTGTTTCCTAGCCTGTAAGATGAGGATAATAATAGTTGTACAAGCTAGTATGAGGATTCAGGATAGCAAATTTTTAAAAGTACAAACTTTGCAGAAAGTATCAGGCTAGGTAGTGGGAGTATTTTAAAAGTTTAGATTAGAGACTCAGTCCCTACCCTAATGTAGATTATAATCTTGTAGTTCAAACAAAAGAATTTGGAAGTGCTTTACATTATACATAAATGTGTAAAAATGTTTGCGATTATTACAGAAGATAAACAACATGTTCCAAGAGTTAAGTGCAGTTTTAAGTTATTATTTTTAAAAAGTATCTTAGTGCAGTTTTAAATTACTGAAAATTAAAACTATACAAAAACTCTTAGGACACCCTGTATAAGACATACGTTAATGCTATAGTGAATATCAAAACTTTCATCAATATCAATCTGTTGATTTCCAAAGGAAATGCCTTATTTGCTCAATTCTTTAAGGATATCTTTACCTGCATGAACGTTGCTATGTTGAGCTAATGAGGCTCTCAATCCAAATGTTTTTCCACATACATCGCATTTATAAGGCTTAGCTCCCATATGACATCGTTTGTGGCATTTTAAGTATTCATTGGTGGCAAAATGTTTTCCACAGACATCACACTTAAATAGCCGTTCTCCTGAAAACATAAAATAAAGTCAAGGATTTACAAATGTCTTGATGTCAAATTTTGTCATTGCAGCTTTCATCATAACTTGAGAGCTGGAACTGTGAATATCTTTAGTCTTCACATCTCATATACATTTCTCTTGCATTTAAATTGTAAGTTAACACTGTCCCCTTCACTGTTAAATTTCCACATTACAATTTTGTCCATGTTTCTCCATCTCATTCTCTACTCAGTCATGAGGATAACTAATGACTTTTATTTATGCATTCCTAAGTCATTTTTTTCAGACGGAGATACTTAGCACAGTTCCTGGCACACAACAAGTACTTAATAAGTGCTAGCTGACTGGTCATTTTGCCATCTCCAAACATTGATTTCTATCCATTTTCTGAGAAACTGAAATTGAATTCTGGTTACTTCTTGGTATAATCACAACCTTTTCATTCACAATAAAAATTTTGACTTGTTTCCATTATAATCCACTAATTCTTTATTAGATAAAGTACTTTCTCAGGGCCATTATTTGTGATTATATTTACTGCAGTAAATGTGTAAGGCACATAAATGGCACATTTTTTTTGGCCTCTTCTTAAAAAAGGGATTATTGAGACACATGTTAACAGCTTAAAAGTTCTGAAGTCAATATCTGAAACTAGAGGTAGATAAATCACAGATGTTACCATTTTTCAACTGTGTCCCCTGAAAAATTCGCCACAAGAATTCACCAATATGCTGGAAGGCTTCCTTACTTTCTCTTTATACTACAAAGATCTCAGTGGAGCACTCAGGCTATTCACATGTCATCCATCATCCTTGTTACTAATGACTAATTTATCTTCTTTTTCCATCAGATATTTTCCTGATAAAACTCTTTACTTCTATTTTTCTTTAGGGTTCGTGTATTATATGTTGTACCCTGCTCACACCCAACATGCCCTTCTCTCTGTTGCCCTCTGTGTGATATTCATTGTGAAGTCATCGAACTATTTCATGGCTTGCTGCTACACAACACTTATAAAATATGGGTATAAAGAAGACGGGTCTTTGTTTCTGGAAGAATTTTTGTTTTAAATTATAAAATTGTTTAACTTTTATTTCTCAAAACATTTTTTTGGTTTTTTTATTTAATTTATTTAATATATTTAGTTTTCGGCATTGATTTTCACAAGAGTTTGAATTATGAATTTTCTACCCATTTCTACCCTCGCCCCCACACCAAGATGGCATATGTTCTGGTTGCCCTGTTCCCCAGTCAGCCTTCCCATCTGTCACCCCACTCCCTCCCATCCTTCTTTCCCTTCTTCTCTTGTAGGGCAAGATAAATTTCTATACCCCATTGCCTGTGCATGTTATTTCCTAGCTGCATGCAAAAACTTTTTTTTTTCTTTTTGAACATCTGTTTTTAAAACTTTGAGTTCCAAATTCTCTCCCCTCTTTCCTCCCTGCCCACCCTCCCTAAGAAGGCAAGTAATTCAACATAGGCCACATGCGTATCATTATGTAAAACCCTTCCACAATACTCATGTTGTGAAAGATTAACTACGTTTTGCTCCTTCCTAACCTATCCCCCTTCATTGAATTTTCTACCTTGACCCTGTCCCTTTTCAAAAGTGTTTGCTTTTGATTATACCCTCCCCCTATCTGCCCTCCCTTCTATGGTTCCCCCTTTTTTATCTTCTTCCTCCTTTCCTGTGGGGTAAGATATCCAATTGAGTGTGTATGGTATTCCCTCCTCAGGTCAAATCCAATGAGAGCAAGATTTACTCATTCCTTGTCACCTGTCCCCTCTTCCCTTCCTACAGAACTGCTTTTTCTTGACACTTTTATGCAAGATAATTTACCCTATTCTATCTCTCCCTTTCTCCCTCTCTCAATATATTCCTCTCTTATCCCTTAATTTGATTTTATATTTTTAGATATCATCCCTTCATATTCAACTCACCCTGTGCCCTCTGTCTATATATATATATGTATATATATATACATATATATACGTATATATATATACATATATATATATACGTATATATATATACACACACACACCTACATATATACATACATAGACACACATATGTATATATATATATACATACACATAGATATATGCATATTCCTTTCAGCTACTATCATACTGAGGTCTCATGAATCATACATATCATCTTTCCATGTAGGAATGTGAACAAAACAGTTCAACTTTAGTAAGTCCCTTATGATTTCTCTTTCTTGTTTACCTTTTCATGCTTCTCTTGATTCTTGTGTTTGAAAG
>CM053625.1:227009198-227026227 GCA_028646595.1 Phalanger gymnotis | reverse complement strand
GCATTACAGAGAGTGCAGGCAAACTGCCTCTCTTCTGTATGCACACAAGCTCGATGTTCTTTACAGCTGTTATAACTAGCAAAGGACTTGCTACAGACATCACACCGATAGACCTTCCCAGGAAGGGACTGATGGACATCTTTGCAGTGATCTACATATTTTTTCCGGGATACAAACTGTTGATCACACTTATCACAAGTTATAACATAAGTTGATTTCTTCATTACTGTCATGTTATTTACTTTATTTATCTTAAACTCTTCGTCAGATTCATTGTCTTTTGCATCTTTTTCATTTGAAAAGTCATCATCTGTGCAGACTTCGTTATCTTTGCTATCATTCATTTCTACTTCAGAAAAACCAGCATCGTAATCTCCTTCCTCTTCTCCTTTAACACTTGATTTTTCATCCTCATCTCCTGCTCTACTCACTTCGGTTTCTTTGTCATTTTTTTCATTTTCCTTTTCTTCTGCTTCATTACTAGAATCAACTGTATTAGATGAGTTGCCAGCATCTTCTTCGTAGCTGAGGATGTCTTTGCTACTGGTTCCCATCAGTAAACTGTTATCTGAGGACTGTTCCCATGTTTCTTTAGTGAAATCTATTTCATAGTCAGTTGTCTCTGATCTGCTAGTAGGTGGAACAACCATCCAGTATACTGGCATAGTTTTTCTATCTTGTTTTGATTCATGTATTTTTCTGTAGGGGAAAAAATGCAACTTAGGTAAGAACTTTTATTTAAGTGAACATCCTGTGAAGTCAGAGACTGTAAAAGTTCAAAGCTTTTTTGGTTCTAACCTTGCATAGACCCCTACAAAGCTAACATCATTTCCCCCTAACTTAAAGAGAGTGTCTCATGCCTTAAGGGACTTCCATTTCTCCATAACAATGGAGTAGTATGAAAACCAGTTCTCTTCAGAGAACGAGCAGGGATCATTGAGCAAGTATGACAATAATTTACAGAAATCTTCTGTTGGATTCAGAAAATAGTGTGGTTTAGTGGAAAGTATGGACTAGAAGTCTGGTGACATGGATTTTAAAATACTGCCTCTGCTATTAATTAGCTGTGTGATTTTGGATAACTATACAGCAGAAAGAGTGCTGGGTTTAGGATCAGACAAGCTGGGTTCAAATCCTAATGATCTTGTATAGCTAGGTGGCACAGTGGATAGAACTTGGGCTTGTAATCAGAAAGACTCATCTTCATGGAGTTGCCAACTGATACGATAATTCTGGAAAGCAATGAGGAATTATGCAAATTAAGTGGCTAAAATATCTATACCCTTTAACCCAGTGATTTCTCTGCTAAGCACATACTCCAAGGAGGTCACTGACAAAAATAGGGCTGCATACCAAAGTATTTATAACAGCACTTTTTGTAATACACAGACCAAGGAACAAAGTACATGCCCACCAACTGGGGAATGGCTAAATAAATTGTGGTACATTAATGTAATGGGAAATTATTGTGTTGTAAGAAATAATTAACATGATGAACAAAGAGATTTATGTAAAAATTTATATGATGATGCAAAATAAAGTAAGCAAGAGACACGAAAACAACATAGAGTTTTCCCTTGACATTTGCAGGGGTTAGGGGCAGAGAACTCCCGTGAATGTAAAAAAACACAAATAACTCTAGGTCCCACCCCAAACCTTTACCTTTCATAATTCTAATCATAGTTATTTAACACAAAATCAAGTAGAACAACACAATGGAGCCACTAAAAAAGTTGCAGTTTCTATTGTCTCGAGACAGCTTAGTATCTCACACACTATGCAGAGTTGTAGTATAGCTGAAGCAAGTGCTTCACAAATTTCCGTCTATAAAAAGAACAAGATACAACAATCACTGCAGGACAAAATCAAAGTGATTGAGTCTAGATGGACAGAGAGGAGGCATTCCCAAAGAAAGTATATAGTCCCATAATTCTTTAGTGCACTGAAATGTTTAACAAAATTTAACTGTTTATAATAAACTTATGTATGTTTACATGTGGGAATAAATGTCAAACATTAGAGTATTTATGAATTTATGACTTCCTAATTTTTTTAGTTTTCTTTACATACTCATGTTGTCTATGATTTTCCACAAATCTCCAAGAATTACCATTTAATTATAGATAGCCAACCCACGAATAACCAAAACCACGAAGGTGAAACCTTAACGTTGAGGGAAGACTGTACACAATGACTGAAAGAGCACAAATGGAAAGAACAAGCACAAGGCAATCCAAACATAATATTGTGGAAGCATAAAGAATGAGTTTGGCCCCAGAGAAGAGTTATGAAATGATGCCTTCCCCCTATAAATCTCTGCAGAGATGAGGTATCTGCAGGTGTGGAACATTTTCTATAATGTCAGATATTTTCAATGTACTAATAGGTTTTGCTAGATTTTTTCCCCTTGGGAGAGAGTCAGGAAGAGGGATGTTTGGAGTGATAATCTGTTCTGTTTTAGTCATGTTAAAATTAATATGCCTATAGAACAGCTCCAATTGGGATTGGAGCTCTGGAGAGAAACTGGGGTGGAAATGTGGATAGCATCAGCATAAAGGTGAAACTGAACCCATGAGAGCTGATGAAGCCACCAAATGAAATAGTATCAATGAAAAAGAACAGGACAGATCAGAGGTTTGGGAGCCACCCATGGTTGGGGGGCATGACATGGATGAAAATCTAGCAAAGGAGACTGAGGTGGGAGGAGAACCAGGAGAGAGCAGTGTGATGAAAACCTAGAGAATAATGAGTCTACAGGAGTAGAGGTGATCAAAAGTGTCAGAGATCACAGAGAGGTCAAAAGGGATGCGCACTGAGAAAAGGTCTTTAGATTTAGTAATTAAGAGAGCATTGGTAACTTTGGAGAGAACATTTTTCATTACATGATGAAGTTGGAAGCTGGAGAGCAGAGAAATTAGAAAAGAGAGAGAAGAGGAAGGGGAGTAACAAGTTTAGATGGCTTTCTTAAAGAATGTAGTAAAGAAGAGGAGGAGGAGGGAAAAGAGGGGGAGGGGGAGTAGAAGAAGGGGAGGAGAGAGAAGGGAAATAGGAGAGGAGGAGGAGGGAGAGTAGGAGAGAAGGAGGAGGGGGAGGAAGAGGACGATGTCAGAATGATAGGAGATGAAGGAGGAAGAAAAGAGAAGTCTTCCTCAGGGCCTCAAATTTTTTAGTGAAGAATGTGAGTTCCTCAGCTGAGAGGGTGTGAGAGGAGGGTCTAGTGGCAGATCTGAGAAGAGATAAGAGAACAGCTACGGTAGAGAAAGAAGGGTAATCATCAAGGGAGGAATAGAATGATTGCCTTGTTTCAGTAAGGGCTAGCTGAAATTAGATTGAGAAAATTTTAATGGACACAATCAGCACAGTATTGTGATTTTTTTCTATTTCCATTCAGCAGCACATAAATAGAGCAAAGGAGGTGGATGGTGAGAGTGGTCCAGTGCCGGGATTTGGCTGTGCTTGATTGGCAGCTGGACAAATGGGCTAGATAGTCGAGAGTATATAATAGTATAGAGTTGAACTGTTTCACCGGGGAGTGAGATAGAAAAGGGAGGAACGTGTAGCCAAAGCAGAAGTGATAGCCTGGGAAAGAAGTGAAGGCTGGAGAGAATGGAGATCATGAGGATGAAGAATGGAGTTGGGGTTGTAAGGTATCGGAAAAGATGGAATGATAAAAGATTATGATCAGATAAAGGAATTTCAGAGTTCATGAATGTGTAAGTCTAACACTTATGAATAGGTGATGGTGAGATCAGGAGTATGATTATCTGAGGTAATGATTAGGAGAAAGTCACAGAAATTGAATTGATTGTGGGAATGGAAAGTCAGTGTCTTAAGGGAGCACCAGTATGCTTAAGTACCTTGGTATGAGAGCAGGAGATGGAGTGGAGAGAGATACTGATAAATTCATTAAGGAAGGAAAGAGAATGGGGGTGGGTTGGGGAAGGGAGAAGGAGGAGAATCAATTAGTTATACATTTTGATAGTGAACTTCAGAAGAGAAAAGGTTGCTGAGTGATGTTAGTAGAGAGAGAAGTCTAGAGGCAGCATTTGGAAGTAACAGGTATTTTCCACTGCACCAGTGCAACCAGTGAGTTGGGAGATATGAGACAAAGCGTCGCCAGTACTGGCAAGGGTGGCGAGATGCAATGTCTTCAGGAGTGAGCCAAGTCTCAGTAAGTTCCAGAAGATGGAGGGAGTGAGAAAGTAAGAAGTTTAAGATGAAAGGAAGTTTGTTAATTAGGGACCAGAAATTCCAGAACACAGGTGGGGTACTGATCTGGAGTGGGATGCTGGTGAAGAAGTATTAAGGTTGGTAGGAATTGAGGAAGCAGACAACTAGGGATGGAGAAAGGATGAGAAGAATAAAAAAAATGTGGGACTATGCTAACTGTTGGGTAAAGTTAGTAGATAGGGAGAGGTCCAGTTTAGAATGCATGTAAATAAATAGTTCAAGGTCATTCCTCAATTTCCCAACTCTTAAACAAGCATACATTGAACTACAGAAAAGAAATTAACTGACACAATAGCAGTCCTTCAAGCCATTCAATAAGATGGCTTATCTGGAAAGCCCTTGTGGGAGGAAGACTTTTTTTAGCAGAGCTACTGGAGGTACCTACTCAAATGTCTTCAGATTTATATTCCAGAAACTATGTTACCATTACAAATAATGCAATCTGAAATTAATTTTTTTTGTTTAATCTACTTTACCTTAATCTTCCATGTAGCTGTAAAATTGAGATTCCCCAAAAAAGAGATATAAAAGTGTTACCCTCTTTACTAAAAAAAATCTTCCATAGGTCCCAACTGACTCTAGGATAAAATATAAACTTCTCAAGTCTGGCATTTAAAGCCTTCTACACTCTGATTTTCATTCTTTCTAAGCTTATTTCACGCAACTTTTCATTTCAAACTGGCCTATGAGTTGTTCCCTCTAAACAACATTTCTGTTTTCTAGCTCCATACTTCTGCAAAAGTGCTTGCCCAAGCCTGGAATGCACTTCCTCCTCATGTTTAATCCTTAAAATCCCTAGCTTCCTTCAAAGCAGAGTTCTGGTGCCATCTCCTACTCTAAGACTGCTTTTCTTCTTCCTATGCCTGTTTTGCCTAACTCTCCCTCTACTACTCATATATTTTGTATTTAATTCCTTATATACGTATTGTATTTCTCTGGAAGAATGTAAGCTCTTATAAGAGGTCAGGGACTATTTGAATTTTGTCTTTATATTTATTATACATTTGCAGCTAGGTGGTGGAGTGGATCGACTGTTGGATCTAGAGTCAGAAAGACTAGTATTTGCCTCATTTACCTGCTGTATGATCTTAGGCAAGTTACTTAAAATCTCTGTTTTTTCCTCACCTGTAAAACGTGGATATTGATAGCACCTACCTTCCAGCATTGCTATTGTGTCAGTTAGACAGAATGCTATTTTTAAAAACAAGTATCACTATAGTTCTGTGATACCAATTGCAGGTAGTTATTTTATTGATGTATGTATCACAAACTCTACTAAACAAAAAATTCTGAATGACAGATGTGTTTATAAGTCCTGGCCCAATTAGTATTCATTCTGTTTAACAAAGATGTTTAGTTATCTATCAGTTTCAGTATTTATTTATTATCACCATATTTGAACACTGTGTCTTAGAATGTAAAAGACATTTACCAGACAGTTCAACAGCAGCCCCTTTAAAGGGTCCAGAATAGGGAAAATGACAAGGGATAAAGAAAAATGAAATCATTTTGTTAGGCCTTAAAGTTTTTATTCTCTGTGGTTTCCCCCTGGTCTACCTCACAATTCATCCTACACCTTTGATCCTCCTAACCATGCTATACCTTCCTCCAGGAACTACCACCCTTTTCCCATCCATCTACTTGGACCTGGAGGGATCTTGAGCCCTACTGCTTCAGTACGCAGTATCAGGGCAGAAACTAAGAAGGATGTAATGTGTACCCAAGGGAAAAAAATTCTTCCTCTCAATACAGTTTTGAAGTATCGAAAGCTAAGGGTATCATCTATTGAATTCAAATACATTTACAAATATGGTGATAATTACCTCATATGAAGAAGATAATTACTCTAAAGAGAACAGGGATTTTCTCTCTAGGGTTTAGAAGCCTAAACCTGAATGAAAATTTCCAGACTCTCTGGCCAGATGTTCATTGAACCCACTTTTCCTCAGATAAGGAAAGGGTTAAAATACTTTTATGAGAAATTAAATAAAAAGGTTAAGCAAAATCCATTAATAGAATGGTTAGATTACAAAGATAGCATTGTGGAAACATGTTGTCTGACAGGATTCTGAGCTGCAGCACTGATATTTACAAGCCATGTGACCTTGGACGAGGCACTTGACCTTTCTGAGCCTGTTTCCTCACTGGTGAAATGGGAATAATACCACCTTCCTCACCGTATTATTGTGCTATGTAAAAAGTTTTATGAGCTATTACAGAATCTTAGAATTGGAAGGGACCCCAGCAATGATGTGGCCTAACTGGTATCCAAGAGTTCCCTTATATGATATCCCCGTCCATCAGCTGACATTGAGACTCCAAGGCTCTTTGTCATCCTGGCCACCCTTTCTGGATAATCTCTAGTTCACGAACGGCCTTCTTAAAACTTAGTCCTCTGAACTTAACATAGTACTCCAGATGTCCTCTGACCAGGGCAGAATACAGCAAGATGATCATCTTTTTATCATATTCTATCATATCATTAAATAATGCCATATATAAATAATAATTTAAATTATATAATTCAAATCTCACATTGTTATTAAGTAAAATAAAATAGGTGAATTTTAAAATAATAACAGTAGCTAGCGTTTATGTAATACCTACCATGTGCCAGGCCCTATGCTAAACACTTTACAATTATTCTCTCATTTGATCCTCACAGAAACCCTGGGAGGCAAGTGCTGTTATTATCATCTCCATTTTGCAGATGACACAAATGAGGTTAAGTGCTTGTGCAGGGTCATACAGCTAGAAAGTAGAAAATTGGAACTCAGGTCTTCCTTACTTTAGGCTCAGCACTTCATCCACTGCGCCACCTAACTGAAAGATATTTTAATGCAACTTAACATCACATTACCTTTTTTGCCAGCTATGTCATAACTAATAATACAGTTAGATGGATTCAGAACCAATTGGCACAGATAACATGTCTTTCAGACCTATAAACAACAAAAAGCCATTAAGGAAAGCTAATACACCAGATAAATCAGGATTCAAAAATATCTGAAAAGGCTAAAGAACTTTGGGTCAAATCTGATAAGATGAATATGGATAAAATCTAACTTCTTGATGTTGTTCAGTCATTCAGTCACATCTAACTCTTCATGACCTCATGGACTACGCCAAGCCCTTCTTCTATCCTCATAAAGTCTAACACTTGGGTTCAAAAACTTAGAGAGATGTGTTTAGATAGTTTGTTCAAAAAGATCTGAGGGATTTTATGGATTAAAACTCAATATGAATTAAGAGTGTGGCATGTATGACAACCTACATTTAAGAAAGGCCTAGTGTCCAAGTCTAGTGGTGATATGTCCACTGTACTTTGCTCTGGTTAGATTATATCTCCAGTACTATGTTCAACTCTGAGTGTCACATTTTATAATAGATGTCGAATAAGCTTAAAAACATACAAGGGCAGGTGAGAGAGGAAAAGGGCTTAGAGTTCAGGAGATCTGAAGATGATCTGAAGGAACTGAGGATGTATGGCCTGAAATCATGGCTTAGCAAGGACATGGTCATAGTCTTCAAGTTCGTGAAGTGCTGTCAGGTGGAAATGAGATTAGAATTGTTTTACTTAAGCCCTAGAGAACTTGAAACAACGGGTAGCAGTTACAAAGAGGCAAATTTAGTCTTTCCAACAATAAAAGTTATCCAAAAAGTAGTGGATTGCCCATTATTTTAGTTCAAGAAGAAGGTCAGATGACCACTTATGGAGTATGTTATGGAAAGTATTCTTCTGTTATTGGGTGGAACTAGATGGCCTCTGAAGTCCTTTCGGTGGTTCTGTGAATTCTGACTCCATATTTAAAAATGAACAATACTGGCTATCGATTATACTACTTGGAGAATTCTCTATCAAATATTTCATATAATTAATTAAATTAATAAATTAATTATTAATAAATTAATAAAATTATTTCACATATTTTAATGTACAGAGCCCAAGATAAAATTTATTAATTTTGATCTACTACGTTTAAACATATCTCTTTACTTAAGATCACAACGAATATATACCAAGGACAGACATAAGCTTTTCCCTTAAAAAAGTATGTCTGATATTGAAATCTTTCATTATCTTTCCCACCCCGAATCTCTCATGATCAAGCCAAATAATGCAATAAATTGAAAACAAAGATCACTAAATAATTTTGGGTCCACTTGTCAGCACTTGTATCCAGACATACATACACAAAATGTACCTTACATGAGTATTGTAAGCAGACCTCTGGGCAAAACTTGCAGGGCAATAGCCACATTTATAAGGTTTCTCTCCTGTGTGGGTTCTAATGTGAACGGTCAGGCCACACTTGGAGCTGATGACCTTGTCACAGTAGGGACAAGCCTGAGGATTCCTTTTCTTTTCGTGCACTCTTCGTACATGACACTTTATATCCTTTTGACGTTTAAACTTCTTGTCACAAAATGAGCAAGGGAAGCACCGCTCGTCATTATGAACTGTGAGTCGGTGTTGCCTCAGGTTCTGGCGATTGGAAAAAAGCTGGTCACACACATTACAGCTGTACTTGATGACAACATTAATCTCATGTTCAGTCTCCATGTGTGACTGATATGATTTGATGAAAGGGAAAGATTGTTCACATTTTTCACACTCATAGGCTTCTATAGACACCTGAGGCAAATCCTCCAGAGTGTTGCTGCATTCATTTGAGCTCAGAGGCTGCGAAATATGAGAATTCTCAACCTCATCTTGCTCAGATAACACACTCCTGATGACTAGACAAGTTTCTTTGGCCTTTAATCCACACAAAGAAGGGTGCCTTTTTTTCCCTTCTGAATTGATTACCTCTGTGGTGTAGCTCTCGGTGGGCTTTATTCTGTTTGGTTTCACTATTTTGGCTATTCCAGTTTTCACATCAGTTACAACCATACAACCTTGATCTGAACTGCCTGTTAAAAGTGTTCTGTGTTTCTGCATATCCCAGAGTTTTCTCTTCACAGGAGTCACTACAATTGGTGGAGAATCATTCAGTTTGGTCTGATGAGCACGTTGATCACAGACCCATGAAGCCCCACCATTTTCACATACCTGAGTTTTCAAATGGAGACTTAAATCCAAGCCATCCATTTTATTTCCTGTCTTCATTTCCTCACAAATGTCAAGCAGGTCCTTACATTCAAGCCTCTCTGCAACCTCTCTCATTCGATGCAATTTCTCTGGTTCAATCTCAATTTTTGCCGTATAAATGAACTCCAGAAAGGATGTGAATTCCTCTGTGTAAATGTCATCTAAAACAACAGTACACCTCTTAATGTTTGACATCTCATCACTTAGAAAAAGGCCTTTAAAGTAGTTGCTTGAAGCAGCCAAGACTGCTTTGTGTACCAAAAACTCTTCCTGAATTCCAAGATGTACCGTATGGACAGTTACATCACAGAAATGACCAAACTGATAGAGAGAATGCAAGGCACTCAGAAGGTTTGAAGGGGCCACTTTGGATCTCACCAAGATTTTCTTTTTCTCCATTCTGTTAAGGAAAAGAGAAAACAATTAGAAGCTATTTACCACAGTAATATTTGGTTTACTATCCTTTTTTAGGGGCTGTCTAGATGACCCATGAAATTGAGACTATTTACTTTTCCATTGTTAAGCATATTCATAAGCACTAAACCTTTAGTATCTTACTAGAAGCTTATAGTTTTTCTATAAAGGTTATTAGTATTATTTAGAAATATTAGCTAAATTTACAGTTGATCATATTTTTGGTATGTTGATTTTAAGGAATGGGCCAAAACATTAACTGGTCTGTAAGTATTTATTAAGCACCTACTCCATCCTAGGTTACAAATGTATTTACAAAGATGTAAGTGAAATACAAGAGGAGCTTTTAATCTAATGAGAAGGAACCCATGTGTTTACAAAACAGATACAGAATAATTTTGGGAGGACATTAGTAGATCAAGGGATTAGGGGATCAGGAAAGGCTTCACATAGAAAGTAGTGCTTGAGCTGAGCCTTAAAGTAATGTGGGATTCCAAGAGGTAGAGGTGAGACATCTCAACAAAAACTGCTAAGTTTAGGAGAAGGTTGTGTTTGAGGAGGAAAAATAAAAAAAGTTCTTTGGACATACTGAATTTGAGAACTCCACAGGGCATGCAGTTTGAAATGTATAACAGGCAGTTGGTGTTTTGGAGCTGGAGCTCAGGAAAGACCAGGACTGGATATATATACAGAACAAGGAGTCATGAGCTTAGATATGATAATTAAACCTATGCAGGCTGATAAAGTTACTACGAGAGAGATTAGAGAGAAAGAAGAGAAGGTCTAAGTCCGAAATGAAGACAGCTGCATGTGAGGAGTAGACAACCTACAGCACTGAGATTGCAACTTTAAGCTGCATGTGAAATATAGGAGATAAGAAAAGAGAAGGGAGTGTGTAGATAGGTGAATGACTGTTTCATGTACAGTTGAGCTGGTATCATTGGAAGGGGGAATTCAGTGGAGCTTTAAGTAATATGGGCATAACACTATTAAAAGTTATGTCTGACACTGCTATTACCCAAATAAAGAATTTGGGAAAAAATGAGATTTTATTAGGACAGTCACTTTTGCCAAAGCTAATTATTATGTTGACATCTCTAGTCAATATTTACTTTGCTAGGTGATAAAAATTTTTTTTGAAATCCAGACACTTGACAGAGTATGTTCCCAGAACAGAATGGATTATAGAAAGTAGCTGGGCAAGGAATGCAGATCATTGTATATTCCAATAGAAAACCTTCCATGACACTTTGTTAGCTTATGTCTTAGACAAGTCATATATTCCTCATTTCTGTGCCTCAGTTTCTTGATTTGGAAAGTGAAGATAATACGTCACTATAAAAATAATACAGCACAGCGTTATTAAGAAAATCAAAGAAGTGAATTGTACAAAGTGCTCTGAAAATGGTAAAATACTATGTAAATGCCATGTTATAAGTAATAAGATGAAAACCAAGGGGATGAGTCAGTTTTTTGCTGTGAGTTCATAACTTTATGATTATGAGAAGGTCAAACCTGCTTGAGAGACAGGTGCTATTATTATTCTCATTCTGCAGGTGAGGAAACTGAAGCACATATAAGTCAAGTGACTTACCCACAGCTGGATCTGAACTCAACACTTCTTGACTCTAAGCCTAGTACTCCTTTATTACACCATTTCCTATTCATATGAGATAACAGTTCAATGTATTAAGTAATTATTGTATTCACCAAAACACTGGATTTTATAGCTGTGGGGGCCCTTATAATCTAGTCTAATGCTCTTATATTTTAGGGGGAATACCCAACCAAACTCAAATCTAAAGAGGTGTGATCTATTATCTTTATCTAGAATGTACCAGATCTTGTGATTTGATTCTAGTATTATTCTACTACGATACATATAACTAAGGCAAATTTTAAAAGAAAAACCCTTCAATAATGTTGAAATTCTGAATTCAGGTACAGAATCTAGAGCTATTGATTTGAATCCACACAGAAGAAACGAATTTGTAGCTAAGAAGCCAGCTTTCATGAAAATTCTGCCTTGAAAGTCCACATTATGATTTGAGTTTGGTTTTATTTATCTAGATCTGTATTATCATTGATGAGGGTAACCCCCTCCCCTAATGCAAGTCAGTTAGTGTGCTACAAATTAAAGTCTTCCATACAAAGTTAATAAGTAGTTGATTGGGGGCACTGAGCAGCTAGCTGTTGGACTTGCCCAGAATCTCAAGTCAGTATGGGTCAGAGGCAGGCCTTGAACCCTAGGTGCTTAATTTGACCTAGCCACTAGGGCTAAAGCAAATATCTAGGTTCAGAAATTTCTGGAAAATTGGCACTTAGCAAGCTAATACAATCAAGTGCTTTATTATTGTGTGGCACAGCAAGTAAGCAAACAAAAGCATATTCACACTATACAGCAATATAAAGACAAGCTCATCCTCAGGAATGCAAGAAACTCAGTCAGCTGGACAGAGAAAAAGGCATTCATGCTGGGATTCATGTGACAAAATCACAAACCCTAAGAATAGTCTTGGTTGAGAACAGGTAATCAGTGATAGATGTGGGAGGAAGCATTCCTAATCAGACACTGATGCAGTGAAGAAGTTCTTGGGGCCACTTTTTGTTGATATTAGGCTTCGGTGAAGCTCAAGTAGGCAGTATCTTTCTATGACTACAAACAGGAGAGGATCTAATTTAACCATCCAAGACTTCCAAAGCCAAAGAGAGCACTAGCTCAGACTACTGCAGCTGGTTAAGAGTACCATCCAACCAAAAGTCATGTGCTTTATCTTCCTGACACAGAGTTAACGATGGAAAAGTACAAATTGTCTGCCTTTGCCTCTATGCTTCTATGAACGTTAGGACCACTTAGCCTGAGGGACTTCATATTGGTGTCCTATCACGATAACTATAACATCAAACAATATAACATTTCCAATTTCCACAGTAGGTTTTCCTAACTCGGAAGCTGGCTCTTACACTAATACACCACATAGCATCCCTTGAATTTGTTAATTTGGAAATAATTCTATCTGTTTCAAACCAAAGTAGCAGATAAGCAAGAGAAGGCAATATCTTTAAAGGGCAAAATCATAAAGAGAGACAGAGATAAAATCCAAATAAAACAGCCAACATTATCTGGGATAGAGTTCTAAACTAGACTATACTATTTACCTAAAGGTAAAAGATATTGAAAAAAGAAAAAGCTATTTTATTATGCAAACAACAACATAGATGTGAAACTCTATTCTCTAAATTCCTTTTAACAAATACAGAAAAATCTACTGACTTTGTTGTCTGCCTTTCTTATACTCTTATTTCCTCTTTCTCTCTAGGTTATAGAGTAAAAACAACCTGGCAATGCTCCAGACTGATCGATAAGAATATCAATATCAATAGGATGGATTTACATTGGGAAATATCAACTGACTCTTTCCCTGCAGACCTGAAATATCCCAGTCTGGATTCTTCCAAAATTTGTTTAACTACTTTCAGCCTCTTCTAGAATCCTCTGAGATGCTTCAACTGCCGGGCATATTTTCTCCCAGAGTGGGTAGAATAAGCATATGCCATTTTATCCAATCAAGCTGAGCAACACTCTTGAATTATAATATCCTTAGTTGGCATCGGTTGTAAAGACAAAAAAGTTTTGTGGTCAACAATAATGATACAAATTGTTTTCAGATTCATCATGTATATAATAAAAAGTACATATTTCCAGTTTTTCAAATGTGTGATCTTAGAATGGACTTAGAAACACTAGCAGAAAACATTCCAACTTCCAGCCAGGGAAAGAAAGAAATTAATTCTGCCCCTTTAATTCACATAATTTCTAAGCAACGTTATTTTAAAAAATTATTCAATGAAATGCCTTATATACAATTACATCATTTCAGCACTTCAAGGAATTACGATTTCATCAATAAATCTTCTCCCTCTACTAACAAATCTTAAATGCAATATACAACTCCATATACAATCTTCATAAGTTGCCATGGCCAAAAAATTAATTACTCTCTCACCAACTTGATAATGAGCCTGTTTGAACAAAGTTGGGCTGGTCTGCCAATGCCTGGCATAGTTTGCAACCAGGCCAGTATTCAGCTTGGTGGTATTTGCCATTCCTCAAGCTCTTCTGTTACTATCTTTTGAGAACCCAGAGCTATGACCAAACCATAATAAATACCTAAATATAGTATAATTAATTTTTAAAGAGCATATTATAATTAAATACTTTAACAGTGTTTGCTAAGAATAAGTCTTATAATCCTTTTATAAAAAGTCAGGATTGTCATAAGCTGGTTAATCACATACAACTAACTTTTCTAATAACAGATCTAACTGTTTTTCTAAACTATCGCATAAATAAATGTTCTTTTAATTGATTTTTCTATGTATTTTCACACTCAAATGTGCTGCCCAATGCATCCATTATGATCCATGCATACAAGTGTTGCTGTAAAACAAAAACCAGGCACCCAAAAGTGAATATAGAGAATCTATATTTTAGCCTCCATTTAGAAAGCCTCTTTACTTCCCAAGGTAAACATTTTCACTAAAAACAAGTGACTCCCAGTTCTTACTACATCTTGCCAATAAATTCTTAGATCTGTTCTTAATATTAGCTCAATGGAGTACATAAAAGCATTCTGTCATACAAATTGTTGCTAAAAATAGCTCATAGGAGTTACTAATGTTAGTAACTGGTCCAAAGCTAACTGTACCTGAAATAAATTCAAACATTATATCAAATATATCAAATAGATTGGAAAGCAATTTTACTTTTTTTTAATCTTCAGCTTCTTCTGAAATCCAACGAAGCTTCCATGATAGATTAAGGCTATTAGGTCATATAGTGGAAAAAATGCTGGACTTGCAGTTAGGAAGACCCAAGTTTGAATCTTGCCTCAATTACCAGTTGTTTGACCCTGGAAAAATCACTTATCTTCTCTCTGAACTTTAGTTTCTTCAGCAATATGAGGGAGTTGGACTTGACAGTTTCTAATGTTCATTCTAGTTCTAGATATATGATTCTATGTTGGGTAGCATAGAAGAGATATCTATATCTATACATACATATGTAATCGAAATCCAAGTTTAGGTCTTAGCTTTGGATCATCAACGAAGTTTAAATATAAAAACAAACATGGGGAAAAAAAAACCCAAAACTTGAGTAATCATTTAACCATAGGCCCAGAATTGCTACCTACAATCGGAAATACAGAAGTTATATTATAGTATTTTAGAAATAGCAAGGATGACAGAGATCTGAGTTAGTAATGTTCTTCAGTCATTTGAGTCGTGTCTGACTCTTTGTAACTCCATCTGGGGTTTTCTTGGCAAAGATACTAGAGTAGTTTGCCATTTCCTTCTACAGCTAATTTTTTTATAGATAAGGAAACTTATCTGAGGTAAATAGGGTTAAGTGACTTGCCCAGGCTCAGAATAGCAAGTGTTTGAGGCTGGATTTGAACTCAGGAAGATCAGTCTTCCTGAATCCAGGCTCAGCACTCTACTCTGCTACTTTGTCTTAGTCTTGCGCTACGTGCTTTTAAGTGATACTCTTAGCAAAAAGAACTCTTACAGAAACATATGAAAGAAACACAAGAAAGAAGTTAAAGGTCTGTCCAAAATGAAAGGCCAACAATTTTTCCACGTTCATCTTAGAAGATCCTATACTAAAAAGGGAGGCTGTTGCTTTCTGTGCATTTCTACCAAAAAGGTCATATTATGGCAGGCAGAGGAAATATCAAACAATTACATTTATTATGTAAGGTTGATTTCTAGCTAGAATCTAGAATAAATATCAAGGGATTGTCCTTTGTGACTGAACTATCTCTAAACCATCTAACTACTTCTGTTAGGACCCATTTGCTGATCACAATGGTTATATTAACCCAGACATAACTCTGAATAAGAGTGCTGGATATGGAATAAGATGACCTGGGTTTAAGCCCCAGTTCTGTCACTTACTAATTATGTGATGTTGGGCAAAACATTTAATCTCTGCAAAATTTACTTTCCTCATCCTGAAAAACATGCATAACAATAACTGCATTGCTGAGCTCCTAACTTAACAGAGTTAAGGTAAAAAACCTAATTAGAAAATGCATATAAAGTTTTTTTTTTTTTAACAAGCAAAGTTTCACCAAACCCCATCATGTCATGAAATTCCAAACTGATCCCTTGAAATGAAGAGTGAATAGTGAGTGACAATCTTAAGTGAGCAGATGAGTCTAGTAGTTTAATTCCTTGAAGGGTGAGCAGACTGAGAGTCTGAGGAGTAAAAAGAGAAGTTAATTTATTTGGTTAGGTGTATATATACATGTTGCTCTCCCCTACCCCACAAAGGGTAAGCTTCTTGAAGGAAGGGACTATTTCATTTTTGTCTTTCTATTTCCTGGTATTTAAGTGATGTTTCATTAATGCTTGTTGAATTAAAATGCTTATGGAATTCTTGACTTGCCTTAATGATAATTTCATCTTCCAAAGGTGGAACTTCTATTCTAGATCTGATTTTCCCAGTAATTAAGACTAAATACGAGAAACCATTGGGAGAAAGCATTCACTCCATCTCAGAATTTGTGTAGGAGAGGGGCAGAGCCAAGATGGCGGCTGGAAAGCAGGGACTGGCCTGGGCTCCCCACCAAGTCCCTCCAAAAACCTATAAAAAAATGGCTCTGAACCAATACTAGAACTGCAGAACCCACAAAGAAGCAGAGGGAAGCAGGGCCCCAGCCCAGGACAGTCTGGATGGTCTCTGGGTAAGGTCTATCCCTCACGGAGCTGGGAGCTGAGGGGAGCAGAGCTGCGCAGAGCAGAGCCCAGCGTGTGCGACAGGACCGACCAGACCAGGAGCCGAACAGTGAGTGCCCTAGCGTCCTGAATTACTGAGCTGTGGCATTTACCAGACCTCACAACCCACAAACACCAAAGACAACAGAGAAGGTTAGTGGGAAAAGCTGCGGAGACTGAGTTTGGGGTTCAGCCACCGCCCCTGGGGCAGCGGAGGTGGGGCAGCTTTAGAACTACAGCTGCAGTAGCTTCTGGCCCCAGGCCCACCTGATGGGAGGAATTAAGTGGCTGATCAGAGCAGGAGTGCAGAGCTTGCTGAAGATCTAAGCCCAGTGCGGGTAGGGGGTTCTTGGGGAAGGAGGAGTGCTGGTGAGGCAGCACATCCACCCAAGCATGGAACATAGAACTCTTTACAAGCAGTCATACCCCACTGAAAAACTCAAGGGTCAAGTAAGTTGGCTGGGAACATGGCCAGGCAGCGAAAACACACCCAGATTCAGTCTCAGACTCTGG
>CM053625.1:226991377-227008698 GCA_028646595.1 Phalanger gymnotis | reverse complement strand
AGGGGAGGGCTGACTGGGGAACAGGGCAACCAGAGTGTATGCCATCTTGGAGTGGGGGGGTGGAAATGGGGAGAAAATTTGTAATTCAAATGCCTGTGAAAATCAATGCTGAAAACTAAACATATTAAAAATAAATTACAAAAAAAAGAATTTGTGTAGGAGAAAGCCAGGTATAGTCTGATATACCCTCTAGTTTGGTGGAGAACCAGTTTCTGACAATTTAGAAAAAGGATAGTAGGATTTCATGGCCTAAAATTCTACAGAGGAAGTCAGCCCAAGAAGGAGAAGAAATTCTTGTAAATGAAATTCTGAGAACACAAACAGAAAATTCTAATAAGAAAGAAAAGTAGTTATATAAAGAGACCAATACTGTGAACTCACAGAGTAACTTGTGTTTTTAAAAACCACATATAGCAAACAGATAGAAAGGCAAATAATATGCTATGGATACAAAAGTATGAGCAAAGTCCTGGGAGAATGCTATCAAGAGCCCTACACTTCAGAATGAACTATGGTTGACAAAGAAAGCTAAAAACAACAACAAAAAAAGGGTGAGTTCAGATTTTTTTTTTTTTAGTGATACAGAGAAAAAGAAAGGATCAAAAAAAGGTAAAGGACCCTTGCTCATGGTGGATGGCGTCATAAACAAACAACAGAACTGAGAAAAACTAGAATTGCCTTGTTCTTATTTTGCTCTTATTTTTGGGAAAATCACTTTATTTTAGGAAATCACATTGACAAACAAGTGGAGAATGGACTAGAGTGGAAAAAAACTTGAGGCAGGAAAATCAACCAAAAAGCATCAGATCTGGTGTGAGGTGATAAGGGCCTGCACCAGAATGGTTGTGATGCCAGAATAGAGAAGGGGACATATATGCAAGGCATTCTGCCAAATAGAGGATTTTAAAACCAATTGAAGTAATAGCGTATTCCTATTTTCCTCCTTTTCTTTCCTCTCACAACCAACAAAATAAAACCAAACTTAGATTTTTTTTGTTTATTTTACTCCCATTGTGACTGGAAAGGTCCGGGTTTTTAAATACTAGATAGAGGATTTTTAATTTTATCCTGCAAACAAAATAGAACCATCAACTCTGTATTTCGTTCAAATTGATATTTTGTATCTGCATAGAAACAGGAGAAACTCAAAGCAGAGAAATTAAATGGAAGGTTATTGCAGTGATTTAGACAAGAGGTGATAAAGAAATATCCTAGGGTGATGACTATGTATATAGAGAGAATGGGATGGATGTGAGAAATGTTATGGAGGTGGAATAGACAACACTTAGAAACTGATTAGCTATGAGGACAAAGGAGAGGGAAGAGTCAAGGGTAACTCTGAGTTTGCAAACCTGGATGACTAGAAGGATAATGATGACCTCAATAGAAATAGGGAAATTGGGAAGAAAAGTATTGTATCAGTAATTAAGGTGGGACTTACTTTTACTGTTTTCTCTTTTAGCACTTATTTAATGAAGTGCCCTTGAAGAGTCTGGCCTTTGTTTCTTTGATTGGATCAGGAGTCTTTAATGACCTCCTTGCCTCAAGTGAAAGCCTGGTTCTCATGGGTTTGAGTCACTTGTTTTTGACACCAGAGGCTTTTAGGCTACGTGGGTTGAGTGGAATATTTGTGATGATTTTAGGTCATGTGGATGAGTCACATGTTGTGATGCCCTTTGACCCTGAACAGAATAGACAAACTCAAGAGGTTGGTGTTTTCCCTTGGGGCTCTCAATCACTGGAAGAGTGGCATGGGACTCTGGGAAGCTGTTTTTAAGAGACCCCCAGCTTATAAACCAGACGCTGATGCTTTCTTTGTTAACTATGAATTGTGATTTGGTCTGTTTATATTCTGCATGTGTGTAATTTGTATTTGCTCTGAAGTTCAGGTTGCTGGCTTTTCCTCCTGAACTAAGTGAATGATATTCGTATGTTGGATTAAAATGGGATTGTTAACCCCTTGAAGTTACTTTCCTTAGTAAAGCAGATCAAAAGAACCTGTGTTAGCGGCCTTCTGTGGTTGGTTCTACACAGCCATAGTAGCTGCTAGCCACATGGTTGACACAGGTATGTATACCTATTATACAACCTGTTACATAAATGTGTTTTTATTTTCTTCCTTGAACAGCCAATTTGGTTTTTACTTGAGATTTGCTTGATACAGACTGATGTGACTAAAGCATTCTTTAGGAAAAATGTAAAAGACTTTAGTAGAGATTTACAAGAGATCTAGTAGAGAGCTTTTCAGGCAAAAATTTTCCTTCTCAATAGCAGCTACTAGGTATATTTGTATCAATGTATCATTAAAAACAGATCTATATGACAAAGTGAATTAAACAAATTATATACATGTGCTTCATTAGATGTAGTCAAGAGAATAAATCAGATAAATTGCCAGTAATATTAATAATAATAAGTACAGAGTTATGTTGTGATCTTACTTACCTTTCTTTAAGCCCATATTTTATTGATAAAATAAACCATATGTCACTTGGCAGGTATGTTGCCAAGTGACAACCACAGCAGAGGTATCCAACATGCAGAACCAAATTAAAATATAATTGGGAAATATTTAACAAAATAAATAAAAATATACTAGAACACAGATGTTAGTACGTGGTTTTCTAAGTCAATATGCAGCCTATAGGTATCATTACTTTCTATATGAATTTGACATTATTGAACCACAACAGCACAGAGCTCAAGAACTGTGGTTGAAAGGAACCTCAGTGACCATCTAGTCTATCTCACACATAGCTGAAAATAATTCCCTCTTCAACAATGGTTGTTGTCTTTCATGCTTGAAGAAGACCAAAACAGTATCACTGTGTCAGGGTCAAGGTATGGTATGTCTAACTGTGCCTGATCAGACCAACACAAGCTTGGAAGGCTCTACCAGAGGTGAGGCACAAATAGCTCATAAGAACATTTGAGTGATGTCTCTAAATTTGCATGCTTCATGTTTCCTTTGAGTACTTCAATTCTACTTTGCTCAGAGAGCACAGTGCTTTCTTTGATGAAAGCACACCATGCTGGGTGGTCCTGTGCCAGTATTTCCCATATCTCACAATCAATTCCAAACTTCTTCAGAGAGATCTTGAGTGTCCTTGATAGCTTCTTCTGACCTGCATGTGAGTGCTTACTTTGTGTGAGCTGTCTATAAAACAGTCTTTTAGACAACTGTATGTTTAGCATTTGAACAAAACAGCCAGCCCAATGGAATTATGCTTTCTGCATAGAATTTGAATGCTTGACAGTTCAGCTTGTAACTTATCTTGCCAGGTGATCTTCAGAATCTTCCTAAGACAATTCAAATGGAAGTGATTTGTTTTCGTGGAATGGTGCTGGTGTACTGTCCAGGTTTCACAGGCATACAACAATGATGTCGGCACAATGGCTCCGTAGACCTTTAGTTTGATAGGCAGCCTAATAATTCCTCTTCTCCCAAACACTGAGCTAGCAGTGGCTGTGTGTGCATCAAACACTTCATCTACGTGTACATCCCTGAAAAGAATACTGCCAAGGTAAGTGAACTGATCCACAGCATTCAAAATTTCTCCAATTGCTGTTACTGATGGTTCTATGGATCGTGTGGTGCTGGCTGATGGAGAACCTCTGTTTTCTTGGAGTTAACTGTCACACCAAAATTAGCACAAGCAGCAAAGAATCAATCCATAATCTAGGTAAAAATGGTAAAATGGTATGGGTGATATCTTTGGACTGGAGCAGAAACTGTATTTAAGTGAAGCAGAGTTGCCCAGAGTTGTAGGCCTCACTGTCTCTTTCATGGTCATCAAAGTCCAGTGGCAATACGGAAGTCAAGATGACTGCAAATGGCTCATGGATACTAGGGATGACCTTGGCATCTTCGATGTCTAACCAAGCTCTAAGCACTCCACAGTGCTTGCTTCAGCTGCCTTCATGAGCACTGGAACAAATTGTTCTCATCCACACATTCTGCCAGGGGAAGTCTCCACATGCTCCACACTTCCCTAGCTCACTGACAGGTTTGAGGCCCATCAGTTACCCTTACCCTGGTTTAGTTTGTCTGTGTAAATGGTTTACCAGGGTGTGGCTGCTGTGCATGCTATAGCTTCTTAGTCACAGTCAAGAGTTGGGTGGACACCAAAAGTGGATGAGCAGCCCCGAAAAGGGCTCAGCAGCCCTCACACCAGAGGTACTAGTCTTCTCTGAACACCCATACACTCCAGCATACCTGCCAAGTGACACCCTTTACTTGAAAACTCAAAGATTTCAACAGAATCTTAACAGTTACAGGGCAAAATAAAATATACTTAGCTTTTCTTCCATTTAGCACCTCAGTCTTCAAAATGTGGTCCAGGGACTCCTGGGGATCACTGAGAAACTTTCAGGGAGTCTACAAGGTCAAAACTATTTCATAATAATACTTATACATTTTAATTTCTAATATGGTAAATATCAATAGATATAACCCACAAAATCACTGTGGGCATTCTTCAATAAGTTTGAAGAGTTTAAAAGGATTCTGAGACCAAAAAGTTTGAGAAAAGTTGTTTGAGCAGAGTCATTCTACTGAGGGATATACTTTTATCTCCTTTATCCTTTATCTCCTTCAAGCTGAATGTGCGATTATTTCTAGGAGTTTTTGGTTTGTTTTTTTTTTTGGCAGGGCAATTGGGTTTAAGTGACTTGCCCAAGGTCACACAGCTAGTACATATGTTAAGTGTCTGAGGTTGGATTTGAACTCAGGTCCTCCTGACTCTGGTGCTCTACTCACTGCACCACCTAGCTGCCCCATCTAGGAGTTTTATATACTAAAATTCTGACTCTGGTACTCATCGGTACAGTTAGACTGGATCTCAGTGATTACAGATTGCATGTGTGTTCTGTACAGATTTTATTATCGATAATAATAACTCATGTATATAACAGCTAACATGTATATAATGTTTTATGGTTTGCAAAGAAATCACTTTAAATTCATTATATCAGTAGATTTGATCCTCAAAATAACCTTTTGAAGTAGGTGCTGCTATATTCCCCATTTCATAGATGAGAAAACTGAGGCTAAGAAAGAGTCCTGAGGCAGGATTTGAACTCGCTCAAAGCCTAGCATCGTAACCATTATTGTACTATGCCCACCTATCTGCCTAGACATCTAAAAGTTTACTTTACCACCTTTCAAGAGGACCCACACCCTTAGCATTTTAATTATACAATTCAATTATACAACACATTCAGAACACCAACACCAGAACAAGAATATTGGTAGAGCCAACTTGAGGCATACCTAGTGAACATCAGGAATGACACCACAGGATTTGCACCATATCTACGATGTTTGGTTAAGAATTATGTCTTCTTCTTGACTTGTGTTTCTGAGACCCTGAGAATGGAAAGACTGAAGACCTTCACACCCAGTCGTATTCTCAGCCTAGACAGAATCTGAAAAAGCTCATCACCTAATTCCAACTTCAGCTCATAATAGTACTGACTGAAGTAAACGGTGGCATGATATCTGAGTTCATTGTGTAGACCCCCAACAAGAAGAGTTTTATTAAGAAATCTGGTGTTATTGTGACACAGAATTAATAGAAAACTACTCCATATCCAGTTTTTCAAAGACTGCGTGATCCAGAAAACACCTCAGAAGCAGACATTTTAAGTGAAGAAGACTTGGAGTACTGCAATCGATCTTCAGTCAAAATGGGCGAGGGAGCATCTTTCCTGATTAGAACATAAGCTGTGGAGACCAGCTATCCTGGAATCTCCACAGATTCAGGTTTAGGGATTCACAACTATAAATTTCTGATAGGAATTTTCATCAACCAGCAGAATAGAGACAGAAAGATCAGCAAGTCAAAAGAGGCCTAGAACTATTTGACCTGTGAGACCAACTTGTGATATTATAGGGCAAAACAGTGAAAGTGCTTACACGTGTAGTCAGACAATACAAATACCTATGAAAAGTGTGCCTTTTGTGCAATTACACATGTTCATTGATACATGCGGTATTTATAGTATATTTACTTAACCTTAGAAACACTTATCTTTTTGTACAGATATTGCTATTTACACATGTTGTTACTGTGTAGACCAAAATTGTTATTATTGCATTCCTTTTTGTGCATATTTACTTGCAGGTACTGTGAATGCATTATCATAGCATGTACTGTCATATGTCTTGCATGTAATTTAGATGTGTAGTCACCAGAGAAAAATCCAGAATTTAGGACTAAGGACTAAGTATGCTCAGCATACTCTGACTGATTTGCTAGGGCCAGCAAATAGAAGGGAGAAAAAATCCAAAACCTACTCACACATAAAAAAAGTACTAACATTGAAGTGATAGACTAAATATAAATGATGCAGCCACACCAGGTGATCCCTTTGAAATGGGAAATAATCCCTTCACTGACTCAGAAAGGAAACAATTCTCTAGGATGAAGAATGACAAGGTATACCCCAGGGTAACATTTAAAAACCAGTTCACTGAGTGCAGAAAACAGACTTTTGAAGAGGAACTCAGATTCTGAAGGGATAAGCTGAATATACACAAAGCCAGGGCAGCAAAAACAGACAGAGGTAACATCCAGCCTGAGGCTGCTTGGGCCAATTGGCACAAAGTACATCAGGACAGAAGCTGAGTTGCTGAAACAACCCACACCATATACCCTAAGGCAATAATCTTGTACCTCCTTTCTCTCCTTGCCTTTTCTCTGGGCACAGGAAAATCTGTTTACTCAGCTTTGCTTGAAATGTTTACTTTTTCTTAAACATTTTTAACCACTATTATTTATCTAAGCAGTGTACTTACTTATTGGGAATAAAGTTGAGAGGCCAACCTAACAGAGAATCTCCCAGGAAAGAAAGAGACAAATTTAACACTTAGATGTTTTGCCCGAAGCACTTTCCCTCTCTGGGTGACTGAAGCAAAGAAAAAGAGAGAACTACAGATCCTTTGACACTATTTCCTAGAGTAAAGAAGGGGCACTTAAACAAGGAGAAACCATGTAGGCCATGAGTCAGTAGTAAGGTAAAAGGCAAATAAAAGTTGGCTGAATAACCTTGATTTTTCTAACAGTGAAACTAAGATACTTCAGTTGTATGTACAGATCCATAAACACCTTTAAGCTTAATTAATGAAAAGTTCTTGGTTTGACGTAATGGATTTCCTTGGAATGAGGATCCCACTGTTATATGTGTACTTGATTTTACAAGCTCTAGAAGATTTTACTTATGGCTGTTCCTTAAAGAATTGCAGATGTTAGTATGTTTTTGGTGTTGCTGACAGATGTTTGATTTCAAGTCACTCTAATCAAATTAGTTCTAACAACATTTGTGGAGTTGGTAATTGAGTGCTCAACTAAAGCATACAGAGAGGAAGAGATTGGAGAAGGTGATGTGAAAATTTATTTTGAAGTCCTTTTTTGGTCATTTTACAATATTTCCTTACCAAATTTAATTCTTTCAAGTTGGGAATATGCTCACACACACATAATTCCACCAGGAATATTTGATATTTAGTGAAGGACTACAATCAGTGAAAACCTGCTCTTCAATAACTGTGAGGCTTCTAACACAACGATATTTCTTAGGTCTTTCCCCTCCTCTACGCTCATATAACCACTACCCTTGTTCAGGTCCTCCCATTCGGCGTCACTGCCATAAATCTCTCTCCTTTCTAATCCCTACCCTTCACACAGCTAATGAAGTTATGTTCCTAAAGAACAGGTCAGACTATGTTCAATAAGCCTTGCTCAGTAAGTTTGAGTATCCTCCTCACTGCCTCAAGGATAAAATTTAAAACTGATTTGTTTGGCATTTAAAGTCTTTTACAAATAGGCTCCACTATCCCTTTTCAGGCTTATTATATACTACTGGGCTTCACAAAATGTTTCGTCCAGTCAACATGGCTTTATGTTGCTCACACAAGTTATTCATCACCCATCTCTGTCTTTTCCCCAAGCCTGGAATGTATTCACTTCTCATCTCTACCTCTTAAAAATAATACCAACTACCTCCCATGGTTGTTGTGAGCAACAAAAGAGCTATTTCTCAAGTGCTTGGAAAACTTAAAGCACCATACAAATGCTAGCTATTATTATTATTTGAATGCCTAGCTTCTCTAACCATTTTAAATTACTATGTCTAAATTTTGCATTCACATCCCCACACCCACCATGTAAGGCTCCCTTTGGTCAAGGACTGTTGATTTTTGGTAGGTGCTTAATGTATTTATTAATTGATGAAACAAAAAAGCAAACATAATTCATAAGAAAGGGAAATGTTGCAAAGAAATGTAGCCTAATTTTGTGGAAGTTGTGCATTTCTTAAAGATTTAAAACTACAGAAATTGTATCACCATGAGTGTCACAAATATATAGCTAAATTCAAATATATACAAAAGTTTTATATACACACACACATACATTCAGCCATGCAATTTTCAAAAAATCAACCTAAGACCCTGTTTTGATGTTTCACGTTCATTTCATTCCACTGTGGAAATCTTTTTATTTATCTAATATCTTATTTAACTGCTTAGAATAACAGATACATTCTTCTAGAAATAAGTAAAAAAAGCAATGAAAACTTAAAGTTATACCCCAAAGCAACAGCTAGGCTGCATAGTTTCAAATAAGTTTAACATCTAGCCCTGAAAAGAGAAATTTACTTAGCTCTTCACAATGTCATTACGGCAATTCTATGTCCATGCTGATTGATTTAATAGCATCATATAGTAATTATTGCATATATCATCCATTTTAGTAGCCCCCAAATTATGAAAGGGAGCAAAAAAAAGCACACTTAAAAAACTAAAGCCACAGTTACATCAGGTACATTCACAGTTACATCAGTTAATCAAAGTCAGGAGCAATGTTCTAAACTCAAAAATCCGTGATGCTTAAAGCAATAATTCATTTTTTTAAAAATAAAACTTTTTTAAACACAAAAAGCATTTCCATACACAGCATAATACAAAAGAAAATTCACTATGTAATTTTGGGTGTCCAATTGCTTTTCACACTACTTGCTTTTTTTTTTCCCAATAAAGTATATAGCAAATTTGACACATTACTTTTGAATCTGTCCTGCTCAACTGTGCTTCCTACAGAACTCCCTTCTGTTCTCTTCTGTACATTTTAAAAATGTTACAATGGCTCTCTCTCTCTCTCTCTCTCTCTCTCTCTCTCCCCCTCTCCCATCACTACTGAAAAATCTATTCACCCACCCACTTCCAATTAAAAACTGAGAAAACACAAAAACTTACAGCACTAATTCGAAACTCAAGTTGTAACACCATTCTGGCTTTCCAGTTCTTTCCTTTCCGTCTAAAAGTGTTTTATGACACATTTTAAAGTTTAAAAAGACTTTAAAATAATTTGGTTTTGAAATTTAAAAATAAAATTTTAACACCCTTTCAGACAACGGAAAATGTTTAAGAATTGTTGAAAAAACAAGATCTTGTATCACAGTCATAAGGATATTCTTGCAACAAAGGAGAATCATAGATTTAGGAAGCTAGTTTATTCCTCTACTCATAAATAGAACTGTACCAAACCAGTCAGACAGGTGGGTAACTATTTTATTCTTAAATTTTCCTAGTGGAAAGATCCCCATTAATTACAGCATTCTATTATTTAGCTATACTAAAGGGAGTTGTTCCACCCAATTTGGGCATTCTATCCTGAAAAGTCACCTAACCTGCTAATACATAGCTGAACCCAGACCATGCTTTAATCCCATCCAGGCATTCACCAGGAAACCCAGCATCTTATGGAATTCCTTGCCCCTCCTCTTCTGTGCCACCTTCCAGCTTAGTGCCTCTGACATTTTTGTGCTGCCACTGATCCTAAAAAGGGAGTAACTACTGACTTGTCCTTTTCTTCCTCTCATCATCCCTGTGACTTCCAGGTTAAAACTCATTTCACTGTAAAGGCTCAAAAGAATGTAAATTTTCTTAGGCTAGTGATCATACAGCTTTCACATTTGTGTCCCCAATATCAAGCATGACTCTTGGCACAGAGTAGGTGATTAATAAAGGCCTGTTCATTCACTTGTTTATTTAATCTAGAAATGCTCCAGGTGGGGATGAACAGGGGATAAAACACAAATTACAAGAATGAAAAATGACATCAAATTTAGTGGCTCTGATTACCAAGATAACCAGGTTTTTGTCTCCAGAGCCTATTGAGTATAGAGTACTGTGGGGGACTGCCTATAAAGATCTTACCATCTAACAACAGAGACTGGGCAAACACCCATGAAAAATCACCCAAAATACCATAAGGAAAATGCTCAAATGCAAATCACTTTTTCTGGTAAGAAACTTCATGAAGGCTTTGAAGCATCCTGAGAAAATGTTAGGAGTGGACACTTGAAAAGCACTTTCCGATAATCTTTGCCCTCTGTTCTATTCCATAACTATGTTTAGTACCATTTCACTCAAAATTTCTCACCCCGAGCTGGCTCTACCTGATTTATTTAATCTAAAAAGTTAACCATTCTCACCCAAACACCCCATCCAACAAATAGATGCCTTCAGTGCAACCTACCCGCTCACACTGGCATAATGCATCAAAAACATACATGTATTTTAAAGAAGACATAATGCTTGTTACATAATATACTTGTTATCCTTTAGTAGTTAATATAGTTTAGTAATACAGAATCCTAAAGATGGATTTGCATGTTATATGTCAAGAACATGTGACATCAACACGGAGAGGCACTGTCATGGTGCTAGAGAGATGGCTTTGGGAATCGGGGAGAGGTGAGTTCAAGTCGTACCTCTGACACAGACTGACGGCCGATGGGCAGCTCTTTAAATCTCTTGGTGCCTTCTGGCACTGCATAAGCAGACCCGCAAGAGTGGAAGGAAACTCCACACTGGGAGTACCTTGCAAAGATGAAATCAAGAGCAGCCAAAAAAAAAAAATAATAAGCCAACCAGCTTACGGGGGTTTCCACCGAGTCATCCGCTAAGTACAGATAAAGCCCCGCGCCTCCCAGAGGTTCCTAGTAAAGTGAAAGTCCCACTCCGCACCTTTCGCTCCCTCCGCCCCTCGTGGCAGATTAAATTGCAGAGACCGGCCCCGCCCCGTGTCCCCCTTGGGCTGCGGGGTCCAGAGGCTGGGCACGGGGCTCCAGCTGGCCCCGTCAAACACACTCACCCTGCTCCGCTCTGCTTGCAGCCAGGACCCGGGCCGAGCAGGGCGAGGGGCGGGGCGGGGCGGAGCGGCCTGGGCGGCTCCGTCCCCGCCGCGCTCACAGCTCATTGGCTGCTCAGGCGCTCTCCTCCCCTCTCTTCCACCTCGCGCCCCGCCCCCGCCCCGCCCCTGTTCTTTCGCCTTGCTCTGGGAGCTAGAGGATCAGCAGAGGTGGAAGGAGCCCGAGGCTTGAAGTTTGACAGTGTCCTCTGCGCTCCGAATCACTCTGGTCCCCTCAGCTACAGCCGGAGAAGGGGCCTCGGAAACCCCCGACTGCAAAGATCACATGGCACACCAGCTCGCGTCACGTGACCAGCGACCGGCTCTACATTCAGTTGCAATAGCCACTCCACCCCCTTCCTCTTAGTCCGCTGTCACTTTTCTCTTCTCTCATTGGTCTTAATCGGTAATGGTATGTATGCATCCTCTGGCCCTGGAGACCTAGCGGGCTGGAACACCATGAACTGCGCCTGCGCAGCACAGCAGTTACCGCTCCGATTGGCTTAGGGGTTGCCATGGGTTGCCGTGGTTGTTGTGCGCGGGATAAGGAAGAGCCTGGTCCTGTGTGTCAGACTATCAGCTTGGGGACTCAGGACAGTACGGCAGCATCTGTTTAGGAAAGGAAGGGATAATCTGGCCGACCCCTTCTTTTGAAGGGGAGGAAGCAGGGAGCAAACGGAAGAGTAACTTGTCCGAGTTTTCCGTCCCTTAAAATAAAATAATTCACTTTACTAAAATAAAAATGTGCTACATTTATTTACAAACATTCTTTTGATTCTTACACCATCCCTGGGAGGTGGGTGCTATTTCCATTTTACCGATGAGAAAACTGAGGCAGACACATGTTAAGTGACTTGCCCAGGATCACACATCTAGTAAATATATGAGGTGATATTTGAACGGAGGAACTTCCGGCTAAAGCAGCAGTATACGTGCTCAGAAGCAGAGTAGTTAAATGAATAAATGGAAGTAAATAAAAAACCTCACTTTTAGTTAATCGGAAAACATCAAGAAATAATAGTATTTCCTTTGTCTAAAATCCTTTCCAAAGATTTCCCCTTTAGGAGAATGTGCAGAAGGTCAAGAACAAAGCTTAAAGTCCCAAGAATAGAGATTAAAAGTGCTTAAAACAACAATAACAAAGGAACGACAGCTCTTGTGTGCTTAAAATCATGGCCTTTCTTATTCCCCCAGAAGTGAGTGGGCCACTGGCCCATCTAAGGGCAGTCTCCTTTTCCCCATTCTCCTGAAGGCATTAGATATTAATCAGAGGGAGGAAGTCCCTTTGATTACTTGTGGTTTTGGCTAAAAAAGCAGGAAGATAATGATTTACATGTCAAGTAACGGTAGCAGAAAGAGAACATCTACATGGGGTAGAACTAGGAAGCTAGCCAGGTAAAACAGGAAACTAACCTCAAGAGTGATTTTGCAGATTCTAGCATGTCAGGTGACTGCTCATCTATAGGAAAAGGTGGTAAGAAAGTTAAGCCAGAAATTCTGGTATCACAGACCTATTAGATGAAGTAGTTATATTAACCTAAAACTGTAGTTTTATCATCTTGTAACTTTTTCCTAGTTTTCAGGATTGCTATAAATGTTACCCTAATTGTCTAGAGAGATATCTAAGACATGAAGTTGTGAGGGATGATGTCGATTTGACCATTTCTTTAAGCTAGAAATGCTTGGATTTAGAATAACATTTTTAAAATGTTTATGGTAGCCTTGTGTCTAAGGTGCTTAATACAGTATTATATTTTTCTCCAAAAATGTAACTGCTATTAAGGGGTCCCTGAACTTGTCCTTTTGAGTTGCCATATTTTCCAGAATCACTGAACCCAAGGTATTCAGGAGGCCCTGAATGTGTCAAGGATGAACCCTCTTCCACCCTCACAGCTGACATAATTTATTGTTTCCTTACCAAGCTGGACCCCCTATGTGTCCTTGGGTGTCAAGACAAGCGCCAGTCAGTCTACACTGGGCTGAGAAAATGCTTGTGCAGCTAGGACCCTTGTGGATAAACAGACCACCATATCTTCCTGGTCTAGCAGTTCCCAAGGGAAAAGAATGCTGGTTTTGCCATCACCTTGCATCTCCTCTCTGGGAAGAGTTTTGTCCTTTTCTCACCTCTACTGCACCTTTCCCCCTCCCATGCCATTCCAGTTAGGAGGAGATTTCTGGTACCTCCTCCCTTTGTCATACTGTCATAAATAAGCAAACTTGTGTATGGATCGTGAACTGTTTGCTCCGGCTTGTAGAAAAAAAAAACATGCTTTTTCAACATGCATGTTCATTTTTCTTGTAACAAACCTAGTTTTCAGGTAAGTCTTATGAAGCTGTGATTGCTTGTTGACACTACAAAACACTCTTTGCAGAAATAAGGGTAGCCCTAAAAGTTGGAGAGGTATTAATTACTCACAGTTGAGTTGTACCAATAGAGTAAGAATAACAACACTACCTAACTTAACTTATTCAAGGTCATGCCAATTCAACTGCCGAAGGAGTACTTTAGAAAATTAGAAAAAAAATTGTAAAATTCATTTGGATGAGCAAAAGGTCAAGATTCTCTAGGAAAATAATGGGGAAAAAAGGGTGACAGGGATGAATGGGGCCTAGCAGTAGCAGATTTAAAACTATACTACAAAGCAGAAATCATCAAAAACATTTGATAACTGGCTAAAAAAAATAGAAAGTCAGTCAGTGGAATAAATTAGTGACACAACATAGAGAAGAAAGATAACATAGTATCACAGTGTTCAATAAACCCAAAGGCTCAAACTACTGGAGTAAGGAAAAAAATATTTAACAAAAACTGGTAGGAAAAATTGAAAGGATTCTTCTGGATATTAGGGTCCAAATAACATCTTATACAATGTATCACAATAAGCTGCAAATGGATATGTAACCTACATATAAAAATGTCACATCATAAACAGATTAGAGGAGCAAGGAAGAAAATACTTTTTACAACCATAGAGAGAGGAAGAATTCATGATCAGACAAGGTATAGAAAGAATCATCAAACACAAAACTGACAATTTTGATTGTATAAAATTGAAAAATTTTTACATAAACAAAGCTAATTAAATTCAAAGCAAAAGTTAACTGTTCATAGATAACTCTGAAAAGAAATATTTGCAGCAAATTTCTTGGATAAACATCTTATATCCTAGAAGGACAAGGAACTAATTCAAATAAAAAAGAATGACACCCATTCTCCTTCTCAAAGAAAGAAATCCAAGTTATCAATAGCCACATTAAAATGCTCCAAATAGCCAATAACGAAATAGTTTAAAAATGCAAATCAAAACAACTTTGAGGTTCCACCTCGCACCTGTCATGACTCAATTTGGTAAAGGTAAATTGAGGTACCTACTCTAAGCAAAATCACTTTATTAACAATGACTCCTAGTACGTACCTTTTGATCCAGCAATACCACTACTAGGTCTGTATCCCAAAGAGATTTATTTTTTTAGAAAAGGGAAAAGGACCAATTTGTACAAAATATTTATAGCAGCCCTTCTTGTGGTGGCAAAGAATTGGAAACTGAAGGGATACCCATCAACTGTGAAATGGCTAAACAAATTTTGGTATGTGATTGTGATGGGATAAGAAACAACGAGCAGGTTGATTTTAGAAGAAAACCTGAAAGACTTACACAAACTGGTGCAAAGTGCAAAGTGAGGTGAGCAGAATCAGGTGAACATTAACAGTAATAACAATATTGTACAATGATCAACTGTGAACTACTTTGCTATTCTCAGCAATACAATGATACAAGATAATTCCAAAGGATTCATGGTGAAAAAAATGCTATTCGCATCCAAGAGAAACAGTTGATGGCATGCAAATCAAAGCATACTATTCTATTTTATTCATGGGTTTGTTTGGTTTTGTTGTTGTTGTTGTTTTGATCTGTGTCTACTTTCACAGCATGTCTAATATGTAAATATGTGTTTGCATGATTTTATGTGTATAACCCATATCAAATAGCTTACCATCTCAGGGAGGGAGGAGGAAAGGCAAGGAGGGAGAGAATTTGGATCTCAAAATTTTAAAAAGTGAATGTCAAAATATTGTTTTCATGTGTACTTGGGAAACATAAAATATTATCAAACCTTAAAAAAGTGATGTGTATAACTATTAATAAAGTGGATCAGACTAGCCACTTCAGTAAGGTCAGTGACTCCAATGAGAAGGAGCAGATCCTCTTTATTGAAATGCAATAAAGGAGTAGGGCTAGGAACATTACAATTGGCACTAGACTAAAAAAAGTGAGTTAGAATTCTGACAATTAAGGAATGTGAATTGTTTTATGGATCTCATCTGCCTCTTGTAATCTTTGCTAGAGGATCACAACTATGATTACTGTACCCACGGAAAGGATCAAATTTCCCCTAATCGCACAAAGACATACGAGGGCAGACATATCTTTTGGTGGGGATGGCACCAGGTTAAGCTAGCTGGGGCTTACAGACAATAAGCAGATGTCCCAGGGGCTGATGGAATGTATGATAACCACATTCTCTTTCTTTTTTTTTAAAAAAAAAGTTTATTTATTTTTAGTTTTCAACATTCATTTCCACAAGATTTTGAGTTCCAAATTTTCTCCACATCTCTCTCTTCCCCCTATCCCAAGAAGACGTGCATTCTGATTACCCCTTCCCCTAGTCTGCCCCCACTTCTATCACTCCCCCTTATCCCCTTCTCCCTTACTTTCTTGTAGGGCAAGATAGATAGATTTGTATACCCTATTGCCTGTTTATCTTATTTCCCAGTTGCATGTAAAAACAATTTTTAACATTTGTTTTTAAAACTTTGAATTCCAGATTCTCTCCCTTCTTTCCTCCCCACCCACCTTCATTGAGAAGGCAAGCAATTCAATATAGGTTATACATGTGTAGTTATGCAAAACATTGCCATAATAGTTATATTGTGAAAGACTAACTAAATTTCCCTCTATCCTATCCTGCTCCCGGTTTATTCAATTTTCTCCTTTGAACCTGTCCCTTTTCAAAAATGTTTCCTTCTGAATTCCCCTTCCCCTCTACTTTCCTGTAGGGTAAGATACCCAACTGAATGTGTATGTTATTCCCTCCTTAAACCAAATACGATGAGAGTAAGATTGACCCATTCCCTTTCACCTCCCCCCTCTTCTCCATTATAACAACTTTTTCTTGCCCCTTTTGTGTGAGATAATTTACCATATCCTATCTCTCCCTTTCTTTTTCTCCCAGTATATTCTGCGCTCACCCCTTAATTTTATTTTTTAGATATCATCCCTTCATAATCAACTCATTCTGTGTTCTCTGTCTCTATCTCTGTCTCTGTCTCTGTCTCTGTCTCTGTCTCTCTCTCTCTCTCTGTCTCTCTCTCTCTCTATATATATATATACATATATATTCCCTTCAACTACCCTACTCAACTGCCTTACTAGACCTACTGAGAAAGGTCTCATGAGTTACAAATATCATCTTTCCGTGTAGGAATGTAAACAGTTCAACTTTAATTAAGTTCCTTATGATTTCTCTTTCTTGTTTACCTTTTCATGCTTCTTATTTGAAAGTCAAATTTTCTATTCAGTTCTGGTCTTTTCATCAAGAATGCTTGAAACTGGGGCGGAGCCAAGATGGCGACTGGAAAGCAGTAACTGGTGTGAGCTCCCCACCAAGTCCCTCCTAAAACCTATAAAAAAATGGCTCTGAACCAATTCTAGAACTGCAGAACCCACAAAGTGGCAGAGGGAAGCAGGGCTCCAGCCCAGGACAGCCTGGATGGTCTCGGGGTAAGGTCTGTCCCAAACGGAACTCCCAGCCCCCAGCTGAGGGGAGCGGAGCTGAGCCAAGCAGAGCCCAGCGCGAGCCGCGCGGCAAACCGCGGACCGACAAGACAAGGAGTGGAGCGGAGAGTGCCCTAGCATGCTGAATTACTGAGCTGTGGCATGTACCAGACCTCACAACCCACAAACAGCAAAGACTACACAGAAGGTTAGTGGAAAAAGCTGCGGGACGGAGTTTGCGGTTCGGCTTCCACCCCTGAGGCAACGGAGGCAGGGCAGCTTTAGATATTCAGCTGCAGTTGCTTCTGGCCCCAGGCCCACTTGGTGGGAGGAATTAAGTGGCTGATCA
>CM053625.1:226940332-226990877 GCA_028646595.1 Phalanger gymnotis | reverse complement strand
TAATGATATGCACGTGGCTCATGTTGAATTGCTTGACTTCTTAGGGAGGGTGGATGGGAAGGGAAGAGGGGAGAGAAGTTGGAACTCAAGGTTTTAAAAAAATAGATGTTCAAAAGTAAAAAAGTTTTTTTTTTCCATGCAACTAGAAAATAAGATGCACAGGCAATGGGGCGTAGAGATTTATCTTGACCTACAAGAAAGTAAGGGAAAGGGGGATGGGAGGGGAATGGGGGGACGGAGGGGAGGGCAGACTGGGGAACAGGGCAACCAGAGTGTACGCCATCTTGGAGTGGGGGGGTGGAAATGGGGAGAAAATCTGTAATTCAAACGCATGTGAAAATCAATGCTGAAAACTAAACATATTAAAAATAAATTTAAAAAAAAGAATGCTTGAAACTCCTCTATTTCATTGATTGTCAGTTTTTTCCCCTGAAGTGTTATACTCAGTTTTTCTGGGTAGGTGATTCTTGGTTTTAATCCTACCTCCTTTGACCTGCAGAATATCATATTCCAAGTCCTTTGATCCCTTAATGTAGAAGCTGCTAGATCTTGTGTTATCCTGATTGTGTTTCCACAATACTTGAATTGTTTCTTTCTGGCTGCTTGCAATATTTTCTCCTTGACCTGGGAACTCTGGAATTTGGCTACAATATTCCTAGAAGTTTTCCTTTTGGGATCTTTTTCAAGAGGTGATCAGTGGATTCTTTCCATTTATATTTTACCCTGTGGTTCTAGAGTATCAGAACAGTTTTCCTTGATAATTTCTTGAAAGATGATATTTAGACTCTTTTTTGATTGTGGCTTTCAGGAAGTCCAATAATTTTTACATGATCTCTCTTGGATTTATTTTCTAGGTCAGTGGTTTTTCCAATTTCACATTGTCTTCTATTTTTTCATTGTTTTTGGTTCTGTTTTATAATTTCTTGATTTCTGATAAAGTCATCAGCTTCCATTTGCTCCGTTCTAATTTTTAGGGAATTATTTTCTTCACTGAGTTTTTGGACCTCCTTTTCCATTTGGCCAATTCTGCTTTTTAAGGCATATTCTTCATTGACTTTTTGGACCTCTTTTGCCATTTGGGTTAGTCTAGTTTTTAAGGTGTTATTTTCTTCGGTATATTTTGGGGTCTCTTTTAGCAAGCCGTTGACTTGTTTTTCATGATTTTATTGCATCACTCTTATTCTCCTACTTCTCTTACTTGATTTTCAAACTCCTTTTTGAGCTCTTCCATGCCCTGTTCATATTTTTCTTGGAGGCTTTGGATGTAGGAGCTTTTACTTTGTTGTCTCCTTCTAGTTGTATGTTTTGATCTTCTTTGTCACCAAAGTAAGATTCTAAAGTCTGATTTTTTTATGCTGTTTGCCCATTTTCCTAGCCAATTACTTGACTTTTGAGCACTTTGTCAGGGTAGGACTCTGTTTCCAGAGTGGACAGTGCCCTGTCCCAAGTTTCAGGAGCTTTGAGCTGCTATTGTCAGAGATATGTCTAGGCACCTGTAAATTTTCATTCTTCTAAGGTGGTATGATCAAAGGAAAGGTACTTACTCCTCTCCTGGCCTGTGCTCTGGTCTGTGAGTGACCACAAGCACTCTTTTCTGCCTTGGAACTGTGAGGAGAATTCCCTCTCCACAGCCACCACAAGCTCTGTCACACCAGTGCTCCTCCTCACCCCAGGGCCGCCACCCAGGACTTTGACCTACTTCCAAGCAGGGCAAAGCAAGAGAAGCCGCCTCAGTGCCAGCATAAAGATCCTTGCCATCCCTCTATGGTCAGTCACTTATTCCCCCCACTCAGCCATTGCCGCTGCTACCTCTGCCAGACTGGGACTGGGGCCAGGACCACACTCTTCTCTCCCAAATCAGACAGTGTCCCCACTGACCTTTTACTTTGTGTTTGGTGTGTGTGGTTTGAAAAGTCTGGCAACTACCACAGCTGCCAGTGATTCAGCGCCCTGAGGTCTGCTCCAGCCCTGGTCTGTGCCAGCATGGCCCACACTGGACTGTGCTTCACTCCTAGCCAGGTGTTAGACCCTTCCTGTCAGCCTTCCAGGTTGTCTTGGGATGGATATTTGCGTCACTCTGTCATTTTGTGTATTCTGTAGCTCTAGAATTTGTTTAGAGTCATTTTTACAGGTATTTGGATGAGTTTGGGGGGGAGCTCAAGCAAGTCCCTGCTTTTATGTCATGATCTTGACTCCATCCATCCACATTCTCTTTCAACCACACCTTTAAAATGACTCAGAGGGAAGACTGCTTTCCCGAGCAAGGTGAATTCAATTATAAAAATCAATTGTTGTTGTTCAGTTGTGCTTGACTCTTCATGACCCCATTTGGGATTTTCTTGGCAAACATACTGGATTGGTTTACTGTTTCCTTCTCCAGCTCATTTTACAGTTAAAGAAACTGAGGCAAACAGGATTCAATGACTCATAACTGGTAAGTGTCCGAGGTGAAATTTGGACTCAGGACAGTGAATCTTCCTGACTCCAGGCCTGGCAATCTATCCACCATGCCACCTAACTGCCTCATAAAAATCAATACAGCATAAAATTGATTACATTGTAAAATTAACACAGTAGAAATTAGAAATAATGTTAATTTTGATCTTTTCACATACCCATTATATTGACAAAAGATGGCAAAAAAAGAAAATTAAAATTGTTGAAGAGGCAATAGGAAAACAGATACATTAATATACTGTTGATGGAGCTGCGGATTGGCTATTAGCCATATTGGAGAGCAATTTGAAACTATGCCTAAAAGGTTACTAAATTGTGCATACTCTTTGACCCAACAAAACATCTATTAAGCCTATACCCCTGAAGAAGCCAAAGAAGTAAACTCATTTTAAGTAGAAATTCTTTCATTCTCTTTATTTGTATCATCAGTACCTAGCGCCAAGACTGACATATAAGAGATATGTTGATTGATTGAAAGAAAAAGTGATTAGACTCGTAGGTACAAAAAATATTTATAGCAGGACTTATTACTGTATCAGAGAAACTAAGGGGGTACTTATAGATTACTGAACTAATTATAGTAAATTAATGTAATGGAATATTAATGGCAAAATAAAGATTTCAGTAGAAATCTGGGAAGACTAGTATGAACTGATGCAGACTGAAATAAGTAGAATCAGGAGAACAATTTATACAGTAATAACATTCTAAAGAAAAAAGCTTTAAAAGACTTAAGAACTTCAATAAATCACCAACCACAATTTCAGAGGACTGATGAGAAAGGATGTTTCTCAGCCCCTGACTAAGGGGTGCTGGGCTCAAGGTGCAGAACTATACATACATTTTTTAAACATGGCAAATGTGTGGATTTATTTTGTTTAACCATGCTAATTTGTTTTTGTTTTTAAAGAACAATGTTTCTTTTTTCATTTGAGGAGAAGGGATTGTGGGGGGGTTAGAGCGGGGGGAGGTAAAATGGTTCTCAAAAAATAAAGTGAATAAAAGAGGTAATTCAAATATTTTTAATGCACAAAAGAAAACTGAAATAAGGGTGTAAAGAAACGGACAAGCAAGACAGTTTTGAGAGGATGTTGCGTTTTTAATAAATTTTAAAGCAATCTATGCATGATAGATATTTGCATTTTCATATATAATCATCTTTTTATTTTCTGCTCTGTACATGGAGATGTCCTCTTTTGGTGGGGAGAGGGCCCATTAAGTTCAGAATTTTCAAAAATGTCTCATTTCAGTGGGTTGTTGTGAGCAAAGTACTTTGTACACATTAAGGCTATGTATGTATGAGCTATTGTTATCATGTGAGCTCTTTCATGATGATAGGTTCTAATACCAATGGCTAGAAGGGACTTTAGAAATCATGTATTTTATAGATTTGGAAACTAAGACCCAGAGAAATGAAATTTTGAAGCTAATGGAGGCCTCATTTACCTTTTGTCATTTAAAAAGTCAAGATCAGCAGGGGGTGTTAGTGCACACCTGTCATCCTAACTCCCCAGGGAAGCTGAGGCTGGTAGTTCACTTGGATTCTGGAGTTGTGAGCTGCAATAGGGTTAAAACCAGTTAGGTGTCCTACACAAACATGGTGAGCAGAGGACCACCAGGCTCTGGAAAGAAGGAAAGAAAGGAGCAAAGGAAGGAATGGAAGAAGGAAGGGAGAAAGCAAGGAAGGAAGCAAGATGGGAAAGATGGAAGGACTTACTATGTGCCAGGTCCCTCCTGGATCACTGCCTCATTGTGGCAGAGGGGCTCAATGAAACTATGACCTATGCTGTTTTGGATTACCCAACACAGATTGATCATAGTGGAGAGTTCTGACAAAATATGATCCACTGGACAAGGAAATGGCAAACTGTTCTGGTATCTTAGCCAAGAAGACCCCACGGACAGTAATAAAATGATAAGAGATGTGGCACTGGAATACGGGTCCCTCACATCAGAAGGTGCCTAACACACAAATCCTCAAAGAGAAGGGAGTACCAGATCATCTTACTTGTTTCCTGAGGAACCTGTATGTATGTCAAGAAACAACAATTAAAATCAAACATAGAACAACTGATTGATTTAAGATTGGAAAAGGAGTATGACAAGGCTATAATACATCATACAAAATGCCAATCTGGATGAATCAAAAGCTAGAATTAAGATTGCTGAGAGAAATATCAATAATAACTTTTGCAGATGATACAACTCCAATGGCAGAAAATGAAGAAGAATTAAGAAGCCTCTTGATGAGGGTGAAAGAAGATATTATAAAAGCTGGCTTGAAACTTAACATTAAAAAAAAAAAACCAAGATTTTGGCAACTGGTCCCATCACTTACTGGTAAAGAGGGAGAAGAAATGGAGGCAGCATCATACTTTATCACCATAGTTTGTAAATGCACCCATGAAATTAAAAGATGCTCTCATTAAAAGATGCTCGCTCCTTAGAAGAAAAGCTATGGCAAATCTGAACTACTAAAAACCAGAGACATAACCTTGCCAACAAAGGTCTGTATGGTCAATGCTATGATTTTTCCAGTAGCAATGTATGGATGAGCACTGAACAACTAACACTTTTGAATTGTGGTGACTTTTAGAGACTTTTTAAGAGACTTTTGAGAATCCTTTGGATAGCAAGGAGATCGAACCAGTCAATACTTAAAGAAATTAATTCAGGGTAGTCACTGGAAGGTCAAATACTGAAGGTGAAGGTTAATTTTTTGGCCACATAATGAATGTGTCAGCAATTAGGGTGGGACTTTTTTTACTGTTTTCTCTATTAGAATGCTAAAATAATCAAATGCCTTTGATTAATTCTTGCTAGGTGCTAAGCCCCAAGCCCACACCCTTTTGCTGATTAGGTCTGAAGCCTTCAGGCCCTAAGAAGGGTCTATAAACTCAGACATTAGTATTTTGTTTGGGGCTCTCACTCACTGGAAGAATGTTGATGTGGAGACTCTGGTTATCCACTTAGTCAGCTTTGAAAAAAACCTGGATATTGGTGCTTCTCTCTCTGGTAACTGTTGGTGTATTACTTGGACAGATAGCTAGAAGACTGTCTGCTGATTTGTGTTTATTTGCTATGTTTATGTTGTCTCTGTTTGCAATTTCTGTTTGTATTCGTTCTGAAGTTCAGGGTGCTGGCTTTTCCCCCTGAACTAAGTGAATGACATATGTATGTTTGATTAAAGTGAGATTGCTAACCCCTTAAAGTTGCTTTCCTTAGAAAAATAGATCAAAGAACCTGTGCTGACAGCTCTTGTTGCTGGTTTTATCGAGTCTTACACCCCTACAGCAGCTGAAAGCCGAATTGTTGTTGTAATGAGAAAGTGGGAATCACTGAGGAAAAAAAACCCCTGATATTGGGAAAGATTGAAGACAAGAGGAAAAGGGGATGGCAGAGGATGAGATGGCTAGATAGTATCATGGCAACAATGAACATGAACTTGGACAGACTTTGACAGATAGTGGAAGACAGAAGGACCTGACATGATATGGTCCATAGAAGTCTCAGAGTTGGATATGACTGAACAACAGCAATGCCAAGGCTTATTGTGAGGACGAAACGAGATAAGTGTAGCATGCTTAGCACAGTGTCTGACACATAATGAGTGCCATTAAAATGTTAGTTATTATTGTTAGGCTGGATTTAGTTAACAGAATGTTTGTACATGCTCCAAATCAGGAGCAGGGTACTCTTGTTATATATAATCATGACATAGAGAAGCAGCATTCTTAGCCTCTTCCATCTGAGTATTGCTTCCTTTTACAACAATGCCTTGTCTTTCCCTTAAATTTTAGCCTTTTAATAAGAAGCTTAGCATTTTTTTATGATATTTAACAACCTAGTGAAGAAAAAGAACTCAAATTGATTGCCAGAGATAAACTGAACTTATCTCTGGTGATTGGCTGAAGAAGTTATTAGAGAGAAAAAACTCTGTTTAAATCTGAGGCTTGCATATTCACTACATTATTACAAAGTGATAGTAGTTGGTCTGAGTAACTTTATATGGAGGGTGTATTTATGTTGATTTATTTTAAAATATACATTACTCTTTAGGTCTTAGAGTCATAAACTTTCATTGCTATCTAATTTAGAGTCATAAAGAGAAAGGGTTTGGAGTCACTACTCTAGGGTTAAGAGCTAAAGGGAAACCAACTAATAAATTCATTTATTAGATTTTGTATTTATGGATTTTTTAAAACTTGTGAAGGCTAGTCATTTGAATCTTTTTCCTTTCTTAGAGTCATTATTGACTATTAATAAATGGTAGAAAAAATTTCCCAAACATATTTGCATTTTACATGCTATATTTTTAGTGACATTGTTCAGTCAAAATGCATTAGCTGACGTATTCATTGAGTGCTTATATTTGTGACATACTAGGTGCTGTTGGGAGACACAAAATATAAAAGATACGTTCTCTCTTGTAGGATCAAAGACTTATGTTATATATGAGGAAATGCTTTATATGAGGAAATCCAGAGATGTTGTTAATTTATTGGCATGGCCCAAGGTCACACAGCTAGTGAGTTTCAGAGGAGCATTTGAATCTAGGTTTTTCTGAGTCCAATTCTGTTGAGTATACTATTCTTGATATACTTAAAATGCACCTGGGGACACAAGTCATACGTGAATATATGAACATTACAGGAGCTCAGAAAAGGAAGAAATCTCTGCTATTGGGTGGTCAAGGAAGGCTTTACAGGGATGACTTGACCTTGTCCTTGAACAATGGAAAGAATTCCAATAGAGAGGAGGGGCCACAACTTTCCAGAAAAGTAATGAAGAACAGTATGTGCAAAGGTTTGAAGGAAACATTGCACAAATGAACATGTATGCTAAAAAAAAAAAGCCCAGGTTTTAGATAAAGCTTCACAGTAGAACTATAAATAGTACTCTAAATGATGAATTTGTAGTTAATCTTCCTTACTTTGTACATGAGATGCTGATAATAGGCATATATATATATATATATATTTCTTTTTAGTGTTTAAATAAGGACAATTTGTAAAACTTCAAAAAACACATAGTAGGATTTTCAAAGTATCTGGGAAAATTTACTGTGAAAATGCTACATTTTCTAGTTGTTTTATGAAATATCTTTGATGAACAGTGAAGGGACTGTTCACTCCTATGTAATATAATATTATAATTTTGATGTTGGGTAGAACTTTCTTCCAGGAATTCAATAAGAGAAACATTTTTGCTTGTTTGTTTGTTGTTTGTTTTCCATTGTGAGGAGGCTCCTAAATTTCCTTTTTTAATCAGGTTACCTTTTGCTTAAGTGGTAGTGGGAGAAGGAGTTTAAGCTACTTATTCAAGGTCCTACCGCTTTTTAACACTGCATAATGGCCTAATGGGGGGCAGCTAGGTGGTGCAGTGGATAGAGTGCTGGGCCTGGAGTCAGGAAGACTCAGCTTCATGAGTTTAAATCTAACCTCAGATACTTACTAGCAATGTGACCCTGGCAGAGCCACTTAACCTGTGTGCCTCAGTTCCTCATCTGTAAAATCAAATGGAGAAGGAAATGGCAAACCTATCTTTGCCAAGAAAACCCAAATGAGGTCATAAAGAGTCAACAGGACTGAACAGTAAAAATGCCCTGATAAAGTACTCATAGCCATGACAATAGACATGCATTCTAAGTGGCATATGAAATAGAAAGCACAATGGCCTAGGAGTTATTAGATCTGGATTTTATTCCTGGCTCTACTATTAATAAATCATATGACCTTGGGCAAGTCATTGAGCATTTCTGGATCTCATTTTCCTGTCAGTTTTATTTGATAAAATGAAGACGTGAGATTTGGTGAACTGCAAGATCCTTAGCAACTCTCATAATGGGGGTTGATTAAAGTGAGGTTCTAACCAATGTGATGGATGAGTCTCCCTGAACAACTTGATGGGATTTTAAGCATAGGAATTTATTTGACAGCAGCATAGAACTAGGTATATGTGAATACATAGGACCTTTTCCCTCTTCTTGGATTTCTTTGGGGTATAAGATTTCAAGGGACCTTTGTCTCTGGGACAAAAGGTATACTTAGTTTAGTAGCTTTGGGGGCAGAGTTCTAAATTACATTCCAGAATGACTACAATCTGATGGGAGTGGGGTAGAATGTAAAATTTGTTTTAATTTTTATTTCTCTAATTATTATTTGGAGCACTATTTTTTTCATATAGCATTAGATAGCTTGGATTTCTTCCTTTGAGAAGTTGTATCTGACTCTTTGGGACCCCTTTTGGAGTTTTCTTGGCAAAGATACTGGAGTAGTTTGCCATTTCCTTCCCCAGTTCATTTTACAGATGAAGAAACCAAGGCAAACAGGGTTAAGTGACTTACCCAATGTCACGCAGCTAGAAAGTGTTCGAGGCTGGATTTTAATGTAGGTCTTCCTGACTCCAGGCCCAGTGCTCTATCCGCTGTGCCACCTAGCTGCCAACAACAACAAAAACAAGAAACTTGGATTTCCTTGAGAGCTACCCATTCTTATCTTTTGACTCCTTATCAATTGTTCCCTGTCATTTTATAGCTTTTTTAAAAAAATGAAACAAAAAAAAAAACCCCTTCAAGTCCACTGTGGAAAAGTAATTTGTCCAAAGTCTAACATTTTAAAAGATTCTTAGTGCTTAAATAATTTGCTTTCTGAAATATTGGCATAATCACCTCGCTCTTGAATTGTCCTCCTCCCTTATTGCCCTTACTTGAACACAGCATATAATATTTGAAAGCTCTACCTACTCAGGTTCTACCTACTTAACAAAAATCTTTCCATTTAACACAGCCCACCTAAATCTTATCTTCCTAAATACTTCGAATTCTAGTAATCATTTATCATTTAGTTCTCAGCGTCTTCTCCTCGTTGTCATTTCTAACAGCACAATAGAATTCCATAAGCTTTCACATGCATTTACTTGGTAGCAAAGTGGCAGAGTGGATAGAGTACCCAGCCTTGAGTTAGGAAGCCCTGAGTCAATGACCCAAGTCATTTAACCTGTTTGCTTCAGTTTTCTCATCTGTAAAATGGGAATAATAATAGCACCTACTTCTCAGAGTTATTTTGAGGATCAAATGAAACATTTATAAAGCACTTAGCACAGTGTCTGGCATATAATAGGTGTTATATAAATCTTAGCTATGATTCTATTATATAATACTTAAGTCTTATCCCTCCTCACTCCCTCATTTTACAGAGGAGGAGGCTCAGGTTAAGAGAAGTTATTTGCCAAATGTATCACAACTAATAAGTGTCCAAGACAAGATCTCAATTCAGGTCTCCTTGACTCCAGGCTCAGTGCTTTGTCTACTATACCACCTAGCAAAGGATGAGAAAGCTCCTCCTGAAATTATGAAGCAGAGACACCTCCAATTTAATTTTGTCCAATTATAATACTGCCTTGCATTTAAAGTTTTCAGCTGAATTGTTAATTCCAATCTTAAAGATTTATTAATTCAATTTCAGAGTTCTTAAAAAAGTAAAGAAAATACAATCTTTTCCATTTAACTATGTCAAAACAAATAGAGCCAACATTTTAAAAAAGTGTATTTTATTTTATTTTCCAAATTCTCTCCCTCTCCTTCCCCTCTCCTACCTATTGAGAAAGTGAGAAAAGCCAATCCCATAATATATAATCATAAATAAAAAATTTCCACAAATTTCAAATGATAGAAAGAAAGAAGGAAAAATGGACAGGAAGGAAGGATTTCAGAACTAGAAGGTACCTTATAGATCATCTAGAATGACTCCCCCATTTATTATAAGGTAAAATTCCCCACATAGTTAAATATAATGCTATGCATACAGTAGGCACAGAGTAAATTGTGGGCATCTTGAAGTGAGGCAATAGGTAGCCTGATGTCATGGAGAGAATGCTGGCCTCTGGAGCCAGGAAGACCTGGATTCATAGTCCTATCTCTGACATGTTCTGGTTGTGTGGCACTGGTCAAAACCCTTAGTTTCCCAGTGATTTGGGAAGTGTGGCACTGTCTAAATTGGTAAATTACAAAATACTTGGAGGGCCTAAGACAGTAAATTGCAAAACAGATTTACAAATTTGTAGATGTGTGTGTGTGTGTGTGTGTGTGTGTGTGTGTGTGTGTGTGTATGTGTATACATTGGGGGAGGAAATTCACCCTTCCACCAGAGGTCCTTGGGAACACAGATGCATGACAGTGTAGTTTTAATAGGGCTTCTCTCTGTCCCACTCACTTCCTCCAATCCCTCACCCACACTTATATACACACAGATTTTAGGATCAGGTTAAGCAATCTGATACAGGCAAAAGTTGTTTTAAGCCATCTCAACATATAAACATCTGGATTTACCTGAAAGACCAATGGAGAAAAGCTGTGGGTAGATAGGAAGGAGGAATCACTTACTGCTTTACAAGATGATTTAGCTCTCCAGTTCTCTTGGGACACTGAAGTTAGGATTCACTTTACAGAATTAGTGGACACACAGTCTTTTCCACAATATTTCTGCTGCATGGTACAAAACATCATGGATTTCTACTGCCGAAACTATATATGTAAATAGAGAGCTTTAGTAATATGAATCATATATCTGACATCCTTCATTAACAAGAAGCTTAGAAATGACTGGCTTTTAATCTTGTGACAAAAGTCTTTGTATTATCAATAGAATTTTAGCCATAGGTTCTCATCTGCACCTTCTGGAAAATAATGCTGGGCTTAGGCAGCTCCTGGAACCAATTGCCTCATCTCAAAGCTGGTATCAGACCAGAAATGAAATGAACATCTGGTTGTAAAAACTGACTCCCCATGGCTCTTTGGCAGCCATGAAGACAGACCTGATTTAAGCATCTTTAATTCTGCAAACACAGGATTAGTCATTTTTAAACCAACAATGGCTGTTTGGCTGTGCAGGAACTAACAGTGATTGTTTGCTCTTAGAAGCTTAATGTTTTAGAGCCAAACTATCAGCAGAAATAGTCAAGCATTGTAGCTCTGATGGATTTCAACAAAACAAAACAAAAAACCTAAATCTTTCTCTCACATGCCAGGGATTCAGATTCTGAAAAAGAAACCAAAGCCACAGAACCTCCTCCCAGAGGGTTAGTGCATAACCAAAACACTATTTAAATGATGTAGCTGACCCTCCCTTTAATCCCAGGAGCATCAAGAGAGGGACTTGATGGAGCCATATTTCAGGGTGATCAGCTGAAGACTCAGTTGTCTTAGGACCAAGCAAAAGTATACCAGCTTCACTCCAAATGGAGAGAAGCCTGTTTAATTCTGAAATGTTGACCTACCTCCCTTGCCAATAACTGTGTTCATATAGGTTTGTTAGAAGCTGATGTTCTGTGCCCCAGATCTCTGAAAGAATGACTTTAATCCTAGAATTGTTGGTACAGCTTTCTGTATTAGTCAGAGTCCAGATTTTAGGTGCTATACACATGTTTCAGGCTGATTTGCTATAGGGTGCTGTACCTTCAGTGTATGCTATCAAGGCTCCAGATGCATATTTCTAGCTGCCTGCTGAAGGTTTCCTCCTCAGGGATGGGGGACCCGTGACCTCAAGGCCACAGGTGGCCCTCTGAGTTCTCAAGTACAGCACTTTGACTGAATCCAAGCTTCACAGAACAAACCCCCTTAATAAAAAGATTTATTCTGTAAAACTTGAACTCAATCAAAAGGCCACACTGAAGGAGGCCACATGTGACCTTGAGGCTGCAGGTTCCCCACCACTAATATATTCTACTTGCCTCTAAAGTTCAGCAAGTCTCAAACCAAACCTATTTTAGCTTCTCCCACTCCCTTCTGTCTTCCATATTTCTGGTAATGGCTCAGAACTTGAGTCATCTCTGAGATTTTTTTCCTTTGCTTCTTACCTCAACGATTTACCCCTGCATTGTCCCTTTGCATTCCCACTGACACTAGACTAATTCAGGAACACATTAAAATTATTAACTTCTGGCCATCCCATTCTAGAAAAGAAACCATTAAGCTAATCATTAAGAACAAGAGTTCTTCGTGTATATATGTGTGTGTGTGTGTGTGTGTGTGTGTGTGTGTGTGTGTGTGTGTGTGTATGATGGACCCCTTTGGTAGTCTGGTGAAAACTATGGACCCCTTCTCAGGATTGTTTTTTTAAATGAATAATATAAAATACATAGGATTACAAAGGAAGCTAATTATATTGAAATATAGTTATCAAAATATATATTAAAAAACAAATGTATGGACCTTGGGTTAGGAATCTTTGCATAGAATATCCATAAGAAGGCAACCAGGATGATGAAGAGACTTGAAAGTATATGATATAAAGCCTGGTTGAAGGAATTGAGCATAGAGAAGAGAAGGCTTTTATTCTACCCCAGACGCCAGATCTAGGAGCAGTGAGCAGAAATTGCAGAGATGATGGTGATGATGATGATGATGATGATGATGATGATGATGATGATGATGTATCCACAATAAGCCTTTTCATAGCACTTTAATGTTTGCAAAGTGCTTTACAAATATCATCTTATTTTAGCTTTACAACAACATCCAGAGGTAGTTGCTATTGTTCTGGATGAGGAAATTGAGGCAAATAGGAGCTAAGTGACTTGCCTAGGATCATGCAGCTAGAAAGTGTCTGGGGGGCATTTGAATTCAGGTCTTCCTGGCTCAAGACGCTATCTACTGTGCTACCTAGCTGCAAAGTGAGGAAAAAATTCCTAATAATTAGGACACTTCAAAAATAGGATGAACTGCTATAGTGGGTTTACCCTCATGAGAGGTTTTCAAGTAAAGGCTGGCTGAGGTTACTTGTTGAGTGTGTTGTAGAAGGAATTCCTCCTTTTTTTGGAGGGGAAAAGGCAGGGCAATTGGGGTTAAGTGACTTGCCCAAGGTCACACAGCTAGTAAGTGTGCCAAGTGTCTGAGGCCAGATTTGAACTCAGGTCCTCCTGACTCCAAGACCAGTGCTCTACTCACTGCTCCACCTAACTGCCCTGGTAGAAGGAATACTTATTCACATACAGTTTAGATTATAGCCCTCTACCATCCTTCCCTTCTCTGTGATTCTACCTGGGCTGTTTTCATAACCTCACAGGAACCCAGGATCATCTAAAAATCACAGAATACTTTAATTGCCAAGCACTTTATTTTATATATGCAGAAACTGAGACCTAGAAAGGCCACAGAGTGAGTTGCAGACCCTTTTCATCAGTTCCCCTTCCTCCAGTCTCTCCATTTTCCTGTCTAACATGATTTTCTAGCCTTATTGCCCAACTATTTCATATCCACATCCTCTAAACAAATTTAACCTCTCACCCACTCTTAGAATTGGAAGATACCTCAGAGGTCATCTGATCTAACCTGGTCCTGAGGGACAATCCCTTCTGAAACACAATGGATAATAACCTGGCCTCCATTTCAAGATGCCCTTCCCCCACTCCATTCACACTCACTGTAGAAGTCATTACCTTTTTGGGGAACCTATTCCACTGTTGGATTACTCTAAATAATTAGGCTGTGTTTCTTGACACCAAACCTCAATCTGCCTTTCTGCAACTTCCACCAAAGGTATGAGGAAACCAAGTAGTGTAGAGAATAGAGTACTGGACATACAGCAGGAAGCCCTAGGTGCGTCAATCTAAGTAAGTCATTTAACTTTAGTATTGCCTCAGTTTTCTCATATATAAAATGGGAATAATAATGGGACCTAACTTCAAGAGTTGCTATTTGAATAGTAAATGTAAATCACTTTGTAAACTTTAAATTAGTGTGTAAAAGTTAGTTATTGTTTATTATGGGAGATATGTCTCCTTTCTGAAATCATCCGGTAGATAACTGCTGCCAGTTGTTCAATTGTGTCTGACTCTTTGTGATCCAGCACGCCAATACTGTCCATGGAGTTTTCTTGGCAGAGAGAGTGGCTTGCCATTTCCTTCTCTGGTGGAGTAAGGCAAACAAAAGTTGAGTGACTTGCTAGGGCCATGTAGCTTGTAAGTGTCCGAAGCTGCATTTGAACTCAGCTTTTTGTTTTGTTTACTCAGGCCCCGGTGCTCCATCCACTAAGCCATCTAGCTACCTTATTGTCAAATATATACTTAACAAAATACAAAATTTATGAAGGTTAAATATAGGTTTTATTATTATGCTCAAGCATAAGCTCAGACTTCAGAGAAAACCTAAACAACTTTGAGGATTCCTACAAGCCTTCTTATAGGAAAAATTATGCCAGAGTGATAGAGAAACAATTCTTTTACACATTGCAATTTTGTACATTCCTCTTGGCCATAAAAGTTAAAGAGAAGATAGATGTATAATCCCATACTTTCTTTAATGTCATAAGAGTTGAACAAACTTAGTTAAACATAAGCATAATCTCCTATATCCCCTAAGGAAACAAACTTTATCAAGTAATAGACAAACCAAATCAGGTTACAGATTAAGCTATATTTAGAGTATTCACAAATAGGTAGACTAAGGAGGAGGATTTCATGTCCAAGGAGTCAGAAACAGCTGATATTTTTTTCCTCTGGCTTCTTATCTAAAGAATGCTTAATGCTCTTAAGCAAAATTTTATGTCCCTTGGGACATTTTGTCAGGTGAGATTAATGTTACCCAAAAGTTGCAGGAGGAATAAAAGGAAATAAAAAAATTCTTATAACATTATTATAAAAGTTCAAAGCCCTCTCACTGATCCAATATTTCTGGAGAACAATTGGGAACTATGCCCAAAGGGCTATAAAACTGCATACCCTTTGATCTAGCAATACCACTACTGGGTCTGTATCCCAAAGAGATCATAAAAAAGGGAAAAGGACCCATGTGTACAAAAAATATTTATAGCAACTCTTCTTATGGAAGCAAAGGATTGGAAATTGAGGGGATGCACATCAATTGGGGAATGGCTGAACAGGTTGTGGTATATGATTGTAATAGAATACTATTCTTCCATAATGATGAGCAGCCAGACTTCAGAAAAAACTTGGAAAGATTTGCATGAACTGATGCTGAGTGAAATGAGCAGAACCAGGAGAACACTGTACATAGTAACAGCAACATTGTGTGATGATCAACTTTGTTAGGCCTAACTCTTCTGAACAATGTAATGATCTAAGACAATTCCAAAAGACTCGTGATGGAAAATGCTATCCACATCCAGAGAAAGAACTATGGAGTCCGAATGTAGATCAAAACATACTATTTTCTCTTTTGTGTTGTTTTTTCTTTCTCGTGGTTTTTCCTTTTGTTCTGATTCTTCTTTCACAATATGACTAATGTGGAAACATGTTTAATATGATTATATATGTCTAACCTATATCAGATTGCATGTTCTCTTGGGGAAGAGGGAAAAATTTAGAACTCAAAATCTTATAAATGTCGAAAACTAAAAATAAATATTTTTTAAAAAACAATAAAAAAAACCAAAGAAAAATTGTTGTTACTAAAGGCCAGAAAATACCACCTACTTCTGTTGTCTTTTAAAGATGATTTAAAGAATAAAAATGCCATAACAGGCATAGGTGAATATGGAGGAAAGTATAGCATATGGCTGTGGAGTTTCAGCCATTGTGACATAAGCAGGCTACATCTTATAATTCCTGCACCTGCCTATGAACCACCAGCTAGATCTTTCATAGTGTGAGGAGGAGAAGATGTTTCCATTATTGTGGGGAACTCTCAATCTGTGCCCTAAGAAACTGAAGCTGCTTCCCAGGGAGCATCTACCTTAAAAAGCTAATCAATTTCTTTTCCTTTAGTTTGGCTATTCACTTTATTTGATGTCCAGTTATTTGTTCATACTGGTGGGTGCGATTCTCTCTGGGCCTTCAAAGGATTGTATCTTACTGATTGATGAATAGCCCTACCTCTGGGCACTTAGCAAAATACCTCATCCATAATAGGTTCTCAATAGTAGTTCAGTAGATCTGTGATCTTATCACTGAGCATTTTCTCCAATTCTAGGTAATTTCTTGAAAGATGATATCTAGGCTCTTTTTTTTTTTTGATCATGGCTTTCAGGTAGTCCAATAATTTTTAAATTATCTCTCCTGGATCTGTTTTCCAGGTCGGTGGTTATTCCAATGAGAAATTTCATATTGTCTTCCATTTTTTCATTCCTTTGGTTCTGTTTCATAATATTGATTTCTCATAAAGTCACTAGCTTCCTCTTGCTCCAATCTAATTTTTAAGGTAGTGTTTTCTTCAGTGGTCTTTTGGACCTCCTTTTCCATTTGGCTAATTCTGCCTTTCAAGGCATTCTTCTCCTCATTGGCTTTTTGGAGCTCTTTTGCCATTTGAGTTAGTCTATTTTTTAAGGCATTATTTTCTTCAGTATTTTTTTGGGTCTCCTTTAGCCAGTCATTGACTTGTTTTTCATGGTTTTCTCGCATCACTGTCATTTCTCTTCCCAATTTTTCCTCTACTTCTCTAACTTGCTTTTCCAAATCCTTTTTGAGCTTTTCCATGGCCTGAGACCAGTTCATGTTTTTCTTGGAGGCTTTTGATGTAGGCTGTTTGACTTTGTTAACTTCTTCTGGCTGTATGTTTTGGTCTTCTTCATCACCAAAGAAAGGTTCCAAAGTGTGAGTCTGAATCTGAATCCATTTTCACTGCCTGGCTATGTTCCCAGCCAACTTACTTGACCCTTGGTTTTTTAGTCAGGTATGACTGCTTGTAGAGCAAAGAGTACTTTGTCCCAAGCTTGAGGGACTTCCCTGTTGTTTTCAGAGCTATTTCTACACAGCAAGCTCTGCCACACCAGCACTCCTCCTCCCCCAAGAAACGCCAACCTGGACCAGACTCAGATATAAGCTGGCTCTGCACTCCTGCTCATATCCGTCACTTAATTCCTCCCACCAGGTGGGCCTGGGGCCAGAAGCAACTGTAGTTGTAGCTCTGGAAGCAGCCTCAGAGCTGCATCACCTCCCTTGACCCCAGGGCAGTGACCCAACTCCTTTCTCTCTGTCCCAGCAGCTTTGCCCATTAACCTTCTCTGTTGTCTTTGGTGTTCGTGGGTTTAGAAGTCTGGTAACTGCCACAGCTCACTGATTCAGGGAGCTAGGGCCTGTTCCTCCCTGCTCCTGGTCTGGTTGATCCAGATGCAGCTCACGCTGGGCTCTGCTCTGCTCCACTCCCAGTTCTGTGAGATAGACCTTAACCCACGACCATCCAGGCTGTCCTGTCCGGGACCCCTGCTTCCCTTTTCTATTTTGTGGTTTTTGCTATTTGCTATTTGCAGTTCTAGAATTTGTTCAGAGCCATTTTTATAGGTGTTTGGAGGGACCTAGAGGGGAGCTCAGGCAAGTCCTTGCTTTCCGGCTGCTATCTTGGCTCTGCACCCCCTCCCCCCATTTTATCCAAGTCTAATCAAACCTTCTTATCCAGTATGATCTTGATAAATCTTTTCTAGAAAATTTACCCAGCATTCTGAAGCTTCTCTCAAGGTCTTTTTAACTTTCTCTAAACATTAGTACAGCACTTGCATTGTCTATCTGCTATTCTTTGCTCTTGCTACATGACCAACATACTTTCCTCTCAATAATATATTTTATGGATAATGTCTCTTAAGATTTCTTTTGAATATGCCATTGTTAATAATGTGCTCTAGCCTGCTTTTGCCTGATAGGCAACTCTATTGTCCTTTAGGTCACCCATGATTTTGATTCTTTGGGAATTATAGTGTTGAATGATTTCTGAACCTCCAGCATCACCAGCAGAATATTAACACTGCATAATTTCCAAAATGTAATCTGGCCCACTTTCTCCCATTCAGTTCTAATTCCAGCTCATTGTCCAACTACAGTTTCTTTCTAAAATATAAGTTCGGATCAATCAATTCAGTGGACTGCTCAGGGGACTATATGCCCTAGTTGTCCAATAGAAATAGTTTCCATCCATTTACTTTTTCTTCTGTGGGTTGTTAGATTAGTTTCCTTTGGGCACCAGCGATTTAACTGAGGAGGCCTGGAGGTAAATGCTATGATCATTACCATGTCAGTAGCAGTAGCTACTGGAAATAGCACCTAGAAGAATTTACCATCTACTATTAGAAGTTCCTTCTTTACAGTAATGATGATCTTTCACAAGCATATGTCTTCCTGTTTTATGCCTCCCATTATACTGATAATTTGAGGACTGTTGATCAAAGTTATCAATATGCTTATAGCTTTCCTTGAATCTTGTGGAATCTTTTCATAAGAAAGGGACACATCTTTGAGAAGGGCCTTTAGGGATGCCTTTTGCTCTAGAGCAGAGGCATCAAACTTATGGCCAGAAGGCAGCAAGTGGCTGGTAAAACTCCCCAGTGTGTCTAGACCAGATTAAAATGTAATTGGGAAATATTTAACAAAATAAAAATATAATAGAACATAGACAATGGTCATTTGTGGTTTTCTCAGTTGATGTATTCTCACAGGTATCAGTTTCTATTTGAGTTTGACATCACTGCTCTATAGAGTACAATGTACAGAACTCTCAGAATCAACAAATAATAAGCACAAAGAGGATTTTGTATTCTTAATACTGAAGTGGTTCTCCACTGCATTGAACTGAAGGTCAGAAGTATTACTAAATGTCTGCTATGACCTCATGACTTGGTTCTAAATGTTGAGAAGGCAAGATAAGATGCATAAGATAGGCTCTCAGCCTTCAAGGAAATTATAGCTCTAATTGGGGAAATAAGAAAAGTAAAGCCATTAGAGAATAATAGGAGACCAGTATAATGAATGCTAAATTGTGTAGTGCCTATTGCATTGTGGGGGCACAGAAAGGTCAGTGTGTCTGGAATCAGAAGCCTAGGCTCAAATCTTACCTTTTATCTGCCGTAGGCAAATCATTTAATGTCCCTGGACTTCAGTTTCCTTACCTGCAAAATGAAGTGATTGGACTAGATGGCCTCTAAACCCCCTTTCATCTTTAAATTTATGATCCTAGGCCTCTAAGCGCTATAGAAATTCCAAGTATAGATTTCATTTTCAGCAGAAGTAGTCCTAGAAGGACTCACCCAGGTTACAGGACTCCAGTTGGGCAATAGGTATATGCAGGATTTTTCCCCCACTTAAAAAATTCTGAACCTAATGAACATAAAATAAAATGGTCATTTCCATATACAAAATAGAACAGAAAAAGGACTATATCAGAAAAACTGCAAATCTCTATTACATAGTTGCTTTTCTTTTTAAGTACATAATCCATTGAACACATAACTTTCAAAGATGTCTTGCTTGTCTGTGATTCCTTTTGCTTTTCCTTTGGTTTGCTTCTGAGCATTTGAAAATGGTCCAATGATCTCTTCTTCCTTTCCTTTTTAAATCCATCATCTCTCTGTCAGAAAGTGGGTAATATGTTTCCTCATCAATACTCTGAATTCATGGTTGGTCATTGCATTAATCAATTCTAAAGTATTTTAAAGTTGTTTTTCTTTACAATGTTATTATAGAAATTATTCTCTGGGTTCTGTTTATTTAATGCTGCATCAGTTCATAGAATACTTTCCAAATTTTTCTTAAACTAATCCTTTCCTCATTTCTTATAGCTAAATTCCTTTACATTGTATCAGTAATTAAGGTGGGGCTTTCTTTCACTGTTTTCTCTTTCAGCACTTATTTAATCAAGTGCCCTTGAAGAGTCCGGCCTTTGTTTCTTTGATTGGATCAAGAGTCATTGACTTGTATGTGGTGGTACTAGGGATTAACTTTCCCACACACTAAATTGGATTTTCCACTGTTCTTTGAATGCTTTTCAGCACTGAGGTAATCAAGTGCTCCAGGGTCCTGAGATGGGTATATAAAATCCAAGGTTGGCGTTTGACTTTTGGGGCTCTCGCTCATTGGAAGAGTGTCAGTGTGGAGACTCTGGGTAGCCATTAAGGAGCCCCCTCACCCTCCGGCTTTGGGGAAACCCAGATGTTTGGTCTGGGGGATCTGAGTCACTGGAAGAGTGGCACAGGACTCTGGGCAAGCTGCTGTAACTCCCCCCTGGCTTTGCTAACCCAGACCCATTGGTTCTTTGGTAACTATGAATTGTGATTTGAATCAGACAAGGTCTGTCTATTGATGTTTGTAATTTCTATTTGCATTTGTTCTGAAGTTCAGGGTGCTGGCTTTTCCTCCCAAAAAAGTGAGTTATATTTGTATGTGAGATTAAAGTGAGATTGTTAACCCCTTAAAGTTACTATCATTAGTAAAGCAGATCAAAGAACCTGTGCTGGCAGCTCTTGTGGCTGATCTTGTTGGGTCTTACACCCCACAACAACAGCTTGCTGAATTGTTGATTCATACATTCATATAATTTATTCAGTTATTACCCAACTGAAGTGTACCACCTACTTTTTAAATTTCCTTTTAAATTTTATTTTGATTTTGAGTTCCAAATTTTCTCCCACTCTTCACCCCTCTTCTACCCACTGGGAAAACAACAAAACCGATATCCATTAAACATATGAAGTCATACAAGACATATTTCTGCATCTGCCATGCTCTGAAAAAAAGCAAGAAAAATAAAGAGAATTTTGAAAAAATGCTTTAATCTGCACCCTGAATCTATCAGTTCTCTCTGGAGGTGGATAACCTTTTTTTTTTTTTTTTACCACGAGTCTTTGGAGTTGTGGTGGATCTCTGTATTTATAGGAATTACTGGAGGTTCAGGAGGTTGCATCTAGCCAATGGAGAGCAAGGGGGGAAAATTTGAACTGAGAACAGAGCATAAAAAGCCTTGTATTTGTCTGAGCCAGCGTGCTCCATTAAGGAGTCACCTATTCACAAGGAATGTTAAGTAAAACTTTCCTGGCTTCACCAAAAAAAAAAACCAAAAAACTACCAAAGATTTCATAGTTGATCATCTTAACAATATTACTGTTACTGTGTACGTTTTCTCATGGTTCTGCTCACTTCACTTTGCAGCAGTTCATGTCTTCCCAGGTTTTTCTGAAACCATCCCTTTCATTTCTTTTTTTTTTTTTGGAGGGGGGAAGGCAGGGCAATTGGGGTTAAGTGACTTTCCCAAGGTCACACAGCTAGTAAGTGTGTCAAGTGTCTGAGGACTGATTTAAATTCAGGTCCTCTTGACTTCAGGGCCGGTGCTCTACTCACTGCTCACCTAGCTGCCCCAAAGAACTAGCTCTCCCTTTCATTTCTTACAGCACAATAGTGTTTCGTTATAGTCATATGCCATAACTTGTTCAGTAATTTCCCAATTGATGAGCTTCCTCTCAATTTCCAATTCTTTGTCCCTACAAAAAGAGCTCCTATAAATATTTTTATACATATGGGCCCTTTTCCTTTTCCTTCGATCCCCTTGGGGTATAAATCTAGTAATAGTATTACTGGGTCAAAGGGCATGCACCTCCCATGGTTTCCTATTCTTTGCTATAACAAAAAGAATACACACGTATACATATGGTGTGTTTATATATTATATATGTATATACATGTGTGTATGTATATATGTATGTGTATGTACATACACATACACTTATATATATGCATACGTATATATGTGTGTGTGTGTGTGTGTGTATTAACTATGGATCCTTTTCTTCTTTCTTTGATCTTTCTGTGTATAGGCCTGTTAACAGTATCATTATATCAAAGGCTTAGTAATTTTTGGACATAGTTCCAAATTGCTTTCTAGAAAGAGTGGACCAATTCACAGCCCTACCAATAGCACCTAAGTATACCTGTTTTCCCACAGTCTCTACAACAATTGTAATTTTATTTTTTTCTTTTCTTTTTTTGGGTCATCTTTGTTAATCTTATAGGTGTGAAACCTCAGAGCTGTTTTAATTTTATTTTGAGAATTTTGATTTCCTTTTATTCTTCCTAAAACTTTTGGTTAATGTTATCCTCACCTGACCAAAACCTGTCTCATGGGATGTAAAAATTTATTTAGAGCCTTAAATATTCTTAAGATTAGAAGTCTGAGGAAGAATATCATCTGTTCCTGACTGCAAAATGTAAATCCTTTTTCTTGATCAGCCTATTTGTGAATCCTCTAAATGTAGTTTAATCTGTAACCTGACTTAATTTGCCTATAGAATTTGTTTGATGAAGTTTATTTCCTTAGGGAATATAGGAGATTATGATTCTGTTTAACTGAGCATCTTCAACTTTTGTGACATTGAAGGAAGTATAGGATTTTGGATCTATCTTCTCTTTAACTTTCATGACCAAGAGGAATGTCAAGATTGCAATATGTAAAAGAATTGTCTATCAATCTGATGTAATTTTTTTCTATAAGAAGCCTTGTAGGAAAATCCTCAAAGTTGTTCAGGTTTTCTCTGAGGCCTGAAACTATGCTTGAGCATAATAATAAAACCTAGGCTTTGCTTTCATAATTTCTGTGTTGTGGTAAATATGTATTTGGCAGCAATTACCATATGAACTCAGAGAGGAGATATTTCTTCCATAACAATTTTAGTCATTTAGATAATTTTTTTCATATGGCTTTTAGAACTTGATATCGTCTTTGGAGAACTGACTATTCATATTTACATACATACATACATACATACACACATTTTGAATCAGTTCCTTTTTTATCTTGGATATGAGACTTCATCAGAGAAACTTACTGCAAAGATTCTTTCTCCCAGCTAACCATTTCTCCTCTAATTTAAATTGCATTGTTGTTGTATGTGCAAACAATTTTTAATTTGATATAATCAAAATTATCATCTTCTATTCTGTCTATTCAGGATTTTGGTAAGAAACTAGATGTGTCCAAATGTGTGTGGCTCAATGCTAGATATTCCTTAAGAAAGTTCGAATTGGCCTAATGTCTAGACCTTGGGAGCTACAAAAATCCTGCAAAAATCAGCTGGAAATGGGTGAAAAATGAACTGAGACTTTAATGTGGTGAATCAGGAGGAAACTAGAGAGGTATTGTTTTTCTGAAGGGTCAAGCTTACATAACTTTATTACAACACAAAACTCACATTTCAATAAAAATAAACCATAGATAAGTAAAATATCCAGGGAACAGGATTCACTGAGACATGCATTAGCAAAAGAAACTGAGACACTGAGGCCTCCGGCCATAGGGATGGGCAAAAATGGATGGGCAAAAAAAAAAAAAAAGTTTTTATTAAAGAAGTACAGAGCTAATGTTTCCTGACTTCTGGTGCTTTAACCTGATTATTAAACCACATTACCATCCCTGAAATGTTATTTACATTATTTTAAAACATCCATATGTCAGCGCTTGAAAACTAGATTTTTTTTTTGCATATTCAAAAATAGTGAGATTCTCTAATACTGATTTGCCTCAGCTGTTATTTCAAGACATGTCCACACGAGGCCACTGCAGACTTTGGAAAAAATGAGAAGTCAGTCACTTTCTAGAAGAGAATTGTAGTATGAAGTATTTAGAATCAGAATATGTGATGTTAAAGCTACAAGGAAACAGAGATTCTCTAGTCTTTTTCTTAACCTAGGGTCTGTGAATCTTTCTTTCTCTTCCTTCCTTCCTTCCTTCCTTCCTTCCTTCCTTCCTTCCTTTCTTCCTTCCTTCCTTCCTTCCTTCCTTCCTTCCTTCATTTCTTGCTTTCATCTATCTATATCTATCTCTCTATCCATCTATCTATCCTATCAATCTATCTATCTATCTAGTCCTGTCTATTATCTGGCCTATCTATTCTATCTACATATATACTGCACATACACATACACGTGTGTATGTATGTATGCATGTATGTAGGTATATGTATGATATTGTTGTTATTTGGTCATGTCTGACTCTCCATTACCCCATTTTGGGATTTTCTTGGCAAAGATACTGGAGTGGTTTTCTATTTCTTTCTCTAGCTCATTTTCCCGAGGAAGTATGGAGGCAAACAGGGTAAGCGACTTGCCCAGGGTCACACAGCTAGTAAGTATCTGAGGCTGTATTTCAACTAAAAAAAATAAGTCTTCCTGATTCCTGATTCCAATGCTCTATTTCTGTACCACCTAGCTGCCCCAATTATATATTCATGTATATTTACATACATGTGTATATTTTGATATTTTTATTTCAATATTATTGATTTCTTTTGTAATTCCAAACATTTTATTTTATATGTTTAAAAATACTATTCTGAGACAGGGTCCTAGGCTTTACCAGACTGGCAAAGGAGTCTGTGGTACAAAAGCTATTAAGACCCCCTTCTCTAGTCAAACGTATATTACAGATGTGGAAACAGAGGCTTAGAAGCAAAAAGTGACTTGCCCAAGGCCACACTAACTCTTAGATACTTGACATAAATCTGGATTTTGAGTCTCCTGATTCCTACCTGTGTGCTTTCTATATCTAGGTTGGGCTTGGTTCCTGTATCACATGTCACTTTCTGATCAAGAACCCAGTGGCTTCCTTTATCTCTGAAAGAAATTTAAAATGTTAGAAAATTTGGAAATTAGAAAATTTCAGATCTTGGAAGGGACCTCAATGACCATGTTGTTCAGCCCATATCAGAAGAAGAATCATCATCCCATAAATCCTGGAAATGGTCACCTAGCCTTTGCTTGAAGACCTCCAGTGAAGGGGACTCAATATTTTCTGATGTTGCCTATAACATGTTGTTCCCGTTGTTCAATTGTGTCTGACTTTTCATGACCCCATCGACCATAGCACAGCAATACTGCCCATGAGGAAAGATACTGAAGTGGTTGTCATTTGCTTCTCCAGTGGATTAAGGCAAATAGAAGTTAAATAACTTACCCAGATCACATAGCTACTAAGTGTCTGATGCCAGATTTGAAGTCAGGTCTTCCTGACTCCAGACTGTGAGCTCTATCCACTGAGCCATCTGTAGACTGTAGAATAGTTCTAATAATAATTAGATTTTAATACATCAAGCCCAAGTTTGCCCCTATAATTTCTAGCCATTTATCCTATTTTTGCCTTCTGGGGCCAAGCAGAACAAATGTAATCCTGAGAACTGAAACTAAGGTACAGTGCCCAGAGTTTTACCTCAGGGAGGAAAGCGTAGTGTATATTAATAGTATTGTCCTCAGGCAGAGTTATCTTTCTCCCTCTTGGCAATTTTCCTTTTCTTACCCCTTCCAAACACATCAGTAGTTCCAGCCCAAGGTAGACTGTCCTATTCCTTAGCAAGTTTCCTCCCCATCCTTCCCACTCCCCATTACCAATTTTCCAGGCACTTGCATCAGGTGAAAAAAATGCTTATCATAATTCTGTTAATTATTTTCTCATGTAACAGCCCTTCAAATTCTCAAAGACAGCTGTCATGTTCTTTGTTTTTGAGTACATAAAATAGGATAGATTTTCCAGTGAGGGTTTTAGGAAATATTGAAAGAATTTTAATTTTTTTCCTCATCTTTTCAGAAAAGCATGAACTTCACTTTTAGGAATGATTCTGAAACTCGTTAGTAGCTCCTCAAAAATAGCTATGTTTTAATTAAATGTTTTATTTTTTATTTGAATGCCCCAATATGATTTGATACAAAGGGACACACTTTTATCATTAGAATGAAAAAATAAATAAAATAAAATAATGAAGAAATGCATAAACAATGAATCCTGCTCTGTGCTCAGAACATCCAAAAGGAATCGATGCCTAAATTATATTGAGGAAGGTTTCTTCTCCCTCTTGAGATCTACACTTGCTAATGATATACTGATTGGGCAATTAAAAGTTCTCTGTTGAGTGATATGGGTGGGGAAGGCAAAATGAAATTGTTATTGTATTCTGAAATAATTTGAACTGCTGTTCTCTTTCTCCCTAGCAATAGTAAAAGAATCTGGTTGGTTATATTTGGCTTGCTTGCTGTTTCTGACCAGCTTTTGCCCTCTTATTCTCAGCTGTTGGTACCAAAAAGAGATGCTCCACACCCAGGTCATTTAAAAGAACCAAGGAGGAATTTTCAGCTGGTTGGACTAACAGCACCCTAACTTCCTGTAAATGCCATTTCCTTCTTCCTGTTCCTTTGATGTATTTGTAGATGTGGAAAGGGGGAGCTATTAACTAATAGGACTTTTCCAATGCCAACAAATTCCTGGCTCTTCTACCCCTCTTCACTCCATTAGCCTCCAGTGCCAACCAATTATTTGTTTTCAGAAGTTTCTTCAGTTAGTTGCTCTCTTCTTTGTTTCCAAGTGGTAGTAGTGATGGGAATCTCTGAACAGTCTAGATTCATATATCAAGTGCCACCAACTTCAAGGAAACTTGACTTCTGTCAACACATGTGGAAAGCTCAGTGCAGCATGTGGGACAAGATGAACACAATTTTGCATGCAAAATTATTGTTTTATTAGTCATTTCCTGGAATACTCTTAAACTCTGAAGGAAAAGGTAAGGAGGAAGGTAAAACTTTATAGGAGACCAAGGGTGAGATTTTTCCAAGAAGCAAATAAAAACTCAACATCTATTAGTTACTTATACTCATGAAAGGGAGAAGAAAAGTAATATATGTGATTGTGGGTAAGCAAAGGGATTAGGGGTCATATAATATGAAGTAAGTGTCAGAAGTCCCCAAGTCCAATATCTATCAAACCAGGTAATATTGTACTTGACAATTATTTAAAATTAATTATCATGTTCTTAGAGGAAGCTAGATGGCTCAGTGGATAGACTGCTGGGCCCAGATTTGGATTCAAATCCAGCCTTAAACACTTACTAGTTGTGTGACTCTAGGCAAGTCACTTAACCTCTGTTTGTTTTAATTTGCTGGAGAAGAAAATGGCAAACCATTCCAGTATCTTTGCCGAGGAAACTCCATATGGAGTCACAAAGACAGACATGACTGAACATCAACAGCATCATATTCTTAACAGCATAAAAGTGCTATTATCTAGGAATGGAGAACATGAAAAGTTCCAATTCTTCCCTTTCCTCCTTTTCCCCTTCTGCCTATTTTATCCCCTGACTCTCCTGCTATGCTACATGCTCTGGCCATGGTGCTGAAGATTGTGAAGCTGAGGCCTAGATTTCTCAAAGCAAGCTAGAGGGGTTAGGGTGTGAATAGCATGACTGAATGAAAGTTACTGATATAGGAGAATCTCACTGGGCAACAGCCCCATTATTATAGGATCTTTCTAAGAATTTGAGGTAAGGGCTTTTAGTGGCCTTCTCAGTCAGAGAAAGAACTCACAACTTTGTCTTCCACTGATCCAAAAGACTCTTCTAGCCTTCCAAGCTATTTCCTGCATATGTATTTGTGTGTATGTGAAAACACACATACAAACACACACACACACACACATAACACATGTAGCTCTCTCCCTATTCATACGTAATCATATTACGATGCACCCCTTCCCTAAAAACTCAATCCCTGATGAAATATCAGTTCATCAATCCTAACCATGGACTTCTGGAATAAAAAGTATCAGTATAGGTTAGACATACATCTGGAGGCACATATACATGTTGGGGACAATGTGAGTCATTTGTACAAGAGAGGATGACTGATGGTTAGACTAATATGCTGACTTCAGTAGTGTAAAGTTTTCTCCAATGCACAAAAAGAAAGACAAAGGCATTCAGAATGCACCCTCCTAAATTTTAAGAGGCTTAAGGGAGGCCTATGAAATCCACCTAAAAGGCAATAAGACACAGACCCACTAAGGCCGAAAAGTCAGATTATGCTCCCCTGCCTGTTTTATTATAGGCATGGGGACCAGACCTGTGATTTTATAGGCATATTAAATTTCTGTAAGAGGAAACTCCTTCTGCCAATGCAGGTTGTGATATTCTCTGGGACTTATAGTCTTGGAAAGTTTCCTGGAGTACTAGGATGCTGTAACTAGCCCAGGATTGCAAGCTAGTATGTGTTAGAGGTGGTGTTTGAACCCAGGTCTTCCTGAGCTGGAGACCAGGTCTTTATTCACTACTCTATTGACTCATATTGAAACCACTGAGAGAAGTCTATGGAGGATATGAGACCAGTAGTGTCCCTCATGCCAGGACTGGGTATTCTCAGATTTGTGTGTTTGGGAATAAAGTCCAAAGTAAGCTCCATATAAGGTTAAATCCAAATACAAGACTAGTAGTCAATGGGTATGTAAAGGAAAATTGAAAAGAACTTTGAAAATGGAGAATGGCTGTCTTCCCCTGATAAGTGAGGTCACACTGGGTGATACCTCCATGGAATTGTTAGAGTAGCTTCTCCCATTTACCTTTACTTTCCTCAGTGATTCCCAGATATTTGAGAATTGTGCCACATGGTTCATTTCACAAAACTGCCAGGCCTCTTATCTTTTTTCCCTCTTTGTCTTTTCTCTAAAATTATTGAGATAATATATTTATTTTTTCAAATTAGTACAATACTTCACAAACTCTTTTCATCATTGTGGATTCTTCCCCCACTAAACCAAATTCCCATTCTCTCACACTCTTGCAGACAGTTTAATGAATTATTATGATCTCCCCAAAATTCATCCAACTACTAGTGATGCACTTTTTACAATTTTAGCCAAGTTGGTCCTTAGACAGCAAACATATAGTTTGTTGTTAGACCAATAGTGGAAGCCTTTCCAATTTGTTCAGACCTTCTAGGCCTTGTGCTCTAATGGCGTAGTCTTCAAGACTCCAGAGTAACCTCCATCATGATGAGGTATCCTCCTAAACCTTTCTGGAAGTTTCTGTATTATGAAATTCATTTTATTTTGGTGAATGTTTTACTATCCCTGGAGATAACGAAAGATACCTCTTTGATGTCATTAAAACACGGTCAAGAATTACTGGTCTAGATGTCTGTTCCTATAGTTCTTTTTTCTAAAACCCAAAGAGTTGCAGTGTTATGGTCCTTCTAGAATATCTGACTAAAAACCAGACCATGTGACTGAGTCAATAAACATATAGAAGGAAGGACTCTCAGGAGATCATCTAGCCCAGCTAGCCAAGTATAGAATTTGTAGTTAGCTCTGTACTTAAATTGGCCAGATCATTCATCAAGGGAAAAGGTCACATCTCTTTTCATAAGAGAAATATTTCAGGGGAGATAACGGGCAAAAGGAAGGATAATATCCTGAGCAATATTAGAAATTACCATCTGTTCAACTAAGAGAATGAAGCTGAAAAGGACGACTTAATACTTTATCAGTCCCTTTGCTCAGATGAGAATATATTTTCCATAACTACTAAAAGATTATGGTACTGGACTGGTACACTACAAACCAATTAGCCCAAAGGATGACACTTTGAAACCTGTCATACTCTTCTGTTAAAAAAGCATATTGGCTAATCAATTCTTAACTGTCTTAATAATAATTTCATTTTTCAATATGTGGAAGAGTCAATGAAGCCAATTACTATTATCAACCAATAAGGATCCTGACTCTGACTAATAAAGAGGAACTGTTTGTCAAAGTAGAAATGAAGTGAACCTTAGGAGTAAGCCACAACAGTCACTTGTGATAGATAAGGAGAGGGAAAGCCAGGCAGAGTCAGAGGGATGCATAGCCTAGATCTTGGAAAAGTGGATGTCAAGGAATTCAGAGGAAAGATACATAGGATTCTATGGCCTAAAATTCTACAGAGCAGGCCAGAAGAGGTATGGACTACTCTCTAGAATTAAATTCTAATTACATGAACACAAAATATTTAATTTTAATATTTTAATAATATTTTAATGAGGAAGAAAAAGGGAGAGAGACTGTCTAAAGAGATCAGTATCAATGAATGAATGAATAAGAGCTATAAAGTAAAAAACTAAGTGATCCACAATATTTTCCAAAAAGAAATGGAAAGGAGGGCAAGTAATTTGGAAAAAATCACAAAAGAATGACACAGTCCTGTTAGAATATTGTCGGAGAAATGAAAGCTAAAAATGAGTTACAGTTGGCAAAGAATTCCAAGGTTTTTAAAAAGGGTGTTTTATTTTTATTTTATGTTTATTAGGGATAGGAAAAGATTAAATCAAAGATAGAACCACTAAGTGGTTGTAGATGGGCTTATTATATAATAAATGAGAGTGATAAGCCCAAACTACTTAATTCCTAGTTTGCTTTTCCATTCTCTTCTGAGAATAGTGATGCTTGGCTTGGGAATGGTCTTTAGATGTAATTCCTCCTGACCAGCCCTTCTTAAAATGTTTTTATTTTTCAAACCTGTGCTCAAATGTAGCCTTGCCCAAGAAACCCATTTGGATTCCTGCCAGCTACCAATGCCCTCTTTCCTCTAATTGCCTTATATTTTACTTTGCCTATTTCTATAGATGTACATGTTATCTTTCCTCCTAAAATGTAAGTTACTTGAGGGCAGGGATTGTTTCATTTCTTCTTTTGTATCTTCAATGCCTGTGTTTGCACATAGTAGGTGCTTAATATATTTTCTTGATAATGGTTAATAATGAATTGAAATGCAAGTGAGGAGATGTAACAGAGATCATAGCTGCTCTTAGTAAGTTCAAGTTACTAGACTGGGATGAACTCTATCCTAGGATACTGAAAGAACTATTGGTTTTGAGTGCCAACCCACCATCAATAGTCTTTGAGAAATCATAAAAAGGAGATGTGATGTGGGGTTGCATAAATACTTTGAATTTCAAATTGACATTGGATTCTTCAAATAATGTCATTGAACTTGAATTTGTTTCCCCACATAATTCTAGTATGTATTAGTAAATCAATGATTTGAACGTGTTTAGAAAAGAAAGCTATCTATGATCACAACAAACCAATATGGCTTCATTAAAGCATCTCAAGATAGACTACATCAATTTTTTTGACAGAGATATTAGACTTGTAGGTCATAACAGTGTCATACAATAGTATATCTGGGTTTCAGCAAGACAGATAAATTCAGAATGATTGAATGACCAGACCTAAAAAGTGATGATTTATTGTTGAAGAGAGGTCTCCAATGGAATAGCTTAGGGATATGTCCAGGGCAGATCTAGTCTGTTCCATATCCAGCTCCTTAGATGAACAGCATAGCTGGCCATGTATATCAAATTTTTGAATGTTGAGAAATCAGAGTGATGACTAAAATATTTGATTACAGATTCAGGATCTGAAGAGATCTTAATGGGCTAGGATAGTGGACTGAATTTTAATGAGAATAAAATATAAAGCCCTACATGGGTTCAAAAAATTCACTGCACAAATATAGGATAAAGGAGACACAATTAGACATTAATAATAATAACTAACATTTATAATATTATGAACAACTGCAAGATTCACAAAATTCATTTGATCTTCATGACAATCCTGGGAGGTAGGTACTATTATTATCCCTATTTTACAGATGAGGAAACTGAGTCTAAGAGAGATTGCCTTACTCAGGTCATAGAGCTAATAAGCGTTTCAGGTAAAATTCACCCTCCAGGTTTTCTGACTCCTGTACTACACGTTCATCATGAGTCGACAATGTCATGTTGTAGACAAGAAAGCCAAGAAAGCTAATGGGATTAAAAAAATCTGAGATTTTTTTCAGTTTAGGGAAATCCTAGCAAGGAACTTCTGCTACTAATGCATATGGGAGTCTTCTTTGCAATCACTAGTCTTTGAGGATTGCCTGTGCCAATGAGAGAAGAAATTATTTGTTCAGAATCACGCAGTCAGCATATAGCAAACAGAAAGTAAGACTTCACCCTGAGGCCAAGGCTGGCTCTCCATTCACTATACCACACTGTCTCTAGAGATCTAGGGTAATTTTAGTAGAGGAATAATATCCTGAAGCTGGGGTGAAATACTCCTAGTTAGACTACACCTGTAGTTTTTCTGTTAGGTTCTTTTTTGATATATCTCAGAAAGGACATTGGAAAATTAGAGTGCACTCAAAGAAAGATAACCAGAATGGTGAGGGGGGACTTCAAATTATGCTATGTAAGAAATAAATATAGATCTTCATCCTGAAGTAGAGAAAGCTTATAGGGGATGTGATAGCTGTCTTCAGATATCTGAAAGGAAGAGGAAGAGGAATTTGATTTATTCCATCTGGCCTCAGGGTGCAGAATCAGGAGAAATGTTTGCAGAAGATGGATTTTTACTTGATATAAAAACAAACTTCTGACTTGGAACAGTCTGCAGTAGAATGGAATGTATTGAGAAGTACTGAATTCTTCATTTCTAAAGTCCAAATGAACATTTGATAAGGGCATTCCTACCAAGGTATGGGTTAGATGAGATGGTTTCTGAATAATTTCAGCTCTTAGGTTCGATAAATTATGTACCATTTGTTTCTCTCCATAGAGAAGTAATGAAAATGAAGTAGAATGTGATTTAATTTTTTATTGCAAAGAAAAAAAGTATGACCTATATACAAAGGCACCTTTTCTTAGTAACTAATCTTGAGATTGAATTTGGGTTGAAGGTAGGATGCATTTCTCAGACCTTTGTAATACTAGTTCCTTCCTTCTGTTGATTATCTCCCATTTATCCTGTATATATTTTGTTTATATATAGTTGTTTGCACTCTTTCCCCCTTTTGACTTTAAGCTCCTTGAGTATAGGAATATTTTGCCTTTCTTTGCAACCCCAGAACTTAGCATAATGCCTGATAAATATATAAGCACTTAGTAAATACCTGTTGATTTGACTGAGCAAGAAGAAACAAGGACAGTCATAATGTGATTTGGAAGAAATTGTGACCCAGACAAATTTAAAGTATTTCTGTCCATCTGTGTTCCCCTAGTAACCTCCTCTCACTCATTTTTCTTTTGCCTGTACTTTAGAGAACGACTAGATAATAGATAGAAAATATTGTGTAGACATTTGTGTAGGTATTGGTACAGGGAGCTCTTTATTTTATATAGAGGGAGTGGACAAAGAAAAGAATAGAAAACATCTGGCAGTGTACAATCTCAGCAGCCTGGTGGAGAAGAGCTGTGGCTAATGATGACCCAAAGTCCTAGCAAGCATTATTATATCACACAGAAGTATACAATTATAATTTGGAGGCTGCCATGATGTAATTATACTTATTACAGAGAGGGGAGGGAGATTGTTTATCAATAATGGACTTTACCTAGGAATAAAAAGGATTCAGTTACATATGTTCATCGAATGCTGACACCAAGAAGCATATCTCCAGTTCAGTTTATTTTAGAACCATTAGCACTTAGGCTGCTGTGAGGGGAAATGTTCTTAATGTTTTAGAAATTTTTGAAAGCTGGACTTCTTTAGGCATAAACCACACCCTAAGGATCCTGGCAAATTGTAGGGTGGAGGAAATGGAAAGGGGGAGAATACTGAACATACAAAATGCTTCTATGTCTTCTCCCTTTATTACTCAATCACTCCATGGAACAGCTCATTTGTTTCCTGTTACCCTTTATTACAGATCCACCAACTATTGTTTAGATAACTTCTGAACTGACAGCTTTCCTTGAATAATCAGCACATTTTGAATAAGCAAAATGAGGAAAGATAGGGGCCAATTTGTGGAAGGTTAAATGGACATTTCCATGGTGCACAAACTATAGAGATCTTTAAACTCTGCAAGGTTGGGCCTGACATCAAAACAGTGAAAATGTCACTGATTAAAGAAGGGACATAGAATATTTGAGCTGATAGGAGCTATTAGATACATAAGATGATAGAGAAGCATGAGAGAAAGCTAGGATTTGGGATAGGCCTTTCATGAGAGATTATTTCCACAAACAGGAGAAGCAATTCCTATATAGATGAATTATGGTCAACATCTAGGTCTATTTGTGGAAATTGTGACAGGACACCTGTTAGATCTGGGCCACACAGTTGGTATAAAAGCCAAAGAAAGAAATAGATTTAATTGGCATTATGTATGATGGTTCAGTGCAGCACTCTATAGTTTACAATGAATTTTTCTTTTAAATTTTATTAATTTTTTAATATCACTGTCATGTCCTAATAACACCCCCATTCTCTTCCACATACTTAGAACACATCTTTATAACTAAAAATAAAACAGCTAATTAATAAACACCAACCTATTAAATATTTCTATCAGTGTAAAGAGCATTCTTCATCTGTAGTCTAACATCTCTGTATTGAGAAAAAATAATGAATTTATTTTCAGTCTGGAATGAAGATTAGGCATTGCATTTGTAACATGTATTCAGACTGACTTTCCCTGACCATAGGGAAAGGTCTGGCACCTGGGGGCATGAACTTCTTGGAACTGTAGTTCTGGTGGATAGAGTGAATCCATTCCATCTCTAACCTCTAAAGTGGGGAGGATCATGGGGGAGGAAATTTTAGGGGGAGGACAATAGGCTGAAGTGACTGAGCACAATATTCAATTTGTGCTTGATGCAATGGAAAAATGGCAGTTTGATGGTAAAAAGAAAGAGACACTCCAGTGAATATTTGAATAGAGACTAAAACTGGAGTGTTGATATGGTTAAAGCTCTGTCCTACTCTCTGTTCTGCTTATTCAGACTCCTGAGAAGGTGTATATGGCTGGAAGAGACTGAAGCTGCTGACTGTTACTGTTCCTTGAGACTGGCTAAAGGACAATGAAAATTAATTTCTCTGCCCTTAACCATGCCTGCAGCTGACAAACATTTCTTTATGATTTCTTTATGTTGTTCCTAGCTCCTGATTTTTTATATGAAACTATGGTTGGTGATAACTATTCTGCAATTTGTGTCTGTTATTAATTTTACACAAAGTGAAACAATAGAGGAAGCCAGTGAATAGTTTGAAATACACAAAACTAAACAGGCCAGAGATTTGAACCTTGGTCTAAAACCAGGGTTTCATCCTGGATTTATAGGGTCTGAGCTGTAATGATGAAAGCCTTTGGTGGTTTTGGTATTTATTAATCAATAAAATAGTGGTGAGTCATGTGATTTGGGGCCATTGACTTAAGGCTGAGACTTGTGTGAACAGATGTTGCTGATGCAGCCAATTTACCAAAAAGGATACCTTTTCTCAGAGAGCCCATAGATAGTTTCCTCTTCTTCCTCTATTCTTTCCTAGGCCACTAAAAAGGTTCTTGATACTCTGGAGTAATGAATGGAGTAGAGACCTGGTTTAAGGGAGAATCAAGCCCTTGACCCCTGATACGGGAGCAGTTGAGGAAAGGAGAGTGGGGGTGAGGGAAGAAAAAGTGGGGTCGTCCTCCTTTTGTTTTCTCTACCAGTCTGTCAGATACTGCCACCTAGTGGTTACATATTAATGTGAAATTCAGTGTATTTTAGCATATACGTTATGGTCATTGTATATACATTTTTTTTTTTAGGTATGCTTTCTGTACTCTGTGTCAGTTTACATGTCTCTCCAAATTTCTCTGAATTCTTCATATCTATAATTTCTCATAGTCCAATAATATTCCTGTCTTCTTAACACCAATATTCTGATTAAGTTGTATAACTATGGGCTATAGAACATCAGTCTCTGAAGAATTAAAGCTGGAGTTCACAGGATGGGTAGACGTGGTTGACTTGTGATCTTCTTTAATGAGATCATTGATTCATTGGAGTTTTGGAGTATCATGTGCTTCTCATTATGTTAGACACTGGACTATTGGTGGTTAGCTCTTTTATTCTGTAACTTTCCATTATGATTCTGTGAGTTGGCTCATTCTTCTCCACCCCACCCCCTCCAGTACCCTTTCCATAGATAGAGAAAGTGATAGAAAGTATTTATTACGAGCTTACTGTGTGCCAGGTGCTGTGCCAAGAACTGGGGGTATAACTATGAGCTAACAAGAAGATGAATAGAGATGCTGGAAAGGATGGGGGTGGTAGATATTTGAATGGGACCTGGCTTATTTCTATTTTCCAGCATGTGTTAGCAAATATTAGGTACCTTCTAAGGACTCACATATTTGTGGAACTGAATGATTGAGAAGTCTTTCGTACTTGGAACCGTATTCAAAAGTTAAATGGAATATGGGAAAGAGAAAATGGAGGTATAGGAAAAGTTAAATTGAACATGGAAGAAAGTGCATAAAATGTTATGAATCCAGGGTTAAAGAGTGATTTGGAATCATAAAATTCATCTGAATACATTAGATGATACACAAAGTGAGGATGACTCATCACAGAAGTTTTTTGAGAGGTGAAAGGGAAGCCTTGAAAGGATAGGACACTCCAGGTGGTTTTTTGTAGTAGAATAGTGGTGCTTTTCCTCATCACTAAAACTTTTTTTTTCTCCATGTTCCAAGAAGAAAGTGAGATTAGGATTCAAATGCAGTGATAGAAACAAATTATGGGATGAGATTTAGAGCTCAGAGGAAGCTTAGATAACATTAATAGATTAGGAAATTGAAACTAATGAAAGTAAGTGACTTGTTTAAGGTCATACAGTAAGAGGATTAAAATCTGGACCCAAGTCTGACTCTAGGGCTCTTTCCTAACTATACTTCACTGCTGTCCTCAAACTAATATCCAGTTGCTGTCACAGAGAAAAGCCACAATCTCCAATGGTCCTTGAAAGGTGATAGGGAAGCTTCCTGAACTTTGGGGAACAGTTGGGGAAAACAACCCTGCCACAATATAGTTAAGTAACAGATAAGAAAAGTTTGTATAAGTTAGTAGTTAGAAAAGAACTACCAATTGGAGGAGACCTCAGATTTTTTAGAGGTCACACATTAGGCAGTAGAATATACCTTGGAGAGAGTCAAGGAGGAGGCAGGGAGAAAACAAAACAAATCTATCCCATTATTTAACTAGGCATTGATGGAAAACAAAATGGGACTCTGACAGGGTAAATGAGACTGGAACTCTGAATTATTCATTTTTATTTCCATCTTTGGAACAGGCTGCTGAATGCATGCTTATTTAGCAAAGGAATGATGGAACTAGGTTTGGGTTAGACAGAGGGGAAGGGAAATGAGATTTGGGTTCTGAATTATTCAGCTTTCTTATATTCATATGTTTTGGTGGTTGTTTTTGTAATTGTTTTTCTGTTGATTCATTGTTCATAGAAGCAGAAACAGTAAAAAGAAGGCTAAATAACATACTATGAATCAACAAAATGGAAATAGCAGGTTGTAATAGAGTATTGTGTTGCATTGAAACTGCGATGTACTTTTTTGTAATTTCTATAAAAAGCACACCAGGATTAATTAAATGCTAGGTTCTACTGTTATTTGTCTCAACTTAAGGTAAATAATCCAGAAGAACAGCTTATGATGAAATGGGTACTAGGAAGTAGAAACTGCTGAATATACCTTTAACTTCTTAGGAAGAAGAGCCTATACAAATGCAGGGTGGTGTTACGGTAAAAGTAATTAATGAGGAGCATGACTATAACCTGAACAACAATGATCATGAAAAAGATTTGCTTGTTCATTCTGGAGTTCTTTTTTTAACACCTCTCTTTCTTTTATCTTCTATGGAATACCTATGGGCTTCAGAGGTATAGACCTATAGGGTAATGGATTAATAAGCCACTTCCATCAGCAGGATTTGAATGTGGATAAATGGAAATGTACTACAGATACTAGTTAAGTAAAGCAATATAGCCACTACATAAAACTAGAGAGACCATAGTATCAAATTCTGGGGAATAGGAGGCTTTCTTTTTGGGCCTAGCAGTGAGCCAGATGATGCTTGAGTATAGTTCAGTGAGAAGGACACCGGATGTGGAGCCTAGTTGTATAATACTTGGCAAGGCACTTAAACCTATGGGAGCCCTGGTTTCCTCCCAGGAAAATGGAAATAAATAGTACTTTTTTGTCCAATTCAACAAGAATTATGAGATCAGTCTTTTGTGAACTTTTAAGAATCATAACCATAACTTGAGATATTACAAAGATTATATATACATGGGATATACAGGTGAATTATTAGTAGTAATTGTATTTTATCCCAAGGAAATTCCATCACAGAGTACTCTCACAACACAGAGTTCTATCACAAAATACTCTCTCCCTTCCACCTGCCACAATGCTTGTGTTATTTGAGAGTCTACCATAGACAGGGGCTCTGAAAATTTCTGTGGCTAATAAATAATGTGGAGTCTTAAAATGTGGGGTCTTTAAATATTGGGAAAGGAGATGGGGACTCCTGAGTGCCAAATTAGAATTGCTTTTTAACACAACAGTGTTTGTTGTCAATCCCTGAAATGGGATAGTAGAAGGTAGCTTTTTGAGGGTAAGGACTGGTTTTTATTTTTTAGGTGATACTTTAAAAAAAACACAGGTTTTTTTAAAATATGCTCTGTCCATGGAAACGTCTGTGACAACAAAGGAAAAAAAAAGAAAAAACTGAACAGAAAGCAACTAATTCTGACAGTGTATGTAATATTCCATACCCAGAGTTCCTCTCATCTTTGCTGAGAAGAGGTATCTGTGTTTCACACTCTGTTCTCTGGAAGCTGATTATTGTAATGCTCTTTGAGTTTACTTGCCTTTTAGTGTTATTTATATTTACATTATTGAAATCATTGTCTTTATTTTGGTCTTGGTTCCTCTTTCTTAACTTCATCACTTTATCCACGTTTGCCTTCATTTCCTTCTCCAGCCCATTTTACAGATGAGGAACTGAGGCAAACAAGGTAAAATGACTTACCCAGGGTCACACAACTAGTAAACGTCTCATACCAGATTTGAACTCAGGCCTTGGCCCTCTATCTACTCCATGCATTTGCCTAGACTTATTATTCTTGTGCCTTTTTCACCTGTACTTCTTGGAAGCTCCTGCTTTCAAGACTCATCAAATGCCACTTTCTGCAGGAAACCTTTCCAGATTCTCACAACTGCTGGTATTTTCCCTACTCTTTCTCTCAAGGTTACTTTGTATTTGTGGTATATAGCTATTTATTTGCATGTTATTGTCTCCCTTTTTTAGGATATAAGTTCCTTGAGGCAGGACTATATCACTTTTATTTTTGTATCTCCAAACACATAGCGCATTCTGTATGGCACAGTGGCTAGTACATAGACTTAATTCTTGTTGTTGCTTAACCAAGAACTAGAGTCAAGAAACAGCAAGGACTGGGGCTATGATGGTATGAAACAAACTTAGGCCTTACCTTTTGCTGGCACTGTAATTTCTGTAGACTTTGCAGGTCTTAGGGAAAAGAGAGAGATCCTCTAGTAACCCCAAGTATTTTCTCTTTGCAGGAGAGGGAGATCAACCTCAGGATATTACTACAATTGTTGAAGATTGTATAAGTACCAGAAAAGGTGGTGCTTACTGCACAAAGTGAACATCCCACTTAACTTTAGAAACTCTTAAGTTTTTTGCCCTTGGAGGAGAGGAGAAGGTGCTCCCTCGTGATTGTATAAATTTGGAGGACTGTGTAAGTCCTTGGGGACCTTCAACTCACTAGAGAAGGAAAGGGAATTATCTTCATTATTTATGAGCCACATCATGATTCCTTTTTGTTTATTGTTGGGTTAAACAAAGCCTTTCCTATAGTGAATGCATTATTAGTTTTGAGTGCTTGTATGAGAGCTGAGGACCCTGCCTCCCCCCTCCCCCCCATCCCCACCACCTTTTTTTTTCTCCATAGATACAGAGAGTAGCTGAATTTTATAACAGAGGAAAACCTGAATGTGAGTGAAACCAGCATAGAGGAAACCTTGGAGCAGGGGCCATAAATCAAAAAATATGATTATCTGAGACACATGCAAAGTTTCACCTAGGCTGTCTAAATCTATGCCTTTAGTGCTGGGACATTGAAATAGGCTAACACTTAGACTACTAGAGTTAGAGTTGTCATCAAACTCTTAGTAATTACACTTATCAGAGGGAGAAATCAAAATACTAGGATCATGCACATGCTCCTGCCAAAGGTTAGATTTCTTAGTAGTGTTACCATAGCTAAGCACTATTTTTTCCTGCTCTTTAATTTCTTTATTTGTAAAATGAAGAAATTGGACTAAGTTGATCTCTAAGATTCCTTTCATCTCTAATATTTTATGGTTTCTATTCCTCTTTCTAGAACCTTCTGTTTTTGGTCAACCTTGTGTTTTAGCTTTTCTGTAATTCCAAATGCCTAGATTATGGGATGCCTTACAAGAAGATGTAACTCTGTAAAAGGCTGATATTTAGTTCTATAAATGTGTTTTACTCTATCATCTTTCCTTTAGTTGGTAGGAAAATCCTTTTTAAAGAAAAAAAACGACAACCCTGGTTTCAGTCTTGGAACTTCATACCTAGACTTTCAGTCTTGGAAGTTCGAGCTTAGACCCGTGGTAGAGAGCCAGAAGTGGCTGGTATCCCAGAGGTTCTAGGATATGACCTGTATTAGAGAGAAAAAAGGAAAGTTACTCAGGCTACAATCCTTTATGAAGACTGTTTCAAACTGGACATTATCTTTGCTTGGGACTAATTGCAAGTTGCAAAATGACTCTTCCCCTCCCCCCAGCCTCACCCTGCAAAGTTTTGATTTTTCATGAAGTTCAATCCAATATTTCTTACAACTTGTACTAATGCAAAGTAACAAATTCTATGTTTTGAAAACTAGATTAAATGTATATAACTTTTTGATAACTTCCTGGGAAGCAGTTTGAAAAAAAATTATGATAATAGGACCATAGGGTTTAGAACTGGAAGAAACCTTTTTTTCTTCTTTCTTTTTCCCTTAGTCCAACGTCCTTATTTTTAAAAAGGAAGAAACTGAGGCCCAGAGAGGCAAAAAAGTGACTTGCCAATGGTCATTAGAGCAGTAGAAAAAGCAGAATTCAAAATAAGGTCCTCTGTCTATAAATCTAAGCTTCTTTCCACTATATAAGAGTAGAACGAACATTCAGAACTATTGATCAGAGAGAATACTTTTTGGGAGGCTGCAGGAACAATGCTTATAAAGAGTTATCTTGGAAGCATGGAAACATTAATTTATTAGCACCTTGCATTTATTCTGCAATATATCTCAATAGCAGGGGTTAGATGGAAATAGTAGCTATCAGCCTAAGAGGCAGCATGTGTTGATGGAAAATAGGCCAACTTTGGGAGTCTGGAAGATCAGCTTTTACAGCCGGCTTGTGACACCGATATGTCTTTGACCATGAAAAAAAAAAGACTACTTAACCTCTCAGTAAACCAGGTAATTTTAAAGACAGTAAATTATGGAGGAATTGCCAATTTGTATCATTCCCAATTTGCTAATTCTTTTGGTTAAAAAAATTGAATAACTATCAGCTTCCTATGCAATGTGATAGAATGAACAATTTGATTAAGATTTAAGGTTTTTTCCGCATCATCTACTAAGGCATGAGGGTGGAGCAGATGTCTTACATGTCTTTTTAAACTAATATAATAGTTCATCTTTCTATGCTTTTAAAAAAAGGCATATTCTATCAGATTCTATTAGAATCTATGAAAATTATATCAGAGTCTATGGAATGAAAGTTATGACACAGTCTTTTATGATAAAATATCTGAAGACCCCTCCAAATATATAATAGGCTAACACTTAGACGACTAGAGTTAGAGTTGTAGTCAAACTCTTAGTAATTATACTTATCAGAGGGAGATAGCGTACGTGCTCCTGCCAAAGGTTAGCTCATGCAGTGCAGCTCACATTTCCTTTGCTGAAACAGAATGATTAACTCCCACTCCCCCCACTCTCCCCTCAAAAAAACCAACAACCATAATATCAGTCAGCCTAAACCTGCTAGATGAAACAGGATTGTGAAAAAGAAAAAATCCTTGATTTGAAGCTTGTTCAGACTCAAGGATAAGTAGTAATTTTTTCAGTTTGATCCTTCAATCCCACCTAAAAAAATTGTCAAAGACAAGTATAGCAGACTGAGAAGCATTTATTTATACTTATGCCACACTTTCATCCACATTGGGCCTAACTCTGCCTTCCTCTTCCTCACACTAGTCTGGGGGTTAACAGAAAAGATACTTTGACCAAGAAGATCCCCTCCTCCCAACTAAAGCCATAGATTCTATGGTGTACTGAAGCTACTACCCAGGAGGGCAGTTGGGGTTGAACTGCTACCAATGTGGGTCAGCTGGGATTGGGATGCTACCAGGAAGAGGCGGCTAGGCTTGGAGTGCTATGACTGGAATTAAAGGAATCTTGTACCTATGTGTGTATTCTTGTACTATATGTGCTCCATTCAGAGCATGACACTAGTTTAATAGGAATGTGGTCAATGACCCCTGATCTATGGATTGCCCTGTATTTTTTCCTAGTTGTCTTGGAAGCAGAACTGGTGTTCCCTACCAAGCTCCCTGTATCCCTGTCCCACATCCTATTAAGAGACTTCTCTATTCGTGAATGTCTCAGTCTCTAGAAACCTTGTCCACTCCCTCTACACTCATACCTCTACCCTCAAAGCTCTGTCCAGTCGTTTGGCTACTAAGAAATCCAGCCAAACTACTTCAAGAAATGTATTCAGCCACATTTATCCATAGTCCTAATCTTTTGGTTCCACTTTGGAAAAGTGTCAGTAAGAGGGCAGAGAATATTAGTCAGGGTTGTAGTGGGAGTAAGGTGTGTTGATCAGGGCCTTAGAATTCCTCATTGGGAAACACTGGTCAAGGATCTCTATCAATAGTCTAACTAATAAGCTTCCTAGATTGCATAATAGACTTGGAGTCAGGGAGATCTAAGTTAAAATTTTGCCTCTGCTGGGCAGATCCCTTTGGGCAGATCATTTAAACTTTCCTAGCCTTAGTTTCCTTATCTGAAAAATGAGCGTAACAGTACTTGATTCCCAAGGATATTATGAAGACCAAATTAGATAATGCATGGAAAGAGCTTTACAAACCTTACAATGATATTTAAATGTTAGCTCTTATGAATTGATGGACTATCTGGCCTGTACTTTGCCCTTGGGGGACAAATCCAAGCACAGAATACCTTCTCTCTGTGGGTAGAAATATTACACCAAAACAATGCCATGATCTCCTCCTCTTTTCTCAGCCTGTAGTTTAGGAGGGTCGGTCTTGCTGGTCTTTTAATTATTTCTCTTTTGGTTCCTTTTAGTGATGTTTACAAAATGCTGTGACTGACTTTGCGGTGACAGCAGGTGTGCCTGCTTGTATACATTGTCATCTCTTAGTCACCTTTGGCTTTGCTGTTGGGGTGAAATCTAAATGGTAATTTATATGACAGCCACTTCAGAATGGCTAATGCCTTCAGGCAATGTGCTTTTTGGCTGGAGGCTCTGCACAGACTGATGTCACAGGAATTCAAGAATTCCAGAGAGCAAAGGAAAGCCAGCCATCTGCTAGAGGAAGGTCAGTGCACTTTGTCAAAACAAAGAGCCTCTCCTTCTTTAGGTACATTCTGCACAAATTCTGGTGGGCTTGTGCCTCCAAATTGGAGGGGATGTCAAATCCCAAGCAGAGTGTAGGCTCTCAGCTTGGAGCATGGAATAGAGCCCGAAGCTGAACCATATGTCAGGAAAGGGAGAAGGGTCAGTGTTTTTGAGACTGTGCCTCAGGGATCAGCGCTATAGGTACTCCAGATGTTTAACTCAACACATAGGAGATCTTGTTACTGTTGCTATTAACCCTGGAAACTGGGACCAGAGACCCACCTTTAAGCATGTGAATAATTTCTGGCACAGTCTAAAGCAAGAGGCTAGTCTTCACCCTTCAGAGAGAAAGCAGGTGAAGGTCCCACTCTCCTTTTAAGGATACTCCCTCTCCCTCTTACTTTCTACTTAATTTAATTCAACAAGCATTTAGTGCACATGAATTCAATTAAATAATAATTAAAAAAAACATTTATTAAGAGCCTAAGGCACTGAGTGAATCTTTAGTCAAGCTATTATTGCAGCCCTGCCCAAAACAATCTAGTCAAGCTTCATATCTTCTAGGGTTTCTCCCTGTTCCCCACAGATGAATATAGACTAGCAGCTTCTACAAGATGACCTGATTGTGCAGGTACCTACAAATAAGACAAACTGTTCTTGGACTTGCCTGAGGAGCAAGACTTCAAAAACATACTAAGATAAAGAACCAGGAAGAGGATCATAGAATCATAGACTAGTCCAATCTCATAATTTTTTGTGTGATGCCGTTCCCCCTTCCTCTAACTTCCACTAACACCAGTGAGTTGGTGGTTGCTTCTGCCTCATGTTCTTGGATGCCTTGTGGGTGACTAGTACTAAAACTATAGCCTTCAAGCCCTCTCCAGTGTGCTTCCCATTAATAGTCAGCTGGTGATCAAATCCTCCCCCTCTCAAACATCACCACCCGCCCCTTGCTAACCTCTTCAACTACAGATGAGAAAACTGAGGGATGGAGCATGAGCAGCGAGCATAGCTTTTGAATCTAGCTCCTCTAACTCCAGAGCCATTGTTCTTTCCACTCTGTTGTATCTTTCCTTGACAACTATAGGTCAGGAAGGATTCCCTAAATAGAAGACTTGAAATAAATTTAATATTTGTAAAACACAACAGTGCAGGACCTGAAAACCTTTCTCTCGACCACACCAGAGGGAGGGACTGGCTTTTTCTTCATAGATCAACAATAAAACTTTGCTACTTCTCTCTTTGTATTATTGTCCTTATATCTGGTTTTGTTTGATGTTCAGTTATCGGTCTTGCCCAACTCTTGGCGATCTCTTTGGGATTTTCTTGGCAAAGATACTGGAATGGTTTGCTATTTCCTTCTTGAGCCTGATTTACAGATGAGGAAACTGAGGTAAACAAGGTTGAGTGACTTGCCCAGGGTCACATGGCTAGTAGGTATCTGAGGCCAGATTTGAACTCATGAAGATGAGTCTTCCTGACTTCAGGCTCAGTACTGTGCCAACTAGCTGCATCTAATGTCTGGTCTGCAGAGAGGCAAATGGTAAATTAAATGTTATCAGCTGCCCTAAAGAATTAGGTCTCCTTCAAATATTCTTCTCATTAGCCTTCCCTCCTTCTCAGCCCTGATAGTTTCTTTTCTAACTGCCTAGTAACCTGCTGGCAAATAACTTGTCCATGTTGCTTCTCTTTTCATCATGGTATATTCTTTGACACATTATGGCACATTCAGAGAGAGATGTGAGAGGATTATGTCTTGATAATAAATTTGTTCTATCCTTTAGATTTATTGTTTGATGTCTCATTTCATTTTCATATTCCAGAATACCTCCATCATATATCTTGTCTGGTAAGCCTTGTCAGTCACTGGAAACATTCCTACAAAAGCCTATAGCAGAGATAGAAGTAGCTTTCCCAGGACCCATCATCTTTTTTTCTATTTTACACTGAATTTCCCTGTACGCCAAGGTTTTCTAGGGTTTGGAGAATACAAAAGGAAAATATAATTTATTTGTCTCCTTCCTAATGGGCACTTTCTAAAGTAAACAGGGAAGGAAATCTAGCACACATAGCTCTTTTTAATGCTTACTTTTGGTTCCAAAGTTGACGGAGTAAAGCTCTTCATTATAAGAGCATTCTTTTTTATATTTCTTTGTATTTTACATACTTGTAAGCAGCTACTGACTACCCCAAGTCAATGGAAAATAGATAGCTTTTCCAATCAAACTACTAAAGTCCCTCTCTGACACCTCATCATGATATTGGCTTCTCCAAGGCTATGCCAAGAGGGCAAAAATTTTGGCAAATTCTAGCATGCTACAAACATTTGAGGTAGTGAGAGTCTTCTGTTTTTTTAGCTAGGGACTAGTTTAGCTAGGTTTGGAGAGGAGAGGCTCATCACTGGAAGACTGTGAACTGGGTGAGTAATGAGCTTTTTGGCCATAGAAACCCATGAAGACTAAGGTTTCACAGAATAACAAAATTTTGGAGATCAAAGGGACCTCACGCCATATATATTTTGATGCATAAACATTTGTGTGTAACCTTTCTGTGCTAGGAGAGGAAGTTGCCATTCTGATAAAATTGTGGGTCTTGTATTGAAGTAAAAAAAGGTTTAGAAAATGCTTAGAGATAAAAAAATCTGAATTCCATGATCCTGGAGCTTAAATGATTGATGCTACGTAAATTCAAGACATTTCTATTATTTACAAATTACCCGGTACACTGTATGCTGTAGTAGATTCATAGTGCCTTGAATTTTATAAAATTTAGTTTCCTCTCCTTGGAAAGGAAGAACGAATCAGATTGTTTTGTCATGGAAAAATTTGTTATGGGGAGAAAGAGTTAGAGTCTTAGCAAATCCAAAATCACTCTGATGGAGAGATCTTAGCATCATAGATCTAGATATGGAAGGAAATTCAGACACCATCTAGTTCACCCTCCTACCATTTCGAAGATGTGGAAAGTGACCCTTGAAGATAAAATGGCATACCCATGATCACACAAGTAGAAGCATCAGAGCAGTATTTGAACCTATGTCCCTTGACTCCAGGGTCTCTAATTTTTCACTGTACCACGCTGAGCAGCAGAACTTTCTAATGAAAAGGTCATTGTCACACATGTGAGGCAAGGTCCATGGTAAAATGTCCCCATATGTCCAGGTGAAGGTTGAGACAGGGCATCATTGTCACACATGTGAAGCAGGGTCCATGGTAAAATGTCCCCATATGTCCAGGCGAAGGTTGAGACAGGGCATCATTATCACATATGTGAAGCAGGGTCCATGGTAAAATGTCCCCATACGTCCAGGCCGGGGTTGAGACAGGGCTAGGGAAAAGCGTAACAAATGGCACCTTAATGTGATAAAGTAAGAGCAGTAGTAATGCTGAAATGCTCTTGCTGATGAATGCTCTTGCTGCCTACTGGACAGGGATTCTTCTCTCCCAACTACAACAGATGAACCTGACTTCAGGGAGAGTTGCTGGGGTTGGAAAAAATTTAATTTTTGTTCAAGGGTCTCTTTGGGAGTACTATAGTTTCTTGTGTGACTATTTGCAGTCAAAAATTAAAAAAAAAATGGGAATAGATCTGTTAACTTTGATGTCCTGGCCAAATTCCAAGTTGGATGACTCTACCCTGACTGTCTCAACCCATCCCCACCCTACCAAAGAGATGTGGCTTTTTTGACTTCCTGTCCTATGATGAGGATCTTCCTCTACAGCACTAGGATTTTATCTCTTGCAGTAAGTTCATCAACCTCATGTCCTTCATTTTTAATTTTTTTTTTTTGCTTTCCTTTGGCAATTTCTCAGTGGTCAGGAACCTGACTGATAACACTAGCTAACATAGGCATAGAAACAGTGCAGTGTCAGAGAGAGTGTAATGGATTAGGAGTCAGAAGAGAGCCAGTTTAGAATTCCTTCTCTACTACTTGACCTGCTGTGTGTCCACGGGCAAATCGCTTAATCTCTCTGAGCCTCAGTTTCTTCATTTATAAAATTTTGATGATAATGCTTGTACTATTGCCTCAGAGGATTGTTTTGAGGAAGCAAATATGAGTTGGCTTTGCAACTTTTTTTGCTTTTGGTTTAGGCCTGGGGTTTCATTGTTGTGTAAAACTCTTGGTATAGAAATTATTTTCATTGATAGAGACTGACAACTTGTCTGGGTTTTGTGTTGGATTAAGCACATCTTATAAGGATTAGAAATAAGAATTGAACCCAAGAGTTCCTGTTTCTGAAACTAACTCTCTATAATTCTACAGTTTTTATTTCAAAATGTAAATTATAGGTCAAATAAATAAAGCACTTTGCACATTTAAATGTTCTCTATAAATGTCACCTATAATAATAATAATAATTATTATTATCTCTTTCTCATCTTCTTCAATGAAATTAAGAAAAAATGGTCCTGCTATTATTATTTTATGTCTAACATTCTGTAAGACTGTTACAGAAGTGGATAGAATAACTGCTTTTTTTATAATTGACTAAAAGTATTGGAATATACATCATCTTTTGTAGGCTCCCTTAAAGTATTTTCAGAATAACTCTAGTAGTGGACAAAATAATAGGAATTGACATGTATTTGCAACACATATATGTACATGAGGGTGGTCCAATATATCATGTCTTGCTAAAGATGTGATTTGCAGGTGGCATGGATAATTATAATCTGAAATCTGCTCTACTTTTAAGAAAGTAGGAGAAAGGAGGGCTATATTGGAACCACCAGCTGTCTAGCTGGGGTGGGGGGGCAGGGAGAGAGTTGGTCAGGATTCAGGACCACTAAGGTGGGGCAATCTCTCCTATCTCTTTTTTTTGAGGGGGGGGAAGGCAGGGCAATTGGGGTTAAGTAACTCGCCCAAGGTCACACAGCTAGTAAGTGTGTCAAATGTCTGAGGCTGGATTTGAACTCAGGTCCTCCTGACTCCAGGGCTGGTGCTCTACTCACTACACCACCTAGCTGCCCCAATCTCTCCTATCTCAATAGAGTTATAAAGTTAGACTTCTATTCATCTGCTTCCCCTCACATATTTCTATTTTATATTTTTAGGGCTTTAGAAGTAAAGCTGCTTTCCTGATCACCCTTGGGCCGGGGGTGGGGGGAGGGTGGTAGCTCTTAGCTTATACTTGCCAGTTTAGCTCCTTCTCACTAAATGTTACACAAAAGACCATCATGAATAACAAATCCATAGCAAACAAATTGGAAAAGTTCTATAGATTAGAATATCAAAGAATACATATGAGTAAATGATCTCTAGCTGGGGACAACATCTCAGCCCACACCAAGAGAGAAAGAATGATCTTACCCAGAGAAGTTCACTCTCAGAAGTCTCTAGAGTTCTAAGTCCTACAGATCAAGGTATACAAGAGGGCTGGTTTCTATACTTGTTCATAGCTTTGAGGGCTCCAGTGTTCCATTTATTCATCTTCTCTGGATCACCTCTATGGAGATTCTCTCCTTAAGTGCATTTATAACCAATTGAAGTAAGTCCCTTATGGCAAGTATACAGCATCACATTCAGCATTCTGTCATTCAGTCAGAAGTTATGTCTCCCTTTGTATAAAGCACACAGAACAGGATTCTCAGGGCACCACCTAAAGGGGTGTTACATATCTCATATCCTCATGATTTTGGTTTCTTCTGCTAGATGTCTATATTTTGAAATATTTTTTCTGCCACATAACTTAGAAGTTATGAGTTTTGGATATTGCAACATGTATTGAAAACATTGGTCTTAAATTTTTAAACATCAACATATCTGGGCAATTATGGGCAACATTTCTGTCTGTAATAGTAGTTTAGTTTCAGTTTAATGTATTTGTTGAATTCTGAAAGAATTTTTGAAGTCCATTATTTATATTGTGGGGATATGCCATAAGTTCATTTATGAAAATAGTGTCTGATATATAATTCTAGCTACCATATTATGCTAGACATTCAATAGGTGTTAAACTTTTACAGTTTTCAATAATGTGTTGAACATTTTCTTTTGTTTCTTCGAATATTCTACACTAATTGATAAGTATAGGCTCCTTTAATAATAACCTGTCTATAATTTTTGGTGGTGATGATCTGACCTTAAATTAAATCACTGTCATATATATATGTCTGTTTACTTATCCATTTATTTAATGCTTCTTTGTCAACAAATTGTTGGCTGGGTTTATATAGATGTTGCTCGAAGAGGATCCTTTGGCTCCACCCATGATCTTATCCATTTTATAGGCTCTATCTGGAGCTAAACCACTTTTGATTACTTTTGAAAAACCCCATGTTGTTTATGTATTCATTGTCAACTTCTACTATTGCTTACTAAAGAACGTCTGTTAGTTCCAAAAGTTCTTCTATAGGTTTTAGCCAGGTTTATCATCTTTAGAGTAGTAGACAGAATATATCTCATCCTATGACCATGTGGCCTTAATTTCTTCCACTAATTTTCTATATTTGAAAGTTTTCATTCCTTGTAGTTTAGAAATTATAAATATTTGACATGGTGGCTTGGAGCATAGTACTCTTTACTCTACAAGCAGTCACACCCCAACGAAAAACTCAAGGGTCAAATAAGTTGGCTGAGAACATAGCCAGGCAGCTAAAACACACCCAGATTCAGTCTCAGACTTTGGAATCTTTCTTTGGTGACAAAGAAGACCAAAACATACAGCCAGAAGAAGTCAACAAAGTCAAAGAGCCTACAACAAAAGCCTCCTAGAAAAACATGAACTGGTCTCAGGCCATGAAAGAGCTCAAAAAGGATTTGGAAAAGCAAGTTAGAGAAGTAGAGGAAAAATTGGGAAGAGAAATGAGAAGGATGTGAGAAAACCATGAAAAACAAATCAATGACTTGACAAAGGAGACCCAAAAAAATACTGAAAAATATAACGAAGAAAACAACACCTTAAAAATAGACTAACTCAAATGGCAAAAGAGCTCCAAAAAGCCAATGAGGAGAAGAATGCCTTGAAAGGCAGAATTAGCCAAATGGAAAAGGAGGTCCAAAAGACCATTGAAGAAAATACTAGCTTAAAAATTAGATTGGAGCAAGTGGAAGCTAGTGACTTTATGAGAAATCAAGAAATTATAAA
>CM053625.1:226825079-226939832 GCA_028646595.1 Phalanger gymnotis | reverse complement strand
CCCAGCAAAACTGAGTATCATGCTCCAAGGCAAAATATGGATTTTCAATAAAATAGAAGACTTTCAAGCTTTCTCAGTGAAAAGACCAGAGCTGAATAGAAAATTTGACTTTCAAACACAAGAATCAAGAGAAGCATGAAAAGGTAATCAAGAAAAAGAACAAGAAAAAGAAATTGCAAGGGACTTACTAAAGTTGAACCATTTTGTTTACATTCCTACATGGAAAGATGATGTGCATGATTCATGAGACCTCAGTATTAGGGTAGCTGAAGGAAATATGCATATATATATACATATATGTGTATGTATATATATGTATATGTGTGTGTATGTATGTATATATGTATGTATATATATGTGTATTATATATATATATATAGAAAGAGAGAGAGAGAGAGGACACAGGGTGAGTTGAAGATGAAGGGATGATATCTAAAAGAAATAAAATCAAATTAAGGGATAAGAGAGGAATATATCGAGAGAGGAAGAAAGGGAGAGATAGAATAGGGTAAATTATCTTGCATAAAAGTGGCAAGAAAAAGCAATTCTGTAGGAAGAGAAGAGAAGGCAGATGAGGGGGATTGAGTGAATCTTGCCCTCATCAGATTTGCCCTGAAGAGGGAATACCATACATACTCAATTGGGTATCTTACCTCACAGGAAAGAAGGAGGAAGAAGATAAAAAAGGGAGGATGATAGAAGGGAGGGCAGATGGGGGAGGAGGTAATCAAAGACAAACACTTTCGAAAAGGTACAGGGTCAAGAGAGAAAACTGGACAAAGGGGGATAGGTTAGGAAGGAGCAAAATATAGTTACTCTTTCACAACATGAGTATTATGGAAGGGTTATATATAATGATACGCATGTGGCCTGTGTCGAATTGCTTGACTTCTTAGGGAGGGTGGGTGGGAAGGGAAGAGGGGAGAGAATTTGGAACTCAAAGTTTTAAAAACAGATGTTCATAAACAAAAAAAAATGTTTTTGCATGCAACTAGAAAATAAGATACACAGGCAATGGGGTATAGAAATTTATCTTGCCCTACAAGAAAGGAAGGGAAAAGGGGATAGGAGGGGAGTGGGGTGACAGAAGGGAGGGCTGACTGGGGAACAGGGCAACCAGAATATACGCCATCTTGGAGTGTGGGGGGAAGGTAGAAACGGGGAGAAAAATTGTAATTCAAACTCTTGTGAAAGTCAATGTTGAAAACTAAATATATTAAATAAATTACATTAAAAATAAAAAAAGAAAACTAAAATAACTAGGAGCAGCTAGGTGGCACAGTGAGTAGGGCACTGGCCCAGGAGTTAGGAGGACCTGAATTCAAATTCTCTTTCAGATACTTTACACATTTACTAGTTGTGTGACCTTGGGCAAGTCACTGAACCCCAATTGCCCTGCCTTCCCCCCTCTTAAAAAAACAAAACTAAACTAAATAACTAAATTGGAAAAAACAAAATAACAACAAAACCGTAATCTTCCTAAAATACAAATCCTATCATTCCCCTGATCAACATTCTTAGCATTGGATCCAAAGCCCAAAAGAAACAAAAAAAAGTAATATTAATCTTTCTATAACTGCATTAGGATTATAAGTCCTGTGCTTCGTTAATATTTTGAGGTTTTGTTAGAATACTTTCAAAATATATTATGGTACATTTTATAATTCATAAGGTGTATGTTAAAACTGGTATCACATAGGTGTTAATTGTTTTAAATGTATGCTTCCCAATCAGCCTTGATTTTAGGTTAATTCTCTAAATGTATTCAACTATAGCCTTCTCCTTGATATCTTTATGCTTATTGGTTCTTGCCTGGAGGATACCAAGGTATTTGTAGATATCACCTTCATTCCTTGGTTCATTGTGATTTTTGGATACAAGTTCAATATTTTTAGTTCCTACCTTTCCTTGGTAAGAATTTCCTCTTTGTTTAGAATTTTATACTTCTTGAATATAAATGGAATTTTGAAGTCATTGAATAGATATTCCACAATATGAAGGAGCTGTTTGATTTAGTTTTTGCATATAGCCCCTTGACTTGTCGTTCATATGTGTCAAGTGGTTTAAAAGATGCTTTGGTTTATCTCCTTCTTTAGTTTGGAAACCTACTTACTTCTGTTTAGAAGAGATGATAATGTACTTAAGGTTAGTCAAAACTATAATAGGTTTCAATTGTTTTTCTTAAAAATGATATATTTTATATTAATTTTCTTGCATTTATTGTGTTATTTGGTATAGAGAACAGTTTCCATGTGAACATCAAATACTCTAGTATTCTCATTACACTTCCATCCATTTCGTATATTTATAGTTTGTGAAAATGCCATGCAAAGTTGATTCAAAGACTTTGTGATAATCCTTTTCAACAAAAAGCCGTGTGTGTGTGTATTATATATGTATGTGTATGTATATATATAATATGTATACATATGACTATGTTTTGGAGCATCTTGTTCAGTAACTCCCTCCAAATCTTTTCAAACCCCTGGGCTTTTTTGGCACTCACTTTTTGTTCCTTAGCCAATACATTATTTTCCTGTGTTTATAGATTAAAAAAGTATAACCTGTGAATATTTTTTATTAAATACATAATAAAGAAGTTCATCTATATCAGGCAAAATCCTGAGAGGAAGCTAGCAAAACATATTATTATTATTATTGTTAATTATAGAAATCTTTCATAATGCCAATATTGTAGGAAAAGGACTAATACTCCTACTATAGGCTGCTGCTGTATTTTCCCTATTGTAAAATCAGACATGAGCCAGGTTGACTTTAGAGAGCTAAGAAGCCTTGGATGTAAGATGAAAGGATCCTGGAAAGAGGCAACAAAATAGAGAGAAATTCATACTAAAGTACAAATGACTAATATCAGATTATTTATTAAGAGCCATTTTTTAGGGAGGAGAATATATGAAAGAGAGCACCAGGTGCTTTCTGGAGTGGTTATTTAAGGACAAGTTCTACCACAAATGAGGTAAAAAGATATATAATCAATCAATCAATATTTATTAAGCACATTGTATATGACTAAATACATGAGGACTGGTATACATAAGATAATTTTACTAACTTCACAATTTTGCTTTGGGCTAATTTTCTCAAGCAAAAGAGTAATTCTTCTTATGATAAAATTCACACTTTCACTGATAGTATGATACACACACTATAGACCTAGAGTCTGAATTATGGGTGTATCCTCGTGACATAAGAAATATTGCACTGGCTAAGTTGACAAGTTCTTAAGCTGTCCTTATAGAGAAAGTAATGTGGAAAAATAGATTTGCAGGGAAAGGTCGATTCTTATCTATCTATCTATCTATCTATCTATCTATCTATCTATCTATCTATCTATCTAGCTATTTTTATATATACATGCATACATACATATATACTATGTATGTATTGTAGGAGGAGGTGAGTTGTGGAGTAGAAACTTACTAGTGAGAAGTTATGGAGATCCTACTGAAAGAAAACTATAACTTATACTAGGCTCTAATATTTTAGTGTCAACAGGACCAACAAAGCTGACAAGCTCATGGCTAGAGATCCAATTCTTGATAGGTCACAGTTGGCTTTAACAGAGTTCCACTAGAAAGCACTTTTTTTCAGGTGGAGTCTATCAACCTCGGGCTTTCATTTGTATAGATCTTTAACCAAACAATATCTTCCCTTAAGCAACAGTATATTGCTAGTGACTTTAATATTCTGGAGTGAATTCAAGCTGTTCTGGAATTTTAGCGCTAAAGAGGACTTTGAGAGGTCATCCAGGTCCATCCTGCAGGCAGGCCTGTACTGGGCCAACCCAGAATGAAAGCCTTCTCTGTCAGCCTTTAAAATATCCAGAGGAGACCTTGTATTTGCCCTTGGTACCATATCAGGAAGGGTGGGAAAGAGAACTGCCGACTCAATTTCATCCAATTCCATTCAACTCAACAAGCATTTGATAAGCAGTTTAAGGTAATGTCCTAAGAATTTGCTGATACAGAGGTGAAAATAGCTAATGAGGGCTTTATAAAGAATGGGAATGGCAGTAGGTTCTCTCAATGTGCTGTACCTAAGGAACTATTCCTAGGTTTGGGCTGAAGTTAGCTCCTGAATTACATTTGCTCTTTACTGATTCCATGACTTACTCTCCTTACTAAAAACGTGCCACACACACACACACACACACTCATGAATTTGTGGAAGAAAACAAGCACTTACATAACATAGTATAAATTTTAAAAGTGATTATATTTTTGAACAGAGTTAGCCCAGTGTCGTTTTTGAAGCAGAGTATGGCCAAATTAATAGCTTTAGCTCTAGAGTTAGAAGCATCTGTAGAAAACATAGGATTACTTATTTAAACATAGAAGAAAACTTAAGGTCATCTAGTCCAATTTTCTTCCTTCTCCAATCCCCTCGTTATACAAATAAGGCAACTGAGTCATCACAGAGCAGCGAAGTGACTTACCCAAGGTCACAAAAATGGTAGAACAGTCTAGACTTGAACCAGGTACACTGATTTAAAATCCAGCATTCTGACTGCAAAACCTTGCTGATGTGTGTATATAGCTTGCCTGTTTGTACCGATAGTAGTATAATAATCTCCTCGTAAGGGTTTGAAAATATATTTGTTGTTGAAAAGACACAAAGTAGGATTGTGAAGGGAACATATCCCCTTCATTCTTCCCTTCTGGAACTCAAGAATTTCTTTTTGGAAATTAGGTTATGTATAAAGCAAGGGAGCACTATGGTGCAATGTAGTGATTTTGTTCTTTTTGAGTTGCTAAATGTTTTGGATCCTTTACTCTATTGTTTCTAAAATAATTTCAATTAAATTCAAGCATGTCGAGAGGAATCTTGGCAGAGCAGATAGAACAATGGGCTTGGAGTCAGAGACTCAAGCATTTGAATTCCATCTCAGACAATTACTAGCTGTGTAAGGCACTTCATGTGTTTGTCTCATTTTCTTATTTGTAAAATGGGGATAATTATACCTCACAAGGTTGAAGTGAAGATCAAATAATGTATTTAAAGCACTTTGTAAACTTCCTCATTTGTAAAATAAGGGAGTTAGTCTTACGAACTCTACAGACCCTTATAGCTTTAAAACTATGATCCTATGATTTTAAAAACAGCATTAGCTGTTGTTGCTGCTGCTACTACTACTATTACAACAGCAGCAGCAGCAACTACTACTACTACTGTTACTACCAGTTTGCTTTCCTTTTACACGATGCCAGATTTCTCAGCAAGCACACTGAGACTTCCAAAGTAACCAGAAACAAAGTTCTTAGCAAATAGAAATCAAAATGACTTCTATTTGTGGAAGCCCTGTTGCATATAGTGCAGGTTTCAAATCCCTTTTTAATATGTTGGCCATGTATCTGCTCTCTTTGCCAATTGGTATTAATCTACCAAGTGTCTATTTACTTGTCTATTTACTGATATCCAAATCAATATAAACCTTAGGTAACATTTGAATCTCTGAGAACCTGGAATAACAAAAAGTAAAAGTAAGCAGAAAATCCATAGTACAAATAATTATGTGAATATATGCATATGTGAGTAACTCAACATATTATAGACATATATGTTTGTTTACATATGCCATGTATAGGTATACATAGGAATATTATCAATCCTCTTCAAAATGATTATAACTAATAGCTATATTTTTAAATTCAGTTGGAACATCCTAAAAGATAAAATCTACCTAAGCACACTTGGATGAATGAATGAGTGAGTGAAAAATCAGGGTAATTTAACAAACCAACCAACTACCCAAATTTAATTTGTGCTCAAAAGATAGTATCATCAATCAATTTCCAGTATTTCAGAGACTATTTATCCTATTTGTGGATCATCCATGCTCTCTGCTTCCTGTATTCCTCTGTTGCCTATATTTTAGCCCATTAACATCTGCACGAGAGGGCGGAAAAGAGCAGAAAACCTGGGCCAGGCTCAAAACGGTCAGAGGAGATCCTGTTCAACAGAATGTATAAACATTCAGATGTTTTGTCTACTCAGCACAAAACATCTGGAGGGTTGCCTGAATTTTTCTATTTCTATCAAGATGTTTTGGCATCACGAAAGTCCCACCAGTGTTGCAACCCATCAAGTTTAGAGCAATAAAACAAAACCAAATCCCTCATCAGTGTTGCAACTGGCAATGATTAAGAAAAAATTTGTAAGAAAGAGGATTGAAATTATTGGATAAAATAAAATTTGAGTATTATTAGTGGTTATCAATTATCATTACTTTCCTCTAATTTATTTACTAATCATTGAATTCTAATCATAACTTCTAAATGTCAAGGTTAAAATAAGAAAAGCTAAGGAAAGAAGTTCACACTGGAAGAAAAAAAGTGGTCCATTTTCTTAAAGGGGAGAGAAACGCCTGACTTTGGCATGATTTCCTTGTCCTTAGACCATCTGTAAACATAATACTTTGGCAAGAATTGTACTGGATGAAAAGGCATGGATGAGCTGAGATTTGCACTGGGAGAGAATACAGCAAACCAATGAAATCAGGGTCCACTAAAGAATAAAGTATCAAAGCATAAAATGAAACAGTCAACCCTGAGACATGTTCCACATCAACAGGGAGGTAGCTGGGCAACCAGATACAGTATATTCCTCTTCTGGGAATAGAAGAGTCACTTGAGCAAGAGCTGTGGCTTCTACTTGTTAGCCCAAATATTCGTGCTCCTGCCTCATTTCAGTATTAGTTAAACCAATGGCATATATTCCTGAACCTCTGAATCTGAGGTTTGGAGGAATGATGTGGCTTCTCTCCCCTGACTCCTTAACAGAAGCACTTGGAAGATATGGCCAGAGTTAAGGATGGTAACTTGGTGGGGAGAATCACATGCAACAGTAAACACTGATGTGTCCTGTTTTAAATAAATTATTGCATTTAGAGTGGAAGGGATCTCAAAGATCATGGGAATATAGATTTGAGGCTGAAAAGGACCTAAGAGGTCATCCAGTCCAACTGTCGCATTTTATAAATGAAGATAGTACAGTCAAAATGCTGCTCAGGGTCACACTGGTAGTAAGTAGCCGAACTGGAGCACAGGTCTCCTGACTCCCAACTGAGTCCTTATTCCCTTAGATTAGCAGTTCTTAAACTTTTTGTGTGCGTCATAGAACCCTTTGGCAGTCTGGTGATGCCAGTTACTGCTGGGTTTGTTGTCTGTATTCATAGTTAAAAGAAATGCTAAATTTCAGTAAGAACTTACTGAAAACAAAGATATAATTTTTCCTCTCCAAATTCATAGACCCTCTCTGAAATAAATCTACCCTTATAAGAGATCCCTGGAGCTTAGATTCAGAAGCCCTACCCTAGCTAGACCTGCTTACATTGTTTAAGCTCATTGTTTTGAATGTCCTTTCCTTTCGTAGAGGAATATTACTATTGAAAGTGGAGACGAAACTGAATGTAAACTGATATGGAAAAGGAGGAGGTTGGCCATGATGATCTCCAAGGTTGTCTCTGGCTCCCAATTCTGTGATTCCAAGATGTGTTAGAGAGATGCTTTTACAAAGACTAATTCCATAAATTAGCTGTGTTCTTGTTGTTTGACTGTTTCCTTTAAAAAAACTGAGTCTTAACAATACAAACAAAATTTGAGTTAACAGTTTTGATTAGGTGGTTTACAATCAATTATGGTCTTAGCGTAAGTGAAAACTCCAAATTTACAAATTAGGTGTACTAGGAAGTAGTTCTTAAAAAACAAAACAAAACAAAACAAAAACGAGATTTCTTTAAGTATGATTCATTTTTAAAAGATTTTTAATTTACACGCAACTTTTAAATGTGTTGTAACAATCTTGCTAGCAGCTGCTGTGGGGGTGTAAGATCCACCAACAACCAGTACCCAGAAAGCTGCCAACACAGGTTCTTTGATCTGCTTTACCAAGGAAAGTAACTTTAAGAGGTTAACAATCTCAGTTTAATTAAACATCCGAAAATCATTCACAGTTCAGGGGGAAAAGATTAGCCCCTTGAACTTCAAGGCAAATTACAAACATCAACAGACAGACCTTGTCTGAGTCAAATCACAATACACAGTTACCAGTACCAATATCTGGGTTGCAAAGCTGGGGGGCAGTTTGCAGCTTGCCCAGAGTCTCAGCACTTCTTCCATGAGTGTGCCCCAAAAATCAAATGCCAAGCTCTCCTCTATTATATCCAGTTTGGAGCCCTGAGGGCTCTGACCTCACCCAGGCTGGGTCTGGGTAAATTCTCCATCCCCAGGATCTCATCACATACAAATAAATGACTCCCAATTGTCTTAGTGCTGAGAAATACTCCAAGACAAAAAGATCCCACTTTATTTGCCCCATTCAAGCAAAGGCCAGAATCATTAAAGGCACTTAAGAGAAGAAAAGCAAAATGTCTCACCTTAATTACTATTACAAAATGTCACATAGAATAAATAATTTTGTTATTAGTCAATCATGTCCAACGCTATGACCCTATTTTGGGGATTTCTTGGCAAAGATATTGGAGTAGTTTACCATTTCCTTTTCCAGCTTATTTTATAAATAAGGAACTGAGACAAACAAGGTTAGGTGACTCAAGTAGGGTCACATAGTGAGGGTTTGTGGTTGGATTTGAATTTAGGAAGATGAGTCTTCTTGATTCTAAGGCTCATCCACTGCATCACCTAGCTGCCCTATAATAAATAAAGCTAATATACCAGCCAACAATATTTTTATCTTTCCTATTTGCAAATGGGTGCTTAATGCACCATATGTCATTATTAAAAATGACATTTCTGGATGGATGTCTAAAAAGGAAAAGGAAGAATAAAACCCCTGGGCCTTACATGCATAAGTATAATAGAAGCCAGAGTTTCTTTATCAATTAATCAATGAACTGATACATATTTATTAAGTTCCTACCATGCACTGGGCACTGTGATAGGTGCTGGGGGTACAAAATTAGAAATTAAATAATCCATGTTCTTAAGGAATTTATAATCTAGCTGGATAACATAAAATGTTCATAGATGGCATATACAAATAGCTACAATGATTTTGGATGGGGAGGAATTAGAAGCTCAGGGATTGAGAAAAAATTCATTTTGAAGGTGGCGTTTGAGCTGAGGCATGAAGGAAAATAAAGATTCTAGGCAGCAGAGTTTGAGTTCTAAGCCTAATTCCACTTTGGGGGACAGCCAATAAAAATGAGCTTAAACACTGTAAATACCCTTTAAATAGGTACAGATAGTAACATTGTTCATTGTAGAATAATGAGGTCAGTTTGGTTGGACCTTGGTGTATTTCATGTAATGAAACATAATGTATAGTGAAGCTCAAAAAGTAGGTTGGAGGGAGAGGATTCTGGGAAGATGGCAGTGTAGGCCAGTACACCTTTGGCTCTCCAAATTTCCTCCACAAAAAAAAAAGACAAAACTTCACTTCAGAACAGCAGAAATAAACACAGGATAAAGCAGTTGTCCTCCTAAAACAATTTAAGAAGACCCTAGGAAAGACCCACCCTCCAGGGACAATTTGAGTGAAGTGCAAACACCTCCAGGCCAACTCTGAAGAATCAACAAAGGACAAGTCCTGGGGGCACCTGGGTTGAAAGGCAGCTTCAGCCTTATAAACTTTCATCTTGCAAACAGTGTGGGGGTTTGACTGCTGAGTAGGAAAAGTTAGAAAGACTTTCCAGTGTCGAAGGACACCAAGCACAGCTGTGCTGATCAGAAGCATCCTGAGCTGGGCTGCTACTGTGGAGGGGAAGGAGCTAGCACACACCTGGTGAGTATAGTAGCTAGGGGCAGGGACTCTGTTGGCTGTGAATCCTGAATGAAAAAAAAATGCACATTTAACAAAATCAAAGACTTTCAGATTTTTGTGACAAAAACCCCAGAATTGAAGGGAAAATTCAACATATAACATCCAGGGAAATATAAGGTAAATATTAAAGATCAATTATAAGGGACTTGATAATATCTTTTTGTTTACTTCTTATATTTGAAAATATTAACAGTACTCTTATGATTGTCATCATTACTTGGGTAGTTTGAAAGAAAGGCGTGGGCTGAGCTGAGTATGATGGCATGATTTTAAAAACTAAAACTATAGAGCGAGATAAAAAGGAGTAATCTCATACAAATGTGGCATAAAAGGAAATATTGATACAGCTAGTAGTGGGGAAAGCAGTGATGAAACCTTACTCTCATCGGGAATGGGTTAAAGAGGGAACAACATGCATATCTAGAAGGGTATAAAAGTCTTCTAAATTCAGACAGAAATAAAAGGGGAAGGGAATAGGGTTCGGGAAGAGGATAAAGGAGGGACTCTTAGAGGGGTAGATTAAGGAATAGGAGAGCAAGGGAACAGGTAGAAGTATAGCAGAGGAGTGAGGAGGGAAAATAGGAAGGAGGGAAACACAAGTAATTAGTTTAGAATGTGAATGGAACAAGTTTACCCACAAAATGGAGAGAGCAGGTTAAGAATTTGAATTAAGCAATATGTTCCTTTCAGAAAACATAAAAATTAGAGACACACAAAGATAAAATAAAGGGCAGGAGTAGAATTTCGTATGTAAAACAAACAAACAAAGAAACCAGGGATTGTAATCATAATCTCAAAGTTAAAGCTAAAATAAATTTAATCAAAAATGAAAAAAACAGAAATCATATTATGTGTCAATGATATTATTCAATATTATTTTAGACTATTTAAAATACCTGAGTGTATACTTGCCAAAACAAACACAAGAACTATATGGGTAGGTAAAACCAATGTAATTTTTAAAATGACAATTTTTATCTAAGTAATTTATTTATTCAATGTGATCCCAATTAAATTACTAAAAAAAATTGTCTTGCTGAGTTAGAAAAAATAATAACAAAATTCATTTGGAAGAACAAAAGGTCAGGAATTTCAAAAAAGTTGGGGGGAAAAAGTTGTAAATGAAGTAGATTCAGCAGTATTAGACTTTAAACTATGTTATAATGGGACAACATTGTTGAGGTATAAAAAGGATAATTTTGATTAATTTAAATTAAAATTTTCTTATATAAATAGAACCTATCTAGCCAAGAACAGAAGGAAGGCAGAAAATTGAGGGGGAAAATTTCATAGATAATCTCTCAGATAGGATGTGATTGGGCTGAAATATTGCTGTGGTGTAGGAAATGATGAGCTGGTTGATTTAGAAAAACATGGAAAGACTTGGACTTATGAAGGAAGATGCTCTCCACCTTCAGAGAAACTGATGATAGGAGGAAATAAGCATAGTATAGTCTTACATATATATGTATAACTGCATATGTGTATGTTTATAGATATTTATGTATGCGTATGTGTGTGTATATGTATGTGTGTGCATGTATGTATCTCTACATCTAATTATGGCCTTCTTTAGGGGGCAGGCATGGGAGAGGGAGGGGGAAAAATAAAGTAAAAAGTTCATAGCATAGAACAAAAGAAAACCAACAAGGATGCAAAGCTGGGCAGCTTTAAAAATAATGTGTAGTGTTTATTATATATGGAAAGATGGTGGTGCATTCAACTGTAACAGGGAAATCTAGAAAATTGTTGGATTTGGGGAAGAATAATGAATTCCATTTTGAACATGTTGAATTTGAAGGCCCTATAAGATCTTCAGTTTGCATTGTCCGATGGTGAGTTCATGATATGGTACTAGAAGTTAGGAGACAAATTATATGGATATATAGATTGGGGAGCCATTAACATTGAGATGATAATTAAACACACATGAGATGAGGAGGAGGAGGAGGAGGATCATCAGGAGGAGGAGAAAAGAGAATTTTCAGTACTAAACCTTGGGGAGCGCCATCATTTGTGGGTGGGCATGGATGATGATCCAATAAAGAAAACTGAAAGGAGTGGTCAAGGAGATAAGGCTTGTAGGTATAATTCTACCTTTATTGAAATGATCCTTGGCTCTGGATTTGGCATTAGGAGAAAACTGGGTTTGAATCTTGCCTCTGGCTCTTACTAGCTGTGTGATCCTGAGCAAATCCCTTAAACATTCTGGGTTTCAGTTTCTCCCTCTGTAATATAATGGTAATACCTGTAGTAACTACCTCACAGGGTTTTTGTAAGGATCAAATGATTCAATGTATGTAAGGAATTATAGAAATGACAGCTATTAGTATTCTTTATATTCATTGGTATGCTCCTGCAAGATTTAACTTAGGGGTTGAGTAGGCAGGGGTAGGAAGGGGACAAAGCAAAATGAATAAACACAGCTGTACATGCAAGAGAAATGCTAAGTGAGTGATAAATGATGTGAATCCAACAAGAAAACACAGAAAAGATTATTTTGGTTTTGCCCTCTTGCTATTATTAGCTTGTTGAATTGTTGGTTTTTGTGGAAGCAGGATGCTGCCTGAATATAAAGAAGAATTCGTGCTATTCAGAAAGTTTGCAAAGTAAGCTCATGGCATTTAAGGGGGGCAATGGAGTTCCAGCAGTAAAGAACCAGTCTGGACTGGCCTGTGTATTCTACTCTGTGCTTAAAACAAAATTTCAGGGCAATGTGGATGTGAATACCATGGGAGAAGTAATTAGTTTTCAGTACTCTTTCGTAGTTTGTAAAGTCAGGACTCCAGTGAGATGGGGATTGTGGATCAGCTGAAGTTTTCATTTCCTCCATCCTTAATGCAAGACACATCCTAATGCTGATAGGATAGGGTAGCCCTTCTATACTGCCATGAGGTCTTGGCTAGGAGCCAGGCGTGGCTATGGTGGGATAGTGGAACCATAGCTGATGAATTCCAGACCACGGGGTTCTCATCCTAAGAGATCTTAAAGCTAACTAAATATGGCTAACAGTTTTTCCTAAGCCACCTGTTCTCATTCTCACCTACCTAGTATCTCTGTGGACCTTGCAACATCACCAGGTCACCATGCTGCTTCTGGAGAGGATATGGCATGTAACACTTTCTGAACTTCCTAATCTCCTCTCCTTTCCCCCCAGCCGGTCTCCCTTCCATCAACTTCCTGATTGGTGTGCAGCATTAGTTGTCCGCATTTGAAAGGCTGGATTACACTCATACCAGTTGGAGCCATTTAAACATGTCTTATTTATTGCTGCCCTTCTGCTTCCTTCATCTCCTTCTTTATTCACACCTATCTGATAACTTTCAAGTTGGTTTTTATTGCTTCCCATAGAAAAATGCTTCATTCCTAGGATTCTACTTGCATTTATTTGATATTGTAGTTTCTTAGCCCTTTCTATAAACTATGTGATCTTAGGCAAGTCACAGAGAACTCCTTAGGTTTCAGTTTCATCATCTATAAAATGAGGCTGTTGGACTAGATCACTCAATAAGTACTTATTAAATACCAACTGTGTGGTAGGCACTATGGTAGATTTTTGGAGATACAAAGACAAAAAGAGTTTCTTACCTCAGGGAGTTTATATTCCTTTTGGGAAAACAAAATCTTTCTCTCAGTGTGTCTTTGTAACTCTCTCCTTCTCCCTCTCCCTTGTCCTTCTTATGAGGTCATAGGTTTAAAATTGCAAGGAATCAGAGTCCAGAGAGTCTAACTCCCTCAACCAATCAATCATTCAACAATGGGTTGACAATTTCACTCATTCAACAGCTCTCCCTCTCCCTCTCTCCCCATACATACACATACACACATGTATGTATATATATACAAATTGGAGTGGGAGGTTTGAAGGTGATGCCTAAGCTGAATTCTGAAGGTAAGTAGTGATTCTAAGAGGTGGCAATGAGAAGAAAAGGAATTCCAGGCATGGGAATTCAAAGGAATGGAAATAGGGGAATAGGAGATGGAATGTTATTTGTGAGGAACAGGAAGGCCAGTTTGACTGGACTATAGAGTGGGTAAAGGGGAGTAAGTTATGAGAAAGATGAACCACTGGATTGAGGTTGGGTTCTGAAGCCACCTGATTAGCAAACAGAAGACTTTGTGTTTGACCCCAGAGGTAATAAGTTGCTACTGGAGTTAATTTTGTTGCAGTGCCATGGTTAGAATTGTGCATTAGGGAAATCAATTTGGCAGCACTGTCGGGGATGAATTGGAGAAAATGGGCAGGGAGACCAATTAGGAGAATATTGCAATAGTTCAAGTGAGAGGGGCTGAGGGGCTGAACTAGGATGGTGACTGTGTGAATGGAGAGAAGAGGACTGATGCAAGAAATGGGAAGGTAGAAATAAGGTGCACCAACTGACTGAAAATGAGAAATTAAGAAGAGAGGGGAATTGAAGATGACACCAAGCTTCCAAACCTGGATGATTGGAATGACGGTAGCTGTATCCTCAATAGAAATAAGGAAGCTCAGAAGGGAAATGAGACAGCAATGCTGAGTTCTGTTTTGGGTATGTTGGATTTGACATGTCTACAGAACATACAGTTCAAATGACATTTGACGAGGTGGGCTTTAGAGCTGGATGGGTAGATTTAGAAATCATCTACATAGGAATGATATTTAAACCCATGTGAGCTGATGAGGTCACCAAGAGGGAAAGAAGAGAAGTGGGCCCAGGACAGTTCCTTGGAGTACACCCATATTTAGGAGATGTGACATCTAGCAAAGAAGAAGTTTTTCTAAATTCTTAGTGTAGACACTCTCCCTCTCACCCCTATTAAAACAAAAAGAACAAAAAAGTGACCAGAATGAAATGTTTTGATACCAACAGTTTTTTTTTTTTTGCAGAGCAATTGGGGTTAAGTGACTTGCCCAAGGTCACACAGCTAGTACGTGTGTCAAGTACCTGAGGCAGGATTTGAACTCAGGTCCTTCTGACTCTAGGGCTGGTGCTCTACTCATTGTACCACCTAGCTGCCCCGATACCAACAGTTTTACCAAGAGCTTTGTGCTATGTAGTCTGGTGCCTGTCCAAGCTTCATGGTCACATGCAGAAGCACGCAGCACATTCCTGATCTTCAAGATCCTTTCTAGCTTTAACACTGTGGTCACATTACTTCACAGTGATAGTACTGACACCGACAATTTCACCCAACACTAATAGAAAGTGCATTTCATTGGGAAGATTTATTTCAAGAGGTAGAGTTCAGGGTCATTTTGTGGTTCTAGAGTTATTCTTCTAAAAGAAAGCTAGGGCTAGGTTTGGTGACAGATTAGGGAACTCAGAGCTGGAAAATTAGGTTTAATTTCTGGACTTACACATATTGCTTAAAGCATTTCATTTGAGAAGACCTACCTCCAATAAAAGGTTCAGGGGAATGGGAACAATTCATGTTATATCAAGCACTTTGGGAAGCTTGGAAGGGAGAGCTTGGTATGAACTCATCAACATCTTCTCAAAATCTAGGTTGGCAGTATGGTATCCTAGAAACAGTACTGGGCTCGATATTAGGAGACCTGTGTTCTATTCCGGGCTTTTTCATCAAGTAGCTTTGTAACTCTTGGCAAATGACATAGTTTTAGATTCTTTATCTGCAAACTGGGGATAATAATATCTTCCCTACCTAGCAGATAGCATTGTTGTGGGCCCCTAAGGAGAAAATGTATGTGAAAACCATTTAGGGAGGTAGTACAAAAAGGAGTGTCAGAATTTAGGGAGGCTAGTGATGGACGGTGGTGAAAAAAGCCTTGGTCTAGGAGCTGGTTCACCTGGTTTCTAGTCCTATCTGTGAACATCCAGTCCTAGATATCAAGGAACAACATCTCAGTCCCACAGGCTTTACATTTTATGATAGCATTTTACAACAACATACCAGCAATAGGTGATGCCCTAATACTCCCATGAATCTGTGATTTTGCCAATTTGGCTATTCGCTCCCTCAGTGCTGATCACAGCCTCTCTGTGCTCACCCCTTTTGTTGAATTCTTGTCTGTAACCTCCCAAAAATATGCCAAGGCATTTTCTCTGGTTCTCTGTCCATTTATTAGTTCTTGCTTTGTAAACAGTACATTGTCCTTCTTATGAGGTCATAGGTTTAAAATTGTATGGAATCAGAGAGTCTAACCCCCTCAACCAATCAATCACTCAACAAGCTTTTATTTGGTGTTTACTCTGTGTCAGGCAGTATGCTAAGTGCTGAAGATTCAAAGAAGCAAAAACAGACCTTCTTCTCCATTGGCTTGCATTCTCATGGGGGAGACAATATGTGCATAAATAGGTAGATAAAAGATATATACAAAAGAGATGGAACCTAGGCCTGGAGAAGCTAAGGTACTTGCTCAGTGTCACGCAGTCGATGTCTGAGGTATTATTTAAACTCAAATCTTCCTGACTCCAGGTCCAATATTTCCAATCTTCTATACTAGAGTTTTTCATTTTTTGTGGTCTCAGAACTTTTTCATACTCTTAAAGATGAGGACTCTTCAAAGATCTTTTTGTTATATGTTTTATATCTATTGATATTTTAGAAATTAAAAATTTAGTATTGTTGTGAAAATAGTTTTGACCTTGTGGACTCCCTTGAATGAGACCCCTAGGAATCTCCAGACCACACTCTGAGAGCATCTTTTCTGTTGCCTTGCTTCTCTTGATAATATTTTAAAATACTCCTTTGTATCCATTGTAATTCCTTGTTGGAAGCATGTTTCAGCCTTCTTGTGACCACTGTGTGCCTCTCTGTTGCCTTTTGGGTGATTATGTACTTCAGTTGATACGTGACTATAGCATTTTGTAACTTAGAGCCATGCAATGTTGCTGGAAGAATACCGGTATTTAAAAAGATGGACTTTTGTTTCAGGGAAAAGTTTGGGGCCATATGGTGGAGCACACATACAAAAACATTACTAGGATACATGTGGCAATCAGTTTTGCCAGCCTTCCCAGTGCTACAGCTCTCTGTTCTAGACCCTGAAAGGCAAAGCTACACGTATTAGACTTCTAGGAAAATTAATCCCATAGGTAATTATAGGCTAAGTTGGAATGGCTATCATAGTTAGGTTTAACACAGTTTTGTACTCAGAAGGGCAAAAGGAGCTGAAGCCTTTTTTTGCATACACTTATCCAGAATAAAGTGCTAGCCCTCTCTGGAATACAGAAATCACAGTAAACAACAACAACAACGCCAAACAACAGCTAAGGGGCAGCTAGGTGGCTCAGTGAGTAGAGCACGGGCCCTGCAATCAGGAGAACCTGAGTTCAAATGTGACCTCAGACACTTGACACATACTAGCTATGTGCCCTTGGACAAGTCACTTAACCCCAATTGCCCTGCCTTACCCTCTCCCAAAAACAACAAAACAATTAATATTCATCTAGTACTTTAATATTTGCAAAGTACTTTATACATATTGTCTCTCTTGTTCCTCAGAACAACTCTGTAATTTAAGTACTTGTTATCCCCATTTCACAGATAAAGAATTTAAGTCTTGTAGAGAGTAAGTGAGTTGGCCAGAGGTGTACACTAGTAAATGTTCAGATTGGAATTTGACCCCAGGTCTTCCTGATTCCAGTTCTAGCCCTCTAGCCCTCATACCAAACCAATTCTAATGGGAGAGTTTAGGTCTAGATATCAAAAGATCTGGACTGTAGTCCCTGCTTGATTACTAAGTAGCTGTGTAACCTTGGGAAGTTAACTTGTTTTATCCTTATAATAACACTGTGAGGTAGGTGCTATTATTACCTCAGTTTTACAGATGAGGATACAGACATTGAGAGGTCGGGCTTGAGTAAAGAAAGACTGGATTTAAATTCTGCCTCACCTGCTTCTATCTTTGTGACTCTAGGCAAGTCACCTTAATTTCTCCATGCCTCAGTTTCCTTATATATAGGATGAGGAGTGTTGGGCTTAAAACCCTCCAAGGTCCCTTTTAGTTTTAAAGCTATGATCCTAGCATCCTCTGACTTACCTAGGGTCACACAGCTAGTAGGCACCTGAGGCAGAATTTGAAAGTATGTCTACCCAGACTACTTGCCCAGATGTTCTTTTCACTATGCTGTCCAGCTGAAGGATGGGAAAGATTTCAAGGCACTTTGTTAAAGAGCATTCGGTGGAATTTTAAAGAATGTCCATAGTGGGCATGAAGAAAAAGAATAACTCGTAAAAGAGACAGAAAAGGAGGGATCTGAGAAATAAGTGCTTCCACGGAAGCTAAGGAGATGACTGCATATTGAGGAGGAGAGTGTGGTTAATAATATCAGTACAGAGGTCAAGGAGAAGAAGCCTGAGAAAAAGAAAGCCATTTGATTTGATGGTTAGGAGGTCAAGTCGAAACGGTCCTTTATGAGATCGTTTCTATGGAAAGAAGCATTCTCAATTTCAAACAACTGACTCAAAAATAACTTTTGAAACATAAGTCTCTCTATGATTTGTGGATTGGCTGATAGAATAAGTAATACAAGTAACTGATGTTTACATAATGCTTTCAGGTTTATAAAACATCATCACAAAAATTATGTCATTGGAACCTTACAACGATCACATGAAAGTAAGTACTACAGGTATTTTTATCTCAATTTAACAATTGGGGAAACAAGCTCAGAGAGTCAAGTGACTTGCTCATGGTCACACCGCTAATAAGTGTCCAAAACAGAATTCAAATCCTGTGCTTCCTAATTCCAAGTCCAGCACTGTAGAATAATGATAAGAGCTAGTACTTTAAGGTTTTCAAAGCACTTAAAATATCTCATTTCATCTTCACAGCAACCCCTGAGAGGAAGGTATTATTATTATCCCCCTATTTACAGATAAGGAAACTGAGGCAGTGTTAAGTGACTTGTCTAAGGTTACTCAGCTAGTAAATATCTGGTGCCAGATCTGAACTCAGGTCTTTCTGACTCCAAATCCAGCATTCTATACTCTATCAGCCCTCTATATAAAATACTACTTCAGGCTGTGAAAATAGTTGGAAGGTGTACCAAGCATCTGATGCAAATTTTCTCTTTGGGAGCAAAACCTTACAAAAGCATGGAAATACTTGACTCCTGGGACCAGCTTTACAAAGACAAAGAGAACTTTTGGGTCTGCTAAGTCACCCATAGTCTAGGACAGCAGTTTGGTGACCTACCTCTCTGTTTGAATAGGCATCATAATCTGAACCCCAGCCCAAAACAAAATCAATAGTGTTTGTGTTCTAGCAGATTTGTTCTTCGAAATTTTAAAAGACCTCTACAACAATTTGGGGTTGATCCTTTTGGATACTGGCTCACTGGAAATTGAGTTTCAGAATGGAAAAAGTGAAGCCAGTTCAGGTCAGAGCAAGATGCTATTCCTAGAAGAACATTTTTTTTAAATAAAATCATTTAAGGGCATTGAGAGAACAATGGCTAGCAGCTAGAGTCTTTATCCAGGTATTAAAATTACATTGAGCCTTTGGAGAGGACTGTACTTTGTTTACAATTTGGGGTAAAATTGAATTTATTCTGCCCTCTCAGGCATGTTTGTGCTTTGCTTACTGCATTTGCCCCTTCAAATACTTGGAGATCTTCACATGAAGGGCTCTATGTCATTATACCTGAATCCACAAAATTCGTATTATACTTGCATGCAGTTATTAGATCCTAAAATGAACTTTGTCATGTTTCTACTTTTTGGATGAAGAAAGCATTAAAAATTTGCTGATTATCTATCTCCCTCCCCCCAACGTTCTCCCCCCTTTAATTATGAGATCCTTTGGAAGATACATTAAAATAAGTTTTCTATCCATCATCTTAGATTTCAAAAATGTCTGAACTTAATCCTGAAGGCAATCATAGTTTTATTAAGCATTTTTCAAAAATCGACTTCATCTGCTAAAAGAAGAACCCTTTTTGTTCTTGGTGGATTCTCTTCCTCTTGTTCCCTATTTGTTGGAATAGACGGCAGGATTAATTTCTGATGTCTTTATTCTCTCAGCATTCTATAAATTGATACCACAAAGAGAAGGAAACAAAAAACATCTGGCTGGTCACAACTATAGAATGAAAGAATAAACATCTATCAGCAAATGTGGTTTGAACACACATCTTATGAAATACTGAGTGAGGAGCCACAGGGCTCGTAAGACAGCATAAGACATGGTCCAATCCATTTCTATCTTGTAAATAGTTAATTAGGCACCTACTATGTGCAAGGTACGTTAAGTACTTGGGATATAAAGACAGTAATAAAAAATAATTCTGGCCTTCAAGGAACTTATGTTCCACTCGGGATTCCTGAGGCAAGTCATGTGCATATTAAAAACAATCTAATGATACAAGGCAGCAGCCAAAAGACAATACTAATTGCTATGGGAGTTCAGAAGAAGGAAAGATCACATTGGGGTGGAGTGGTCAGGAAGGGTTTGTGGCATAAATAGGTAGCTAGTCCTTGAAGCATGGGTAGGCTCTAGATGGTGCAATAGATAGAGTGCCGGATCTGGGGTCAGGAAAACTCATCTTCATGAGTTCAAATCTGGTGTCTGAACTCTTACTAGCTGTGTGACCCTGGGCATGTCACTTTACCCTTATTTGCCTCAGTTTCCTCATCCGTAAAATGATCTGGTGAAGGAAATAGCAAACTAATTCAGTGGTGGAAAATCCCAATTGCGGTCATGAAGAGTTGGGCATGACTGAAAGGACTGAACAACAACAACAACAAAAAGAAAGACTAGATAGTCAGGGAGGAGGGGAAGAATATCTCAGGTGAGGGGAGGACTGGGAGGTAGCCTTGGGGGCAATGCAGCTTAAAAAAAGAGTGAACAGGCCAAACTAGCTGAAACAAATAGTTAGTGATAGTTGAAGAATAAAAAATAAACTAATACTAAGCCTGAAAGTGCTGACATCTCTTAACTTTGAGGAAAAGGCAGAAAAAATGGGCTTAGGAAGAAAGTGCTGGTGAGACCTCGGGTCTGGAACAGTTGATTTTTAGCTTAGGATAAGGACCATGATGAGTCTATATGACTTCATAAGCAGAGAAGTGTAAATTGCAAAGAGAATGAATCAATGTCCAGCCAGTTCTCTGAGATTAATCTTCTAGGTGTTCTTGAATAATTAAAGTATGTTTGTGTGTTGGGGGCTGGTAAGTGGACAGGCAACAAAATGGTATCATTACTATGATGCCTCAACTAGACTGACAAATGGCAAACTCTGGGTTTCTTTTTCAAAAACAGAAAAGTAGCATTGACTAACCAAAAGTTTGAGTGTTTCTGTGCATGTAACACAGGACTTCCCAATCTCTTTTTTATGGCACGGACCTCCATGGAACCTATACTCAAAATAACACTTTTAAATAATTGAGGGAAATGGTAAGGTTCAGTTAGTGGCTAATAGAGATATAGATGTATTTTTCCCATCTGCGTTCATGGACCCTATGAAATCTATCCTCGGATACCTTGGTATTATGTGGACCCAGGTTAAGGCCCTCTGATCTAAGAGATATCGAATTATTGAAAGGATTGTGGAGGTACCAAAAAATCTCAAATCAATGAGATTGTAAAACATAGCAGTAGAAAGAGGGTAGCTTTTTTGTGGTTTGTGGTGGTGATAAGAAGTTTGAAAGCTGTTGAGTATATTTGTGTTTTTTCCAGTTTTTTGATGTGAGCATTTGTAAACTACTTATCATCATCGAGAGCAAAACAAGGGAACCGGTCCCCATTGGAGGGGTGTGGTGTGGTGGTGGTGGTATTGATATGGAACAAGAGCCTTTTGCGTATGTCAAGCAAATATCTTTCTCCTTATTCAAGCCATATTTTGGCCCAAGGATGAATGATTGGAGAGATGGCACCCCAAATGGATTCTCTGGTGCAGTTACAGGAGCATCCTGTAGCCCTTTAGTAGAACCTAAGAATGTGAGAGTTAGGAACAGCCTTGGGGGCCATAGCCCCTCTCCTTGTGCTATTGGTGTGCAGTGAAGGTCTTAGGGATGGAGAGGTTTGCTGGGAATTGCTGATTGTTTAGAAAGACCACACAATCCCTCTAAAGGCCTATGATCTCAAGACTGACTTAAACAGACCTCTCATATTCTTTTGGTGTTTGCCATTATACAGCTTAATGTGGATAATGAATCCTGTAAAATGGTCATAGTATTTAAAATCAAATTATCGCATCTTCATTTCCCTTCTTGCTTTTCTTTATTGAGGATAAAAGCATAAAAAACTTTTTCCCCAAAGATTCTGCCTTTGGAAACATCCTTTCAATTTTTCTGTCTTTTTCTACCTGCTATGTAACCCCAAAACCAAATAAAAAGGCAGACAGGGAAATTGAAAGGAGAATTCTAAATTTTGAAGAATCTCATTGCAATGGCCACAAGTCAATGGCAATGTATCATTGGGAGACTAGCAAATGATTTCTCCTTGCTTCCTAACCTCATTATCAAAAGTCTAGTAACAAAATAATGGCTCATTTATTTATAGCCTGTGCTTTTCAGTGTAGGAAATAGGTTTGTAATTTCTTCCCCTATATATTTACCATTGGTCAAAAAGGTGAGAGGTAACATTGCATAATACGTAGAAAGCTGGAAGACCTAGGTTCAAATCCTACTTCTGACAATATGTATGACATTTGGCTAGTGACTTAATTTCTCAACACTCTTGTCATCCCTAAACCTCTTGTTTATAACTCTAAGTAACTAAAAAGTGACAGATCTGCTCCCATGGAGCAAAGTCACCTATCAGGAATTCTCTACTTTGACAAAATCATAGTTCTGAACAAAGATATAGCAAAAAACTCAGAAAGACGGTGGGCCTCAGGAAAAGTCTTTGACCTAGAAGAGTAGCAGTGATATTTATTTGATCTCGTTTATTTCTTTTCTTCTGAAGGTCTCCAAGCACAGCACACAGAGTACCTCTTAGGCAAGTCAGTAGGTTATCTCTTTCCTCTATTACCCTATAGGGAGAAGTTGCTTTTTTGTTTGTTTTTTGGAGATTGAGACCCTGTAATTTCATCCTATTTATGAATATTCCCAAGTAGTAAAACATAACGGAAAGCATTATGTTTTGAATGTGTAGAGCATTGTTCCCTCATTTTGCAAAGGCTTTTAAGCCAAAGGATTAAAATGAGAATCTTACAGTGTGCTTGGGAGTTAGTTCCTCCATCATTAAAGCCACATAAATATGTATTTCTTCAGGGAAGATTATCCCAATTAGTGGTTTGTTACATGGAGAGCTATTTCATTATCCTCTTAATTATCTGCATGACTCCTTTTTGGGAAGGCAGGAGATCTTTGAGCATTTTATTTCAAATGTCATTTCTAATTAGGAAACTATATCTTTCAGAAATTGGTGACCACCACTTGCTGGGTGACTGATGGAACTGAGGTGAAGTGGACGAGAATGCTAAAGGCAGGGTTGAATAAATAAGAAGGGACAGAGTGAACAAAACTCAAGATAGAGCTCGAGGGCAGAAAGAGGGTAATTGAAAGTAGAGAAGATGGCCAATGAAAGAGAAAGGCAAGGTTGGAATAGAGCTACTGAGACTTTGCTGAGGGGTGCCTGGCAAGCTTGGAGGGAGAGGTTAAAAACGAGAAAGGGTAAAGCAAATTAGAAATGATATGTGAGTGTAGGAAAGGCAAAGGCTAGAGTCTGCATATTTGAAAAGGTCGAAGGCAGCAGGAAGGGAAGAAATAAGATTTTAGATGAAGGTGTTTATACTTGCTTACAGTCTCCACTGTTCCCCAAATCCTTGGGACTATTTGTTTTTTCTTGGTTTTACTGCCTCATTACTATTCTAAAACTTTGTGAATGAGACAGTTTGGAGAGTGATCAATAGAAAGAAATAATGGTTCAGGCTTGCTGAGGAAAGAAAGGGGATTCAGACTCTAGAGATCCTTAGAGGAAAAGAATAGCTTGAGTTAAAAAACAGGTTGTTGATTTGGTAGGCTCTTACAAGACCTTAAATCCTAGGGATTTTATGTTAAAGACTGGTAAATCTGTTCTGTATGGACCCATAGGTCAGAGCTAAAATAAATGGATGGAAGGTATGAGGAGGAAAATGTTGGCTCAATACAACAAAATAGTTTCTCACAATTAGAGCTGCCTTACAAAATAGAAAGCTCTATGTCAATAAAGGCATTTTTTAAGCATATATCATGCCAGGTACTATGCCAAGCACTAGGGATTCAGAAAAGAAGTGGGCACAAACCCCATCCTTACCCTCCAGGAACTCATTTTATGGTGAAGACTACTTGCAAGCAACTATGTACATATTAGATATACTAAGTGTAAATGGGAGGTGAAAGATTCATTTATTTAACAAATATTGATAAAGTGCTAGCTTTGTACAGAGCACTTTTTTGGTGCTGGTGCAAATAAAATAAAGTTTATATGAGATAGTGTCCCTGTCCTCATGGAGCTTAAAGTATAGCATAGCATAGCATAATATAGTATAGCATAGCATAGTATAGTACAGTATAGCAGAATAAAAAGCAAATATTGGTTAAAAACAGATTGAATAACCAGCTGTTTAAAGTGGGACCCCTGTAATGGATTGATGAATGTACTGAATTATTTATAAAGTCCCTTGTAAGTCTTAAGATTCTACAATTCCATCATATATCTTTGGAAGATTGAAGGAGAAAAGGGATGCCACATGAATCCTTTTGGGCAGTGACTCTTGGCAAATGTTTACATTAACTGAGTACTTTGGATTAGATCATTGACTTTGGCTATATTTTGCTTCCTGCAGTATGTGTACTCATAGTAAAAAAGAGGGTAAGTAAATATAATGTTAAGTTATCAAGTCATATATAAAATGAACTAGGAGAGCTTGCTCATGAAAAGAACTCTAGGGGGAATCCTTTTGTAAAGTGAGGCAAATCTTTTGTAAAGAGTCCCTTCCTACTGCCCACTGCCATCTTTCCCCTACTTCCAGATTTATCAGTTGTGTAAATGTGGGTTTTTATAAATGAGGTTTGCCTTAGCTAGATTTCTTACTGTTCCTATTACAACAGGCTTTGGTCAGTGATCTTGGGTTCTTGCCTGATGTGTTTCTTCACCATTCTGACATAGAAAGGGGGTAGAATGAGTAGCTATCATTCCAACATATATACTATAATCAGAAAAAAAAAACATATCTCACGTATGGAAGGAAAGATGTAGAATCTGGAAAAAAAACTGATTTTGGCCACTAAGGAGTTACTTCTTTTGACAAAAGGAGATTTTGACAGCTCTTGGCCACTTGGATCACTAACAGAAAATAAAAGGCTGGTTCCACCAAGGAGATTAAAAAGAAAGTAGCTCCACCCCAAGACCTGGATGATGTATAAGAGTAATAATTTAGAGTTTCTGACCTGGGAAACCTCCTTGTCTTAAATAAAGCTCTTTGGAATGAGAACATTATGGTTGGCTAGGATTATTGGGTGGTGAAGAAAGCCATTTTCTATTCTACTCATATCCTGATCTCACTATGGCCCAATACCACTGGTGATCAGCATGGAATATTTGACACAGGTCAGCTCTGACCTAAGCCAGCTTGTCCTTGGTGGTGCATTTGGTGCTGATATCCAATTGGTTGTGGTCCTACTGCAGCTCAGAACTTCTAAGCTCTGGCAATTCAGTAGCCTTAGCCTCCCTGACAGCAAATATTATAAGAATGTGCCACCATGTCTGACTTCCCAGGCAACTTTCTAAGACTGTACACAAAAGCGTTATCAATCTGCTTTAGTGGGTAGAAAGGATTCCCCACAATGATAAAATCATAGGTCAGTACTATACCTCCCTCCCACTAGACAAAAATAAAAATCTTTTTTGAGGCATAGGATTTTTATTTCCTTTGCAAATTGGACCACATGTGTAGTCAGCTGAATTTTTGTAATATATAAATAAAAGAACACAACAGTGTTCACAAATAAGCACCTGGCAAAATATTTGGAAATGTAGTCACTCAGTTTCTGATGCTTATGTCTTAGAAAGGTCAGATCCCAGCTGCTTCTTAGCAAGAGGGTTAAGGGTAAGATGCTCCTGGAGCAGAGCCTTGATACTTTTGCTTTTATTCATTAGTGTACCCATGTTTTATGGAGATATGCTGATTTATGCAAGTCTTGGATTTATATGTTCTGCCTACAAATGACTTCAGCATGGATTGTAGATAGAATTACCAGCAAACTAGTGAGCAGAGAGAAGATGAGAGATGTGACAAATTCTGTGGACTCCTCTGATATTTGATACACCAAACTATGTGTCAGAAGAGAAAAATGCGGACACAATAAAAATTTGTTCATGCATTTGTATCATGTTGGGATGATTTATAACATGAGCAATTGTCTAGAAGCTGTGCAGTCTGTTGGAGAGAGCACTAGATTACCACCAGAAGAGCTAGATTTGAGTTAGTCTTAGGGCAAGTCAATTTATCCCTCTCCATGCTTCAGTTTCCCCATCCTAGAAAATGAGGCTGATACACTATCCAGATGTCAGATTGATTGAATAAAGTACCCTAAAAACTGTCAGAGCTATCATGATGACTCACACATTCTACCACAAGTTCAAAATAACAAACTGTGTTCCTCTTGTGTACTCAACATAGTTCTGGATGCAGTATAGAATATAATCAAAGAATTGAGAAGTCTCTGCCAACCAGGGCTGTTATCCAACAAAGACAGAAAAACTAATGGGCCTACAAAAACATTTGGAGTATTAAAACTTTTTTCTTTATGATAAAAACTGAGACAAAAAATTTTTGGAATAAAAATATAACTTATGGCTCAGTTTCCTGAATTCTGACCTTAAACAAATGGAGTTCAATTTAGGGGCATAAACCAAAATATTTCACTTTTTGTCTAATGTTGACCCCATCCAGAGTAACCTCTTGGAAATCTTAGGATATTACTTGAATATAGCTTGTGTCTATGCCCACAGATGTGGATAAAAGGGTTCCCATGTAAGTACTCAAGGTAATGATGCATATATAGGGTAGAGGGTAGCTTATATTCTATGCTATAGATGAGGTCTGCACAACATACAGTCCATGGGCCACTTGTGGCCTGCCAAAGGATTTTGAGGCCCACGAAAAATGTAGAGGATGGAAAAGAAAGCAAAGACATAACAAGTGCTTTGTCCATGCCCTGCTTAATCCTCCTTCCACCAGTCACTATTCCACTAATCACTATTGTGCCTATCATGTGACTTGGCAGCTGCCACTGGTCATGTGACAAACAGGAGAGAGTGCATGGTGCCAACCAACCATCATCGGTCTGTCTCTAGTCTGAGAGGAGTGATAATCATATCTTTTCACCATGTTTTTGGTTGTTACTGGCTCAGTTGAACAGGGATAAAGTGAGGGCAGCCATTCGCCAACACAGCTGATGCCTGCCCGCTATGTGATAAGCAGCCAAAGTCTTCTTCCCTCCCTTGCTCCGCAGCCACCCTCCAAGTCATTGAGTGTCTGGTGCTCTCAGACACTCACTTCAGTATTTCTTTTTATGTAAGCAGTTGCTGTGGAGATTTTTTTGGTTCTAGCATTAACATTTTGGGGGTGACTTTGTAAAAAGGTAATAAAAGATATGGAAGATTGAATCATAACATAGAGTATTTAATCTGGAGTGGACAAAAAGATACCTATTTAATTTACATGAAAGACAAAATATTGTGCCTTGTTTGTGAAGTAATAACCATTCAGAAGGAATACAATCTTTGTTGCCATTTCAAATCAAAATGTCCTGACTTAAGCAAACTGGACACAAATGAAAAACAAATGAAAGCATCCAAATTGTTGAAAAATCTCAGTGGGGAACAATGGTTTTTCAAGAAAGTAAACTCAGAAAAGAAGGCAACTGCTAAGGCTAGTTTTCATATTTCTAAAAATTTGCTGCTGCTGCTGGGAAGTCTTTTACTGAAGATGACTTCATAGAGAAATGTTTGCTGATTGCAGTTTCTGGATCATGTCCTGCTTAGCAAAGTAACTTTTTAAACATTAATGTGATTTCATGATGAATAAAAATCTTAAGTAATAAGTGTAAGTCATTGATATTAATCAAAATTTCCCTTTTTTATATTGTTTATTTGCAAAATAGTTTAATCATTAATTATACCTTTACTTGGAAAATGACCCGCTAAAAACCTATTTGTGGCTCAAAGAAGGTTAGCCTATTTTAATTTTGGCCCTACCTACTACCCACTTGTTCAGGTCTGCTATAGATGCAAAATTCTATGCTATATATGCAAAACAATATAAAGGGCTCATAATAGCCCATAAAGAATCATATCATAAAACCAAAGACTACAGCTTCTGGGGTAAGAGCTCACTATTTGAGAAAAACTGCTGGGAAAACTGGAAAATAGTACGGCAGAAGCTGGGCATAGACCAAAATAAGGTCAAAATGGGTTCATGAGTTAGATGTAAAGTCTGATACTATAAGCAACCTGGGAGAGCAAGTAATAGTTTACCTGTCAGATTTATGGAGAAGGGAAGAATTTATGACCAAATAAGAGATGGAGAACATTATGAAATACAAAATGGATAATTTTGATTACATTAAATTGAAAAGTTTTTGTATAAATGAAGCCAATGCAGCCAAGAACAGGAGGGAAGCAGAAAATTAGGAAAGAATTTTTACAACCAATGTCTCTGATAAAGGCCTCATTTCTAAAATAAACAGAGAATTGAGTCAAATTTATAAGAATACAAATCATTCCCCAGTTGATAAATGGTCAAAGGATAAGAACAAGCAGTTTTCAGAGGAAGAAGTTTAAGATATCTATAGTCATATGAAAAAAATGCTCTAAATCACTATTGATTAGAGAAATGCAAATCAAAACAACTCTTAGGTACCACATCTCACCTATCAGATTGGCTAACATGACACAACAAGAAAATCATAAATACTGGAGAGGATGTGGGAAAATTGGAACAATGTTGCATTGTTAGTGGAGTTGTAAACTGATTCAACCTTTCTGGAGAGCAATTTGGAACTTTGCCAAAGGGCTATAAAAATGTACATACCCTTTGCCCCAGCAATACCACTTCTAGGGTATATCCCAAAGAAATCATATAAGTGGGAAAAGGACCCATATATTAAAAAATATTTATAGCAGTTCTTTTTGTGGTAGCAAAGAATTGGAAATCAAGAGGATGTCCATCAATTGAGAAATGGCTAAACGAGTTGCAGTATATGAATGCAATGGAATACTATTGTGCCATAGGAAATGAGGAGCAGATGGACTTCATAATAACCTGGAAAGACTACATGATCTGATGCTGAGTGAGGGGAGTAGAACCAGGAGAACATTATACACAATTATAGATACACAGTATTTCTGATGACTAACTTTGATAGATTTGACTTTTCTCAGCAATGTAAGGTTCTAAGACAACTCCAAAAGGCTCATGATGGAAAAAGCGATCCACACCCGGAGAAAGAATTATGGGGTCTGAATGCTGATTGAAGCAAACAATTTGCTCTCTTTTTTTGTTTGTTTGTTTTTGTTTCTGTTTCGTTTCTTCTTTCTTGTCATTCATTCCATTGGTTATAGTTCTTCTGTACAACTTGACTGTTGTGAAAATGTTTAGTATGAAAGCGTATGTAGAATCTGTATCAGATTGCATGCTGTCTTGGGTGGAGAGGGGGGAGGAGAGGGAGGAGGAGAAAATTTGAGACTCAAAAACTTGAGGAACTGAATGTTGTAAAGTAAAACTAAAAAGAAATTAATTAATTGATAAAAAATGTAAGCAAAAAAAAAAGAATCATATCAGTATAACTTTTCCCTTGTCTTTGATGAGGTTCACTTTCCCACTGGGTCCTTCCATCCTCTTGATTCAAATCGACAGGTCTAGTCAGCAAGCATTTATTGTGTGCTTACACTGTGCTAGCACCATTGTATAATTTATACTTCCCTTAGAAAGGAAGTAAATTTGTCACTGCTAGTGAGGCAATTTCCCCTCCCCACCTCCCACTCACGTTCTGATGAGTCCAATTTTTACCCCACAGGAGCTCATACAGGCATCCAACTTTATGGTACTTCGAGGGAACCTTAGCTTTCCGTCATAAAGGAAGCAATCTTGGGGCTTCTAGAAGGTCAATTCCCTTTCCCATAGGATTCATAATGTCCAAGTCACTCATTGTCAAAGTAGGAGGTAAAGTCTAGGTTCTTTGCTCTTCTCCTACTACGATTGTTTCCTTTTTTTTTCTTCCTGCTTTAGGATCCAAGAGTGTGATCCTTCTCTCTTTTTCTATCTCTCTGACTCTCTGTCTCTCTCTGTCTCTGTCTCTCTCTCTCTGTATCGCTTTGTCTCCGTCTATCTTTCTGTCTCTCTCAGAGGTTGGTGTTACTCAAAAATTTCCCCTTTTCACATTAGATAACTGGCTTCTAGGATTATACTGCCCAGAAAAATCCCCTCCTTTGGTGCCTCTGCTATTGTTTTTCTGGCCCTGGTACAGAGATTCAGGGCCTTTTTTGGGAATTCTTGGTGCTAGACTACCTCCTTGGCCACTGCCAAGTTTGGGAAATGAGGATGAGATCATCCCTAGGGATCGAACTCACAAATGCTCCCTTTCAACCATTTTTTTGCTCAGCAAAGTTAAAAAAAAAAGGTGGGAAGAGAGCAAAAGGTAGTAGAAAATGGTAAAAAGGTAAAAGGCCAACCTTGTGATGATTCCCTTTTGTACTCTAGGTGAGCACAGAATGCTGTGTTTAATAAGTGTGCCAATCAAATCATCCCTGAGACTTTAGAGATGTCCTTCATCTTCTTCACAAATTGTCAATGGATATGCCCAGACTGTATTGGAAGATATAATTCAGTCCCAACCAAACGTTCACCACACCATATTCATCAAATTGATCAGGGAATTCCTTTACATACCATGGAACCACTGAATTAGCTACTGTTTAAGTAGCTCCACACCCCTCCACACAATTGCATAGCTAGACAGAAGCCTTATCTAAGTAAACACACAGGCTATTTCTGTTTGACATTAGAGTTTGAAGGGAGAAGTGTCTGCGTATAGTTATTTGAAAGGTTCATTGCTGCCTGCTGTTGTGAATTAATTTCTCCCCATTCCCATCTCCCATCACTGGTGGAAGAGCTTTGGGATGGACATCTGACATTAGTTATCATTGGGATGTGCGTGGTTAGACTGAACCTTGAGGGTGTGGAGAAGGCAGTGTTTCAGGGAAAAGGAGGTGAATGAAATAATTATACTGTGGAAAGAGTGAATGGCAATAGGAGTCAAGAAAGAGAGAGAGAGATGGGGGGAGAGAGAGGGGGGGGAGAGAGAGAGAGAGAGAGAGAGAGAGAGAGAAGGAGGAGGAGGAGGGCATGTACAGAAAGCGATCCTTCATAATTGGGCTAGTGCATGTATAAATTAGAGCAGCTAAGTGGTGCAGACTATAGGGTGCTGGACCTGGATTCAAAAGGGCCTGAGTTCAAATCTGGCCTCAGACACTTCCTAGTTGTGTGACCTTGGGCAAGTTGCTCAACCTCATTTGCCTCAGTTTATTTTTCTGTCAAATGAGCTGGAGAAGAAATGGCGAACCACTCGGGTTTCTTTGCCCAGAAAACTCCAAATGGGGTCATAAAGAGTCAGATATGGCAGAACACATGTATAAGTTAATAAGACTTGTCTAAGTACAGAGACCAATTTATTTTCCCTAGTTGACTATCAGTTCCTTGAGAGCAAAGCCTATTTCATTTTTGTCTTTGAATCCTCATGCCTACAAGCATTTAACAAACATTGAATTGAATTATTCTAGCTTCTTAAAATTTTTCCACTCTCAACCTCTATCAGTGCTTCTTAAACTATGGGTTGTGACCCTATTCTGACCCAATGCACACTAGGTCCTGGTACCAAATCTAATAGGGCAGTTCTAACATCTAGGACAAGAATGACAAGCGCAGACAGATACTATACATAGTTCTGAGCCCCCAGTAACATGGGAAATGGATTAATTCTCACCTTCTCACAACCCCACCTTAGGGTGGTGGCAGATGTCGGACCCAGAGCTATAGAATCAGAATATGAGTATGAATATTTATATGTTTAAGATCACAGAATCATGGAATCTTTGAGCTGGCAGATATTTAATGACCACCCTAATCCAAAGCCCTCATTTTACAGATGAAAAAACTGAGGCTCTGAGAAATTAGGAATGTTAGCTCCTTGAGGGTAGTGCTATTTATTTTCTTTCTTTTTCCCCTCCCCTTTTTTTGTCTTTATAGTCTTAGAAACTAACAGTGTTTGGCACATAACAAGTAATAAATTCTTTCTGATATACCTAATTGAATTTCTTAAGATATTAAATAGTAGAGTCAGAATCTGAACATAGATCCTATTGTTTTAAGTCCAGTAGTCTTTCAGATGCCAATGGAAAATTATATCCGAATAATTAGGTGTTTGGCATCATATAGGCAAAATATACAGAAGGTTGTCCTGAGGGTTTTTTTTTTTAAATTTTGCATCACTTTCCTTTTTTTCTTTGCATTTTTGACAATTGTATATTCATAGTCAAAGGTCTAACTATTCTTAGCTCTGACATCAATCTATAGATGCATGTGATAATAAGGAGAATAAAAATGTCTAGGAAAAGATATACTGCTGAAATATTTTTCGCCAAGATAGTTTTAGTGGGAAAGGAGGTGAAGTCTGCTATTTATAACTAGCTTCCCACTAATGAAGCTGATTTTGAACAAAGATAACTTTTTGACACAATCCTCTAGCAAGGAGAAAATGGAAACAAGACTTAACACCTTCCCTTATAATGCCCTGGAACTCAAGAGGTCTGAAAACCAGATTTTCTCAGCAAAGCTAAAAATATATTGTTGTGTCCCTTTAACTGAGCCGGAAGCATTGTGCTCAAAGGGAGAGAACAGTCCTGGGGGAGCTCAGGAGCCTCAGGACCATTTCTGCCTTTAGCTTACCATGTGACCTTAGATGAGTCCCTCTCAATCACTCTGCCACTTATTTTCATCATCTGCAAGTAACATCTGTTATTTCACTTTCATATTCCAATATGGGGAAGAGAAATTAGAGAGTTCTCCAGGATGTTGAGACATATCAATATTTTATCATACTCAAAAATGATATTAATCACAGAATAAAGTGCTTTTCAATTAATGAGTTTTCAGGTGAACTAGCTTGGTTTTAAGGGGGAAAACCACTATTGTTAATTCTTTCTAATGTATTCGTCCACTTTCCTGTATTAGTAGGTAATAGCTTGCATTTGTCTGTTGCTTTATATGTTCCTGCTGAGCTGAATCATTGGTTGTTTCCTGATCTGGTGTTGCCCTCTCTTTTCCCCTGCATTTGGACACACTCAAAACGTTTTCCGTGTTTGGACCAGAATCCTGCCTGGTGAAATCTTTCCTTTCTTTCAAAGCCCAACTCAGTTTTATCTCCTCCACAAAGTCCTCCCTGACTGTCTCCCTCCATTCTGCTCTTCTTTTTGGCCCTCCCTCATGTACTTACCACATTCTAACTTATTTTGTACTTATTTGTATACATGACTTAGTGCTCCCTCTTGGACTGTAAGCTTCTTAAAGGCAAAGGGCTATGCCATTTTTCAGTTGTGTCTAACTTTTCGTGACCCCATTTGGAGTTTTCTTGGCAAAGATACTAGAGTGGTTTGCCATTTCCTTCTCCAGCCCAATTTACAGATGAGGAAACTGAAGGAAACAGGCTTAAGTGACTTGCCCATGGTCACACAACTAGTAAGTTTCTGAGGCCAGATTTGAACTCAGTAAGATGAGTCTGCTTGGCTCCAGGACTAGCATTTTATCCACTGTGCCACCTAGCTGTGGACCAAAGTATTTAATAAATAAAGACCAGGAACGGAGGAGAGGGAGCAAAGCAAGGGGAAAAGGAGGTAGGGTGGAAAAGATAATGTCAAGTATTTCATCTCATCTACCCACATCCTCCATTCTTTTCTGATAAATCCCATCACTTTGGTTCTGGTCTAGCCTTGGGCCTTTTAGATCAGATTGAGTTAGGTCTAGGCAGAGGGATGTAGGCTGTGTTTAGAGTAGCACCAGATAGTGAAATTATGTGGTGGCAAAGTTATTATTCAGTAATTTCAGCCTCTTATTTCTATACCTTTTTTTATTTCCCTGAAACTTACCTTTTCCTTCCTTACCTTCTTCCTCTCTTCTGGCCCTCAATATTTCCACTTCTGTTAGAACCTGGTAACAAGAGACTAGGAGCTCATTAGCATTAAAGAATGAAGTGTTATCTCTCCAGGGGGTTGTGTATTTTAAGACTCCATGGAAACCTATTCTGTATTCTATTTCTAAAGCTCTTTCATCTCATCTAACTGTGAAATAATGCCTTTTCTAAGCTTTTAAGACCCCCAAATGCATTTCTAATAGTAGAATTTCTGGTACCTACTATAGGTCAGTGGGAAAGATATTTTGGGAAGTAGAGCATTTTTCTACTTTTCTCTAAATCTTGACATATAAACAACTATAATCTCTGCTTACTCAAGGCTGGCTTTTAGGACTAGTTTCAGTGCAACTTTAGTGGGTGAGATTAGATGACAGGTGGTTAACACTTCAGTCTACCCTTCACCTCTAGCCGTCATTCCCAAGGCTCCTTGATGTGGACAAGTGTCAATAGCAATGCAAGGTGCTATTTGGAGTGATCATCACTCAGAGATAGTTTTGATTCGCTGAAAAGTGAATTTCTATGGGGGGGGGGGGTTAGGTATTTTTCTCTCTCTTCCATTCTCCGAACTTTCAGTTAATTTGATCCTGGAAGTTGATTGCCCCTTCAGAGACAGGTAGAGTTTCACAGCAAGTTACAGTCATGCCACACAAAAGAGAGGAGAGAATCATTCTAGAAAATTACTATTTAGAATGGTACCTGCTCATGAAACATCTAATTTCTAGCACTCTGTTATTTCCAGGATGATATGGCACCTGGGCCCACATGATTCACATGAAGCTCTGAATTTAAGCTGTTCCTTCAGAAATGTTTTAATGAAGCTGTCTGCCTGCCCTAAGACAACCTGAACATTTGTCAAGTGAATTTGTGGCACTCGAAAATATATTTCACCTCCTAGAATTCTAAAATGGGCTAGAAGTAGTATGATATAGTGGATAGAACATTGGTTTTAGAGTCATCATACTTGATACTTAACTATTTACATCACCAAGTCATTTAAGCGCTGTGTGCCTCTGTTTCCTTATCTGTAAAATGTGGAAGTTGGGCTTGATGGACTCTAAGGTCCCTTCTACTCTAACCTAAGATCGTATTCTATTGCAGAGGGGCAGCTAGGTGGTGCAGTGGATAGTGTGCCAGGCCTGAAGTCATCTTCAAGAGTTCAAATCCAGCCTCAGACACTTACTAGCTGGGTGATCCTAGGCAAGTAACCTAACCCTGTTTTCTTCATCTGTAAAGTGAGCTTGAGAAAGAGATGGCAAACCACACCAGTATCTTTGACAAGAAAACCTCAGATAGGGTCACGAAGAGTCCGAAATGATTCAACAAAACATTCCATTGCAGAGTAGGAGATTTTATTTCTGGATGTATGTACAAAGACACGGGCATGGAGACAGTTGTGTTGCTAAAATCCATCACTGTTTGTCACCACAGTTTCATCTTGGCGCCAGCAGAATTTGCCTCTGCATATCCTCCCTCCACCCCTTGGTCACATTCCCCTCCTCAACATCTGGATCCTCTCTGCAAGGTTCAAGTGTCCACCCTTCCCTTAGCCCCTCAGCCAGGAATGCTCTTAGCCAACAACCTGCCTGTACAGGGCTGAGTGGAAATCCTTTTACCAGCTGGAAATAGCCCTGGCTAGGGTGGCTCATTTTAGCAAGGGAGCCCAGCCCTGCCCTCGGGGTATTGTTTCCTCAGCACTTGCCACTGGCTTTATAGATGCACATACTGGAACTAAGTGCCTTTCTGCAGCTCTTGCTTCCCTTTAGTAGGAGCCCACTCTTTTTACTGTCCCCTAATGTTTTAAATTTTGAGAGTGGAATCAGTCCCCATAATTGAGAATCATAACTTATAAATTAATGTGATAAATCTAATGATACTAGACATTAATATACCTGACACAATCCTTAGCACAGGCCCTGGCAAATAATAGGTGCTTAGTAAGTGTTTAGGGACAGCTAGGTGGCAGTGGATAGAGTTCCAGATCTGGAGTCAGGAAGATTTATTTTCCTGAGTTCAAATCTGGCCTCAGACACTTATTAGCTTAACCCTGTCTACCTTAGTTTCCTCATCTGTAAAATAAGCTAGAAAAGGAAGTGGTTTGCATTCCAGTATCTTTGCCAAGAAAACCCAAATGATGCCGTGGAGCCAGGAATGACTGAAAAACAACTGAACCACAAAAACAAATGTTTGTTGACAATTAACATAATAGTTTGGAGTTTGCCAGGCCCTTCAGATATGCAATCTTGTTTGAGCCTTGCAACAACCTTGTATCAGTAATTAAGGTGGGACCTTTTTTATTTTTTTTATTTTTTACTGTTTTTTCTTTTGGAGCACTTATTTAATCAAGTGCCCTTGATGAGTCCTGCCATTGTTTCTTTGATTGGATCAGGAGTCTTCCCAAGACCTGCTTGTCTCATTGGAAAGCCTAGTTTACATGGGTTTGAGTCACATGTTTGTGACACCAGAAGCTTTTAGGCCAAGTGGGTTTGAGTAGCATGTTGTGACTCCCTTTGACCATGAACAGGGTGTATAAACTCAGAGGTTGGTGTTTTTCCTTTGGGGGCTCTCAGTCACTGGAAAAGTGGTGTGGGACTCTGGGCAAATGGTTGTATCCCCTCCCCCCTTTCTCCCTTACCCTGCCTGCTTTGCTAACCCAGACCCATTGGTTCTTTGGTAACTATGAATTGTGTTTTGGTCTATTTATATTGTCTCTGTTTGTAATTTGTTTGTATTTTCTCTGAAGTTCAGAGCGCCGGCTTTTTCTCCTTAGCTAAGTGAATAATATTTGTATGTTGCATTAAAGTGAATTATTAACCCCTTAAAGTTACATTCCTTAGTAAAGCAGATCAAAAGAACCTGTGCTGGCAGCTCTGGTTGCTTGTCTTGTTGGGGTCTTACACCTCAGCAGCAGCTCCTAGCCCACATTATTGTTACACAACCCTATGAAGGTTGTTATTATCCCCAATTCATTCATGAATACACTGAGGCTTGGAACAACCAGTGAATTGCCAGTGATCACACAGCTGCAGTAATGGGTGAGAGTAAAGTATTAAACTCAGGTGTTCCAAGCTCAGTACTGTTTTCAACACATATTGATAGGCAGAAAGCCTGACAGAAATAAAAATGAGTGATTAAGCCCACCCTCCCCCGCCCCAGGAAAGATATTTTGTTTTATTTTATTTTTGAAAGAGAAACAAGTAATAGATAATAGTTAGCATTTATATAGTACTTGAAGTTTTGCAAAGTGCCTTCCTAATATTATTTCATTTTATGTTCATAACAACAGGGGTACGTGCTGTCATTATCTTCATTTTACAGCTGAGGAGATTGAGGTAGAAAGAGGTTTTAAAACTTGCCCAGGATCACACAGCTAGTAAGCATCTGAGTCTGGATTTGAATTAAAGTCATCCTGACTCCAGGTCTAGCATTCTATTCATTATTCCACCTAAATGACAACGAAACAATTATGTTTCCTCTCCAGGGCTTTGAGGGATTTGCATTTGCCTTGGGTTATTGATGACGGCAATTGGCCCATTTAGGTAAGATATCAATGGAAGGCTAAATCAGGCATCCATGTTCATATAGTCATGTAGCAGTAAGCTAAATTATCAAATGCCTTGGCTTAATGTGCTGGAACAGTGTAGTGAGATGGTTGATTGTATAGTGTGACTCATAGAACTCAGGCTCATCAACTTAGCATCATATCTCATAGCGAATGTCAAGAAAATCCAACAGGACTGAAAACGAAAAGTAAAATATCCAAGGACAAGAAATACAAGCCAGTGGAAACAAACAAGGATGTGGTAGGGGCAAAGGAGACCTCCCAGTTACTGCACTCTGAATTCCTAGTGCTCACGGCCATTCATTCAGGAAGCATTTTTAAGAACTACTTACGTGGAAGATATTGTACCACCTTGTGGACTCATTAGACACATCATAAGGAAGTATGACAGTAGGTAGAGACATTTGGGAGGCTGTTTAAAAAAAAATAGGATGTCCGAGAGGGACGTTTGATCTTGTTGTCCATCATTTTTCTGTGAACTAAGCCAGAGATCTCTGGTCTTTATTCTGCTCCTTTGACTCTCATATCATCAGTGGTGCTAGTAAGGGCTAGTGTTGATCCAGTAGTCTCCAGCAGCAATTCTTATCCTGGAGAATATGGAGAGATTTCAGGTAAAGCTAAGATGAGAAATATATATATATATATATATATATATATATATATCTTTAATAAAATTAATAATGATAGCTAACATTGATGTAACACTTAATATGTGAGAGGGACTGTGTAGTGTTTTACAGTATTATCTCTTTTGATCCTCATAACAATGCTGGGAGGTAGACGCTATAATTATTCCCATTTTATAGAAGAGGGAACTGAGGTTAAGTGATTTGGGGTCACACAGCTAATCAGTGTCTGAGGCTGGCACTGAACTCAGACCTTCCTTAGTCTAGGCCCAGTTCTTTGTCCGCTGTGTCACCTGGTTGCCTCTTCATACACTTCACTAGACTACCAAAGTAATTTTTTTAGGGAAGGAATCAGCAGTTAATTCAAAAATCTATGCTTGCATTTTTCCCCTTCTTTCTTCCTTTCCTTCTTTCTTTCCCTCTCTCTCTTTCTTTCTTTCTTTCTTTCTTTCTCTCTCTCTCTCTTTCTTTCTTTCCTTTTTTCTTCCTTCCTTCCTTCCTTCCTTCCTTCCTTCCTTCCTTCCTTCCTTCCTTCCTTCCTTTCTTCCTTTCTTTCTTCCTTTCTTTCTTTCTTTCTTTCTTTCTTTCTTTCTTTCTTTCTTTCTTTCTTTCTTTCTTTCTTTCTTTCTTTCGGCAATTGGGGTTAAGTGACTTGCCCAGGGTCACGCAGCTAGTAAGTGTGTGAGGCCAGATTTGAACTCAGGTCCTCCTGACTCCAGAGCTGGCACTCCATCCACTGTACAACTTAGATGCCACTTATTAACAATAGAAGCTTTCAAAAAGTGGAATGGGATCTCTCCAGAAGTAGGTACTTCCTCATGATAGGTCTTAAAGAAGAAGTTAGATGGCTACTTGCTGGGTATGTTATAGAGTCTCCTTTACATACAATTTGGAATAAATGGTCTTAGAGGTTCATTCCAATGATAATCTGTAATTCTACTCCCCCTTATATCCTCTATATTGGAAAATGTCCACCTATAGGATCTGCCCTGCCAACAAACTCCACAGTTGCTTCTGTTGCTTGTATTGGCCATTAGTAAAACAACAAGGGACTCTCTGGCCTTTGTTTAACAAAGATACAACATTGCTACCACAGCACTACCCTGTTCTATTCAACTGCTTCTGGTTGGGTTCTAGCTATAGTATGGCTTTGTTCCTATTGGAAGTGCTCAGACAGGCCTTTACTGTCCTCTTCCAAGAATTTTCTGGCTGCCAGCAGCCCTCCTCTTATTCCCTCCTGTGAATGTGATACCATTTCAATGCACGGACTCTTCTGGTTCCATCCACTGTGAGTTTCCATGACCTTTCCCAGCTTCTCTCAGGGGTGATTTTAAATTCATGTGCACTTGGCATTCGTGTCAATCCAGCTGTGCTGCCCAGCTCTCAGGAACCATTAGAGTACAAAGTATATTTGTAACCGTTAATAGGAAATGTGCAAGATCAACTTAATCCCTGCTTAGCCCAAAGTATGCATGACATCCTATACAGGAACATTATACGCCAGCCAATTAGCTACCAAATTAAATTTTGTTAAACCATCAATATTTGTTTGAGGGGTGGGGGATGTGGGAATGGCATTCATTAAGTACCAAAATTAAGGATTTGAGCTCCATGCTTTCAGCTGCATGTGTCCATTCCTCCTGGAATTCTCTCCACGGGTGGGTTTTTAATTCTCTTAAAAAAAACCTTTTCCTCTAGGGTCTCTGTAGCTGGATTAGTGAAGGGGATATATAAACAATTCATTAGCTCTCAGCCAAAGTCAAACAGAAGTTAAAAAATAAATTGATGACATCCCATGACTCTGAGGCGATGGGAGGCCAGTGGACATAGCCGTCTCTGTAGAGATGCATAACTAAAAACAGATTCCTCAGTTTCAATCTGATCATTTCATGGGCTTCTTTTTTTTTTGGAGGGGTGCTTTTTTTTTTCCTTTGACTAAGGTTTGACTGTCTTTGAGAATCCTTCCTACCTAAGACTTATGCATCTCAAAGATGGGAAGGCAAAAGGGGGTAAGACTTACTTTCCCTTGGAGACCAGAGTGTACACTCCAAGGCAGGAAAATGGTAAAGATAAGGAAATGTTAGGATTACCTTGATGAAGGGCATCGATTGGTGAAAGCTTAAGGCTTTTCCTAGGGAGTTTACAAAACTTTCCTTTTACTTTCTTCAGCAAAAACTCTTTTAAGTTATCACTATCCCCTTGAGTAGCTATCCAGGCAGCATGGCATTCTGGATAGATAGGAGGCTTCAATAGGAGGTGTTAATTGAACCTGGACAAGTCACTCTGGAGCAGTCAGTCAACTCTCTAAGTTGCAGAGTAAGTGTTAATGTATACCTTGCTGCAATAGTCTCCTCACTGTGGATTCCCTAAACGAATGAAATTACAGGTCTAGGTCTCCTCCTACCCCCTAAACAGCAACGATAGCAATACAACTAAACATATACAAGTGAAGCCCAGAGGAGTTCAGTGATTTTCTAGAAATCAAATGCTTGTTGAGTCAGGTCCTGACTTCTTATATATGGTCCTTTACCTAGTATTCTGTCCTCTGCAAAGTAGTACTGGGGGCTGAGGACACAAAAACACAGCACAAAAATGAAATAGTCACTGGCCTCAAAGTGCTTACATACTAGAGGGATACAGTATATACACTGCAGTAAGGAAGACCTGAGTTCAAATCCAGCCTTAAACCCTGTTTGCCTCAGTTTCCTCATCTATAAAATGACCTGGAGAAGGAAATGCAAACCACTCCAGTATCTTTGCCAATAAAAGCTCAAATGGTGTCATGAAGAGTGGGGCATGACTGAAGTAACACAACAACAACAAAACAATGTGTACACAAATAAGCAAATGCAAAATAATTTATGTGGTGAGCCTGTGTTACGAGATCAGCCACAGCTGTGTCCTTGATGCTCTGTGCTCAAAAGCTAGAAAGGGTCTTAAAAATCTAGTCTCCTCATTTTACATATGAGGAAACTGAGGCCTTGAAATTTTATATCATTTTTTCAAGGCCACAAAGCTAGTCAAGCAGTCAAGATGAACCCATATCTTCTGTGCTTTTCCTACTGCAGCACACAGTTGCAGCACCTTCAAAAAGATGTCAGTTGCATCTAACCATCACGTACATAGGAGAATGGGCTTTACCAAAAAAAAAATTACAATTGAAAAACTCAATAGCTGCTGACTCATACACATTCATCAAGCACATCCTCGATGAAAGTTTGAGAAGAGAATAGGGAGACTTTTGCAAACATTACTTTGTAACAGATCATATCTTTCCAGTCACATAATTGACTGAAAGGTCTGGGGGATAAAGGATCCCACTGTATTTACTGAAAATAAAGGCAATAGAATTAAGTAGAACAAAAATTGCTTTAATCAACCAATAAGCATTTATTAAGTGCCTACGATGTATATGCCAAGTGTTATGCTAAGCCCTGGGAATACAAATAGAGGCAAAAAACAGTTCTTGCCCTCACAGAACTTATGATAGAATGGGGGAGATAACATACAAACAAATATATACAAAGTAAGCTGTATACAGGACAAATGGGAAATAATTAACAGAGGGAATGCACTAGAATTAAGAGGCGTTGAGGAAGGCTTCTGGTAGAAAGTGGGATTTTAGTCGAGACTTAAAGGAAACCAGGGAGGTCAGTAGAGGGTAGGAAGGAGAGTGTCCCAAGCTTGGGGGATAAGAAACAAAGTGTTTTGTTCACGGAATAGCCAGGAGGTCAGTTTCACTGGATCAAAGAGTAGATTTTCTTTCACCAAATGACAAAAAAAAAATTACAAGAAAACTAAATCAAGTACCTTTCATGGCTATGGCTAGGGGAAGAGTTCTTAATCAAACAAAGATTAGAGATAATCACAAAAGATAAAAAGAGATAACTTCAGTTACAAGAAATTGAAAGGCTTTTGCACTTAAAAAATCAATGCAACTAAGGTTCTAAAAGGGGAAACTATCAAGTGAAAAAATACTGAATTAAATATTTCTAATAAGGGTCTAATATCTAAGATATATAGGAAACTGATGCAAATATATAAGACCAAGAAACATTTCCCAGTGCATGAAAGTGTTCAAAGGATATGAGCATTTCTCAAAAGAAGACATAACAACCATATGAAAGTTTGATCTTCACATCACTAATAAGAGAAATGCAAGCAAAACAGCTATGGGCATTTACTGCACATCTAGAAAATTGGCAAAGATAACAATATAAGGTGAGACCATGGGAAGAATGGCATACTACTAACCATTGTTGGGTGAATTATAAACTTAGTTCATCCATTCTGGAAAGCAATTTGGAATTATGCCATGAGAGTGTCTATACTTTATGATGCTGAGATCCCATCTCAAGGATATGAAAGATAGCAAGGCCTAATGTACACCAAAATATTCATAAGAGCACTTTAATGAGATGCCTATCCATAAGGGAGTGGATAAACAAATTATGATAGATGAATGTGATGAAAATTAGTGAGCCATAAAAGACAATGAATATAAATGCTCTACAGAAACCTACAATACTAAGCACTGTGTAAGTAAGCAGATAAAGCTTGGCCCTGAAGAAGATGTGAACAAATGTACCTCCACGTCTTTGCAGAGGTAGAGACTATGAGTGTCTAACATTGTACATACTATCAGATTTGATTGAAAGTGTTAGTTTTGCTAGACTGCTTTTTCTTTCTTTTTTAATTCTTTGTTATAAGAAATGGCTTTTAAGGTTGAGAGGAAATAAAAGTTATGTTTGGAAATGAAAGTGAAATAGATTTTTCAAGTTCAGGTAGCCAAGATGGTGGAGTAAGCAGTAATTTGCTCTTACTCTCCCTTATTGACCTTGAAAAACCCAGAGAATATTGTCCCAGGAAAAATCCTGGAATAGTGGAGCCAGCAGAAAGATGAGTTGCAGTAGTCTTTTAGCTCAGGAGGCTAGGGGGATTAATGGGAAAGGTTCCTCTTTCTGCGGCTGAAGGGGACCAGTACAGGACTGGAGGTGTCTCAGCAAACTAGCATCAAGCCCCACCTCAGCAAACCAGTGTGATCCTGAGCCCCAGAGGGGTAGAACAGGCAAGTGCCAACACCAGGCACACACCAGTCACCACTACCACCTCTAGCTCAGCACCAGATAAGTTATCAGATCCCAACAGCCTCCAGCTGCCAGCAACTGAGGGCCTAGCACAGAAAACCAATAATCGGGCCCCTAGCCCCCAGCACAAAAAGCCTTGGACAGTGTCCCCTGTCCCTAGAAGCAGAGATCAATTTCGAAAGCCAGAAAAAAAGGTAAACACCATGAACAAGAAGCAACAAAGTAAACAATGACCATAGAGAAGTATTATGGTAACAGAGAAGATCAAAACACAAATTCAGGAGAAGATAGCATGGTCAATACACCCACATCTGTAACATCAAAAGGGAATATGAACTGGTATCAAGCCCTCTTGGAAACTCTCAAAAGGGATTTTAAAAGTCAAATAAGAGACGTAGAAGAAAAATTGAACAATTCTTTTAAAAATATAATTGACAAATGAAAAAAAAATATACACTGAAGAAAACAACTCCTTAAAAAGTAGAGTTGGCCAAATGGAAAAGGAGGTACAAAAGCTAACTAAAGAAAACAATTTGTTAAGAATTAGAATTGGGCAAATGGAAGCTAACGACTCTATGAGACGTCAAGAATCAGTCAAACAAAATCAAAAGAATAAAAAAAAAATAGAAGAAAAATGTAAAATACCTCATTGGAAAAACAACTGACCTGGAAAATAGATCCAGGAGTTATTGGTCTACCTGAAAGCCATGATCAAAAAAAGACTGGATAGCATCTTCCACGAAATTATCAAGGAAAACTTCCCTGAGGTCCTAGAACCAGAGGGTAAAATAGTCATTGAAAGAATCCACCAATCACCTCCTGAAAGAGATCCCAAATTGAAAATGTCAAGGAATATTCTAGCCAACTTCCAGAATTATGAGGTCAAGGAGGAAATACTGCAAGCAGCCAGAAAGAAACAATTCAAATATCATAGAACCACGGCCAGGATTACACAGGACTTTGCAGCTTCTACATTAAAAGATTGGAAGGCTTAGAATATGATATTCCATAAGGCAAAGGAGCTTGGATTACAACCAAGGGTCAATTACCTAGGGAAAGTAAGCATAATCTTTCAGGGGGAGGAAATGGACGTTCAATAAAATAAGGGAGTTTCAGACTTTCCGGACGAAAAGACCAAAGCTCAATGGAAAATTTGATCTTCAAATACAAGACTCAAGAGAAGCATAAAAAGGTAAACAGGAAAGACAAAAACAACAACATGTTATTCAATAAGGGCAAACTGTTTATATCCCTATATGTGAAGATAATACTTATAACTCTTGAGAATTGTATCTTTATTACAACATTTAGAAGGGATATACATAGACAGAGGGTGTGGATATAAGTTGACTTTGATGTGATGATAAAAAGCCTAATTAAGTGGTGAAAAGGGATTGTAATGGGAGAAGAGGAAAGGAGGGGGCAGAAAAGGGTAAATTACATCATATGAAGAGGCACAAGGACATATTACAGTAGAGGGAAAGAAGGGAAGGAGATGACCATTGTCTGAACCTTACTCTCATCAGATTTGGTTAAGAAGGAGGGAATAACATACCCAGGTATAGAAATCTAACTTGCCCTATAGGCAGTAGGAGGAGAAAAGGGAAAGAAAGTGGAACGGGGTATAGAAAGGAAGAAAGAAGTAGGAAGGGAAAAGGGAAGGAAAAGGGAGGTGGCTGATAGAAGAGAGGGAAGATTGAGGGAGATGGTGGTCAAAAGCAAAATGCTAGTGAGGAGGAAAATAGAGAAAGGAGAAAGAAAAGCATAAATGGGGGTGGGGAGAGATGCAATGGAGAGAAAGACACAGATAGTAATCGTAATTGTGAATGTGAATGGGATTAACTCTCCCACAAAATGGAAGCAGATAGCAGAATGGATTAACAACCATAATCCTACAATATATTGTTTACAAGGAACACATTTGAAATAGAGAGAGATACATAGAGAATAAAGGTAAAAAGCTAGAGAAGAATATATTATGCTTTAGCTGAAATTAAAAAAAGAAAAGAAAAGAAAAGCAAAAGCAAAAATAGATATAATTAAAAGAGATAAGGAAGGAAACTACATCCTGCTAAAAGGCGCCATAGACAATGAAATAATTTCATTAATAAACATATATGCATCAAGTAGTATAGCATTCATATTCTTAGTAGAGAAGTTAAGGGAGTTACAGAAAGAAATAGATAGCAAAACTATACTAGTGGAGGACCTCAAACCCCCTCACCTCTGAACTACATAAATCTAACCATAAAATAAACAAGAAAGATGTTAAGGAGGTGAATGGAATGTTAGAAAAGCTGAATATGGTAGGCTTCTGGAGAAAATGGAATGGGGATAGAAAGGAATATACCTTTTTTTCTCAGCAGTACATGGCACTTACACAAAATTGACCATGTACTAGGGCATAAAAACCTCACAATCACATGCAGAAAGGGAGAAATATTAAATGCATCCTTTTCTGATCACTATTCAATGAAAGTTACATGTAGTAAAGGGCCATGGAAAGATAGACTAAAAATTAACTGGAAAACTAATCTAATCCTAAAAAATGAGTGAGTCAAACAACAAATCATAGAAACAAATCAATAACTTCATCCAAGAGAATGACAAAATAATGAGACAACATACCAAAACGTATTGGGATGCAGTGAAAGTGGTTCTTAAGGGAAGTTTTATATCTCTAAATGCTTACCTGAATAAAATAGAGGATGAGGAGATCAATGAATTAGGTATACAATTAAAAAAGCTAGGAAAAGAATAAAGTAAAAATCCCCAATTAAATACCAAATTAGAAATAATGAAAACCATAGAAGAGATTAATAAAATTGAAATTAAGAAAACTATTGAACTAATAAATAAAACTAAGAGCTGGTTTTATGAAAAAAAAATAAAATTGATAAACCATGGTTAATTCGGTTAAAGAAAAGAAAGAAGAAAACCAAATTACTAGTATCAAAAAATGAAAAGGACTAATTAAACACCAATGATGAGGAAATTCAAAAAATAATTGGGAGCTATTCTGCCCAACTGTATGCCAATAAATTTGTCAATCTTAGTGAAATCAAAGAATATTTACAAAAATATAAGTTGCTCAGATTGACAGAAGAGGAAATAAAATACTTAAATAACCCCATTGCAGGAAAAGAGATTGAACAAGCTATCAATGAGTTCCCTAGGAAAAAAATCTCCACTGCCAGATGAATTTACAAGTGAATTCTATCAAATATTTAAAGAACAATTAATCACAATACTATAAAGACTATTTGGAAAAATAGGTGAAGGAGTCCTACCAAATTCTTTTTATGACACAAATATGGTACTGTTACCTAAACTGGGAAGAGTCAAAACAGAGAAAGAAAATTATAGATCAATTTCTGTAATGAATATTTATGCAAAAATTTTAAATAAAATATTAGCAAAGAGATTACAGCAACTTATCATGAGAATAATACACTGTGACCAGGCAGGATTTATACCAGGAATATAGGGATGTTTCAATATTAGGAAAACTATCGGCATGATTGACCATATCCACAGAAACCATATGATTATCTCAATAGATGCAGAAAAAGCTTTTCACAAAATACAACACCCATTCCTATTAAAAACACCAGGGAACATAGGAATAAATGGAGTCCTCCTTAAAGTGGTAAGTAGCATCTACCTAAGGCCACCAGCAAGCATTACATACAATGGGGATAAGCTAGAATCATTTACAGTAAGATTGAGGGTGAATCAAGGATGTGAAACATCACCAGTGTTATTCAATATGGTACTAGAAATGTTAGCTTTAGCAATTAGAGAAGATAAAGAAATTGAAGGAATTAGAATACACAAAGAAGAAACTAAGCTATCACTCTTTGCAGATGACACGATGATATGCTTAGGAAATAGGGTCAGCCCACAGAGGGCCTCACAACCATGTGACTCAAACTCATGTGACTTAGGCTCTCTTGTGACTTAAGCAGGTCATCAAAGACTCTTGATTCAATCAAAGGCAAGGCTCAATAAAAGCCACTTGATTGCCTTAGTGCTGAGAAGCACTCTGAAAGAAAAAACAGAGAGAAGTCTATACTATGAAGGCAGAATTCATGATTTCAAAGAAAATCATATATATGCCTGAATGGTTCAGAACTGCAGGATATAAGGAATTTTCTAAGTAGAAGGCAGAAGAATTACAGCATTTATTCAAGCTCCAAAGTAGCAGACCCATGAACCAGTGTTCCCAATTTGATATCCTGGCCAAAAGCTTCCAGGCCCAATAAGTCCATCTCACAAGAGTAACCAGGAGGTTACAGAAAAAACATGATGACATTAAATCAAATCATATTCGTGCTTCCCCCCTCTGGTAAGATTACCCACTGGCCTCAAGTCCTTGCTCAGCACTCTCCAGTCCACACTCGGGTCGGCCCTGCTACCAGCAGCACCTGCTGCTTCAGCTCCTTTGGCTTTGGCTTCAGCTTCGGCTGTCGCTGTTGCTGTGGCTGCCACTGGCTCTGACATGTCTCAATCTCCAAGCTATGTTCTCTCCTTTTACACGGTTTCAGACTTCATCAAGCTTCCTCTGAGCAACCAGAACTTAAGCTCCTATGATTGGCTCTGGTCTTAGTGCCTCCCCTTAGGACCCTGGGAGCTTCATGCCCACATCGACTTAGCACCTAGTAACTAGAGGTTTGGGGCAAACTTAGGAGCAAAGATATAATCAGACATTCCTACTCCCTTAGTCCACCCCACCTGGGGCCCCACCTTAAGCCTATTCAAATGGGCGGGAAAGAGCTGATTGCCTTTCACTCCCATTACATACGCAACTTGTGTCTAAATAGGTACAAACTCTTTTTCTCCCCCGCCTTTTTTTGTACAATAGAGTTCCGCGCCGCCCCCCCCCCCCCAAAATGAACACATCACTTTTGCAAAATACTTAATATCTCACCATCAGATTGGGCACATGGCTCACTTGTCAGCCCCTAGATCTTTGTATCCATTACATAGGAAATGGGTGTCAATAATACCATAACAATAAAGCAATACTGCAAGGATAATGCAAAATAAGTACCCAGAACAGAATCATCATTCCTCCCCTTGAATGATTGGGGCTCAAAATCTTGGGGTAAGGGGCAAAGGTCTCATTTTCCATAGCTTCTTCTTGCTAAAATTGGACGTAGAGCTGTCCTTGCCCCAAGAGTCTCATTGGAGAGGTCAGTTCTTTAGCAAGCTGGCAGGAATTCCAGGAATGCTAGGTGCTTAGGCAGTCATCTGAAAGTGTAGGGTACTTAAGCCTAAAGGAGACAGAACTAGCAACAAGGTTAACCAAAACAAAGAACAAAAGAGTAAGCAAGTATGGGCTATTATACTTCAAATAAAATCATCCATATTCTGGTTGAGACTCCAATTATACAAAAATTCGATTCCATAGCCTAACTCAAGTAGGAAATGTTTCTTTTCAAAGGGAACACAATAAGGAAACTAAGGCAGAAAGATCCCATCCTAGATGGAGACTAGGATTGCCCTCCAGGCCTTTTCCCCAGATAAAAACTTTCATCTGTTAATCACACAAGATCACCTTCCCTCTGAGTGGCTTGTGGCATTTATCAGTGTCAGCCATACTTCTGGAGTCCATGAATATATTATTATAGCCCTATTCATGGTAAAATGTATGGTTCAGGGGTACGATTTGGCAATTATCTCCCCCTGAATAGACAACTGTTACAGTGTTGTCCTTCCCATGGGCTATGACTTCTGCAGCCTTTGGAATATCATCTGGTTTCCGTTTTACCCATACCTTAGCTCCCAATTTTATTGTATCAATAGAGCCAGACCCTTTGGTTCCTCCAGCAGTTATTTTGAGAGGAGGGTCAGTTTTTACAAAGGGTATTTTTTCTCAGGGGATAATAATCACTTGAACTATCCTATCATTTCTACAAAATTGTACAGGTTTTTCACCCAAATTCTGGAGCATCACAACAATTTCTCTTTGATAATTAGAATCTATCACTCCAACCAATACATGTACTCCTTGAGGTGCTAATCCTGGTTTAGGTAATATCCATCCAAAATGATTCTTGGGGATTCTCATACATACCCCAGTAGAGGTTTTTCTTATCTCTTTCCTATTCAACCTAAAATTCTCTACACAATGTAAATCACATTTTGCCAAGCCAGGTGTTCCTGGACACGGTGGTGAGACATCTTCCCTCACAGTCCAAAATTCAATATTTTGAATCTAACGTGTTTGCTGTTCTCTAATCTGCAGACTTGGGGTCATCATTCTGGCTAGAGGTGTATTCCCCCCAAGGGCCTATTATTCAAGTTACGTAAAGCAATAGACAAATTATCCTTCCAATGTCGACATGAATTATTAGAGCTTAATTTTCTCAGCTGTTCTTTCAATAATCCATTCATTCTTTCAATTAGCACAGATGCTTGTGGGTAAACATCCAACAGAGGAGTTTGTCATTTCTCTTAGAGGCAATAAAGAGCCACTAAAGTTTATTGAAAAGTAATATGGTCAAGCATGCGCTGAAGGAAAATCACTTTGGCAGCTATGTAGAGTTTAGATTGGAGTGAGAGAGACTTGAGGCAAGGGGCACCAATTAGAAAGCCACAGCAATAGTCCATGTGAGAGATGAAGAGGGCTTGATCTAAGGTGGTGTCTATATAAGTAGAAAAGAGACAGATGTGAGACTTCTTGTAGATATTGAAATGGCAAAATTTAGCGACTGATTTGTATATATGGGCTGAGGGAGAGTGATGAGTCCAGGACAATACAGAGATGCAAGATTCAGACCTGGCAGACTGTGCCTTTGATAGGATGGGGAAAGTTTTAGAAAGCAGTGAGTTCACGTTGGGGGAGATAATGACTTCTGTTTTGGATATGTTGAATTTGAGATATCTATTGGGCACCTAGTTTGAAATGCCTAATAGGAACTTACTGTGTCAGTACTAAAGATCAGGAGACTAGGGCTAGATGTGTAAATCTGGGAGTCATCTACATAGAGATAATTAGACTCAAGGCAGCAGATAAGTTCACCATGTGAGAAAATACACATTGAGAAGAGAAGACCCACTCTCAATGGATACAAATAATGTTTTTTAAGCTCAAGGAGAAAAAAGTTTTTATCTCTTGATACTATACATAAGTGGGGTGTACTTGATTTAAAATAAGAGGAATAGTGATGTTATTTGATCAACTGTGTCATACTTTCTCAACAATAAGAAAAATTTGCTTTTATTTTTGTTTTGCTTTCATAGGAGATTGAATCAATATGGCAAACATACACATATCCTTTATGTAAGTGCAAATCTTAAGTGGAAAGAATAATCCCCAAATACAAGTTGAAGTTTCCCCAAGAATTTTTAATGGATCCCATTGGAAGAAAACTCTTGTTTTGAAATTTCTCTGCTAGAAAAACACTTAAGTAGTTTAACTTTGTCATGAACTAGTATAAATGTGAAACAACTTTTCTGATTGTTTTGAAAAGAATCAGTAAATTATGATATTGTAGTAGATCAAATTAATAAAAGTAGATCTTACTTTATTACAAAGTTGTTACTTTTTAACATCTATCCTAAAATATAAAATTTTATATGACTAAAAGATCTAGATAACTAAGTATACAAACAACTTGACATATGTATGGTAAGGATGTAGGTGCCACAGGGAGTAAACAAGACCAGCCACAGTCTGTGAATGTGAATCATTCAGTCACAAGCAACAGGAGTTAATTGTCAAAATGTGGAAAGTTAGTGCTACAGGGCAGAAGCACAGAGTATAATTGGCTGTATCATAGCTGAAGCACCAGTCACTTTCCCCACTGGAGCCAATTAAAAAGAGCTTTAAAAAGCCCTCATCAGATATTCCTCTGGAGACCAGTTTCTGGTCATTAGTTTCAGGCTACAAAAGATAAGTGATTACTGGGTACAACTTTGATTTTATGGACAGGATCTGTATGTAGCACTATGTGAAGTAAGAAATTCCCTTCCTTCAATGTTTGGGTTTCTAATAATTCTCTAATTCTAATTCTCTCCTGTTATGTGGAATTTTTAAATCTCTTGGAATGTTTAACCCAGTGTATCCAAATATTTTTTTTTTTACCATAGACCCTTATTTTGAGCATAAACTCTTAATATATGTATATTTCTTGAGAAATAATATACAGATACTACTATACTAATAAATAATGTTTGTTATATAACATACACAAAAACAGAAATTAAAAGGGCAAGATAGAGGAAAACCCATATTCTAAAATAATGGTTTAAAAATTTTCTATTTAACAGTACAAAATATAATTGTAGTCATTCTGTATATTATCATTCTGCATCAGATCACATAAATTTTTTCATGTTCTATATTCATGTTTATCATTTTTTGAGGCACGGAAATATTTAATTGCATTCATGTTGTTTAGTCATTCCCCAATGTATAGATATATACTTTGTTCCTTGTTCTCTGATATCACAAAAGTGCTGCTAATAAGTATTTTGGTGTATATGGAGACTTTCTTGGTATAAAAGATCTCCTACAAATATTTTCCTAGTATTGGAATCTTTGGGTCAAAAATATGATCATTTTAGTTACTTTATTAGCATAATTCTAAATGGCTTTCCAAAATGGTTTTATTGAATTTCAGTTCCACCAGCAATGCAGTAGTGGGCCTATCTTTGCACAACCCCTCTCACATTGACTGTTTCTATTTTTATGATTTTTGCCAATTTGCTGGGTGTTAGGTGAAATCTCAGTGTTTTGATTTGCATTTCTCTGATAATTAGTAATTTGGAACATTTTTACACCTGGTTGTTAATAATTTGCAGCTTTTCTTTTGAGGAGTGTTTGAGCATAGACATGAGAATTTTTTAATAGATGACATACTTCTTTTGTTTATTTGGAAGCCAAAGCTTAGTTTTGTTTTTTAAATGTCTTACCAAACATTATGACTTCATGTTATGACCATTAACTAATACACGGTATCCATAAAGTCCGTGTGCAATTAAAATAGTTGTAACTTTGTAACTACATGTGATACAAAGAATCAGTAACAACGATTAGAAAGCAGGATGTATCTAGTTTATTTTTGTTTTTAGAAATTTTACGTTTATTTTATTTTTATTTTTAGAAATTCAACTTAAAATTACTTATTTTTCAGGATTACTGTTGACCCACAGCTTCACTAGAAGAGAAAGTAAACTGTGTTCTTTGGTTGGCTGAACTAAAATCTACCACAGCTGTTCAAAGTCTACCATTTTCTTGGCCTCCACATTTGCCAGATTTGACTCCATTGGATTTATTTTTATGGGGTGCACTGGTAACTAAGGTGGGACTTTCTTGCTGTTTTATGATAAATTAATAAGTCTCTTTGATTGACCCTTACTAGGTGCAAACCCCCAGGCCCAAACCCCCAATTACTAGGTGCTAAACCTATGTGGATGTGAAGCCCTCAGGGTCCTAAGGGGAGTTGCTAACACCAGAGCCAATAGTAGGAGCCTAAGTTCTGGTTCTCAGATGACGTTTGATGACAGCTAAAGAGTGTATAAAAAGAGAGAACAGAGCTATTTGCTTGGGACTCCGAGCCACAGGAGGAGTGGCACGTGACTATGGGCCATCCTATGATCTCCCCGGCTCCTGAACTCAGATGTTGGTTTCTTGGTAACTGTGAATTGCATTTGGCCTGTTTATAATGTATGTTTGTAATTCGTTTGTATTTGCTCTGAAGTTCAGGGTGCTGGCTTTTCCCCCTGAACTAAGTGAATGATAGTTGTATGATGGATTGAAATAAGACTCTTAAGCCCATAACGTTGCTTTCCTTAGTAAAGCAGATCAAAAGAACTTGTGCTGGCAGCACTCCTGTTGTTAGGCTTGTGTTGGTCTTTCACACCCACAGCAGCTGCTAGCCGAATTGTTGCAACATGGGGACATGTGAAAACTAATGTTTATTCTGCCAAACCTCTATCTAGAGAAGATTTGCAAGCTAGGATAAATGATGTGATTGGTGGTATTACTGAAAATCGGCTTGAAAATGTATCCATGAACTACAGAATTGTATTACCCTTTGTATTAGTAATGATAGTGGACATGTTGAAAATTAACAAGAACAATAAAACTAAGTGTTTCTTCTTTTTTTTTTGCTTTTTACAGATTCTTTCTATCACAATAGTTAAAAAGTTGCAACTATTTTAATTTGCACATGGACTTTATCAACGTCCTGTATATCAAAACACAAAAATATACTTACAGTGAGGTTCATCATTAATGATAGTGAGAATAAGTTCACATTTTGAATTTTGAATTCTTTTGGCCAACTTCATTTCAGATCTGATTAGATCATCATTAATATGTAATATAATTGATGAAGAGCTTGTATGATGAGTTTAAAGAATATCTGCCATTTCCTTGTTCATTTGTGCTTAAATAATTAGTATTATCTTCAATCTATGATTTCTTTACAGAATTTTTTTAAGTCTCTTGTATATTTAGTTAGTTTAGCTAAAACTAACATAATCCATAAATCCACTTAAATGAGCACACGTAAATCATAATGTCACAATATGCTGAAAGTAGACAAATGAGTAAAGACACTACCGTTTACCCTAAGAAACTGTGAAACTCCTATACTTCCCTCTGAGGTACAATTTAAAAACGAATATCAACAGTGGTTCTAACATTTTCTCCCCACTTACCAATGGATTATTTTGTGTACCCTGTAAATTTCTCACAACCCATTGTGGAGGCCACTGCCCTAGCCAACTACTCTGTATCTGAGTGGGATCAATTTTTTTTTTTTTGGTCATTGACATTAACAAAATCATATAGATTCCTCTCCCCCACCCCACAATCTGGTGAAGGACAAAACTTAGCTATAAGTAGTATCAAGTAGCATTTATTTACTATTTCCTTGGTGCAAGGCACTGAGGTAGGTGTTAGTGAATTAGAGGAGGCCTGGTTCTTGCTCAAGAGAGAATGGTAATAAACAAATCAGGGAAACTTAACACGTCAGTGTCTATGGTAACAATTATCTATGGAAGTGCACATTAAAACAAAGACAGGTGGGCTAACATTTGGAGATCACTTAAATGTTTGAAACTTATATAGGGAGTGAAGGCTCCATGGAGAAGTGAGTAGAGTGTATCTATAAAGATAGAAACAGAGAAATCCCTAGCAGAGAATGAGGCCTATGGTTATAGCTAGGGCAAGGTAGGACCTGGGTCATAACACAATAAGGTGTCTTTTATATTTTTGATGGAAAGAAAATCAGGTTAAAGTGATTATGAACAAAAGCAACCTCCAAAAGGGAAAAATGTCACAAAAAGGCAATATGAACCCCATGAGTTGGGTATGAAGGAGTAAAGAGTTCCACTTGAGTTGCCCTAGTGGTGGTGGTACTGGTGGTGGGTAGATGGGTAGAGAGATAATAGGTTAATTATCTGCATATACAAGAGCTTTAGAGACATTTTTACCACCAGCTGATGGAACCATCTCCTTCTTTGTCCCTCTTTAGTTATATTACTGAGTCACCTGCTGTTACCAGTCCCCCTCAAAACATGGGCTATTGGTACAATCATTCCTATTGTCCATATCTTAGGGACAGTTCTAGAAGGAAGAAAATAAACTGACAGATAAAATAGGATTTATCAGAGTGGCTAATTAGGGTTAGAGTTAACTGCTTAATACCATTTTATTGGATAATTGCACATAGAAGGGGTTAGCTAGCTACGTTGGCTTTTGTGATCACTGATTTAATTTAAAGAAAAAAGAGTAATAAAACAATTTGAATGTTATCAGTAAAGAGTTTGTTTTAGCCTTTTGCAGCTGCTTTCAGGGGGCTTAGGGTTTCCATAGAAAAGACAAGGTGGCCAGTGATATGATAAACAGAAGGCTTTTATTTGGCACATTTTAACTCCTACAAGGAGAGATCTTGTGGTTTAACCTGAGACAGTCTACATAACCAGGTGACATAGTGGAGAACTGAGGAAGCTGAGAGCTCAGAAAGACCTGAGTTCAAATCCAATCTTAGATACTTACTAACTGTATAACCCTGAATGAGCCACTTCTCTCAACCTTAGTTGCTTCATCTATAAAGTGGAGATAATAAGAGCACCTACCTTCCAGGTCTCTTGTGGGGATCAAGAGTAAGCACACCCATACAAAATCTTAAAGCTCTATGGAAATGCTAGCAATGATGAGGATGACTGATCAACATGAGTACTGATATAGTAGAACGGAAGGGAAAGAAAGCATAAAAATACAACTGATGGGGTGATGGGACCTGGACCCCTAAAAGGAAAAGACCATGTCTTTGAAAGGAACCCAGTCCCTGAATTCTCCCATATATTTCAGTAGCCCAGATCACCAGTGCCTCTGCTCAAGGTATCTGGCCCTTAATTAGCTTACTTGACCTCCTTTCACTGTCCCTCTTGGCCTACCCCAGACTACTTTGTTCCTTTCACTGTTGTACCTGGCCCAGCCCAAACAACTTAATACTCCTTTTACTAATGCACCTGGCCCACCTCAGACTACTTACCACTCCTTAACATCAGCATTGTATGTCAATTTCTTGACAGTGTGTTTGCCTGGGTTCTAGATAACAGACAATGCTCTTGTGCCTTCTCAGTCACCAATGGAGTGAAACAAGATAGTGTGCTTGCTCTCATGCTTTTTAGCATGATGTTTTCAGCCATGTTGTCAAATGCTTTCAATGAAGATGAACATGGCATTGTCAGCTACTGCACTTCGACTTGAAAAGGCTATAAGCCAAGACCAAAGTGGAGGGAGTGTTGGTGCATGATTTTCTGTTTGTTGATGATTGTGCAATCAATGCAGCCTCTGAAGCTGAGATGCAACAAAGTATGGATCAGTTCTCTGCTGCTTGTGCTAACTTTGTTCTAACAATTAATACTAAGAAAACTCAGGTGCTCCATCAGCCACCACCACACTATTCATATGTGGAACCATTAGTAACAGCAAATGGATAAGTTCTGAATGCTGTGGGTAAGTTCACTTACCTTGGGAGCATACTTTCCAGGGATGTACACGTTGATGACGAGGTTGATGCATGCATTGCCAGAGTTAGCTCAGTGTTTGGGAGGTTCCAAAAGAAAGTATGAGAGAGAAGAGGTATCAGACTGACTACCAAACTGAAAGTCTACAGAGCCATTGTGCTGACCTCATTGTTGCATGCCTGTGAAACCTGGACACTATACCAGTGCCATGGCAAGAAACTGAATTGCTTCCATTTGAATTGTCTTAGGAAGATTCTGAAGATCACCTGGCAGGAGAAGGTATCACACTCTGAGGTCATTTCTTGAGCTAAACTACCAAGAATTCAAACTCTGCTTCAGCAAGGGCAACTCGGATGCACTGGCCATGTTGTTTGAATGCACAACATACGCTTCCCAAAAAAAACTTTTATGGAGAACTCACAAATGGCAAGTGTTCACATGGTGGTCAGAAGAAGCGATATGGGGACACTCTCAAGGTCTCTCTCAAGAACTTTGGAATTGATTGTGTGACATGGGAGACACTGGCACAGGACCACTCAGCATGGCAGTCCCACATGAGAGAAGGTACTGTGCTCCATGAGCAAAGCAGAATTGAAACAGCTCAAAGGAAATGCAGAATATGCAAGTTTTGAGTATCCACCCCAAATTTTCACACAGACTATTTGTGCCTGACCTGTGGTAGAGCAGTCTGAACTCATATTGGTCTCATCACCCACAGTCAGACACATTGAAACTTGACTCTAGCATAGTGATGTCAGTTTGTATCTCTTCAAGAACGAAAGACAACCACCAGCTGACCAACAACTACTCCTTAATCCCATCTAGATCCTTCTACTGTCCTTTTTTGTATATAAGCATTAGTCTCACCTCCATTAAGTTGCAGGTTCACTAGGAACCCTGCCATCTATTCTTGGCATTACAATAAACTGCTTCTTGACTGGAAGATGGTTTGAGTGTATGAATTTATTCCAGTCCGGACACTACATTTCGGGGGTCCCCAGCAACCCCAAGCCGCATCAGAGCCGTGTTCAAATCACTGGAGAGACAAGAATAGATTAACTCTCTATTGGGAAAAGAGGGGAGTGGTCTGGATAAATCTGTGCTTCAGTCCCTGGAGGGGAGTTTGGGTCATGGGTGAGGTGATCTTTAGGCCACAGCAGGAGGAGGAAGGAAATAGAATAATTCTATGAGAATTACCAAACACCTGTGCTATACCAGGCTCTTGCCCCTCCTAGTGGTGTAAGAACAGCTGGGCCATCCCATACCACAGGGTCATTTGGGAATGTAGAGAAAAACTAGTGTTTACAGGGTCTCTGGCATGTGCTTCTGTTTGGTTTCCCACCTCTGATGTCACAGGTAGGGAGGGGCCAAATATTGAGGCTGCTTTAAATAACAAGGATAAGGCCAAAGTATTGGGGGAGGCAAGGTTAGGGTAGAGCAGAGAAAGCCTGTCATGAGTAAGCCTAGGTTTTTTTGAACTAAAATAATATTGGGGCACTTTGTCTTTTGTAGGGATAGGAAGGCACCTCAGTTCTGCAAGACAGGACTTTATGTAAACAAGTCAATATTGACTAAAAAAGTGTTCCTAATTCTAGAAAGGGTTTGTAGACCTGAAAAATAAACAAATTTCAAAGTGTTTATCAAGATGTCAGTTCTGAATGTTTTCATTATTATCTGCTAAGTACTGTAGTAACCAAGGAAACTTTTCCCTGAAAATCCTAGCTCTCTTTATGTCACTTAACTGCCCCTCCCTTTACTGAAAAAATTTTACTTGTTTGTAAATGTAGACATTCTCTACAAAAAAATCGACTGTATTTTGGCTAGGTAGTAGAGGCTGCAAGGAAAGCAGCATCAAACAGCCTCCTATAAAAACAGATGACTGTGACTTAACATATAATAGATGGGGGCAGGTGTTGCAACAATTTGGCTAGCAGCTGCTGTGGGGGTGAAAGACCAACACAAGCCCAACAACAAGGAAGCTGCCAGCACAGGTTCTTTTGATCTGCTCTATTAAGGAAAGTGCTATTAAGGGGTTAACAATCTTATTTCAATCTAACACATAAATATATCATTCATTTAGTTCATGGGAAAAAGCCAGCATCCTGAACCTCAGAGCAAATACAAACAAATTACAAACATACATTATAAATACACCAAATACGATTCATAGTTACCAAGAAAACAACATCTGGGTTGATGAGTTGTGAGGCTCTTACAGGGCCTGCCCAGAGTCCCATGCCAACACTCCTTCAGGAGTGAGAGCCTCAAGCAAAAAACTCTGTTCTCTCATTTTATACAGTCTTTAGATGTCATCAGACATCATCTGAGCGACCAGTACTTAGGTGCCTACTGTTGGTTCTGGTCTTAGCAACTCCCTTAGGACTCTGAGGGCTTCATGTCCACATAGGCTTTGCACCTAGTAATTACGGGTTTGGGCCTGGGGCTTTGCACCTAGTAGTAAAAGGGTGTGAGCCTGGGGTTTATAACTAGTAAGACTCAATCAAAGAGACTTAATTAATTATTCTAAAACCACAAGAAAGCCCCACCTTAGTTACCAATGCAGCAGGGAAAGAAGATCTGTTACAGAAATAAATTGCCTTGAATGGACATTTGATCCTGGGTAAGTCATTTAACCACTACTTAGTTTAACCACACTTGGTTTCCTCATTTGTAAAATGAGGAAGATGCATGAGGCAATGGCAAAGGAATCTACTCTCCTCTTCTCTCGTCCCTGATAGGGCTGATGGACCCTGTGCCCCTGCTCCCGACCCCGCACCCCCTAGCCCAAAGAAAAGATCCTCAGTCCTTGAATTTTCCCAAAAATTTCAGGAACCCAGATCCCAGGCATTGGCCTGAGGCATCGCCGCCCCAGTCAATAATCCTTTCAACTGTCCTGTTGTGTCCCCCCTCCCCCAGCCCTTCATTCTCTGTTACCTCTGGACCACCCCAAGTTACTTGCCACTTCTTAATCCCATCCAGACCCCCTCTCTGGTACCTCCAGACCATCCCAGGCTACTTGCAGGTCCTAGATCACATCCAGATCTTCCCACAGTCTTTTCCCTATAAAAATATGTCTTGTCCTTATCAAATGGGCAGACTACCTAGGAGTCTGGCCTGCTTCTATTGGTGTTACAATAAACTTGCTACTTGGACTGAAAGAAGGTTTGAGTGGTTGAATTCTTTCGAGGCACCCTTGCCCTGTACTCTTGTATTTCAGGGTATCTAGTGCCCCTAGACCACAACACTCTCCTCTCTTCTCCTCTCCTCTGGTCTCCCTTCTTCTCCTCTCCTCCTGTAAATAAAACAAAATACATAGGATTACAAAGGAAATCAATTATATTGAAATTGAATTGTGGGAATTTTTTATTTCCTTTTTAATCCTCTTGCATCTTTTAGTTAATATTAACCTAAGCTGACCAAAACCTGTCCCATGGGATATAAAAATTATTTAATAGCCTTACGTATTCCTTCAAGAAGAAAGAAGCCAGAGGAGAAATTGGAATTGGCGACTGTTGCTGGCTCCTTGGTGGGACATGTAAATCTTCCTCCTTGATCAACTAATTGTGAATTCTCTAAATGTAGTTTAATCTGTAACTTGATTTAATTTACCTGTTGTTTAATGAAGTTCTTAATTTCTTTAGAGAATCTATGAGATTATGACTCTAAATTTGTTTACTTTTGTGACATTGAGCTATGACATTGATTTATGACATTGCATCTAATTTGTCTTTTATGGCCTAAGAAAAATATACAAGATTGCAATATGTAAGTGTGTTATTTCTCTGTCATTGTGACATAAAAAGCCTTGTCAAAAATCCTCATAGTTGGTCAGGCATTTTATTGGCCCACCAACACAGCAAGTTGTCAGATGTGGTTGCTGAGATTTCAAACCCAGCACTACTTCCATATAAAGACAAAATTATGCTGATTATATCACGAGAGGAGGGATTTCGTGCCACTTTACCTTGTTCTGCCATGTCTAAGTGTACATGTGCAAGGACCTCCATCTCTTGCAGGCTAGTTTTGCAAGTACCCAAAGTTTAAGCAAGATTTTAAGAATGGGGGTCACTCAGACTGATTATGCATAAATGCCTAAATGTACACAATGGATTAGAAAACCAGAAAGCAAAAACCAGGAAGTTAATAGCTTCAGGTTGCATCAATGTTTTGCTCTGCAAAATATGTTAGTATCTGAACTAGGCTGGTAGATAGTTCTTTATCACATCTATGGAGTCACACTAAATCTTCAGCAAAGCTTTGATTAAACCCAGTAACCATTCCAGATTGCTTATTCTTTAGGCATCCTTAATGTCTGTTCCTCATCATGTCTTTTTGGTGCTGTTATTCCTTGTTTGGACCTGTGACTGTCCTTGGTGTTTGGAGCCCTATCTCCTTCCCTCACTCCTAGTTTACCTGTCAATAACCAAAGAATTCAGATGGGATTTACTAAAGGAGCTTCTGTAATTGGAATTTGGAAAGACATAGATGAAAATCCTAAACTATCTTGTTGGCCCTCTCACATTGTTGGACATGCACATGCATAGGTAACTTGGAGCAGCCTGGAGTTAGGTGGGAGAATTTGGTTGCCATTTAGGTGGACGTCTACAGCCCCGACCTACTTTACCAAATGGTAAAATGGGAGTCTTGTATCTGGTTCCTAAAAAGATGGTCCCTTTATGGGGCAACAGTGAATATCATCAATGTGTACCAAATCCATGGCTAGGCTAGATTGATTAAAAGACATTTTTTTAAGGCCTCAGATTCACATTTTCATTTTTAACATCCTCTTTCAGATGAGTTTGCATTTTGAATACCCACGGCAGGGATTGAGCCATGGTTAGATATACTGAAATATATGCTTACTCAGTGATCCCATTGTTGCCAGTCCTACTTGTCAGTCAGTATTGAGAAAGGCTCTACTGGGGGAAGCATCATCCAGGCCGAAGCTTTTATATTACTGCAAATAGTAGGTCATCCTCTACCTGTTAGCCAGCACTTACTGTCGGTTGGAGAATGTTTGGGATGCAATAGCCCATCTCACTCCTTTTTGCTCATGTGGACCTATCCAAATTGTCTTTATTTCATTACAAAAGTTATCAATGAATGCTGGCTCCATCTTGAATCTTTTGCTGATCTCTAGTGAAAGCCTCTTAATGTGTTGCTCCCTTGATGTGTTTTTTAATAAACTCCTTTTGATTCTCTTTTTCCTTAGTTTTGCTTCATTAATCAGTGTGAAATCCTTAACAAATCCATTTCCATTTAACAAATGGCAAGCTAGTCAGGAGTTTTTGAGGGTTTTTACCCCTGCCTTTCACTGTGAGTGGCCCTAATAGCCTACTGGAGTGGATGGACCCCCAGCCTCCAGGGGTTACGTAAGCCAAGAATTTAGGCAGAGAATTTAGCTCCCCAAAACTCAGAACAGATAAAGGAGGAATAGGCCCCCAAATCTAAATTTTGATTTTTTTTTTCATTTGTGCAAGAAGAAGGAAAGGCTTTTAAAAGCAAAAGAGGCCTTGCATTGATTTACCTGGGAATACCAGTGTTCATAAAGTGAGTAGGAGGAACAAGCATTCTGGGAGCTTCTAGGTAGACAAACTCTAATACCTTGAGAAAATCCTGCCAGTTATGCTCACAAAAGAGCAGTAAGGCCTGGTAGGGACTGGGTCCACAACCGAGTGATGAGTCTTTGTAGAGACTGGGAAAATTATGGGGGGTGGGGCGGGTGAAATATTTCAGCCAGATAAAGGATGGAACCTTAGGCATTATACTCAATCCGATGTGAAGAGCCATAACATAGGTAAACAAGGGATTATCGCTGCTGTTGAGAGAGGCTTTGAAACAGAAATTGTCCTTATTATCTCATTACAAAGACCAGAATACCCTTGAGAGTAAAAGACAGAGGGGAAGGAATTAAGGAATGGAAAGGGAGATTTAGAAAAAACTGAGGAGGGGCATTTATAAGTTTGGTTTTATACAATAGTGGTTATGTTTGCAGTTTCTATGTTTGAGAAAAGTTTAATGGATCCTATAAGAGGGGCAAAAATACAAGATTTTTACTTTAAATCATTGGAAGTAGACGAACTGAAAATAGTTAGCCCTGTAATTTGACATGTTAGCAGTAAATGGCCTTTGGGTAAATTGAGATTTAAATGTTGCCATTATTGATTATAAAGTCAGATTTGATTTGGTCCTGAAACTAAATTATAATGTGGTCTCATTTACAATGAAATGCATTCTCCTTTTAGGATAACTGTGGTAAATCAGAACTTCAGGCAAAAATACATTTGCTATTTGGCAGTAAGACAAAAAAAATACTAGGAAATGCATGGCTCAGGAAAACCTAAATCAAAAGCTCTAGTCTCAGAAATTTATTAGCTATGTGACTTCACCTCTGTTTATCTCAGTTTCCTGATCCGTAAAGAGGAAAATAGTACACACCTCTCAGGGTTGTAAGTATTACATAATTGTAAAGTGTTTAGCACAGTACTTGGTATTTGGTAAGCACTGTGTGTGTGTGTGTGTGTGTGTGTGTGTGTGTGTATATGTGTGTGTATGTGTGTGTATGTGTTAACTTTTGTTTATTATTATTCCTTTAATTAGGTGTAATTGCTCCATGATTGATAACCGTATACTAGGTTTTAAATGTGATCAGTATGAAATGCTAAAAGCAATAAAATGAAGTGATTTCTAAGGAAAAGGATTCAGAGATTCATTCAAATAAATTGGATGTTATTTGACATTCAGTTAAGTGTATCTACACATTCTGTTTTAAAAACTGACAATATGATTTATATTGTGATTGTGTTTCTAAATTTCCTTGTAATGTTGGAAAACCATTGCAGAGAAGTGCCAAAAAGTTTAACTCTTTTGATTTGGTTATTGTGACATTCTTAATTAAGTTATTAGAGGCTATTGTTACAATGTTAAAATCTATCACATGTTTAATTGGGTATATTTAAAAGGAAAAATTGATAATTATTTACTATGTGGGAAAACGTACAAAGAAAAGAACTTATAAAATCTCCCTATTTGTAAACTTAGAAGGTGTCTTGAGATCATCTGCTTGGACATGGTCATTAGATCTTATTAGCCTGGTAAAAGAACTGGCTAGTATTGTGAAATTCCTCAACAATGAGTTGATTTACTGAGAAAATGGGAGCCCCTCTTCCACTCCTTGCAAAAAGGGGGTAAAAATTTTTAAGCCTTCTTAGAATAGTGAGTTTCACCTAAGATTATTCACCCATCACTTGTGAAAATTATGAAATTGTTCCTTGAATAGTATATAATGAAGTTACACCTTGAGCCAACTTAGTCTCAACCTTTTAGCCTTGAGGAGAAAAAGAAAAAGAAAAAGAAAGAAAGGATGTTGAGTAAATTTTTAAAGGCTTGGTAAACTTTTTATTGTTACAGCATCATGAGAGAAATAATAACTATATCTAACCCTAAGCTGTGATTAGTTAAACTTGCTCTGTGAGGTAAAATTTTATGGGACTATAATCTGATATTATTCTAAGTTTTGAGTTCAGGTATGCTTGCATTGTTATGAGGTCAATGGTCCACCATTCAAGGAGGATACCAGCTGTGCTACTCAAAGAGAACGTAGTCTGGGAACTTCTACAGGTAGATGTCCTTACCTTAGAAGAGTTGAGGGGATGACCTTGGCATAGGCTGAAGTAGGATCCTCTTGACCCAGTTTCTCCTTCTGAACAGAAAATTTTCCCACCTAGTTAATTCTGAGCCTGATTTTTTGATGTTCTGTGAATAGTTATACTTCTTTGTATGACTGGCTGTTAACTATGACTCTTGCCTGAAATCAAACAGAGCTAAGGGAATTTTCCCCTTGTTATAGCTTGTCAGGTCAGACCACGCCCTTGAAGGAACAGTCTCATAACCATATCCCTCCTTCAACCTTTTATAGCAAATTTCTATCATCAGGGCAGGCGAACAGTAGAAGTTTGTCATTCCACATTAAATCTATTAATTATTTTGTTAATACTAAGACATCTAATTTGCTGCTAATAAGCTGCAAATGGGAAAGCTTTTAATGTTTTCAATCTTAATTTATAGTCATTCCATATCCTAAGTAAATTGGTGCTTATGCTTGCCCTCTACCTTATAATATATGTATATATACATATATGTATATGCACAAAATACAAATACACACACACACATATATGATTAAGTTCCTAAAGTATCTCATTCTTACAGAATGATTTGGGGATAATTAGACAAAGATAAAGAAGCTTGTGAAACAAAGACATAAATCTACTAATTTGTGAGGTTAAAGTCAGAATTTTTTTCTGTTTCGTTTTAAGAAATAGAATTTCAGTGCAATCAGTTATGTTAATGGAGAGTAACTTAATGAACTATCATGTGTTACCATCATATTGTATTCCTGGTGTTACCAGGAAGTTTGATTTTACTTAGGTTTATTGTTTAAGCTGAGATTAAAACCTGTGTGTAGAGCATGTCCTGAAATACATGCTAATTTCTATTCCATTTAAACATATTTAACGACTGAACATATTTTACTATAGACAAGTTGTTTCATATAAACTTTTATTTATATACAATTTGGGATTAATTACTTAGTATATTTACACATTCCATTCCAAGTGTTTTGTTGTTTGTTACATTTGGAATTGAATAAGCATCTTTTAATGAAATTCATTTGTGTAACCGTTGAACGAGGCATGAAAACCAGCTATTTACAATGACTGCTGGCATCTAGGCATTCATGTATATGAATCTCTTCTTCCTCCTAAGGGAGAAATTAGCAGGAATGGGAAAATTTGAGAAAACAACTTGATCAGGCAATTATATCTAAATGCCTCAAGCATGTCATAATAATAAGTTCTAAAAACCAGGTTTAGGACTTTACATGTAAAATTGTATTGATGATTATAAAGGAGAAAGAAACAGCAAATGATATGTAATAACAGAAATTTCCTGAAGTTTCAGGTGAATTATGGGTTCCTAATTTGATGGTCTTCTTATAAGAAGCTCCATTGTTAATAAGACCAGAATCATGAGACTCGAGCAGGTTTTCATCACATGAACCAGTTATTGGAAAAAGTAAATTTAAGAAGTTATGCTAAATTGTATTGAGTCTTGTCACTGACAGATTTTAGTAGAATTACTTAATCTCTATTAGTGACTTAGAATGTGACCAATGGAAAGAGACCACTTCAGAGCTGCCTTGAGAATGAGGCCTGTTCTGGAATGTCTGGGGGAAGATGTTTCTAGGGACCACACAACTACATGTGACAAGTGAGACTCAAGATGAAATGTGCTGATTAAGTAAACATTGGGAGTGAGATACCAAGTTGCAAGGAGAATTGATGTTATTTAAAATTGATCATCATATTGTATTATTTTGGTGTTTTGTTTAATGGTATTTATGTTTACTGAGTTTTTCTTGGTGACCTTGCCAATATGTAAATCTCCCCTCTAAAATTAGTACATGGCGAACCCTCTAAATGGCTTGATCCGTAATGTGTTTTAGTTTACGTAAAGAGACTATTTAACAAGGTTTGTCTTCTGGGGGGGGGGGTGATACATGAGATTGTGACAGTATGTATCTAAATTTATTCAACTTTATGACATTGATGCAAATATGGGATTGTGATTTGGGATACTCATGACCACAGTACATGTGTTTCTGTAATGGCAAGCAAAGTAGGATTTTTTTGCTATTTCTCTGAATTGAGTTCTAGCCAATCAGATACTGACTAGAACTGTATATAAAGAGAACTGGTGTTGAGAGAAAGCAGACATTGAAAGAGCCAGCATCGAGAGGGTGAGCCAGCATTGAGAAGAAGAGAATGAAGAGACAAAGAAAGAAGAAAAAGAAGAATGAGCTTTGAGAGTTGAGTTGAGAGGAAACCTTTAAGAGCTGGGAAGAGGAGACCTATAAGAGCTGGGAAGAAGAGACTTCTGAGAGCAGAGAGGAGACCTTTGAGAGTGAAGAGGAGACCTCTCAGAGCGAAGAGGAGATGTCTGAGAGTGAAGAGGAATCCTCTAAGAGCAAAGAGAAGACCTTTAACTGCAATGTCTTGCTGAAGGAGCTTCTAAGCTGTAAAAGAGAATAGAGGTATAGGGCAGAAACCTGCCTATGGGAAAGAGGCTTAGCTTAAGCCCCTTTTAAGAGCTGTTAAAGTGAACTGAGCTGTTATCACAGAGCCTCTGGACTTTGAAAGCAAATTGAAATGGTGGTGCTGGTAGTGTCTGTTGTTGTCCTGTTAAGCTTTGTTTTCCCAGAGGCAGAAGCTGTGTGCAGAAACCCGTGGAGCTTACTATTAGGCAGGAACAGAAAGAGCTTGGAGTTGAGCAGTCCCCATGAGCTGAGACACCCAGCAAGAGCAGAGAGCTGCCTAGGTGTGAATCCAGGGGAGAGTTGGGAGTGGTCAGCCCACAGAGGAAGAGCCATGGGACTTGGAAGTCAACCTTGAGTCAAGATGAAAAAGGACTTTACTTGGACACTTGGTATTGGTTGAGCAGATTGTTCTTATTGTGACCTAGGTGTACATGTTGTGGTGTTTTCTGCTACCCTTTAAGGATGTGCTGTGTTAGGGAAGACATTAGCCTGGGACCCCCTAATTTAGGAGATGCAATGAGATATTCTGTGTAGTATGATGTTCTTACTGTGACCTGGGGTGGATGGTGTGGTATTTTCTGCTACCCCTTAAGGATGTGTTGTGCCAGGGAAGACCCTATCCTGGGACCCCTTGACTGTATAAACAACTATTTTGGGGAATGCTACTAAATGGAATGTCATATACTATGCACCATATGACATGCTGAGTGTTATTATATATATAAATACATATGCATATATACATATATGTACGCACATATATATGTATGTATGATGTATGTGTATTAGATGATATGTTTTGCTCAAAGATGTTGCTATGAATGTTACGCTTTGCTTTATTGAACAATGTTTAGTTTATTTCTGAATAGAGAGTTCATTATACTATGCAATTAGACCCTTGAAATTATTCACAGCAGGAGTCCTCAGATATGCTGCCATGATTGGTGTAACAGTTTCCTGTTGTAAGCATCTCTAGTCATCCTGATCTATATCTTGCCACTGGACCCATTTGGCTCTAGCCGAGAAAATGAGGCTGATGACTTTGCACAACCCTCCCTCACTTACATATAATTCACTTTCAAGTCATGACATCACCACCCTGATGTCATGGTCTTCTTTGAGAACAAAGGACAAACGACAACAAGAAGTCCCCTAGTTTATAGCCACTAATGCTTGCTCAAATTTATTTGGCCTGAGCAGCAGAGGTTAGGATGGTTCAGTTGAGGATAAAGGTGATGTACATGGTTAGCACCAAATGGGGCAATTATTGAAAGTTATGCTGACTCAGTTACTCCATTCTTCCCAGTCCTGCTTGTCAATCAGTGTTGAGGGAGGCTCTCTTGGGGGAAGCATCACCCACTCTGCAGCTTTTGTAAATTATTTGCTATCCAGAATGTAGCAGGTCATCCCCTACCTATCAGCCAGCTGAGATGCAATGGCCCATCCCTTTTTGCTCATGTGGACCTGTCCAAATTGTCTTTATCTCAGTATAAAAGTTGTCTATAAAAGCTGGCTCCATCTTGAATCCCTTGCTGATCTTTAGTAATCAACCTATAGATGTATTGTTACCTTGACATATTTAAAAAAATAAACTCCTTTTAATTCTCTTTTTCCTGAGTTTTGCCTCATTAATCAGGGCAAAAGCCTGAACAAAGAATTTTCCTTTTAACAGATGACAGCTGGCAGTTTTATGGTATGCAATTGACACTTTTTTTTTTTTTAAGAATAAGTCCATGGATGCTAGAAATTGCCACAAGAGAACAATTCAGCATAGCAAAACATCAGCTTACTATGTATTGGTCTGAAATGAAGCCAAAGCTTTTTCTTCTTCTTCTTTTTTTTTTTTAAAGAGTCCAATTTAGAAAGCTATAACTTGGCTTCTGTTCCTGGACAAAGTACCAAATAACTCGGAGTTTTTCTCCCAGCTCATGGAGAGGCAATGAGCATAGACTCTGCTTTTAAAAGAAGTTTCATCCATGTTTAATCTTTCCTTAGAACCTTTTCCATGTTAAATTACTTTGTTCTGGGCCCATTAGAGAGTAAATTCAGAGAAGCCACATAACTGAAGGCAAATTATGGGGATAGCCTAAGAGGGAGTTGCCAAGGAACATTTATATTTGAAGTACAGCCCCAGAGGGAGGAAGACACTGGAAGGAGGGAATGGTTTCACTTACTCATAGGGAGTAACAGTGGAATATTTCTTATCAGAACAGATTTTAAACATAACTTGGAAATTTTCTTTGAAAAGAAAGAACACTTTGCTCTTGAATCAAAGGCATGCTGGAGAACCTGCTCACTGGAGGAGATTGTTAAATTTTCAGCTTGAGCATTTTCAGCTTGGAAATCAGCATACCAACAATCAGGGCTTACTTACTTGTTTCGTTAATTGTTTAGATTTAAGAAAGTGATGGAGATGTTAATTATGCAGATTAGACTTAAATACATGTCCTGCCTACATTTTTTTGGAGAGGGTGGAGAGTTGGTTGTTAAACATTTGCCAGTACAACACTGACATGAGGTCACCTTATATTCAGGTCCGTATCAATCGATGAGCATTTTAAATACCTGCTATGTGCCAAGCACTATTCTAGACACTGGACGTATGGAGATAAAAATTATATGGTTCCTACCTTCAAGGAGCTTACATTCCAGTAGAGAGATAATATGTACCCAGATGCACAGTGGTTGGTGCATAGCAGGTGCCCAATAAAGGCTTATTGATTGATATAAATCCACACAAAAATATATAAAAGCAATACAAGGTGAACTCTTCCACCTGGGGTTCAAGGTTCTTTATAACTAGCACCTTATCTCTTTTTTTAAATTAAAATATTATTTTTTTAGACATTCTTTGCTTTCCTAAAGTTTGAGTTCCAAATTCTCTTTCTCCCTCCCACTCCTTTCCCCATCCACTGAAAAAAGAAAACACCATGATAATAATAATACATATGAAATTATCTAAAACATTTCCATATTAGCCATATTTTTTAAAAAGCAACAAAAATATAGAAAGTGGGAAAGTTATACTTCAATTTGCACTCAGAGTTCGTCATTTCTCTCTCCAGAGGTGGATAGCATTTTTTTTTAATCACGAGTCCTTTGGAATTGTCTTGGACCACTGTATTGGTCAGAGTAGGCAAGTTTTTCATCATCATCACAACATTGCTGTTATTATGCACAATGATCTCCTGGTTCTTCTCACTTCATTTTGCAACAGTTCATCTTTCAAAGTTCAATCTTGTCAATTTTTTTTTCCTTCCAGAAACCACCTCCTTGTCATTTCTTATAAAACAATCAACAGTATTCCATCACAATCATATGCCACTACTTATTCAGCTATTCCCCAATTGATAAGCATTCCCTTGATTTCTAATTCTTTGCCAGCACAAATAGAGCTACTACAAATATGTTTTGTATATATAGATTCTTTTCCTTTTTCTTTGATCTCGTTGAGATACAGACCTAGTTGTATTGCTGGATCAAAGGGTATGTCCAGTTTTACAGCCCTTTGGGGCTAATACCAAATTGTTCTCCAGAATGGTTGGATCAGCTCACTACTCCACCAACAATTCATTAGTGTACTTATTTTTCCTTTATTCCCTCCAGCATTTGTTATTTCTGATAGATATGAGATAGCACCTCAGAGTTGTTCTAATTTGCCTTTCTCTAATTAACAATGATTTAGAACATTTTTATATGACTATAGATAACTTTGATTTCTTCTTCTGAAAACTGCCAGTTTATATCTTTTGACCATTTATCAATTGGAGAATGGCTCTTATTTTTATAAATTTGACACAGTTTTATACTCAGTGTATATTTGAAAAATCAGGCCTTTATTAGAGAAACGTATTGTAAAATTTTTTAATATTACTTCATTGTCTATGGTATCTTCTACCAAAATGCAATTTCCTTGATAATTGTAGATTCACTGACTTTTTGCTTTTTTTTTGTTTGATATCACGATTGATACCCCTATCTTTTTTGATTTTAGCTAAAGCATATTAGATTCTACTCCTGCCCTTTATTTTAATTGTGTGTGTTTTTCTATTTCAAGTGTGTCTCTTGTAAACAATATATTGTTGGATTCTGGTTTCTAATCCATTCTGCTATCCACTTCCATTTTATGGATGAACTCATCCCATCCACATTCAAAGTTATGATTACCGTGTATTTCCTTTCATGCCATTTTCTCCTTCTCTCTCTTTTTATCCTTTCCCTCTTCAAAAGTCTTATTTTGTTTCTAACCACTGCCTCCCTTAATCCACTCTCCTTTTTAGGATCCTTCCCTTTTACTTATCTCCTTTCTCTCCTATTTCTCTATTAGGTAAATTGCATTTCTAAACAAAACTGAATATGTATACATAGTCTTCCCTCTTTGAACCAATTCTGACGAGAATGAAGTTTAAGCAGTGCCTGCCACACTCCAATTGTCCCCTTCATTGCCAAAGCTCTTATTTGGGTGTCTCTTTTATGTGACAAAATTTTCCCTCATTCTACCTCTCCCTTCTGCCTTCTCCCAGTGCATCATTCATTCTCACTTCTTCACTTTTTTTCTGAGATCATTCCAACATAACTGATTGAGGCCAACATCCACGGCCTCTATCTTTTAACTGCCTTATTAATGATAACATTCTTAGGAGACACACATATCATTTTTTCCATATAAAAATGTAGATAGTTTAACTTTATTGAGACACTTAATATTTACTCTTTGATGTTAACTGTTTTATGCTTCTCTTGAGTCTTGTGTTTGAATGTCAAATTTTTTATTCAGCTTTTATCTTTTCATCAGGAATTATCGAAAATTCTCTATTTCATTAAATATACATTTCCCCTCCTCCCCAAAAGATTATACTCAGTTTTGTTAGGTAGGTTATTTTTGGTTGTAATCCTGGCTCCTTTGCCTTCCAGAATATTATATTCCAAGCCTTTTTGTTTGCTTGTTCCATTGAATCTTGTGTGATCCTGATTGTGGCTCCACAATATTTGAATTGTTTATTTCTGGCTACTTGAAGTAGATCTGGAAGCCCTGTAATTTGGCTATAATATTCCTGGGAGTTTTCATTTCGTGATGTATTTCAGGGGGTGATGGGTGGATTCTTTCAATTTCTATTTTGCCCTCTGGATCTAAAATATTGGAGCAGTTTTCCTTGATAACTTTTTGAAATATGATATCTAGGCTTTATCTTTGATCATGGTTTTCAAATCCAATAATTCTGAAATTATCTCTCAATTTATTTTTGTGGTCAGTTATTTTTGTAATGAGATATTTCACATTTTCTCCTATTCTTTTATTCTTTTGATTTTGTTTTATTGTTTCTTAATGTCTCATGCAGCTATTTCAGTGATACTTCTAGGGACCTGTAAGTTTTCACTTCTTCCAGGGTGGTATGATCTGAGGAGAGGTGTTTACTCCTCTCCTAACTTGTGCTCTTGTCTGTGAATGACCACAAGAACTCTTTCTTCTCTGCCCTGGAACTGTGGGGAGGGTTCCCTCTCCACTGCTGCCACAAGTTGTGCTATGCCAGTGCTCCTCTTCACCCCAGGACCACCACCCAGGCCTGCCACCCAGATCCAAGTATGGGCAAAACTGTCAGCAAAGAGATCCCTGTAATGTCCTTCTGATCAGTTGTTTAATCCTCTCATTTTCTGTGGGCTGAAAGCTCTGGAAGCAGCTGCCACTGCTGCAGCTGCTGCCACTACAACCTCAGGGTTACACTAGGTCCAGGGTTGGTCTGCACTCCTTTCTCCACCCAGGTCCAACAAACCTTTCCCACTGACTTTCTAAGTCATCTTTGGCATTTGTGAGTTAAGAAGTCTAGAAACCACCTCAGTTACCAGTGATTCAGTCCCTTGAGGCCTACTCTGGGTTTGCTGGGGCCTGGTCTGCTTGCACAGTCCATGCTGGACTATGCTCCTCCTCCAGCCTGGTGCAGCAGACCTTTCCCATCAACCATTCAGGTTGTCTTGGGCCGGAAATTTGTTTCACTCTGTCTTTTTGTGGGTTCTGCTGCTCTAGAATTTGTTTAGAGTCATTTTTTACAGGTATTAGGAGAGATTTGGGGGAGAGCTCAAGCTACTCCCTGCTTTTGCTCCACCATCTGGGCTCTCCCCCTGCCTCAACCGGAATTATTTTCTTCAGTGAGATTTTGTACTTTCTTCAATTTGACCAGATGTATTTTTTAAGGAGTCTTTTTCTTTGGTGAATTTTCATATCTTTTTTTCCCATTTGACCCATTCTGCTTTTTAAGGAGTTCTTTTCTCAAGTGAAAATTTGTGCCTCTTTTACCCTTAGGCTAATTCTGTTTATTTAAGGTGTTATTTTCTTTATCATTTTTGTGCCTCTTTTTACCAAACTATTGATCTCTTTTCATAATTTTCTTGTATAACTTTCATTTCTTTTCCCAATTTTCCCTGTATCACTTTTATTTCTTCATTAATTCTTCCAGGAATTCTTGTCAGGCCTGTGTCCAATTAGCACTTTTAAAAAGGCTTTTGTTGTCTCCTTTGAGTTTATGTCTTAGTCTTTCCTGCCACCATAGTACTTTTTCATGCTCAAATTCTTTTTGATATTGTTGTTGTTTGCTCACTTTTCCAGCTTGTTTCTTAACTGTGTATTTTATCATCTTGGGTTGGGGAGGCACTGTCCTAAGCTTCAGGCTTTTTCATGCAGCTGTTTTCAGAAATAGTTCTAGGGATCTGCAAGGTTTTAGTGCTTCTAAGGTGGTGTGATCTGGAGGGAGGTGAGGTCACTGCTCTTTTGTTCTGCTCTATGGTCTTTACCCAAGAAGAACCCCTGCTCCCCTGTGGCTACAAGTGCTAATACTCTCTTTGCCTTGGAACTATGACCAGGGCCCCTGCTTCACTGTCATTGACCCCTAGTGCTCCTCTCTGACCTGGAATTGCAACCCAGAACTGTGTATGGCCAATAGAGTTGCTAATCAGTGCCAGCTGTACCCAGTGTCAACAAAGGGTTCCCTGTGATTTCTTTCTGACCAGTTGTCTGACTCTCTTTCTGTCTCTCGGCTGAGAGGTCCCAAAGCTGCTGTTGCAGCTGTGGCCACCTCTACTGTCACGGTGGGTGTGGGTTCCTGGCAGGCTTCCACCTCAGTGTCACAAACTTCTCCGGCTCACCTCCTAAGTTTTCTTAGGCCAGAAAAATGTCTCATACTGATCTTTTGTTGCCTCTGCCTCTCCAAAATTTGACTTGAGGCGTTATTTTGAAGGTGTTTGGATGGGAATATTGAAAGCGTTCAGCTGGGTTGTCCCAAATCTGCCATCTTGGCTCTTCCTTGCCTGGCCCTTCCTACCTTATCTTTGAAGCCTTATTACTATTATCGCACCCCCCTCGCGCCCTCCCCCGCCAGCCCCGTCCCCATTGCAATATACTCCAATCAAGCTGAAACACTCTCTGCTAGGTAAATACACTCAATGCTCTCATGCCTCAGGTTACTGCTCAGAGCTTTCCCCATGTCTCTCCATTTGTGGAATTCCCATTTGTCCTTTAAAGTGCTACTGAAATGTTACCTCAGAATCACAAAATTTGGGACCTCAGTGGCCACTTAATGCAACAAATACACAAAAGGGATTGTCTCTATAATACAATGATCAAATTTCACCTCTTTCATGAAACTATTCCACATCTCATTTGGATCTCATGTGGCATATGATTTTTGTTGTGGGAATTTTTAGTATTCAGTACTCAAGGACATTCTTCCTACAATTTTTGGTTAACTCAAATCTGTCTTAATTTTAACCTCACCTGACCCAAAGCTGTTCCATAGGATATAAAAATTTACTTAAGAGCTTTAAGCATTCCTGAGATGAGGCCAGAAGAATTCCTACTCTCCCTCACTCCTTGGTGGCATGTAAATCCTCCTCCTCAATCTGCCTATTTCTGAATCCTCTAAATCTCTAACCTGACTTAGTTTACCTAGAGTTTGTTTAAAGAGGTTTGTTTCCTTAGGGGATATTTGAGATTATAATTCTGTGTAACTAAATTTATTTAGCTCTTATGACATTGAAGGAACGATGAGATTATGGATCTGTCTTCTCTTCAACTTTTATGGCCTAAGAGGAATGACAAGATTGCAATATGTAAATGAATTCTTTCTGTCACTCTAACACAATTTTTCCTATAAGAAGTCTTGTCAGAATCTTCATAATTGTTCTGGTTTTCTCCAAGGCCTGAAACTATGCTTGAGCATAATAATAAAACTTACGTTTTTGCCTCCATAATTTTTGCATTGTGGTAAATATATATTTGGCAGTAGTTACTCACCATATGGACTCAGAGAGGAGATAATCTCTCCAATGACAGTTTGATTTAACTGTAATTGATTTAACTACAATATACAATATTACCTGATATCTGGTAGCTTATGGCATAATGGATAAAATTTTGCACTTGGAGTCAGGAAGGCTTGAGCTAAAATACTGATCTAATAACTTACTAGCTACGTGATCCTGGACCAATCAGTTAGCCTTTCTAAGCCTCATTTTCTTCATTTAAAAAATGAGAATACTAGTAGCAATTACTATTTGTTTGTGAGGGTAAGATAACATATATAAAGAGCATTGTAAGCCTTTAAGATCTATATAAATACTAGTTTTTTCTGCCTTAGTGTCTTATTCTACCCCACCCTTAGCCCCTAGAACATTCAGGCCACTTTCTAATAAGACTGATATATCTTATCTAAAATTTGTATCTCTCTTAGCACCACAGTAAATGTTTAATAAATATTTATTATATGAATTTGGCTGGCCATTTATTTATTGATTGATTTTCTATCTATTAATTAATAATTAATTAATGTGGTTTTTTTTATGGCTGAAGGTTTTAATTCACATTTGCAGGGGGCTTTGCCTGCCAAAATGATTCAGAGCTAAAGCGACCTTTAGAGCTCATCCAGTCCTAGACATTTTACTGTTGAGGAAACTGTGGCCCAGATGGTTTAAATGACTTGTCCACTATCCTATAGGCAATAAGGGACAGAAGCAGAATTCATACCTAAGTGCTCTGAAACCAGAGCCAGCACTTTCCATTGTACTATCCTGCTGATGAGAAATCTGGCTGATTTCAATGGAAAGTAAAAACTTGCTATTCACTCCCCTATCTTAAATTTAGAGCATGTTGTTGCTATGTACCTAAGAACCACATGTGTACTTTCAGAACTCAGACAATTTCATTAGGGACTTGAGACAAAACTTGGGTGGAAGGAAGCAGGCTAATGATACGAGAAAGTAATTATGACAAATATTTTCCTTCCATAATTCTGAATTCAGGAGGTCAAGTTTCTGGGCCGAGACCGGTAGTGTGTTTCTAGAGAAACCCAGATTGTTTGGATGCATTGCTGCTTCCTACTTTCATTTTAGCACTCGCAGCTCACAGTGGTTACAGATTGTTTCCGTAGCCAAACAATAGTTTGCTTTAGAAGACAGTAAGCTGAACTATTTTTGTGGAGGACTTTCTGGAAGGGTGTGACCTTCTGCTTGCATAGGGCCCTCTCTGCTATTACACCACCCTTTTTAAAACTGACTTTTATTTCTATTCTTTTTTTTTTATCCTAAAAGAGAGAAACAAAAACAGTAGTCTTCTTCTCTCTTCTTTTTCTATAACTAATTGCGGTACTAAGTCTTGTCTTTGGTCTGATTTGGAGAGTACATTCCAATAAAATGATACCAAATTTATGGAATTGGCTTCTACATAAACGTATCTTATATTTAAAGTCTTTTGGGTACTTGAATATTACTGAAATCTTTTGGATGGGGCATACTCTAGAACACCTTAACACAGTAACACAAAACTTTCTGTCATTGTGTTCTCATCACACTTCTCTTTATTGCCAAATCCCAGAAGGATTCTATGCATTCATCTTTCTTACTATTCACTCAGAATTTTGGACCTTATACTCTGGTTTCTGTCCTTATAGTCAGTCTGCTCACTTCAACATTTCCACACCCACTTGACCACCTAATTACCAAATACATAGCTTTTTTTTTTCTCCAGTTCTCGTCTTTAATTTGATCTTTTACGCTTTCTCATCCTTGGCTTTTATGGTTATGCACTTTGTAGGATCTTCTCTAATTGCTCCCTTTGATGACTCCTCTTCCTCCTCTTATTTGATAAATATTTTTATCTTTCAAGGTTCTGTTCTCTATCTTTTTATCTTTTTCTATCATCTCTTTCTTGTTGGTTACTTTTACTCCCATGGCTTTATCTCTATATGACTACCAAATTTATATCTCCTGTCCTAACCTTTTTCCTGAGTGTTAGAATCACATTTCCAATTCTCTGGTTAATGTCTTCACTAGGAAATCTTGCTAGTATCTCAAGCTGAGCGTGTACCAAACATCCAACATCTCTCCCGTGTCCCAAACCCAATTTGCTCTTCCTTTTAATGGTTAATGGACCATCATTTTTCCAATTAAACATGATTAACAATAGTCATTTTTTGTCCCCTCCCTTTCTCTTGCTCTCCGTATCTAAACAGATGGGTATGTAACATCCACAGGCACCGAATCTTATCTCTAAAGTATCACCTATAGTACCTTAAACCTTTTTTTTTTCATTTAAGTACTGGAACTGTGATTTCATCTGTGTGTCATACTCCCTCTACCAAAGAAGACCAACACTTACTCTGCAAATTATCCTTAAAGAGTTGCCCCAAAAATAGAGAGGAAAAGTGATTTGTCCAATTCCATATAGCCAGTATGTGAAGGAGGAGGGAACTGAACCTAAGTCTTTCTGACTCCAAGACCAGCTCTCAATCCATTTTGCTACATTACCTCACTCTTCCCTGTACACAGTGAGAGCTAAATAAATATTTATTTTTTCAAATTATCTAGATATCTTCTGTAGAACTCTTTGTCCTAAAAACAGAATAATGAATAACCTATTGACTTAACTTCTTGATAATTTTATCTTTCAGCAAGTAAAATAAAAAAAGGATATTGATATTCTGAAATGGATTCTGACTAGTATGGAAGAACTAATTGTCAAAGTAGAAATGATCGTGACCTTGGGAGGTAGAGACCATTTAGTTTTAGAGTTTGCAGTAGCCAAGAAGGGAAATATTAGTCATAATTGGATTTGATCCTTAGTTTTTATGAAAGTAGATTTCAAATGATTTTGATAAAGGACAGATAGTATATAGCATGGCTCAAGACTATAAGAATAAAAGTTGAATTAAGGGGGAAAATGCTTTCAAAAATGGAATTTTGGTGACAGAATTGATTCTGATCAAGAAAAATTGGTAGTTTTTGGAAAAGTAGATTTTTAAAGGTTTAGAAAAAATAGGGTTTTGTGGACAAAAATTGTACAGGGGAGATTACATGAAAATGAAAAGTTTCTTCATATACAAAATTAATGCATGTAGCATGAGAAGGAAGGCAACTACATAGGGGGAAACTTTGTATCATATTTCTGTGATAAAGGCTTGCTATCTGAGATATATATGCATATATATCTCCAAACATTAAATTTAGGCCAAAAGCCATTCCCTAATAGATAAGTGGTCAAAAAATATGAAAAAACAGTTCTCAAAAAACTATAAATTATTAGCTATAGGAAAGATTGCTCCAAATCACTAACAAAAAGTAAAATGAAAATCAAAACAACCCTGAAGTTTTAACCCATATTCTGAAAAATCGGCAAAGATGGTAATAGTGAATATGAAAGGGGTTATGGGAAGACAGGCATACTGGTACATTGCTGGTGGAGCTTGCCTTCCTACTGAATCTAGGATAAAATATAAACTCTTATTATTGCATTTAAAACCCTTCAGAGTCTGGCTTAGCCGTTCCTAACAGGCTTAACTTCAACGCATACTTTATATCTCAGACAAAATGTTTTGCTTGCTTTTCCTTCCACATTCTGTCGCTGTGTCCCTCTTTTTTTTAACTTATTAAAAATGTCTCCTTTGTGAATCTTAATTGTTCAAGTGTTATGCCAATGTTAAAACAATCACTTAAAGCCTTCATGAAGTAGCTGATAAAAGTGAATATTTATTTCCTACTTGTTATCCATTTCACATACAATCCATATAATTCTATAGGAAATTGAGAAGTCTCTCCATGCCTCAGTGTAAATATCTGCTTAGTGATTTTACATAGCTTATTGTTGTTTGTCCTTTGCTCTTGAAGAAGACCAGTGACATCAGGAAGGTGATGTCCTGACTTGCAAGTGAATTGGATTTAAGTGAGGCAGGGCTGTGCAAGGACACCAGCCTCACTCTCTCCTCTCAAATATAAACCTAACCCTAAATGCTCTACTCTAACCCTAACTCAACCCTTCAACTCTAATCCTAACCCACTTCTGCCTCTAATTTTAATTCTAACCCTAACGCAACACAACCTGACCCACCCTCTGCCTCCAAACCAATTCTAAATGCCTCCAATTCAGACTCAGTGGAAGATCACTAGAGTGCCTTCAGGGCAAGAAGGTAGGATATGAAAGAGAGTCTTCTCCAAAGTAGAGGGAATGGAACAGCAAGGGAGGTGGACAACAGGGGTAGGAAGTAGCCTCTCTATACCTTTTCATAGGCTGCTCCTCCATTCCAACAATTCTGCTAGCAGCTGCTGTGGGGGCAAAAACCCACCACGAGCCCAACAACAAGAACGCTGCAAGCCCAGGTTCTTTTGATCTGCTTTACTAAGGAAAGCAACATTAAGGGGTTAACAATCTTACTTTAATCCAGCATACAAATATCATCTACTCAATTCAGGGGAAAAAGCCAGCACCCTGAAGTTCAGAGCAAACACAAACAAATTACAAACATCAACAGACCTTGTCTGATTCAAATCTCAACACATAGCTACCAGAGTTTAACAAAGTCCAAACATCTGGGTTTACAAGCTCTTAACTACAGCTGCCCAGAGTCTCCATATCGGCACACCTTCAAGAGTGAGAACCCTAAGCAAATAGCTCTGTCTTCCCTTTTTATGCACTCTTTAGCTGTCATCGAATGTCATCTGAGTGACCAGAACTTAAGCTCTTACTATTGGCTCTGGTCTTAGCAACAACCCTTAGAACCCTGGGGGCTTCCTGCCCACATTGGCTTAGCAACGAGTAGCTAGGGGTTTTGGGCCTACTTGGGAGGGAAGATATAATCAGACCTCCCTTCATTGGCCCCACCTTAGTTACCAAGGCATCCTCATGCATGGAATGCTTCTCTCTTCACTTCTTACCTTTTGTTGCCCCTAGTTTTCAAACTCACATCGTTAATTTTATGATAAAATCTGTTTTCTCTTCTGATTTCACTATACTAGCCTCCAATGCATGAAATTTTATCTTTGACACTTTCTGTAAAATGGGAAATCTAATAGCACCTATTTTTCAAGGTTGGTATCAGGATCAAATGAGAAAATATTTATAATATAGTAGGTGCTGGGTAAATGTTAGCTTTTCTTGATGATGTTTCTTTACCCCAATTTCTCAGACACTCAGTTACCATGTAATGTCAATTCCAACAGATCTCATACATGTTTCCACCTTTATATTTTCTCTGTCATCACTGTATCATAGGCTCTCACTGCTACTTGCCTGTACTATTTCAGCAGCTTCCTAACAGGTTTTCCTTCTTCTATTCTTTCCCCCTTTCAATCTATCCCTCATACCACTGCTGGAATAATCTCCCTCATGAGTAGAGGTGATCATGTGACTCTTCTGCTCAAAGCCCCTTCTTGGTTCCTAATTACCTACCAAGAAAACTTTAAATTGCTTAGCCTGGAATGCAAGTCACTCTACAAACTGAAATCACCTCCCCGCCCCCCAGCTTTTTTAGCTTTATCTCCCATTATGCTCTCTAATATCTTTTCCACCTAAACCATACCATTCACCATTTCCTACATGTGCCAGGCACATTCCCATCTTTTCTTTTGCTCAGGTGTTCCCCTAAGCCTAGAATGCCTAACCTTTCTTCATTTGTTTAATTCCTTTTTGTCATTTAAAGCCTCTTAAATGCCACTTTCTCTTTGATCCTATAAGTCAGCAGTGATGTTTTTCACTGTAGACCTCATTTAATGCTTCACCTAAGCCTTTCTTATGCACCTAGGTGGTACAGTGGAGAGACTAGGCCTGAGTTCAATTCTAGCCTCAGATATGTACTAGCTTCGTGAATCTGGAGAACTCACTTAACTTATGTCTACCTTAGTTTCTTCAGCTGTAAAATGGGGAAGAATAATAGCATCTACCTGACAGGGTTGTTGCAAACATCAAATGACACATTTGTAAAGTGTTTATCAAGACGCCTGGCCCACAGTAGCCTCTAAATAAATATTTGTTTTCTTCCCCATCCCCCTCACCCTTACCCTATGCACTATAGTACAGGATTTAGTGCTTTTGTCATGGGTCATAATAGTCAAAAAATTCATCACCTAGTAATCAGCCTGTGGGTGATAAGCCTCTTCATACTTCAGTTGTGTTAATGTTGTTCAGTTGTTTCAGTCCTGTTGATGATTCGTGATCTCATTTGGGGTTTTCTTGGCAAAGATATTGGAGTAATTTTCCATTTCCTTCTCCAGCTCATTTTACACATTAGGAAACTGAGGCAAAGAGTTAAGTGACTTGCTCAGGGTCATACAGCTAACGAGTATCTGAAGCCAGATTTGAACTCATAAAGATGAGTGTTCCTGATGTCAGGCCTGGCACTCTATCCATTGTGCCACCTAGCTGCTCCCATTATTAAGGAGACTGGTCTTTTCAACAATAGGCATGGCCTTGGAATTTGAATCATACTCAAACCTTTCTAGTTCGACAGAATTGGACAGAGACTATAACTTACTGACATAGTCTTTGAGAAACTTAAGTCACCTCAATCCTATGATGAGGAACCGGAGGAGATTTTATGATGAGTTAATGATCTGCTTCAGTGAATAGACAGATAGGGAGGGAAAAACATTTGTTACTATGTGCCAAGGGAAATGCTAAGCACATGGATAGAAATACAAGCAAGGAAGATACCTCCTGCCCATGGGGATGGGGGGAGGTGCTTACATTTTAATGTGGAATGATAACAGATAAAGGGAGACCAGAAGGAATTTGGGTAGGCAGGCATGATTTGGAAATAGCCAACAAGAAGTAGGGTGGAGGCATGAATCTGGGCAAGATAAGATGAAAATCACCCATCTGAGCCCAGGGCTGTTCCAGGGGTGGAGCTCAACTTCCAGATGGAGAAGAGGTAGGAATAGTGGCTGGAGTGGAAGTGGCATGGTTTGCACATGTTTGGGAGGGAACAGAGGCACAGATGAGATCACAGAAACACTGGAGTATTTTAGTTCATTTACCATACTCTGTATGGGACTATATATTCCATGAGGGCAGAGACCATATAATAGTTAACATTCATGCAGCATCTTAAGGTTTACAAAATGCTTCACAAATATCATTTCATTTTAACCTTACAACTACCATAGGAGATATGTGCTATTATTAATCCTCACTTTACAGATGGAGAAACTGAGGCAGAGGTTAAGTGACTTGCCCAGAGTCACTTAGCTAGAAAGCCTTTGAACCTGGAATTGAATTGCAAACTTCTTGTGTCCAGGTCTAGCACTCTAGCCACTGCATCACCTGACTATGGTATCTCAGTGTGTGCCTTCTTGATGATTATTTTGCTGCTTTTTGTTTCTAGTTTCTGAGGAAGACCAACACCATTTAGAAATGAAGACCATCTGAAGTGAGTTTGACATTAGCGAGTTCTATAGTGGGTGCCATAAAGTCAGAGAACTAGACTTAGAATCTAGGTTAGGATCAAGGTGGAACAGGGATGGAGAAAGAGAGGAAGATTAGTTTAGAATCAAGATTTTCATGATCTTATTGTTAAGAGATATGTTTACTCCTAAAATGTCTTATGACTTTTTTTTTTTTACATACTGTGAAATTTATGTTTCCCTTGCAAATAAACTTGAAATTCATTGAGGAGGTTAAGGCTGGGAAGGAAAGTGGATGTGGAAGCTGGAGGCATCCAAAGGTGGCAGCCTATATAAGTGTATAGAAAAACTACAGGGTATGGAGTTGATGTTACAGGACCCAGAAGGGCCTCTCACAGAAAATTAATTCCTTCTAGAACTATTAAAATCCTTTCTCCAAGTTCAAAACCAGACAGCTTAGAGCCAGAAAACAAACGTATACAAATCCTGAAGTATGAATAAGAAAGACTAAATAATAAATAGTAATAGCAATAGTCAGTGTATTGTAGTGGGTAGAGGGCTCTGGAGTCAGGAAAACCTAGGTTCAAATCCTGTCTGCCTCTGACACTTACCAGTTGTGTAATTGACTGACTATGTGCAAATCAATGGTTCATAGAAATTCTCTAAGACTACACATTACAGATGAGATAAGTCTCCATTGATAGAAGTTCATTTATTTTTTCTTTATTATGAATGTACATATTATTAAACATAAACATTTCAGTATACAACAAAGTAAAAGAAGATTGTATATAAAACTGTGAATATTTTTTGTTGTTGTTCTGTTGCTTTTCAGGCACGTTTGACTCTTTGTGATCCCCTTCATGGTTTTCTTGGCAAAGACACTGGAATGGTTTGTCATTTCCTTCTCCAGCTCATTTTACAGGTGAAGAAACTGAGGCAAGCAGGGTTAAGTGACTTACCCGGGGTCACACAGCTGGTGAGTGTCTAAAGTTGGATTTGAACCTGATTCCAGGCCCAGTACTCTATCTACTATGCCACCTACCTGCCTCTGTTTTTTTAGGAGTTATAATTATCAGCACTGATATTATGAAAATAGAAAATGAGAACCAAGTTTCATATTTCTTAATGTGTTCATTCTTACTACTTAAATTGATGATTTAGAAAATTACACGTAAATGTGCAAACAAAGGAAAACAATAGCACCAGCTATGTAATGGGTGCTTGTTTCTTTGTACACATATTTGGTTGTCTTCAGAGTATTTACAAGTCATTCATATCTGTTTGCTAATCTTTGTACTTGCATTGTACAGAAACTCAGACTATTTTTTCTTCCTAAACGATTGTTACTCCACAAAGCACAACTCCCTGTTGCCACATTTTTGTTCCTTTTATTCATGACAAGAATTGTTCATAGAGAAATGGATGTCTTTTCACGTAAACAACTTAGTAAAAAGCGGAAAGATGAAAAATAAATTTAACAGAGTAGTCACAAATTGCTTTGTCTTCTTTTGTGTATTTTTTCTTATTCCTTTTTTTGCATCTTTTTCATTCCTCTCTCCAATAGAAGTCCTTTTGTAAAGCAAAACAAATGAACATAGTGACTGTGTCTGAAAATATATGTCTCATTCCACACATTTCTAGTTATCACATCTCTTCCATAAGATGAGAAGCATGCATCTTTACTATTTGGAAAATGTTTCCACACCAGTAAAGTCATGAAAGTGTGGAATCACAGTTCTGGACTCTTCCCCAACCCTCAGAGAAAAACCACAACTCACATTTATGTAGCATTATGATATTTACAAAGAAGTAATAAGTACAAAAGATGTGATGGTGGTGTTGTTCATGCTTCATTTTCGAAGAGGACCAGTGACGTCATGAAAGATGTGACATTATCAAGTCAGTAAAAGAGAAAAGCTCTGTCAAGGTTACCTTTGTCAAATGATGGCCTAATTTAAATTGGAATCATCCAAGTGTTTACCATGAAGCAAGGAATCACAAAATAATACAGGGGCTAAAATGAAACTAACAAGTCAGTCTGATATTGATCCAGTCAAAATTGGATATTGGTCCATCACAAGACATAAGAAAGGGAACACTCTCATGGAAACTAGAAGAATGATAAAGAGAATGGGAGACATCAGTAACAGAACAGCTTTATAATCTATTCCAAAACACATAAATACATCTCAGATGAGAGGTCTAATAAGGTAAAAAAATCACAGCAGCTAGGATGCCATAGGAAATGTCAGGGTTAGATGTGGAGAAAAGTAAGAACTATTGATGCCCAATAATAAAAGCTATTGTTTTGTGAATAAATTGGGAAATGAATTTCTTAGATTCTGGGACTTCTGATCCAGGATCAGAGCTGACCTCTGGGTGGCAGTGACTCAAACCAGTACTCTGAACACAGTAGGTACTTAATAAATGTTTGTTGTTTTGTTGTTTTAAAACCTTCAGTATCTTCAGCCCAGAAGCTTCACACTGAGGTTAAACAAAATCAGGAATCTGGACAAGCTTCTTGACAAAGAAAATATGCTTCTTCATTTATAGGTTCAACTCTGAACAGACTGATGCTTTTAAGGAAAAATAATAATAATGATCCATGACATTGATATACTGCTTTAAGGTGGGCAAAACACTGCATACAGATGGAGCATAGGACTTTGAGTCAGAAAGACTCAAGTTTGAAACCTGTCTCAGACACCTATTAGCTGTGTGACCTTGGGCAAGTCACTTAAGTCTACCTTGGTTTCCTCAATTGTAAAATGGTGACAATAATAGCTACCACCTTACAGAGTTGTTGAGAGAATCAAATGAGATCCCTTTGCAAACCTTATGGCACTACACAAGTACTTGCTATTATTATGTCATAGAGCAGCTAGGTGCCCCTATGAGTCGAGTGTTGCCTGAAGTCATGAAGACTCATCTTCCTGAGTTCAAATCCAGCCTTAGACACTTAGCTGTGTAACCCTGGGCAATTCACTTAACCCTGTTTGCCTCCATTTCCTCATCTATAAAAAAAGCTGGAGAAAGAAATGACAAACCATTCCACTATCTTTGCCAAGAAAACCCCAAATGGGGTGATAAAGATTCAAATAAGACTGAAATGACTAAACAACAAAATTATTATGTCATCTCCTTGAATCTTCACAATAGCCCAGAGAAGTTAGAGTTGTTGTCATCCTCATTTTACAGATGAGGAAATTGGTACTCAGGGAGGTGAAATGATTTGTCCATGGTCACTTAAAGGGGTCAGAGGCAGAATCTGAACCCATGCTTTCCTGGATCCTACATCTAGCACTCCTTGCATGTCACCTCAGAGATGGAATATGACTGTCTCTAGAACATGAACAGATGAAAGCCCAAGGGAAGCATGTACTGTGCCTCTCAATTTTCTTTATCTTATTGTCATGGGTTCTTGGACTTAAACAACTCTGGCATTTTTATTTGTTTTGCTCGTGGCTTACTGTCTTAGGTTCAGTATTCTATGGTAGGGGTTATGAATTAAGGAATAAAACACAGGAGGACATAATGTATGCCAAGTGCTGGGTGTATAAATACAAATAAAATCAGACAGTCCCTGTCCTCAAGCAACTTACATCCTAATGGAAAAGACAAAAAGAATTGGAGTAGCCAAGAATGGCCACTTTGGTCCAGAAAATTAAAAGGATGATGAGTAGAGCCTTAGGGGGAGAAGTTGACATATCCTATCCATGAACGATGGCAGACTTGATTTAATCCTGTATCATGGTTCTAGAACTGGTGCTGAACAAAAGGTACCCAAGAAGGAACAAAGCAGCTAGCAAAGAAGAGAAGACCAGAAATTGAGAACAAAGAGAAGCATGGATGGTTGTTTCTTGAAATAGTGATCTGAGGGAGGTGGTCGCTAACTAGGAAAGTGGCTGGAAAGTATGACCTCATGATGGAAGTTTCTTGAGAGAAAGAAGGCAAATAATATATCCTCTGGGAGAAGGAGAAAGGCAGAGAGTTGGGAGTGAAGTTTTTTTGTTTTGTTTCGTTTTTTGTTGGGGGGAGCACTGGGGACCATCACTGAGGAAGAACAACCAGAGTGCTATGTCTGCCTCTGCCCTGCTTAGAATGGGATTCCTTCCACACCCAGGCTGTAGCTCCTCTTGCCAAAGTGTCTGTCCCTCTATAACCTTTTCCCCCCATCCCTATATTCAACTATTCCTTTCTTTTTTTCATAGCTCATGCAATTAACTATTCTATCCTAGGTGGTATCTCTAGGTTCTAGTCTTGAAACTGGTCCTTTAAGTGGGAGAGGGAGGACCTTTTGTTTTGCTTACCACCTGAGCTATAAGATATAGCTCAGGGGGAAATTGCTGACAGAAATTTTACTGGTACTTCTACTGACTATGGGAATGCATTCTGACCAAGTATAGCAAGTTGCCATGGTGATTTGGGAGTGTTTTATACTCATTTTAACTTTAGAAGTTATGTTCTTTTATTTCTTATAAAGTTTTTAAAATTGCATTTCATGCTGTATGAATGTCTCATCGCATTTTAACTTCTAAGCCTGAATCACTAGAATACACAGTTTCCTAAAAAAGAGTTTTCAGGCTTTTGAGTGAGAAGCCCTAAGTTCAGACCCTTACTCTGTCTGTCATTCATTACCTGAGTGACCTTGGGCAAATTACTTACGTTCTTTGGGATTCAGTTTCTTCATCAGTAAGATTAGGATGTTGCACTAGATTGACCACTAAGATCTCTTTTAATTCCAAATTCCATGAGCTTGTAGATTCTCTTCTGCTTCACTCCTCACTCCTACCAACCTAGCTGGAGTGGTTTGCCATTTCCACCTACCTCACAGGATAATTGTGAGGATCAAGGGCAAGAACATAGGTAAAACACTTGGTAATTTTAAAGTGTTACATAAATGTTAGCTGTTATTACTATTATTGCCCCAGTAGAATATAAACTTGAGGGCAAGGATTGTCTCACTTTTGTATTTGGATTCATAGCTACTAGCACAGTGCCTGGCATAGAGTAAACCATTTTTTTAATGCTTTTTCAGTCATTCATTGATTCCTTGATTCATTCATTCACCTGTCTTTGCCCCTTACACATGGTAGCTTCTTAATAAATGTTTGTTGGCTTGGACTGGATTATTAATTTAGGGTCAGAGGGAATGATTGAAGAACATTACAGATATACAGTGTTTATGGGTGATTGGGTTCTACAGTATCAAAAATGCCAACATCAGCAAAAACAAGATTAAGAATTTAGAAACATTAAAATGAGATTCTTTCTGGAGGGTCTAAAATTAAGAACACACATAACAAGAATCAAGGAAATTCTTATATGACGTCAAAGGCCAATATTCACTATAGACAAAGCCTAATGTAGTGGTCCATGCTTATAATCCCTATAATCCAGGGAGGCTGAGACTGGTGGATCTCTTGAGATGGGGATTTTCGAGCTGCAATGAGTCAAGCTGATCTAGTGTCCACACTGTCTGGCATCAATGTGACGAACCCTTGGGAGTGGGGTGTGTTGGGGCGTATGTGGAGAGCAAAGCTGATAGGTTGCTTAAGGAGGGGTGAACAGGTTTAGGTTGGAAATAGACCAGGTCCAAAGCTCCCTCTAGGGATATCAGTAGTGAAATCCGACTTCCACACTTCCAACCAGGTCAAGAAGTAGGAAATCCATTTACAAAAGGAAAGAAAAAGTAAAAGGAAAGGAAAGGGAAAATGAAAGGAAAAAGGAAAAGGAAGGTAAAGGGAAAGGGAAAGGAAGGGGAACGGGAGGGGAGGGAAGGGGAGGGGAGGAGAGGGAAGGGGGAGGGGAGGAGAAGGAATATTAAATATTTGCCAGCACACTTCTGCATATAGCACCATTAACTTCAGAGTGCTTCCTATGGCTTTTCTAATTCTAGCCATTGCTGTTGCTCTGTTGTTCCTTTTAATTGCTCCAAATAAACAACTGTATTTGTACTTCATCCTGTTATTCTCCGGAAAGTCTTCAATATCTAATAATACTACCTCTGTTCCTTCCTCAATCATGAGCAGGAGAGGATATCTCTACAGACCTTTGCGCTCCTTCTGGCCCTGATTGACAATACCCACTCCTAGCAAATATCTATCATAAACTATACAAACGGGGAGACATTCTAAAATAAGAAATTCCAAAATCTAAAATAAGAATTCATGAACTATGTTTAATAACACCTCTCTTTCTGACCTTTTGACCTACTAGACTCTGGACCCATAGCATCTATCTTACCCTCTCTCAATTGACTGACCATCTTGGTCTTGATGGTTACCTTGTCTGAACCTATAGTATCTGCCAGACCACTTGTGGTTAACTGGGCTCCCAAACCTTCCTATTCTTGTCCAGTTCCATTCTCTCGTTGACCACATATCAGTGTGGCAATAGTTTAGGACCAGATTTAGATTTAGAGCTAAAGGGACCTCACAGACTGCTCAGATGAATCCCCTCATTTTACGGCTGAGGAAACAGACCCAAAGAGGTGAAATGATTTTTCCAAGGTCACATAGATCATAGAGAAAAAGTGCTAGGATTTAACCCAGATCCTTTGACTCCAAAGTCAGGGGGCTCTTTCCACTATATTGTCTAGGCCTTAGAGAGAAATATAATCAATTCACTTAACCAGAGTGCCTATTGTCATTAATGCATTACCCTTCAAGGTAAGATAGACCTTTCAGTGGTATCCTTTCCACCTACTGTCTTTGGCTATGACTCTCATCTATGCCAGCTGAACTATATCATTGTCCAAGTCCTTTTGTGGGAACCCGAAAACATTGCATAGGCATATACATCAGTGAATGCCAGCAGCTATTCCATAGCTGCCCACTCTAAACAAAGTCTGTGGTGGTATGTGTCTGGGGAACTCTTGCATGGATATTGCTTTTAGTTTGTCATCCCAGTGATTGATAACAAATTGTCCTAGATTAATTGTTAGTTTGGAGTCAATTCAACCTGGAATTAGGAAGACACATTAGATGATCTTGAAAAGCCCCTTTCAAATCTGTAACACTCTCACGAAATAGGAAAAACTGAGTCATTCATGGATACAGTGCAGAGGGCTATTTCATACTTGATCGGTTTAATAAGAACAATTACCACTGACCTTTAAAATTGGCCTATCAGAGTAACTGAGCATTGACCCTAATCTCTGATGGTTTTTTAAAAGAGCAGAGGATGAGTAACAAATATTCCTGTCTGTTTCTGTAATAGTATTGACGTCTGAGGATGGGACAAATAACAGAGCCCTTATTATTAATTGCTACCCTGTTTACTGCCTCAACCAGTACCCTGTGACATCTGGGGGAAGATGGGGAAGGTTTTCTTCATTTAAGAAACAGAAATAGGAAAAACTGCAGTCTCTTTCCATTCTGAAATGAAAATAAGAACTTTAATTTGTTCCCATTGACTTAGCCACACAGAAAAATAAAATCATCATCTCTCTTATTTAGCATTTAAGAGTCCTAGTTTTTAGTTACAATTTGGGCTATTAGGATGGCCACCTGGTTTTTAAATGATTGATTTTTAGTTTGTATATCTATTAATTCATGCAAATTAATGTAATTGTCAAAAGAGTCTCTGGCAAAATATCTTTGAATTTTCAATACTTAGATATTGTTTGAGGCAGCTAGGGAGTGCAGTAGATAAAGTACGGGACTTGAAATCAGGAAGACTATCTTCATGAGTGCAAATCCAGCTTCAGTACTTACTATCCGTATGACCCTGGGCAAGTCACTTGACCCTATTTGCTGCAGTTTCCTCATCTATCAAATGAGCTGGAGAAGGAACTGGCAAACTACTCCAGTGTCTTTGCCAAGAAAACTCCAGATGGGGTCATGAAGAATTGGACACAACTGAATGAAAAAGATACTCGTTTACTTCAATTTAATTTTTATCTTTTGAGGCACAATCCAAGTCAGGGAAATTGATTCTCATCTTGATTATGAAGTACCCAGAGTTGTGAGTTTTGTTCTCACATATTTTTTCTAAAACAGAGTTTTGCTATTTGCTTATGAGATTTGGTTAAGCTCTGGCTAATGAGATGTTATTTAAAGGGAAGTCGAAAATTAACAAAAAGAATGATGTAGAGTCACAAATCCCTGTAGGTGGGAAAATGAAACACTTGTTAGCTTTTCAAAAGTTCAGTTCAAATGAATAAAATTCTGAAAGATAAGGCATTTTAAAATATATTTTTGTATCTGAGTTAATGTCATTTTTGGATCAGTATCTGCACTAGTGTTCCACAATTAGAAACTGATTTTGCAGTGAAAGCCCTTTGATCCTAAGGCTTTTTTATCCTTTCCACCAGAACTAGATTGTCTTTCTGCTGGTTGTGGTCATGCCTGGCCTAAGAATTTTAGGATTTTAGTATCTCAGAAGTTCCTAAAGAGGGTCTTTAATATTTTCATTGCTTTGTTGCAGTGAATGGAGGGTAGAGAGTGGAATGGAATAGAAAGAATTCTCAATATAGAGTTCATAAATTCATAGATATAGAGATAGAAGAGACCTTAAGGTCACTGCGTACAATCCTTAAATTTTACAAATAAGGAAACTAAGGCCCATGCTCTATTCATGACTTTAAGTTGCCCATCTTTATACTACTCAAATGGATGAAGAAATTAGAGTATTAAAGAATTTTTTTCTTAAGGATCTGAATTCACAATACATGGATCAAGAGTGAACAAAAGTTTCCAAAAGGCAGAAGGAAGTTCCACCTTTCATGTTAAAGTACCCAGATGCAAATAATAACTGTATGATTGGCTCTAGGGTAGGTCATGTTCTTCTGTGAGCCTTAGTTGCTTTTGAAGGAGCTAGATTAAATGATCTCTAAGGCCCCTTTCTGGTCTAAATATCTAATATTGTATATAAGATATATTTCACTAGTTTTGAACAGAAATATTACTATGGCTAAATTCCCAAAGTGGTTGATTTTGTCTCCTTTCCCTATTATGTATGCTCCCTTGATGCACTCTGCTATAGACTAAGGGTGAGTTGAGGGCTTGTGGACTGAATTTCATCCATAGTTTATGCTTCTTCCTGTTATTGTATTATTTTTTAAAATTAATAATAGTTACAATAGCAGGTATTTACATTGAGCCTTAAGATTTACAAAGTGCTATTGCATATATGATCTTATTTTATCTCCACAATGGCTGTTATCAGCTCTCTTCAGTTTTACCAACAAGTAAACTGAGGCTGAGAGTGGTTAAGGAAGGACAGCCATAGTTACACAACTAGTAAGTACCAGAAGTGGAATTCAAACTTGGGTCTTCTTGAGTTCATTTCCATCATTCTGCACACTCTGCCTAAGTGTTCCAGCATTACTGACTGGGCCAAATTGCTACCCAAGCCTATGATCATCTATTTGGAATGCTGTCAAGCTTGAGAGAGGAGGTCGCTCACATATTTAGTGCATAAAGAACAATCCAATGCACTGGAAGGAAAGAAGGATGAATATTAGTGGTGAAGAAAATTCCTGATTTATCATTTGTATCGATCATTCCTATCCCTGTAGCATCAATGGCATTGAATATTGACATTTATTCTTCAGCTATCTATTTTTATGAGTCTGGTGGAGCAGATCACAACTGTATAATCACTGACTAAAAAGTATAATAAACCAAGAGAAGAATCACAGAATTTTATTTGGAAGGTACCTCAGCAACCAACTAGCAAGGTACCTCAGTAAATGTATATACCCATATATGCATGGAATCATTATTAAAATATAGTAGTCATCCCATCTTTGCTTAAAGACCTTTAAGGAGGGGTAAACTGCTTCCCATCTACAAGCAACCAATTCCACTTTTGGACAGCTATATTTGTTAAGGAGTTCTTCCTGACATTCAGCTTAAATTTACCTCTTTGCAAATTCTCTTCATAGTTCCTGGTTCTGACCTCTGTAGCCAAGTGGAATGCATTATTGCCTATTTTATATGACAGCCTAATAAGTACTTGAACAAAGCTACTGTGTCCTCCCTAAGTCTTTTCTCCTCCAGCCTAAATATGCCTACTTCCTTCAATCTATCCTTATAGACATAGATGAAAGACCCTTTATTATCCTGGTTGTCATCCCTTCCAGAGGTGGGAAACCTGCAACCTTGAGGCCACACATAGCTCTCGAGGTCAAGTGTGTCTCTCATATCTGTGAAGTTTGAATTCAGTTGAAGGGACATAACTTGAGGACCTAGAGGACCACATGTGGTCTTGAGGCTTCAGGTTCCCTACCCCTGCCCCAGATATTCTCAAGCTTATCAATTCCCTTCTTAAACTGTGGTGCCAAGAACTACATACAACATTCCAAAAGAAGAATAGTCTTTCCCTATTTCTGGAAGTTCTTACTGTAGTCCACGATCACTTTTTTAGTTGCTATGTCACACTGTTGACTCATACTGAGGTTGTAGTCCAATAAAACCCTCAGATATTTTTCAGAACAACTGCTATCTATCCATGACGCCCTCCATTTTATACTTGTGAAAATGATTTTTTGGACTCTAGTGCAAGCCTTCACATTTATAACTATTAAATTTCATTTTGTTAGACTCAAGATCATACTTCTTCTCCCTGTCAATTTTTTTTTACTCTTATAGTATCTTTCCCTCCCTGCTTTGATAAGAATGCCTTCTCTACCTTTATCCAGGTCATAGACAAGATATTAAATAGTACAGGACTGAGGATTATTAAATAAGGTCTCATTCTGGTCACTAGATAAGCAAAATAAATGCATGTACTAGATAGGATATCATGTCTTTATATCAGCAGACTTATCAATCAATAAAATGGGAGGCAACTAGACAAAGAGTAAATTGTACTAGATTGAAGAAATGGAGATCTGGGTTCTCTTCCCATATTTGCCACTAATTGGTTGTTAGACCTTGGGCAAATAATTTAACTCCCATACTTTAGTTTTTTTCTCTGTAGAAGAGTGAGCTAAACTAAATACTCCATAAGATTCTTTCCAGCTCTAAAATGCTATGAATTTATCATCCAATGAACTGTTTCCTTAATATCAAAAATGTATAAAAAGTTGTGGAGAATCTATAGAAATATACAATAAATATTATTAAATTCTAAGCACTAGGTTAATGTTGCTAGGATAGTAAGATATATGATAAAAGGTAAAAAAACACAAAATAAATTTTAAAAACCTTACTAATCAGAGCACTTTGCTCATAGGTGACCTCATCAGATGGAGCTCCTTGGCTTTAGGACTGGGGCTCTCTTGTTTTTACACCAGGGTTAAAGATTGGCAAGTGAAATGCTTCAATAAACATTCTGCTGTTCTAGTCAAAATGTATTTTGTGTCGTCCTGACCTTTGCTGCACTCCATGGAAAAGTGTTCCATAAACATTTCACGTCATCTCTCCCATTTATTATTATTATTTCAGATATGCCAACTGTCCTTTTTCAAAAGCCTTCCTAAGTAGAAATTAGCAACTACTTCTGCCATTTTGGGAAGGTGCCATTTGAGGAAGATTCTTAGGTGTTGGAAGTGAAATCAAAGGCCATTGAATGTAAACAATACTGAAATGGAATCCTCTCTATAATATCCCTAACAACAATCATTAAGCCTTCCCTTGAAGGCTCAATGACAGGTAATTCACCCTCTCCCCAGGCAGCCAAGTGCACTTTTGGATAGTTCCAATTACTAGGAATTTTTTCCCGCTATCACACCAGAATTTGCCTTTCTGAAATTCAAAAGTCCATCCCTTCAGACTAAGCAAAATAAGATAAATTCCACATTATAGTTCTTCAAATTTCTGGAGTCTACTATCGTCTATTATACCTTTCCCTTTGTCTTCTCTACTTCAGGCTAAGTATCCTCACCTCCTTCAATTATTCCTCATAGGCTTGGTTCCCAGACCAGGTTCCCAGAGAGTGTCATCTAGACATTCTCCAGCTTATCAATCTCCTCCCTAAAATGTGGAGTCTCGAACTGAATACGGTGCTGTAATATGGTCTGGCAAGCACACGTTACAATGCTTTTTCAACAATCCAATTAGCAGTTGCTGTGGGGGGTATAAAATCAACAACCAGCTGACAGAATGTTGCAAAATCCCCAGGTTCTTTTGATCTGCTTTACTAAGGGAAGCAACGTTAGGGGGTTGACAAGTTTACTTTAATCCAGCATACAAATATCATTCACTTAGTTCAGGGGGAAAAGCCAGCACCCTGAACGTCAGAGAAAATACAAACATATTACAAACATTGACAGACAGGCCAAATACAATTCATAGTTACCAACATCTAAGTTTAGCCTGGAAGCTCATAATGAGGGCTGGCCCAGAGCCGCTCGTGCCATCACTGCTGTGGGTCAGAGCTCCGAAAAAGAGAAAACCAATCCTTGGTTTTATTATCTTTTTCAGGGTCAAGGGTGAGTCACACGTGCAACTCACCCATGTGACCTAAAATCGTCACAAAGATGTGACTTAGACCTACGTGGTCTAAAAGCCTCTGATGTCACAAATGTGTCACTCAAACCCTTGTAAACTAGTCTTTCCCTTGAGGCAAGGAGGTCGTCAAGGACTCCTAATTTAATCAAGGAAATAAAGGCCAAACTCTTCAAGGGCACTTGGTTGAACTAAATGCTAAGAGCCCATTTTGATTGCCAACACAAATGCCCCCAGTTCTGGACTCTATGTCTCTTTTAATGCAGCCCACTCTGGCTGCCCAGTCTCAATGTTGACTTATTGAGCTTTCTTTTCATGAAAATTCCCAGGACCTTTTCACAGGAATGACTATCTTATCTTTATATCCAGTAAGATTTCCAGGTTCTTTCATACAAGCTGCTGTCTAACTTTATCTCCTTTATCCCTTACGTGTATAAATGAATTTTTTGAAAACAAAAGTGTTTGCTTTAATTATTTGCTTTAATACTTCAATAAATCTGTAATCTCACTGATGTGGACATAACATCCCTTGGTACAGAGAACAATGCATCTATGCCTAATCATGTTATGTGAATCTTGTGTATGTATTTCCATAGATCTTCCACAGAATACCCCAAGGTGCTAGAAGCCTTCATCTAGATCTGGGGTACTTAACCTGGGATTCATGAACTTATTTTAAAATATTTTGATAACTACATTTTAATATAATTTGTTTCTTTTGTAATCTTATGTATTTTATTTTATCTATTTAGGAACATTATTCTGAGAAGGGGTCCATAGCCTTCACCAGCTCTCCAAAGGGGTCCATGACACAAAAAAGGTTAAGAACTTCTATTCTCAGGTTTTTTGTTAAATTTTTAGAGTGCCAAAAGAACACTAAAACTGTACTTCTGTTATTTCTCACTCCCCATATGACCTAGCTCCTTCTTCGTGCACACATTTCTTTAATAATATGCCTTGCATGACTTCTTGAGCATAGGTTATTAGTGAAAATATGTCACAACTTACTTGCATTCATCATTCATCTCTCCGTTGTCCCTAGGGTCACCTGCAATTTTCATTCCTTGGAAATTATGGTGTTTCAAAATTTATAATCATAGAACATTTCCAGGAGAGCATTTACCTTGGAAAACATTGGCCTTTCCACTGGGGAGGACTTTATATTTAGCCTAATTAAATTTTATCTAGTTAGAGTCAGTCAATTGTTATAACCTATCAAGATCTTTCATTGTCCTCATTCTATTATTGAATATGTTAGCTATCTTTCTCAGTTCATCCAGTCTGTAAATCTGCCATCCATGCCTTTATTCAAGTCGTCATTATTAGCACTTGATAAAAATGTTGAACAGAATCAGGCCAAAGAGACTCCTGGGACCCAGTCATGGACTTCCTTCTCCAGCTGTTGACATCAATCATTTTTATTTGGGTACAATACAGCAACCAATTCTGAAGCCATTTTACTATAACACCATCTTCACTTATGCTAAGATTATTATGTTATGCTAAGCTATGCTATAGCACCATCTTAGCTTATGCTAAGATTATTGTATTATGAATTAAATATTCATCTTCTGTCTCTAATCACACAAATTATATTTTTGCCGTAATCATAGAAAAGTTCCGATGTTCACATCACTCCAGTATATCACAGCTTGTCATATTAAAGGAAGCAACACTGTCTCAGAACTCTGGGTTGGAATAAATGTTTCACTATTTCTCTTAAAACTCAGCAGAGAGAGAGGATTCTGGGAAGATGGTGGAGTACATCAGAAAACTTTCAACTCTCCAAAATTTCCTCCACAGAAAAAGATACAACATTGCCTCAGATGGAATGTAGAGCAGCAGAAACAAACAAAAGTCAGGATAAAACTGTTGGTCTTTTAAGACAACCTAAGAAGACCAGAGGAAAGACCTGACCTCCAAGATCAGAGGTTCAGCCTGACAGGAGTGAAGCGTAAATACCTCCAGGTCAAGTCCGCAGAATCGATAAACAGTAAACCCCGAGGGCAGCCGAAGGCTGGAGGCAGCCTCAGTAATAGAAACTTTCATGTCATACATAGAGTGTGTGTGTGTGTGTGTGTGTGTGTGTGTGTGTGTGTGTGTGTATCAGGGGGTGAGGGGGGCGGTCTGAGGGCTGAGTAGGAAAAGATCGAAGGAACTTCTACTGTTGAGGGATGCCAAGCACAGCAGTGCTGATGACACATGTCCTAGGCTGGACTGCCACTACAGGGGGAGAAGGAGCTAAGATACACCTGGTGAGTGCAGTAGCAGAGGGGCGGGGACAATGCTGGCTGTGGGCACGTGTAGAAGAGCAGAGTCCCTGGTTTCGGTTTCAGAGCAGAGAGGACAGCTGTAGTTTGCAGCCACAGGAGGGACCAAAGGGAGCAATAACATTTGTAGGCCAGCAGGACCGAGGGCTCTATCTGTGGCTTAGGAGTTAAGAGGAGAGCCCAAGGTTCAGCACTGGGACAGACCTCAGAAAATAACAGCATGAAGAACTTGAGGCTTGGGACATCATTCCCCATAGCTCGGGACTAGAACAGGATTACATTAATGGCTGTTAAAATCAAAATAAAACACACAAAAAATAAATAAAAATGAGTAGGCAAAGGAGAAAAAAAACCTAACCATAGATAGCTACTATGGGGATAGAGAAGATCTGGATTCATATTCGGAGGAAGATAATGGAGCTAAAAAAGCCACTCCTTTTTCAATGTGAAATGCCAAATGGTCCCAAGCACAAAAAGAGTTCTTGAAAGAATTTTAAAAGGACTTTAAAAATCAAATAAAAGAGATCAAGGAAAAATTAGAATAAAAAATAAGAGAATCTAAGAAAATTGAGAAATTATGAAAAGAAAGTCAACCAACTGGAAATAACCAACTTAAGGAAGAAAGTAATTCCTTGAAAACTAGAATTAGGCAAGGGGAAGCTAATTACGGTCTAAGGCACCAGGAAATCATAAAACAGAATCGAAAGGATGAAAATAATAGACGAGAATGTGAAACATCTCATCAGAAGAATGACTGACCTGGAGAATAGATCAAGGAGAAATAATATAAGAATAGTCAGACTACCTGAAAATTATGATAAAAAAGAATCTTGATACAATATTACAAATAATTATCAAGGAATTTTGCCCTGAAGTTATAGAACAAGTAGACAAAGCAGAAATAGAAAAAAAAATCCACCAATCATCAGCTGAAAGAGATCCCAGGAGGAAAACTTAAAAGAATATCATAACCAAGTTTCAAAGGTCCCAGGGTAAGGAGAAAATGTTGGAAGCAACAAGAAAAAAACAATTTAAATATTGTGGAGCTACAATAAGGATTATATAAGACCTAGCAGCTGCTATGTTGAAAGACTTCTAGATCTTTGAATATTATATTTCATATTCTGACCAATGGTAACTAGCAAAGTAAAGTATAATGTGCAATGAAAAAAGGGTTATTTAAGAAACTGAAAGACTTTCAGGTATTTGCAACAAAAATAGCAGAAATTAAGGGAAAATTTGACATATTACATCCAGGAGAAATACAAGGCAAATATTAAGGACCAAATATAAAGGACTCAATAAGGTCAAGTTGTTTACTTTTTATATGTGGAAATATTATAATTCTTTTATGATTGTCATTTTTATTTGGGCAGTTTGAAAGAAAGGCTTGAGTTGAGCTGAGTATGATGGGGTGATTCTAAAAAAAACAAAACTGTAGGGATAAAAAGGAACAATTATCTCATAAAAATGAGGAATACAAGGAAAAAAAACTGATACAGAAGAAGCTAGTGGGCGTAAGGATGGGTAGTGCTGACTCTCATCAGGAATCGGTTAAAGAGGGAGCAACATATATAAATATATACATATATACATACATACATATATACATATATATAATGTTGCGCACGCATGCATGAGCATGTATGTGTGTGTGTGTATGTATGTAAAATTCTTGTAAATTCAGAAAGTAGGTAGTGTGGGGCAAGAGGATAAGGGAGGGATTCTTGGAGGGGTGAGTAGGTTAAAGAATAGGAAGGCAAAGTAGCAGTTAGAACTAAAGCAGAGGAGTGAGAAGGGACAGGGTAAATAAGGTGAGAAGGATAGTGAGGAAAAATAGGAAGGAGGGAAATATACAACAAGTAATTATAACTTAGAATGTGAATGGGATGAATTTACCCATAAAATAGAAACTCATAGCTTAAAATTTTGAATTCAATAATGTATTGGTTTCATGGAATGTTGTAAAAATTAGAGAAACACACAAAAGATAAAATAAAGGTCAGGAGTAGAATTTATTACATAAAAAAAGCAGAGGTAGCAATCATGATCTCAGACAAAGTTAAAGCTAAATAGATTTAATAAAAGAGAGAATAATAGAGAAACTACACTATGTGTCAGCAATATTATTCAATATTGTTTTAGACCACTTGAAACAACTACACAGTATAAAATATCTGAGAGTATTCCTACCAGAACAGATACAGAAACTATATGAACATAACCATAAAACACTTTTATAAAAATAAAGTTAAATAATTGATGTAATATTTATTATTCATGGGTAGGTAAAGCCAATGTAATAAAAAATGTCAGTTTTATCTAACTTATCTATTTATGTAATGCCATCCTAATTAAATTACTAAAAATTATCTTACTGAATTAGGAAAATAATAACAAATTTCATTTTGAAAGACAAAAGGTCAGGAACTTCAAAGAAACCAGGGGGAGAAAGATATAAAGGAAGCAGATTCAGCAGTATCAGATCTTAAACTATATTACAAGGGGAGAATATTGTCAAATGTAGAAAGGATAATTTTGATTATTTTAAATTAAAATTTTCTTGTAAAAGCAAAACCTACAAAGTCAAGAGTAGAAAGGGGAGTGAAAAATAAAGTAAAAAATACACAGCAGAGAACAAAATAAAACCTACAAGGAAGCAAAGAAAAGCTGGACAGCTTTGAAAACAATGTGAAGTATTTATTACATAGGCTTTCTTGAAGTGGAAATTTATTGTTTTATATCGACTTCTCTCATGTTCTGCTATGTACATGGCAATGCTGTTTTTTCTTCTTATTTTGTATTTAAGTTTAAAATAAACTTAAAGACTTACAAAAAAAGAAAGAAAGCTCACCTCAGCAACAAGCTTCTTCATATAAGAGCATTGTAATGGCAGAGTACCCTCCTTGTGTCACTTATTATGTCATGCTGTTTAATTAAATGTCTTTTCTTTTGATTAATGTATCCTTTGGTTGTCTGGCAAAAGAAAAATATCAGTGAGGATTTATGAGTGTGGTTTTAGGTAGATGCTGACCCCAGATGAACTTGTAGTAGTTTTCAGGGGTCCCATCTCTATGTGTGTGTATGGGGCGAGGGGTTGGGCAAACCTAGAAATTATTGCACGTGTCAGTAGAAAATATTGTGAGGGAGGAGGTTTTGGTTACTGATAAAGAATATCAGAAAATATTAATTAAGGAAAGTTGGAGGGGAAGAATTTGTCCATGTTTATCCAGCACAGCCCAGGAGAGAAGTCCCTCTCATTTTAATGACTCACATTGTTTATGTAGATAGAAAAAGCCTTGGAGTGGAGAATGATAATTTATCAGACTACAAAGCCCCATGGAAATATTCCCCAAAAGCTTCATACTTCCTTTGCTTTAAATAAAGGTCCATCAGGGAAACTTCTGATCCTTAGTCTGGGCTCCTGAGTGACCCTAAATCTAAAGAGGGTATGCTATGCATCAATGACCAATTCTAGTTTCGTGTTATAAATCAATATGCTGGCATTCTGATTTATAAATTCATCTCTTCTGAGTTTGGTTAGCATGAATCAATTTCTAAGCACCCTACTCCCTATCTCGAAACTATAAAACTGAAAAATAGATCTTGAAAATTTCCTGACCCCTACTTCCCAGACCCCTAGGGCTTAACTTGAAACAAACATTGACACTCTCTTTTCTATTACTCCCCCCCCCCTCTCTCCTTCTTCCTATTTCCCTTTCTATTTCTCTCTTCCCCTCCTCTCCTTTTCTGACCTTCTGGACTTCAACATTATGCTCCTACTGTTGTCTCATCTTGGACCTTCCTTCAGCCCCTAGGGCTTCCTTTTTCTTGAATATCCTACCGCCCCTGTGGTGAGTTTGCCAAGGAATATCCCTCTGCAAGACTCACTGCCTTCTTTCATTTATGAATTCTTCTGGGAGCCTTCATTTCTTTTGAGCCACAGGCAGGTCTGCCTTCATTCCTCTCTTGGACTTATTTTTGACCATTACACTTCAAAATCATGCCCCCATTCTGGGTGCCTTTATTCCTTTGTCTCCTTTTTGTGTGCTGTCTACCTCGATTCAAGAAGCTCCTTGGAAAGCAAGGGATATTTTTTTTTGGTTATAGTTATATCACCAGAGATGAACACAGTGCCTAGAATATGATAAGTACTTAATAAATGTTTCCTCCCTCCCTCCTTCCTTCCTTCCTTCCCTCCTTCCATCCTTCCCTCCTTCCTTCCCTCCCTCCTTCCCTCCTCCTTTTCTTCCTTCCTTCCTTCTTTCCTTCCTTCCTTCCTTCCTTCCTTCCTTCCTTCCTTCCTTCCTTCCTTCCTTCCTTCCTTCCTTCCTTCCTTCCTTCCTTCCTTCCCTCTATTCTCTCCTTTCTTTTCCTCTCCCACAATGAAGTAGGGAGAAGAATTAATTAGGAATTAAAAGACCTAGTTTTCAATCATGGTTTTGACACTTTACTAGTTGTGTTACTCTGAGCAAATCCCTTGACTCTCTGAGCACCCATCTCATGAAGCTGTGGAAACCAAAAGATTTACTGTGTGTGTGTTGTGACCATCATGTGTAATACAAATGTAAGTTATTGCTATGTAACAATAACAATTGTGTTGTATGTGTGATATCAGCAGATATAAGTTGCTGTTGTTTTGAAATGTATCAATGGCATTTAGTACTTGGATACTATAATTGTCATAAAAGTATATGGGAGCCTAGAATTACTGCCCCCCCCAGCCCAGATTGTGGAACATTTAGATGTCTACTGAATCTTTATGTTGTTATATCATAATTTTATAGTTATTATTAATATTATTGAGTCTTAGAAATTTGAAAATATAAGTAGCACTTGAAAGCAAAAACATAAGAGACATTCTGGATGTGTTTACGGTTACATCAGCCTGTCATGTCTCCACATATTCCTTGATTGACAAGAAGGATGGATCATACAAATCAAGGGTTTCACTCACAGTGAGAGAATAAGGATGATCTCTGCTGGGGAAAAGTCCCCAAAGCCAAAGGCTATTAGTCTTTGAACCTGTAGGGATCTTGGTACTGGTGCATAGTTTCAGGCTGTTTCATTTTGTTTTTCTAAATCCTTTGGATGTGTTGAAATAAGGTTTCTAGGCCAGAAATGTAAGCAAAAGCTATAGAGGATAAACATTCTGGTTCTTTCTTGCCCATCCTTGCTTCTGCCCAAACTCAGCACCAAGACCACATCCTGAACCAGCTTAATGTTTTCTCAGTTCTGTCTTCAAATTCCATTTATTTACAAAGACAGAAAGGGGAAGTGGGGTGGGGAAGGCATAAGACATCTTTAGCAAAACTCTCAGGATAAAGCAAAGTGCACATGTTTAAAGGCTTCATTATTTCCTGTTTGCCCCATCGTTGATATATTTGCTGCTACATAATCCCTCACTTGCCAGTGGCAAATTTAGTCATTCTGTCTTCCCTTTTCAAATTCGACTGATTTTCTTAAATGTGTGAGCTTTCTTCCTTGCCCACAGAGTCTAGATGCAAGATTGTTGGTAATCAAACTTACAGAATTATAGCATTGCTCAATGCTGGAATGAGCTATAATCTAAATTTTATATTTCCCAGCTGAAAAAAACTGAGGCTCAGAGGGTTTTACCTTACATCATGTAGATAGAAAGTGGCAGCACCAGGGCTCAGCCTCATGTCTTCTGACTCCAAGGCTAGTGCTTTCCCCAGATCCCCTACCGTGCACCTTCCTCCTCAGAGAAAACATTTGCATTGGAAAGTTTTCTTTCCTGAACTAAGCCTCTATAAAGTTTCTTGTTTGTATCTAAGGCTTTGTTTTTCTTTTATTTGTTTTTTTGGTGATAGAGACTTGATCCTTTCTCCTCCAAGTCTTTAAAAACATAATTAAAATGTTTCATTTTCAATTAATATGCATTTATTTTTATTTTCTCTCCTTCACCCTCTCCTCCAATGGAAAAAAAAGAAAAAAAAGCCTTTTAACAAATATGCATAGTTAAACAAGGTTAATTCCCACATTAACCATGTCCATAATATATTTCCTTCATCTTGAGTCCTATCATCTTGAGGTGGGTAGTAGCATACTTTATAAACATTTAACCAGCAGTTCCCTCACATTTTGTTCATGTTTTTTTAGAGTAGTGAACCCAAATGGGAAGGGAAGATGAAGGGTCATACTTGTGACAGCCAATTGTAAGGCTTGTCTTCAGCAGAACTACACCTACACTTATTCCCCAACACCTACACTCATTCCCCAACACTCCCTGCTTGGTACCCTCCTTCCCAACTTCTCCCTTTTCTGAGAAAAGAGCTGGACCTTCAGGGCAGTTTTAATCTAACCACTACCAGGAGCCCACAGCAACAATTGTAGAGCATGTCAGCCAAGGTCCTCTGAATCCAAATCTAATAGTCTTTGGATTGCAACCTTGCTGTCTCCCCTTGCACCCTCCCTTCTGGGCAACCTACTTCTAGTCAGGGTCCTCATGTGTTTCCTAGCTGATCAGGCTTTCCTGTGCTTTCCAAACTGAGCTTGCTGTTATTACCCCATGCTTTGGACTCTATCTCTTGGTCGAACATTAGTGTTTGACAAACACCAAGACCTACTGGGGTAAAGATTTACTAATAAAAAATGCTGGGAAAACTGGAAAGCAGACCTAAAGAAATTAGGTTTCTACCAGAGCCTCATACTGTATGCCAAGATAAGTTCCAAATGGATACATCACTACATATAAAACAGCACATCATAAACTTTATTTGTCCTGTGTCCCATTCCCTCAACAATAGCCACCAGAGAATAAGTAACTAATCTGACCAATGAATTCCTGTGTTCCTAGGTAACAACCTGTACTTTTAACAGGGTCTTTTTAGAGATAAGCTTTCCCAGAGTAGAATAAGTGTAACGGCAGGAATTTCAGGTACTGTGCCCAAAAGGTCAGAGAGATTTTTGGAAAGACGTTTTTTTTGAGACACTTCTGATCTTACCATATAGATTATTTCCTATGCATATCTAGCAACATATAAACTCTGACATAATGCATGTACATGGAATTGTTTTTTTAAAAGCATTCATTATTATAAAAAACTTGGGACATTCATTAATTTTTGTTGTTTATTCATTTCCAACTCCTCATAACCCTATTTGGGTGTTTTTATTTTTTGGCAAAGATATCAAAGTGGTTTGCCTTTTCCTTTTCCAGTTCATTTTATAGATGAGGAAACTGAGGCAAGCAGGGTTAAGTGACTTGCCCAGGGTCAAGTGGCTAGTAAGCATCTGAGGCCAGATTTGAATTCAGGAACATGAGTCTTCCTGATGCCCAGCCCAGTGCTCCATTCACTGCCCCACCTAGTTGCCCATGAGACTTAACAGTAGTCCCAATATGTGCATATTTAACTTGAAATTATTACAAAATACACATCCTTTATTTAATAAAGAGGATGAAGTATCATCATGGGGTGTAGAACTAGAGGAGACCTTAGAGTTCAACTAGTCCACCCTTCTAATTTTTTACATAGCCTGAGAGGTTGAGTAATTTCTCAAGGTTACACAGCTAGTAAAAATCAGAAGATTTAAACCCAGATTTGACTTCAAGAAAAAGAGAAAGAATATTGAACCTAGAATGAAGAGATATGAGTTTAAGTCCGGACCTCACAACTTACCAGAACATGACCTTCAGCAAGTCATTTTACTTTTTTTTTGAGTCTGTTGATTCATCTGCATGGTGTAGTGGAAAGAGTACTAGATTGAGTTGGGCAAAACCTGGGTTCAAATCCTGCCTCCAATTTATTTTCTAGCTGTGTGACTATGGGCAGGTCACTTAACTTCATGTATCCTATTACATCATATTGACTCTTAAGTATTTAATCTGGTAAAATGCAATCAGAATTGTGAAATTATAGTATGTAATTTCCCTAAATCCTTAGGGAAAACAAAGTTGAGTTCAACATTTTAGCAGTCAATAAAGACTCTAAATGCCTCTTGTGTGCTAAGCACTGTGCTGGGCATCTTATATCCTCTGCAAAATGTCCATTGTTTTAGCAGAAAAAGGGTCCTTTGAAATCTACACTATCTATAACAAAGGGGGACACTCATTGGGATGTACAGAAGATGGACACGATACTTCTCAATTAGAAGGAAGTGATTTACATTGGATCATTGATCACCAGTGACATCATGTGCTGTTTTATGCTTAACATATATGAATAGAATCAGATGTGCCTTCATACAAGGTTGCAATGAGCTTGCTGCTCTGAGTGCTTCTAGTCAGAAATAGTACAGACGAATCCGATTAGATTCTTTTTTTTCTGAAAAGGAAAAAAAAATCCACCCTAGTTTAATGTTAATAGGACCATAAAACATCCTGACAAGGGTGCTTGGCTTTGAAAATGAGCATGTCATTTTAAAGTATCTCTAATTATTAAACAGTCATGGTTTTGGCTATCATTTCTACAGCCAACAGCAGTGGAAATAGTTTCCAGGATAGATGTATTCCATCAGCTGGATTTGTTGCCTGCTGAAAGAGTGGGAATGAGGGTGAAACGGAGGCTAGAGAAGAAGCTGCTGTTCTGTCTATGCTGGTTGGCTGTTTGCCTACCTCAGGCCTGACTGAACTCAAAGACACCTTTGCTGTCGACGAGTAGTTTTTTATTTGGGTAGAAAGCCAACCAGCTGTTGCTGATCTTGGGATCATCTCGAGCTCACCAAAAGTAGGTTAGAGGTCATTTGGGGTTCCTAGGTAGAAACGATGACCTACTCAAATATAAGAACTTTGGCACATCTAAGAAAGGGAGAAGGTGATGAATTGGTTTTTGTGGTAGATCTGTCGTTAGCTCTGGGCCTTGGCAAGTCAAGAATGGTGTGGGCTGCTCACTTAATCCTTTGTGTGCCTTGATGAGCTTTCTCATGTCATCTATTTCCTTTACTCCACAAACTCCAGAGGTTGGTACTACAGATGTCACTATCTACATTTTAAATATACAGAAAATAAGGATCACTGAAGTTAAGTGACCTGCCCATTGTCACACAGCTAGGAACTATATTGCAGGCAGGATTTGAACCCAGGTTTTGCCCAACTCAGTGTAGTACTCTTTCCACTACATGCAGATGCATCAATAGACTCAAAAAAAGCAAAATGACTTGCTGAAGGTCACGTCCTGGTAACTTGCCAGGTCTGGACTTAAACTCATATCTCTTCATTCTCAATTCAATATTCTTTTTCCTTGTATCAGAGGGCCTTCTTTAACCCCTCAGGGCTTCTAAGAGATAATGGAGATAGACTACATAATATTTAACACTTTATGATTCTGTGAAAAAATAATCTCAGATGCTATCTAAGGCCCCATCTGAATCAGGAAGTCATTACTCCCTTTCTGTCGGTGTTTGTTCTAATCGTCTTCATTACGGATTCTCTTTTGACAGGAATGCCTGTCTCAAGTGTAACTTACAAAAATAGAAACCATGTCAACAAGCCCAAGTGTTTGTGACAGCAATTAACCTGAATCCCATACTGGTTTAATCTTTGCTTAGATGGAAGCTCCATAAATGCTGCGTATTTTCTTTCAAAACAGGAAATTCATGCTCAATACAAGGTGATGTTTCTCTAACATAGTTAAAATTCAAAGGAAGATACTCACTTGTAGTAGGTAGGAAACATGTCATTTCAGGGCTTCTTCAACTTATTTTGAACTAGTACAGACAGATTCTCATTTACTTGGACTGTTCAGCAAACCTCTCCTGCTGCAGCTCAATGTCTCACAGCCCCAGTGGCCAAGCAGCTTCAGCGCCTGTAGTCCCCACAGTGGGAGGGGCTTCACTGCTGTAGTTGCTGTCCCTGTCTCTGCCCCTGCCTACCAGGGTGGAGGGGAGAAGAGGAGGAAGGAGAGAAGAGGAGGGAGGAAGGGAGGAGAAGTCCTGCTGCCCTCCTGAAGTCAAATGTGTGAACTTATGGAAAGTGAGAAGTGTCTGTATTTTAAATGGAAAAGTTCACTATTTTACTCTAAATTGGGAAAGGTTAGTGGGAATAATTGAAGAGTCTGAATTATAAAACACCTTCAAAGAAATTCAAATTAATTAATTTAAATGGATGAATGAAATGTGGGTAGAAACTCCAACTAAGGTAACCTAGTGTTCTCAAGAAGAGGACCTTTAGCGACCTGCTTTAACATATGTGTCAACTACTTGTAATATGCTGAAAAACAAATTGCTTTTTTAGTAGCCCCAAATTCCCTCTTGCAACCTGGTTTATTATATTTGAAAGCTAGTATCTTTTCCAGTGATTGGACAAAGATAAATTTTACTCCAACCTCTGGCTTAATTGGGACATTTTGACGTAGTGTTATGATTTTATTGTAATTAGATCTCGGAAAGACAGTAGAAATTTATAGAATCTCAGAGTTGGAAGGCATGTGAGGAGACATTTAATTCATCTTCTACCTTAAGCATGAATTCTATCTATAAAACCTTTAGGAAGAGGTTATCTGGTGTCTTTTTGAATATCATCTGTGTTGGGGAGCTCACTTCCTCTCAAGTCGGCCCATTCCTTTTTTGGTGAAGCCCTAATTCAATTTCAACAATGTCAACAAACATTTATTAAATACTTCTTCTAAGGGAGGCATTGGGAATACAAAGACCAAACAATGCAGTCTCTTCTCTCAAGAAGCTTAACTGTTGGAAAATTATTTTTCATGTAGTAGATGCTTAACAAATGCTTGTTGACTAGACTTGAAATCTACCTTTCATCTACATGTACCTTGTCATGCCCTTGGATGCTAATCAGAATGTCATATGACAGCCCCTTAATGTGTTTGAAGACAGTGATTATACTCTAAGCCTTCTCTTTTCTAGGTTAAATATCACACTCTTCAACTGATGTTGGTCAGATATTTCTGTTAATTAGTTAATATTTGGTATGCCCTGAGCAGGTTCTTTAAAAAGAAACCGTTTCTCATCCCCTATGAACCTCTCTGCAGTATTTGACACTCGGCCATTCTCATCTGCTCTTGGATGCTTGCTCCTCTCTGGCTTTTCATGAAACTGCCCCCTTCTGGTTATCCTCCCCACTCTCTGACTACCTCCCTTTCAGATTCCTTTGCTATTCATTATTCATGCCATGCCTGCTAATTGTGAGTAGACCGAGTAGACCCCAAAATTCTGTCCTGGGTCTACTTTTTTCTCTCTATACTTTCTCTTGATAATCTAATCAGCAACCATGGGTTCAATTACTATTTCTTTACAAATGACTCCCAGATCTCTCTCTCTTTTCCCACTCATTTCTCTCTCTGTATCTCTTTCTATGTTTATATATGCTGTATATATGCATATGTGTGTAAATATAAATGCTTGTTGACCACACACACACACACACACACACACTAGTACTAGTCTCTCTCTTGAGCTCCAGTACCACGTGATGAACTATCCATTGGACGCTTCCAACTGAATGCCCTGTAGGCACTTCAAATTCAACATGTCTAAAACAGAACTTAAATTTTTTCAAACTCTTTCCTCTTCTGAACTTCCCTATTCCTGTACAGAGCATCACCATCCTTCCAGGCACCCAGTTTTGTAACCTTGGTGTCATCCCTGACCCTGCACTCTCACTTAACTTACATATCCAATTATCATTTCCACCTCTACAACATCTTTTACATGCGTTCCTTCCTCTCCACTCACATGGTGCGGCCATCACCAAAGTTTTTGCTGCTAGGCCCAGATGGCTTCGGAGGGGAAAATGAGGTACTGTGTACAGCCCTCTCGCACTTAAATCCAATTCACTTGCAAGTCATGGTACCACCTTCCTTATATCATGGACTTCTTTGAGAACAAAGGACAAACAATGATCTGCCAAGCTCTCATACCTTTTCTCTTAGACAATCGCAATAGCCTACTTCCATCTGGTTAAATGTTTTCCTGAAACAGTGCACGAATCCCTGAGGGGATCAGAGTTCAAGTTTAAGAATACCTATGGAGATCTTTAAGGTTTCGGAGAGATGTTTTCTCTTTCAGATTATGTTTTTTGGTTTTCTCCCTTAGAGACATAGCTTAACCTCTGCCTCAGTTTTCTTATCTATAAAACGGGAATAACAATAACAATTATTCCCCTCCACCCCCAAAGGGCCGTTGTTAGAATAAAATGAGATAATTGTAAAATACTTTGCAAACTTTAGAGCACTGTATAAGTGCTAGCTATTTTTACGGGTAGTGATAGAAAAAAGTACAGGGCTTAGCATCAGAAGACCTTGGTTCAAGCCCCAGCTGAATTGCTTGCTTAGCTATGTGACCTTTTCATGTAGCCTTCAGGGGGCATAAATTTCCTTATTGTAAAATTAAGAATTTGGATCATTGTTGATGTTCAGTCCTGTCTGACTCATTGTGACCTCACTTGGGGTTTTCTTGGCAAAGACATTGGAGTGGTTTGCTATTTCCTTCTCCAGCTCATTTTATAGATGAGGAAACTGAGGGAAAAAGGGTTAAGTGACTTGCCCAGGGTCATACAGGTAGTAAATGTCTGAGGTTAGATTTGAACCCAGATCTTCCTGATTCCAGGCCTGGTACATCAGCCATTGTACCACTGAGGAATTTGGATCTGATGATCTCCAATGTCCATTTCTAGTTCTAATCTTCTATAACACTAAGATTCTTTGGTCCAATGCCTTTTTTAAAAAAGAATGTTACATTATACAATCCTGAAATTCAACATTGCTCTTTTCCTGCAGAAAGCAATCACAATCTTCTTCCTTGGTAACTCTGTATGTGACCTGATGTGAGGGGAGGATTGGTGATAATGACCACTTTACAGATCATCAAACTCCAGTCACAAAGAACTCATGACCCCAAGGACTAATGAGGGTGTTAGCATGACTCATGTCACCGCATGAGTCAGTCAATGAGTATCAAGAATCAAGAACTGAAAATAAATCCTCCTCACATCAAGTTAGGAGACATTCAATTGTATCTCAAATGATCCCTGGAGTGAGAGCCAAATGTGTGAGTGGTAGCAGATGGTGGGAGCTATCTCAAAAGGACAAGAAACATTCATCACAATTGTCCTAAGAAAGCTTCCCCATCAGCTTGGCGGGATGTAAAAGAGCTCAGCTAATTCCAGACAAAAACATTAAAGCTGCTATTTGAAGAGAAGATGTGATCAGAATGCAAACTCAGTTTTACTGGGAGAGCTAAGATTTTTATTGGGCTTCTTCCACCTTTTAGAAACAAAAGGTATGATGGATTTAGAGTCAGTGTACCTGGATTCAGGGAGCATGGATAGGTAGAGTGCTGGGCCTGGAGTTAGGAAGACTCATTCATCTTCCTGTGTTCAAAAATCTGGCCTCAGATACATCCTAGCTGTGTGACCCTGGGCAAGTCACTTAACCCTATTTGCCTCAGTTTCTTCATGTATAAAATGAGCTGGAGAAGGAAATGGCAAACCACTCCAGTATCTTTGCCAAGAAAACTCCAAATGGGGTCATGAAGAGTCAGACATGACTGAAAAATGATAGAATAACAATAGTCCCTGGATTCAAATTCCAGCTTTGCCACTTATATCCGTGACCTGGGGCAAGTCACTCAAGTTTTGGGGATGTCAGTTTTCTCCTCTATAAAGAAAGGGAGTTAGACTTGATCTCTTCTTAGGTGCCCTCCAGCTTTAATCTATGATTCTTCTGTCCTTGGAATTTATGCTCTCTCACAATGATGGAAATTGGAAGTAAAAGAGAGAATCATCCCAGGTAATCCCTTCATTCCTATTCCTACTATTAGCCTAGGTCCTTATTACTTTAGTGATGGCAATAACCTCTAGTCTTCCTGTTCATCCTGAACATCTTCGTCAGATTTAACTTTCTCAAAAACCTCTCTCGTTATATTCTTGTCCTGCTGAAAAAGTCCAGGGGCTGCCCATTCCCATACAAGTAAAATTGAAATTCCTGAGCCTAGAATCCAAGGTCCTCTGCAACATCTCAACCTGTCTTTTCAGTATCACATCATACCAGTCCCCTTCAGATACTTTATATCACAACTAAAGTTGAGTAATATTCCCTGAACACATCATTCTCTCTGACCTCTGTTCTTTGCCTTTTCTTCAGCATGCTTCACTTCTCATCTTTATCATCTTTACCTGTTGAATCCTACAAATTTTTCAAGGCCTATCTTAATGACCACCTCATCCTTACAAATTTTTCCAAATTCATCTGCCACCTCTCCCAGCTGTAGGTAGATTTTCCTATTTCTAGAACCCATAGTATTTCATGTGTGCAAGTGCACACATGTGTATATATATATATATACATATATATATAATTTATACATACATACATACATACATACATATACATATATTATTGTTGTTACTCATCCTTCATGCTTGAAGAGCACTAAAATGACATAACAATGTTGGGGTTGCTATACAATGTATTTAGCTATAGCTGATCATACCAATACAAGCTCAGAAGGCTCTACAACAGATTGGGCACAAATAGTCTGTATGACTATTTGGGAGTGTTCAGGTCAGATTTGGAAGAGTGGTTCGAGTGTGAAAGAATTCACTTAGATGACATTTTCTTAGCCATTGGTGATGAGTTCAAGGTGGACCTCAAGAATGTTGGGTGCTAACTGAAATGATGAGTAATAGATGTGTGGGTCCTAGTGTCCTGAAAGAATTCACTCAGACAGTCTCCAGGTTAAAGAAAGGCATTTATTGGGGTGATGTACCCAAGTGGTCCTGCTTCCTGTAAGGCAGAGCCCCAGTGGGCTCTACTCCACATGGGAGATAGAGCACAGGCCACAGGCCCTGCTCCCCCAAGGGAACGGAGCAGCCCCTGCTTCTTGTAGGAGGCAAAGTCAATTAGCCAGGTTGAAAGTCCACAGTGGAGGGCTTCAATGCATAGTCTTCTTTGATCACTCTTCTGGATGGTCACATCCTGCATCTTATCTTATATCTCACATCCTGAAGCCTGCTTGCTCCATCTGCCTTGAGCACTCCTTTCTACCTCATGAGGAGGGAGATATCTCTAAATGTGCACATCTCACATTTCTCCATACATAGTATACATATGTGTATATATCTATATTTATGTATAGAAATATACATATGTACATTTATATGCACATATATACATATATGTGTATTTATTTTTGTATGTGATGCATAATAAGTACAAGACAGATTTTTTATTAATCATTGCTAGTGGATAATTAATAAAAGGGGTCAGAAGTATTTTTGAAAGCCAAAGACCTGTCATGGAGGGGTCTCACTCCATGTTTATATGGGCCCACTCAATGCTTATATGCCCTCGGAAGAATGGGTGTCCCTGAGGTGATGATCAACTCTGATTGGTTAACAATTAATGAGAATGACTATTATAATGAGAGGTGAGCTTATTAAATTAAGGGCTGGGGGACTGTCTCTTATTACTCAGTCTTGGACAAAGAGACTTAATTCTTATCTATATAACTCTGGAATAGGGCAATCTAGAGAAAAGGGTCCACCTTTGCTAAGACATGCCTGAATGGAACACAATTGGATGGAATTCACATTGGATTAAATTATTTGTAAGGATTTCTAGTTGGGTAGGTTCTCCCACCCAGGACTGAAAAGTGCTGTACTCTGGAGATCTAGGCAATCTCATTCATCAACAATGTCTCTCAGAGACTGAACAACCTACAAATTTCTGAAAAAAAAAATCCTGGTTCTAATTCAATAATTGATTATTAATATGAGAAAAATAATCATTTTTCTCATATATATATTTCTTATAAAATGGACTTCATTTTCTCACTGTATTTTATTATTATAATCATTATCATGTTTGCAAATAACTTTTACATTATTCATCCTCATAGGTTTTTTAATGTTTATATCACTATTACATTGAGTATATGAGTATTATCATCCCTGTTGTATAGATGAGGAAACTGAGACTCCAAGAGCTTCCTAGTTGCCTAGACTTGTAGAACTAATATCTGAACTATGACCCAATTCTAAGTCTAATGACTTCAAATAAAGTGAGGGGGGGGGCAGAGCCAAGATGGGAGCTGGAAAGCAGGGACTTGTGTGAGCTCCCCCCAGGTCCCTCCAAAAACCTGTAAAAATGGCTCTGAACAAATTCTAGCACTGCAGAACCCATGAAATAGCAGAGGGAAGCAGGGCTCCAGCCCAGGACAGCCTGGATGGTCACTGGGTAAGGTGTTTTGCATGGAGCTGAGAGCGGAGTGAAGCAGAGCCCAGCGTGGGCCGCACCTGGACCAATCAGACAGGGAGCTGGGCAGAACAGGCCCTAGCATCCTGAATCAGTGAGCTGTGGCAGTTACCAGACTTCTCAACCCACAAACACCAAAGACAACAGAGAAGGTTAGTGGGAAAAGCTGCTGGGACTGAGTGAAAGGAGTTTGTGGTTTGGCCACTGCTCTGGGGCAGTGGAGGTGGTGCAGCGATGAGGACAGAACTACAGCTGCAGTTGCTTGGGCCCCAGGCTCACCTGGTGGGAGGAATTAAGTGGCAGATCAGAGCTGGAGTACAGAGCCTGCTTAAGATCTGAGTCACGGTCTGGGTTGGTGGTTCTTCGGGGAGGAGGAGTGCTGGTGTGGCAGAGCTTGCTGTGTAGAAATAGCTCTGAAAACAACAACGCAACCCCTCAAGCTTGGAACAAAGTACTCTCTACTCTACAAGCAGCCATACCCTGATGAAAAACTCAAGGGTCAAGTAGTTGGCTGGGAACATGGCCAGGTAACGAAAACAGTCTCAGATTCAGTCTGAGACTTTGGAATCTTTCTTTGGTGACAAAGAAGACCAAAACATACAGCTAGAAGAAGTTAACAAAGTCAAAGAGCCTACATCAAAAGCCTCCAAGAAAAACATGAGCTGGTCTTAGGACATGGAAGAGCTCAAAAAGGATTTTGAAAAGCAAGTTAGAGAAGTAGAGGAAAAATTGGGAAGAGAAATGAGAAGGATGCAAGAAAACCATGAAAAACAAGTCAATGACCAGCTAAAGGAGACCCAAAAAATACTGAAAAATATACTGAAGAAAATAACCCCTTAAAAAATAGACTAACTCAAATGGCAAAAGCCATCCAAAAAGCCAATGAGGAGAAGAATGCCTTGAAAGGCAGAATTAGCCAAATGGAAAAGGAGGTCCAAAAGACCACTGAAGAAAATACTACCTTAAAAATTAGACTGGAGCAAGTGGAAGCTAGTGACTTGATGAGAAATCAAGATATTATAAAACAGAACCAAAGGATTGAAAAAATGGAAGACAATGTGAAATATCTCATTGGAAAAATAGAAAATAGATCTCCTGGAAAATAGATCCAGGAGAGATAATTTAAAAATTATTGGACTACTTGAAAGCCATGATCAAAAAAAGAGCCTAGATATCATCTTTCAAGAAATTATCAAGGAGAACTGCCCTGATATTCTACAGCCAGAGGGTAAAATAGAAATTGAAAGAATCCATCGATCGCCTCCTCAAAAAGATCCCAAAAATAAAACTCCTAGGAATATTGTCACCAAATTCCAGAGCTCCCAGATCAAGGAGAAAATACTGCAAGCAGCCAGAAAGAAACAATTTGAGTATTGTGTAAACACAATCACAATCACAAGATCTAGCAGCTTCTACATTAAGGGATCACAGGGCTTGGAATACCATATTCTGGAGGTTGATGGAGCTAGGATTAAAACCAAGAATCACCTACCCAGCAAAACTGAGTATCATGCTCCAAGGCAAAATATGGATTTTCAATAAAATAGAGGACTTTCAAGCTTTCTCAGTGAAAAGACCAGAGGTGAATAGAAAACTTGACTTTCAAACACAAGAATCAAGAGAAGCGTGAAAGGTAATCAAGAACGAGAAATTGTAAGAGAATTACTAAAGTTGAACTGTTTTGTTTACAATCCTACATGGAAAGATGATGTGTATAATTCATGAGACCTCAATATTAGGGTAGCTGAAGGGAATATACATACATACATACATATATATATATATATATATGTATGTATGTATACATATATATATATACATATATAGACAGAGGGCACAGGGTGAGTTGAATATGAAGGAATGATATCTAAAATGAATAAAATAAAATTAAGGGATAAGAGAGGAAAATATTGAGAGAGAGAAAGGGAGAGATAGAATGGGGTAAATTATTTTGCATAAAAGTGGCAAGAA
>CM053625.1:226804332-226816470 GCA_028646595.1 Phalanger gymnotis | reverse complement strand
GCTTTTTCCCCTGAACTAAGCGAATGATATTTGTGTGCTGAATTAAAGTAAGCTTGCCACCCCCTTCACCTTGCTCTCCTTATTAAGGCAGATCAAAAGAACCTGTGCTGTCCAGCAGCTTTCTGGGTGCTGGCCCTGGGTGGATCTTTCGTCCCCACAGAAGCTGCTAGCCAGATTGTGGAAACACAATCATATCAAATCACCATCACCACCTTGGCCACCATCTCCCCTCACAGCCTGATGGAGAGAGCTTTGAAGCCGGAGACCAAGAGCCTCAGGAACAGTGATACTTCTAGCCTAGTGTCCTTAGCCTTCATCCTGGGAAACAAGGCTTGTGGAGATGTAGCCTGGCACCTACAGCAACAGTGACTGAAGACTCAGAAAAGAAAGTTCTTACCATCAAAGTCCTTGGCACTGTTGAGTGCCACAATCAGAAACATCATATGATTTTATTAGTGGAAGTGACATTAAAGGTGAGCTATCACTATTTGCTTTGCTGCTATACCATAAGGACCATGAATTCTTTCACCTGACTTACAACTGAAATCTTCCATATGTTTTGTGTCCCCCTGTCAAAATGTGAGGTCCTTGAGAGCAGACACTGTTTTACTTCTCAGGAAGGCTAGAGTTCAAATCTTGCCTCAGACATTTACTAGGTGTGTGATACTGGGCAAGTCACATAACCTCACACAGCCTCAGTTTCCTCATTCTATAAAATGGGATTAATAATGACACCTACCTCCAGGGGTTGTCTTGACACTAGACTTTGAAGACTCTAGAAGAGAGTGAGACTGACCACTTTGGGCAACTCTGCCTCACTTAAATCTAATTCACACATGAGTCAAGACATCAGGCTGTGAAGGCACTGATCCTCTTTGAAAAGGAGAAACAACAACAATTCTACCCCACTCTGCCTTCACATAACCTCAGGGTTCTGTAATTCAAGCTATGTCTGAAGAGGAGAGAAGACTCCCCTCATTAACATACCTGACAAGGTATGGTCCATCTTTTGCTTGAATTCCCCCATCGAAGGGGATTCTACTACCTCCAGAGGCAGCCCATTTCATTTTCGAATAGTTCTCATTGTTAGGAAATTTTTTCTCATATTCCCAAATTTTCTTCTTTGCAACTTCAATCAAGGCTAAAATAAACAACTCTAACCCTTCTTCCAAGGGTATTCCTTCAGATACATGAAGACTGATATTATGTGCCCACCTCCCCTGAGTTCTCTTTGCCACGTTAAGCATTCCTGGTACCTTCAGCCAGTGCTCGTATGGCAGAAACTTAAAGCCTGGTGTCATCTTGGTGACCCTTCTCTGGACACTTTCAAGTCAATCCAGATAGGAAGAACTCTCTAGTTGATTAGGGTTCTTCCTAAAATTGTGTGCTCAGAACTGAATACAGTACTCAAGAGGTAGTGTGAGCGCTCAATCAATCAATCAGGCAACCTTTATTAAGCGCCTACTTTGTACAGTGGAAGGAGCACTAGCTCTGTAATTAGGGGACCTGAGCTCAAATACCTCCTCTGACATAGCCGTATGACCTTAGGCCAGCTCCCTGGTTCTAAGCTTCCTCATCCGTAAAATGAGGGAGATTTTCTGAGAGTCTGCTATGTGCCAGGCACTGTGCTAAGCACTACGTAAATATTCTTTTATTTGACCCACACATTAGTTTTAGGAGGTAGGTAGTATTATCCTTATGTTATGGTTGAGGAAACTAAAGCAGACAAAGATTAAGTGACTTGCCCAGGGTCGAGCCAGAGCTAGTAAGTGTCAAAGGCCAGATTCGAACTCAGGAAGATGAATCTTCCTCACTCCAGGTCTGGTACTCTGTCTACTGCGCCACCTATACAGAGGACTATGGATGCAAATAAATTTCTCTCCAAGTGGAAAGAGAATTGTAAGGGAAAGACAGAAACCCAGATCCTCTTGAAATCCATGCACAGAATATTCCAGCTCCTAAAGTTTAATGAAAAGAAGAGATATGTTTAGGGTGTATTTTTGCCTACTCTAACAAGGAGAAGCAGTGATAAATTAATCAATCATTAAAACCAGTTGAAGTTTGGAATGAGAAGGTTTGTACTCAGTTGTGCAAATCTTGAACCAGATTGTAAACTTTTTCTGAGAAAAAGGAATGCAAAGTTGCTATAGTGATTATTTTTGTTTGCTTAAAGAAAGATTTACACGGGATAGTTATTGTTAAATGATTGCGTCAAAACAAAATGTATCAGTAAAAAGGCATGCGAAGGATGTTATTATCACTCATGATTTAAAGCACTTCTTGTTTTAGTGAAGTCCTTTCTTTGCAACAACTCTGTAAGGTAGGGAGTGTAAGGATCATTGTACTCATTTTACGGATGAGGAAATCGAGGCTCGATGAGCTAAGGTGACTTGTTCAGGGTCACAAGCCTAGTAAGAAGTAGAAATAAGACTTGAGGCCAAGTCTTCCAACTCTAGGATTATTATATTATTTTAATAGATCTGATTTTCACAGAAAAAGCATAATTAATAATAAATAATAATAAAAAGCTCCTATCTTAGGAGAGTGGATGGTATCTAAGGCAGGACAATCTACCAACAATACCTCTGAATTGATAACTGAAATTAGGAAATGGGGGTAGGCATTCCTGGTTCTTTGGGTATTTAGATACTTGCTGGAAAAGACCATGATGGCAGCAGGAAATGGAGATGTAATCACACTTTAATAACCACAGGGGGTGTGAGGGTAAATAGCATAAAAAGCACAGAGACAAGTGGTGACAGGGATACAGAGTCAGATGGCACTGGATGGGATGGTGAAGGAAAGCAGGTGGCATGAGGAAGAGGATGGGGAAAGGGAGAGGCAGATAGTATGACTCGGGTAACCATGGATTGGAGTTGAGAACAGCAGGCTTCATGGATTCCATGGAGACAGAAGAGGGTTGAAGGGTGTGGGAACTTGAGGTCTCATTTTTATAGTTTTTTTTTTTGAGGCGGAGGTGGCATGTTAACTCTTATGTATGTCACCTTGGGGTTAGCTCATTAACATAAACAAATTATGTCCAAGTTATCAGTGAAATTTAAAGTTAACATTTCTACATCCTCTCAAAATTATCAGCACAATTTGGTGATCTTCTGGTCTTTACTGTGGAAGTCTGGAGTTTGTCTGAAATTGACACGTAATAGGTCCATAAGGCTCTGACAACGAAGCCTAGATTGCTTCCCCTGATTCAGCACCTATTACCAGGATGTGATTTTTGGTTAGTATAGGATATAATTGGTAAATTATGCTCCTTTGATCTTTGGGACAATTTGTGTAAGACTTCAAGGTATCCATTTACAGTCTTTTTTCCATTACTGCCCCTTTGTACTGGCTAGTTATAAACTTACTATACTGACTAGAAATAGGGAGGCAGTTGGGGGACCAGAATAAGATACAATTTTAACACAACTTCCAACTCCCCTTCCACTTCCTCCCCCTCACCAGTATGTTCTTACATGGGTGTTATAAGTACTGTGGGTCTCTCTCCAGTGTCTTAATAGTTCTATCATGAGGCTAAAACACAGTGAAGGGATCATTTAAAGATTGCTTCACTATTGACTGGTTTCAGGTACTATTCCTGCTCTTGTAAGTATCCTCACTTAGGGAAAATTTAACCATTTTGTTTAAGCAGCCATATTCCTGTTTGCTACTAGTAACCTCTCATCAGTACCTAGTGGGAGGGAGGATAGGGGTGTTGTGGGAGGTGTGAGGAGAGAAGTTTTCTCCTGGACAGCTTTGTACCTTATAAACCTCATTTTTAAGCACTAGTAAACAATTCCATCAAATCACCTGGCATCTAGGGCTTTAATAAGCCCTGTATACCTAACTATTGCCATTTACTTCTCCAGTGGGTTAAGTAAGGTGAACAGGGTTAAGTGACCTGCCCAGGGTCATACAGCTAATAGGTGTCTGAGGCTGGATTGGAACTCAGGTCTTCCTAACTCTAGGCCCAATTCTCTATCCACAGAGCCACCTAGTTGGGGTGAGGACTGGTAAGCCCTTTTCAGGGCTATTCCTCCACTTCTGGTGTCCACCTGCCACCCAACTATCACCTGTGACTCCAAGATGTTGTAGTATATGAAATGGCCACACCTCAGTAAAACCATTGGAGCAGCTGGGCTAAACCAGGTTGATGGTAACAGACAGGCCTCAAACCTATTGGTGAGTTAGGAGTATGTCTACCCCAAGCATGTGAAGACTTCCCCTGGGGCAATGGGTGGTCAAGATTATTGTTGTTGTTGGGTGGTCAAGAACAATTTGTTCAAATGGCCATGAAGCAGGCATTGTAGAGCTCTTAGAGCTTAGATATTGAAGATGCCAAGGTCATCTACCACATCCTGGGCCATTGCCAGTCATCTTGACTTTTGTCTTGCTACTAGGCTTTGATGACTCTGGAAGAAAGAGTGAGACTGATGACTTTGTGCAACTCTGCCTCATTAAATCCAGTTCACAGGCAAGTCAAGACATCACTCCACGATGTCATTTGTCCTCTTCCAAAATGAAGGATGAACAACACTTAAGTGTCAAAATTTAACACAGTCAGACCTTCAATCTATTCTCCTTTTCTCTAAGATGAAGTGATACACCTCAAATAAATTCTTAATGTCTTATTTATGTGATCTTGTCTCATGCATGTTCTTTGTTTGAGTTTATAATCCATTCTGGATTCTGGTTGAAGTAAGACTTTGTGATTTTCAGAGTCATTAATCAATCAATTAAAAACATTTATTAAACATCTACTATGTGTCAGGAAATATAAATGTCTGGTATATAGTTTCTTTTGTAGAGAAGAACAAATCCTAAACCATAAACTTTTTTGGTTTAGTTCCTCTCTGTATTTCTCTACCTCCTTCTCATCATGGTAGGGATATCTGCCTTTTAGCCACTTCCTGTGACTGGTGAGTTCCTTCACAGAATTTACATTTGAAGAAGTGCCCAAGTTAGCCACAATTTTTCCTTTGTTGGCTCTGCTGACTCTCCAGACTTCTCTACTAGTCTCCTTAAAATACCACACTTCCACTTTTTAGCTGCCTTTTTGTGTATTGTCTTCCCTCCTCCCTTAGAATATAACTTCCTGGAAGGCAGAGACTGTCTTTCTGCTTCTATTTGTATTTCCAGCATTTAGCACAGTGCCTGACATAGAGTAAATGCTTAATACTTTATCACCCTATCATCACCATCATCATCCTCTCTCTGTCTCTGTCTCTGTCTCTGTCTGCCTCTCTGCCTCTCTCTCTCTCTCTCTCTTTCTCTCTCTCTCTCTCTGTCTCTCTCTGTCTCTCTCCATCTATCCACCCATTGAAAGATAAAACATGGCAGTGCATAGAGTGCTGGAATTTGGTGTCAGCAAGATTTGGGTTCAAATAGCCTAATGGAAAGAGAATTGGTCCAGGATTCAGAAGGCCTGTGTTCAGATCCTCCTTCTTACCTATGTCGTCTTAGACAGGTCCTTTAACTTCTCTTGGTCTTGATTTCCTCATCTGTAAAACAAGGGGGTTGAACTAGATAGCCTTTGAGGTCTGCTCTAAATCTATGATCCTATGATCTCTTGAACTGCTGGATGCATGGTCCTGCTTGCTATATGACCATGGAAAAAGTATTTAACCTCTCCAAAACTCAGTTTGCTCATCTTTAAAATGGGGACAATAGTATCCATTATCCAATAGTATGCACAGGAGTCAACTTGGCTTAGTAGATAGACAGGGATCCTTGGATATAAATTAGCAGTGTGATGATAGGAAAATCATTTAACCTCCAAATGCCCTAGGCAATAGCTCAAGAAACAGTCAAATGAAATAATTTATACTGTGTTATGAAAACTTAAAGGTACTATTGAAATGTTAGCTTTTATTTTCATGTAATAATGCTTAAATATATTTAGGTAATAACCAAATATAAATAATATATAAAATAATTTGCTTAATAAATTAATACATTAATAAAGCCAAAGAAAAGGTATGGGCATTTGAAAATATTATCTGTAATTCATCTTGTTTTCAGGTATTTTACTTATTGATAAAGGAAATAAAATAGCCTTTGAGGATAAGCAGAGTGTGGTATATATGGAAGCTTTTCATTTGAACTAATTTCTCCTCAGGCCAGAATTGCCATATTTTTCCTGAGAATACATCACATTTTATACAAAGCCTCTAGAATACCAAATGGCCAACAGCAACTCCTTGAAGATGATTTTATGTGGTTACAATTTGTTGTATCAATTGTAATTCTTGAAGCAAAGCACTTTTCAGTGTTTATCTTCTTTCATCCTTGTGTTTAAAAATTCCTTCAAGTCAGAGAGTACAAAAGTCAAGGGCCATAGACAAACCTCATCCATAAACATTGCTTCCTTTTTCTCCAAGTACTGGCAGTGAGCTCACTTACAGACCTCCAAAAGTCAGCCACAAGGACTTTTACATGATTTACATGGAAGAAAGTGGAACACCATTTCCTACCATCAGAGGTCATACAATATTTAAATGATATCACTATTTCTGCCTACTCTTTAAAACTCCATTATCTCAAGGGATGATGAACTTAAAAAGTAGAGACAGCCTGCTTTAAGGAGAAAGGCATTAAATTAGAAATCAGAAAACCTGGGATTGAGTTCCAGTACCTTTGGTTACTAGTGGGGTGATCTTGAGAAAATCATCTCAACTTAGTTACCTCATCTCTATAGTTGGGATGTCTGGATGTGATAGTTCAAGCCTGTACTTCCTGTTACTGGGGAGGCTGAGACTGGTGGATTTCTTGAGCTTTGGAGATCTGAGCTGTTCAAAGCAATTCTTAGCTAGACAGGTAACATGATTGAGTGTCTGAACTGCTTGGCATCAATATGGTGAGAACTTGGGAATGGAGAGGCTACGAGGTTATCTAAGGAGGTGCAAATTGACATAGGTTAGACACAGAGCAGGTCAAAGTTCCTGTGCCATTCATATTTGGAACATGTCTGTGGGCAGCCCCTGCACTTTGAGCATGACTGAGATAAGAAGACCTGGTCTTTAAAAAAAAGTAGAGTGAATAGCACCTTCCCTAAGAATTGGCTTGGACAGAGAGCCAGCCTTTGAACCAGGAAGACCTGAGGTTACGACTTACTAGTTGCATGACCAAAGGCCTTAATCTCTCAATGCTCCAAGTAGTTCTTTGAAGCTGCAATTTATAGACAGTCACCAATCTTGATAGTCTGATAGAGTTCCCACACTGGGGTTTCTCTACACTCGTAAATTCATGGGTCCAGACCAAGAAAACAAAACAAAACTCTGCCCTATATTCCCGATTTCCTAGGATTTATGTCTGAAATCCTTTGAAGACTGAAAGGTACCTTAGAAATCAGCAAGTCTATCTTGGTGCATTTTCCATATGAGGCCCAGAAAGGAGAAATGATTTGCCCTAGTCATACAGGTGAAAAAGATAGACATGTGTCCTCTTGTTGCAAATCATGTGTACTTTGCATGATATACTGCTTCTGCCATAATGTTGTTGGAATTAGAATGTTTATAAACCATTATATAAAGATGATCTCGTTATCATGTGAATGTGTGTGTGTGTGTGTGTGTGTGTGTGTGTGTGTGTGTGTGTGTGAGTGTGTGAAAGGGAAATACTTCAGCATTCGTGTCCCTATTTAGGATAGAGTTGGATTTTTATCTTGGCATATAAAACTTAAAGTATTTGGGAGACATCACAAGTGCTAAGGCTTTAGAGCTGAATCCTTCCAACAAATATACCAAGAGGGAAGATTCTATTAAATATCACATTTCAAACAGAGAGATGGCAGATTCTTACTAACCTATTCTTATTGACCACATTAAACAAAATCCTACATTTAGGTCATATTTTTCTCTCTCATATTCCTATTTCCTTCTACTGAAGTCATAGAATCACGGAACTTGAGATTTGGAAGGGACCTTAATGACCATCTATTCCAATCCTGTCTCAGATAACATTCCCTTTTTCATAGGTCTTAGGATTTGTGTTAGAGAAATAAAGTGGCTGATCCTTAGGCAACTATGGATTCTTATCATAACAAATTTGGAACAACCCACAGTGTTATCTAAAGAAGAGAGATCACAGGTTGTTTTTTTTTTCAGCTTGAAGTGTTCATCTCTCATGAATTATACTGCTGAGATTCTATCTTTTGATGGATCTTCAGTAAACCATTGCATATGGAAGTCAATTTGGTCATTATTAGACTTTGATGATAAAATTAGAGGCCCATTTTCAACAGTAATAGAAAAATTGTTATGTTGTTGTTTGTTCTTCGTACTCAGAGAGGACCAGTGGCATCAAGATGTTGGGGTCAAGGTACAATGTATTTGTGGTTTTTTGGAATAGATTGTACCAAAGCAGGTAACACACTCATTCTTTCTCTGATAGTTTTTTCTGTTTTATAGAAGCTTTGGTCACAAGTAGGAACAGAAGGAGGTAAGAAAAGAAAAGGTCAGAATTTTTGCAATATTTTTCTTCATCTCCTTATGTAATTGATAATAATTGATAATTCATAATTTAGCCATCTTTGCACAAGAAGAATGCCCATAGAGTCTTTAACTAAGGAGGCAGGAGCATGATAGAAGTCTTCAAGTATTGAAAGGTTATTGTGCGAGAGAGGGATTGGGGTTGTTTTCCTTAGTCTAGTAGACAAAACTGGAAGCAGTGGGAGGAAAGTAAACAGAAGCAAATTTCAGGTCTATAGAAAGAAAACAACTTCCTAGAATTAATGCTGTCTTAAAATGGAATGTGCTGTCTCGGTATGTAATGGTTACCCCAGCCTTGGACTTCTCTAGGTGAAGGTAAGAGGGGGGAGTTTATAGAAGAGTTCTTTATTTTGTTCCAGGTTGAACTAGACCTCGGAAGTCCTGCCACCTCTATTATTCTATTTTTTAATTGATTCCTAACTTTGACCTTCATCCAACAGGGAAGTTAGGTGGTATAGTGGCTAGAGTGCTGGACCTGGAGTCAGGAAGACTCATCTTCCTGAGTTCAAATCTGACCCCAGACACTTACTAGCTATGTGACCCTGGATGAGTCACTTGTGCCTGTTTGTGTCAGTTTCCTCATCTGTAAAGTAATCTGGAGAAGGAAATGGCAACCTATCCCCAACCTATCCCCATTATTGGGGTCTTTGCCAATAAGACCCCAAATGAGGTCCCAAAGAGTTGGACATGACTGAAACGACTAAACCAATCAACCTAATTCCCAACAACAAGATATATGCTTTCTACACATTTCATTAGCCAAATCTGGGAAGTTTGGAAATTTCATCTCTCCATTTCTCTCTCAAACTTCGTTTCCACCCAAATAAAGAGAAGTCAGTATCACCCAACAATGTAAGCTCCCTGCTTATTTTCATTCTCCTTCACATAGTCATTTCCCCAAGTTCATTTTCACTGCTCCCAAAGTACCTGAATGCAAGGGTTGTGTCCACATAACATCAAAATATTTAGATGAAAAATCAGAAGCTCATCCTACCCATCACACGATATTCTACCTCTACCACATCAAATATCCAGATGTTCAATGTCGTGAATGGTTTATTTTCCAGAGGGAACTCTGAGAAGCAGTTTAAAAGGCTCTGAATTTCCAAATTGCCAATTTTCCAGATGGACCAGTGATTTGGTTAAAACCACAGGATTATTATTTTTTAGATGAGACAATGGAAAAACAAGTTGGAGACATCTTTAAGAATGGGGACAGTCAGCGTGGGATTAGATTGTGGGATGCCAACCTTCTAGTTGGAAGGGTTTAAACCAGGGATAAAGAACGGTTTGGAGCAAACCATTAAATTTTTTATCTGAACTTTCAACACAAGTTGTAATGTTATTTCATGAAAACTGTCCATCTGCTTTCTCTTCTCAAAAGCACTTCAGGCATTGCAGCTGTTGTCATAATCTAATCTGATTCAATCCAAAGTGAATATTTGCTAAGTGCCTACTATGCTTAAGAGGGGCAGCTGGTGACTACGTGTTTTTTCCTATTCATTAGCTCATTTTATCCTTATAGCATCATGATTAGATACCTTGTTTCCTACATATTTGCCAGGTATAATGGTGTCATATTCTTGGAGAAAGTATGCATGTGTAAACAACTTTACTCTTGTTTCAAAAAATCTTTCTCTCCACAGGGAAATGCGTTGCCTGGGTTCCCTGGAATGTGTCTCGTTCTCCTATGATTTTCCAGCACGTGTAAAAATGTGACTCTTTAATAACTGTCAATGCAAGGCACATCTCATTTCAAACTATTGCATAGATGCCATCAGATTGTAAAAGTCAAGCATTAAAAAATAAAATATATTGTAGGCCTTGGATATAAATGCCTGGGAAAAATGCTTTCTGCAGAATGACTCTCCAAAAATGACAGGAGCCCATCTACTAGATGGGCCACGGGCATTTTTAGTGACACTGATAATCCAGGGAAGCCTGTGCTTTTGCCTCTAGAGTGAAGACTAATGAAAAACCAGACATCATCTCATAGCGATCTCATCAAAAGCCCTCTGGTCCTCCTGTTGATTACATTATAGATGTATTATTCTGTTTTCATGCTGCTTACTCACTTCAATGAAAAATGTAAGAGTAGAGAGGGAGAAAGAATTTGAAAGGAGAACTAAAACAATGAACTTTCCGGGTAACAGAATCATTGTAATGATAACAAGATCCCTTCCTTTTCTTTCTTTTCTCCTGGAAAGATTGGTTTTAATTCCTTAGCACAGTGCAAGGCACATAGTAGACACTTAATATTTGTTGATTGATTGGTTACATAAGAATCTGGACATGTAAATAATTCACTCATTAAAAATGTGTGTCCCTAACGTACTTTCAGTGACTGTAAGTGAGCTTAAATGGCTGATATCTTAAATATCTTTCCTGTACTCGTGTCATACTCCTAAGAAAGTGCCTTGGAAGCAGAAAGGTCTTGTAGCTCAACAATGAAGCACCAACTATGTGCAAGGCCCTGTTCTTGTCACTGGGTATGCTAAAGCAATTCTGTAAACATTCTCTCTAGTGATATAGGTTGTATTGTAAACCACATGTTACATCTTGCGTGACTATTGTCCATGGTATTCTAGAAGTTCCCCATAGGAACTTCCCACAGGGCTGGTTCACTCAACATGCTGGGGTCCTTCTCTGAATCCTCTTGATATTGTGAGAATACCACAGAAGTGTGTAGGCTAGCTGTTGTTTTATATTTTGCTTTCTACACATGGCCAGCTGATTTTTTTCAATCATACTTTAAAAAAAAATAACATTTTTTTACATACATATATATCATTGATTTATTTTGCTAAGCATTTGCAAATCAGACATAACAACAAAACCGTCCCTTCTCCCAATGTCCTTACATTAGATTTTTAAAACCATTTAATAAATGCTTACTTTTTTTCTCTTTTTTTTGATTTATTTAATTTATTTAATATATTTAGTTTTCAGCATTGATTTTCACAAGAGTTTGAATTACAAATCTTCTCCCCATTTCTACCTTCCCTCCCACTCCAAGATGGCATATATTCTGGTTGCCCCGCTCCCCACTCAGGCCTCCCTTCTGTCACCCCACTCCCCTCCCATCCCCTTTCCCTTCTTCTCTTGTAGGGCAAGATAAATTTCTACACCGCATTGCCTGTGTACTGTTGCATGCGAGAACTTTTTTTTGTTTTTTTTTTGTTTTTGAACGTCTGTTTTTAAAACTTTGAGTTCCAAATCCTCTCCCCTCTTCCCTCCCCACACCCTCCCTAAGAAAGCAAGCAATTCAACATAGGCCACATGCATATCATTATGCAAAACCCTTCCACAATACTCATGTTGTGAAAGATTTAACTATGCTTTGCTCCTTCCTAACCTATCCCCCCTTATTGAATTTTCTCCCTTGACCCTGTCCCTTTATGAAAGTGTTTGTTTTTGATTACCTCCTCCCCCGTCTGCCCTCCCTTCTATCGTCCCCCCTTTTTTTATCTTCTTCCTCCTTCTTTCCTGTGGGTAAGATACCCGATTGGGTGTGTATGGTATTCCCTCCTCAGGTCAAATCCGATGAGAGCAAGATTTACTCATTCTTCCTTACCTGCCCCCTCTTCCCTTCCTACAGAACTGCTTTTTCTTGCCACTTTTATGCAAGATAATTTACCCCATTCTATCT
>CM053625.1:226736121-226803832 GCA_028646595.1 Phalanger gymnotis | reverse complement strand
TTTTTTTTTTTTTGGGTCTCCTTTAGCAATTCATTGACTTGTTTTTCATGATTTTCTTGCATCCCTCTCATTTCTCTTCCCAATTTTTCCTCTACTTCTCTAACTTGCTTTTCCAAATCCTTTTTGAGCTCTTCCATGGCCTGAGACCAGTTCATATTTTTTTTTTTTGGAGGATTTTGATGTAGGCTCTTTGACTTTGTTGACTTCTTCTGGCTGTATGTTTTGGTCTTCTTTGTCACCAAAGAAAGATTAAAACGTCTGAGACTGAATCTGAGTGCATTTTTCCTGCCTGGCCACGTTCCCAGCCAACTTACTTGACCCTTGAGTTTTTCAGCAGGGTATGACTGCTTTTATAGTAAAGAGTACTTTGTTCCAAGCTTGGGGGGATGCACCGTTGATTTCAGAGCTATTTGTATACAACCAGCTCTGCCACACCAGCAGTCCTCTTTCCCCAAGAACCGCCAACTCAGCCCTGATGCAAATCTTCAGCAGGCTCTGCACTCCTGCTCTGATCAGCCACTTAATTCCTCCCACCAGGTGGGCCTGGGGCCAGAAGCAACTGCAGCTGTAGTTCTTTAGCTGCACCACCCCTGGCTGAACCGAGATCTCTTTTTACTCTGTGCCCTGCAGCTTTTTCCACTAACCTTCTCTGTTGTCTTTGGTGTTTGTGGGTTGAGAAGTCTGGTAACTACCACAGCTCACTGATTCAACGTGCCAGGGCTTGTTCCACAGGCTCCTGTTCTGGTTGGTCCTGCCTCTTCTCACGCTGAACTCCATTCCCCTCCACTCTGTGAGCGATAGACCTCACCCAGCGACTATCCAGGCTGTCCTGGGCTGGAGCCCTTCTTCCCTCAGCTATTTTGTGGGTTCTGCAGTTCTTCTCTGTTGTCTTTGTTGTTTGTGGATTGAGAAGTCTGGCAACTGCCACAGCTCACTGATTCAGGGTGCTAGGGACCACTCCGTCTGTCTCCCGGTCTGGTTGGTCCACAAGGCCCATGCTGAGCTCTGCTCCCCTCCGGACTCTGCTCCCCTCCACTCCATGCGCGATAGACATCACCCAGCGACCATACGGGCTGTCCTGGGCTGGATCCCTGCTTCCCTCTGCTATTTTTGTGGGTTCTGCAGTTCCAGAATTTGTTCAGAGCCATTTTTTATAGGTTTTTGGAGGGACCTGGCAGGGAGCTCATGCAAGTACCTACTTTCCAGTCGCCATCTTGGCTCCGCCACCCCCAAATTACATTCTTTACATGGCTTTTCCTATATGTTACTTTGCTCGTAGTGTGTTGAGAAGTAGGGTATAATTTCCTCAGGACAATTTTGTTATTGTTCAGCCATTTTTCAGTCATGTCCAACTCTTCGTGGCTCCATTAGGGGTTTACTTGGCAAAGATACTAGAGCACTTTGCTGTTTTCTTCTCCAATGTAGCTCATGATATTTTCACGTGATTCTTGTTTCAATTTGTTCTCAATTGCCAAAAAGATATACCTACTGGGGACAAGGGGAGCACCATCCTTAAGAGAATGTGTAGACTATGGCTGATGCATTCACCATTATTGATGTTTTGTGAGCCTGTTTCTAGGCATGTGTAAGACACAGGCTTTCACTGGCCAGCCCTCTGTTTCATCTAGAATGATGGAGCCACCCTGTGTTCTCTATACAACTGTATTTAGTAGCTTGAATGAGAGGTAGTCTTTATCCATTTGGTTTTTCCTCAATAAATTCTTATGATAAACTCTTTTGGGTGATTTTATATCGGGAGCTGGTAAGTATCTCAGAAGCCCTTGAATCCAACACTCTAATTTTATAGATAATGAAATTGAGACCAAGGGATCTGTTCAAGTTGTTGTTAAAAAGTATAAGAGGAAGAATTTGAACCCCGGTCCTCTGACTCCAAAACCACTGTTTTTTCCACTGTACCATATTACGTATCTCTTTTAGCAGTTTCTGCAATGTCAGGATGCTTTGTAATGTGTAACCTATGCAACCTAACTATTATGAATGACTAAGAATGTGTGTTCTGCCAGTTGCATGCTGGAGCCAGCCTGTACTGGCTTTTGTGAGAAAATGTCCAATTTTCAGTCTGAGCATTTACCCCTTGAAAATCAGCAAATGCTACACATCAGGGCATGACTTGTTGATTGTTTCCAGAGATTTCCAAAGTGGGAAATACTATCCCTTGGCAGGCACTGGAACAATCCAGGGAAGCGGTAGTAACCTCGGGTGCAAATAGGGAGTGTTGAATAAAAATAAGAGGCAATGGAAGCAGAAGGAAAGAAGAGAAAATAAGGAAATTTTGGGAAACTGTTCTTACATGTTTTCACCTGTTGTGTAACAGAATTAAATTTGTAGCGATTACATTATTTTCCAAATAAACACACAAAATGCAAATGATAACTGATCAGTGGTCAAGTACACAGATAGATCTTACAAACAAGTGTTGGCAGGTGAATGTGTCCAGCATCGTCGGGAAGTCCAGCATGCAACAGAAGGAATATGTGTGCATAATGACTTGTTTACAATATGATGCTATACAGTCACATGATGGAATATTGCAACATCAAAATTTCACAGCAGGAAAAACTCCCACAAATTCACAATAAACTACTAAATTTAAGGTGGGTCATTTTTTAAATAAATATTTTGTTTTTTAAATGACACAAATTAAAAAAAAAAACCACTATTAAAGGGTTAAAGAAAGTAGATTTCCAGGGGGCTGCTGACAAATTTTTTTTTTTTGTTTTGTAAAGGGGGCAGTAGGCCAAATAAGTTTGAGAAGTAAGATGATTGAGTAAATGTTAATATGTCTATTGCAATTTTTTTGAGATCGAGTTGTTAAACATTTACCAGCCCTTCCTGGCTCTAGCCTTCATTAGCTAATTTTCTTCCATGCAAAATGTTGGTTAGCAGTTGTACTATCTTTTCTAACTTGAGCCTATAGTAACAGTGTTAAACATGTCCTATATAAGAACATTGAATAAGTAAAATGGTTAGAGTTCTCTAAAGAATCAGGCACTTGGAGAGGTCTCCTAGGCATGGGAGAAACTTCAGGTAAATGAAAACTTTGTTTTTTTTTTGTTGGTCATTGAGGAGTGCTTTAGCACTATCTGCCAAAGCTGACTGAGAATCCTTTTGTTGTAGCTTAGCCTGATTTTGTCCAGTCATCTCAAGCAATCTGTTGTCTAAAATTCTTCCTTTCCCAGAAGTAAACAGTTACATGTTACCTAAATTATCTTTCCCCAACTCACCCAAATATTAGCCTTTTCTGTTTCTTAATGCAGTCACCAGGACCAAAGTGTAAACTTCTACATTATTATATATCCACAAACAAAATTCCCTGTGGTTTGGTCATTGTAAGATCCTGTTTTGCCACAGGAGAACCACCAGGGCTTGGACTTCTTTCCATTGTAGCTATGGCTCATACAAAGATATGTATACATTTTAAATTAAGATGCCTTAGTAATCTGGAGCCATCTCCACTCAGCCTGATCTGTATCTTGCCACTGCACCCAGATGGCTCCAGAGGAAAGAGTGAGGCTGGTGCCTTTGCATAGACCTCCCTCACTTAAATTCAATTCACTTGCAAGTCATGACATCACCTTCCTGATGTCATGATCTTCTTTGGCAATGAAGGACAAACAACAAACAGTGTTAGTAATATACTCTTGCTGCACGTAACTTATGGTTGGTAGTTTAAAAAATCATTTTTATAAGGTTCTCTCTGGCTTATTTGGAGAAAACTGAGGTCTGGTAACTCCTGGAGATGTAGGGATAGAGGATCCATTTCTACAGAAGGCTGAAGGAAACCAAGCATTATTTAAGGCAAGGTTAAAGTGTACTTAGGTAGCTAGCATGCATACATTAGCATGGAAAAGAGCTAGGATTGAAAGCAACCTGTTACTTTCCCAGGAGAGACTAGGCACTAGTGTTCCTAGTGAGTCTCTATTAGGAAAGATAATTATAAGAATAAATCAATCAATAGGCGTTTATTTAGTGCCTACTCTGTTCCAGGCACTGTGCTAAGCACTAGGGATACAAAGAAAAAGAAAAAATAGTCAATGTTCTCAGGAATCTTACATTCTAGTGGGGGAGACAATCTGTTCATAAATTCAAATATATAAGAGACAGAGAGAGCAGATGGAAAATAATTTTTTAGAGAGGAAAGCTATTGGGTTGGGAGCAGGGTCACTGAGAGATAGCTCCTGATGAAAGTAGTATTTGACCTGAGGCTTGAAGGAAGCTAGCTATTCCAAGAGGTGGTGGTATAGATTGTCTAATGTAGTCAGCCCATTTTATTGATGCGGGGAAGGGAACCCAGAAGGGTCAACTGACTTGATCCAGGTCACACAAGATTGTATGGGGCATGGTGTAGGTTAGGTCTTTGCATTAACCAATAAGAAACAACTTCAAGTGTCTTTCAGATGTGTACTAACAGAATGGAGCACCCTGGGCAAGTCCCCTAAATGCTAGCAGTCTCAGTTCTGAATTAATGATCTTAAACAGCAGAATTGGACTTATGACTTCCCCAGGTTGATTATCACCAATTCATGTAGCAGCTTGTCTGCACTTCGATGTTTGCCTGTATTATCCGCATTAGATTGTGATCTTCCTGAGAACCTGTATTGTCTTTTGCCTTTTTTTGGAGTCTCAGTTTTTAGCATACTTCCCGGTGGATAGTAGGTATTTTATAAATGTCTATTGACTGACAAGTGTATCAGTAAGGCAATAATAACAATGTAGATGATAATTGTCAAAATGCCTATGTGGTTCTATATCACAAAGTATATGAGACTCTCCACATAGAAGGTAGAAGAAGTAAACCATTTATTCAGATGCCAAAGAACCACATCCCACAAGCCATTTATCCAATCTATCAGAGCAGTAAAACATGCCATACACAATATCACAACATGGAGCCGCGCCATCCCAAAACCTCTGTGACCACCTGTTAGGGTCTTCCCAAAAGCAAAATCACAGTACAGCTAAGTCAGCCTGTTCAGCTCTAACTATCACGATGGTGGCCATTAGCAGCCATAACTGCTCTATCAGCATTTCCTGTGACATAACTTCCTTTTCCTCTCAGGAAGCTCCTCCCACCACATATGACTTAGGCTTCTTGTGAAGTAAGCAGGTCACATGGCCTGTTAATGGGTGGGAAAGATCTTCAAATCTAAATTACTACCATAACAAGTAGTCCCTTCTCTTTCTCTTATTCTTCCTCTCTCATAAATTCTCATTGAATTGAGAACAGTGCCTCAACAGGCACTGATTCCCACCCTTCAAGGACCCAGGCACCAGATCCTATATCACCCCAGCCAGGCCTCAACTACCTAATGAGTATTGTATCCCATTCACCCCAGGCTTACTCTAGTTTGAAGTGCAAGGACAGCTCTCTATCTTCATTAAAGTATGATGGGCTCAGCCTAGCACAGCAGGCTGGCACCGGCCTACAGCACAGTAGCTGGCATCCATCTCGGTGCCTGGCTGCTTCCCAATCCTGCCACAGGCAATGACCCTGCCCCTATAACCCTGGGTACCACTTAAGTCATAGATCCTCATATCGAGCTGGGCACTGCCCCTGATAACACCTTTCAAGGACCCCTGTGCTCCTGTCCTGTACAGCCAGCTTTAGCCTTAAAGAGACCAGAGACCCAGATTTGTTTCCAAGGCAGATAGTTACTGAGTGGCAGGGGAGTGTACAGGAACTATGCCCTCCTAGAAAGGACCTTTGGGCCATGTTGTCCAATCTACATTTTCACAAGAAATCTCTCTACACCAGACCCAACAAATGATCAGTCACCCTCTTCTGGAAGACTTTGGCCGAAAGCTACCCATGACCACATTCCACTTGTCCAGAATTCTAATTGGTTGTTTTCTCCTTAAACCAAACATAAATCTTCCTCTTTGGCTGTTACCTCTTGTTTCTAGTTCAGATTTTGAACTAGACAAACAAAACAAGTGCAAATCCCCTTTCTCATGACAGCCCTTCTAATTCTCTAACATAGCTCCAAAGTTTGGAGCAAACTCTTATGAAAAGCAATATCTAGTATCAGGGCTGGCACTGATGCTGGTGATTCTCTTCTTCTCCTCCTAAACACACCCACTGCAGCCACACAGAGGTGTATACATGGCCCATTACTAAAAGTGGCAACAATGGAAGTCCCAGAACAGTGGGACTGTAGGATATGGAGGAAAAGCACCCTATCTTCCTAAGTGAGGATTTAAAGGTGGCAGGGGTGAGTGGAATGGGTCCTGCCATTAACTTGTAAGGCCATTGTCTCAATCTTCCCAGATACAAACACCTACCTGTAGCAGTTCTTGGATCGCACTCCCTTTGAATAGCTTGTGACATTTCCCTCAAATTGTGGATCACTAACTTAATGATTATCTAGATAATTATAACTGAATTCAAAACTCAGAACAATATCAAATTATAGTCCTATGAGATTTTACCTCAAATAACATTTTTCACTAACCACAGCTTAGGACTAGATATTTCTCTCAAGTTGTTGTAATAACAGTTAACAATAAAAGTTTACCAGATCTTCTGAAAAAAAAATTATTCAGCATCTTTTTCTTTTACTCTTTCCTTTAATTTAAACTTATCATAGTATAAAAATTAATAATTAGAAATTAAGTTAATAATCACTTTCTAGAATTCCACATAGATAAGGAATATATGATAATTCACAAAAAACCCAGAAAACACTGTCTACTTACTGTAAGTCTCCAGACTTATAGCTATCCATCTTTCAAAGTATTGCATATTAACCCCCAAGGCTAAAATAAATTTTTAAGACTGAAGTCTATAGGGATTTAAGATGTAGCTTCAATATTGTAATGTTAAGCAAGGTGGGACTTTTTTTTTTTTTTTACTGTTTTCTCTTTTAGAATGCTAAAGTAATCAAGTGCTTTTGATTAAGTCTTACTAGGTGCAAAGCCCCAGGCCCACACCCTTTTGCTGATTAGGTGTGAAGCCTTCATGCCCTAAGAAGGGTACATAAACTCAGAGGTTAGCATTTTGTTTGGGGCTCTCACTCACTGGAAAAGTGTTAATGTGGAGACTCTGGGTAGCCGCTAGAGCCCCCTGGCTTTGAAGAAAACCCAGATGTTGGTGCTTCTCTTTTTGGTAACTGTGTATGTGATGTCTTGATCAGACAAAGCCTGTCTGTTGAATTGTGTTATTTGGTCTGTTGATATTTTCTATTTGTAATTTCTATTTGTATTTGCTCTGAAGTTCAGGGTTCTGGCTTTTCTCCCTGGACTAAGTGAATGATTTATGTATATTTGATTAAAGTGAGGTTGTTAACCACTTAAAGTAACTTTCCTTAGAAAAGTTGATCAAAGAACCTGTGCTGGAAGCTCTTGTTGCTAGTCTTGTTGGGTCTTACACCCCTACAGCAGCTGCTAGTCACATTGTTGCTACAAATGTATACTATTTTAGGTATAATTTAATAATTTTCATAATCACAAATCATCATATGAATCACCCTAACCTGTAAGGAAACTTTTAAGATCTCCTTCCCTACTTTAGAGATAAGTGTGATAAAAGATGGGATCCTGGTTTCTCAATAAACTAATTCATTATTTTAGAAACTTCTTTCCCCGGGCTGATAAGATTTTGTGACCTTGTCCAAGTAGAAGGTCCCAAGGAACCTTGAAATTTTATTTACAGACACACACACACACATTTGCATATACCCATATACACACATGTATATGTATATATGTGCACATATACACATATATTTGTGTGTATGTATATAAACATATATATGTATGCATATGTGTCTACATATTATATATCATAGTTTTCCCTGTTGTGGTAAGTAAATGCAATGTAACAGAGGTAAACTGAGGTACATTCTCTGAGCAAAATCAGTTTATTAACACTGATGTATGCAACTATTAACAAAGCTGGTCAGACTGACTACCTCAGTAAGTCCAGTGACCCCAGTGAGATTATTGACATAAAGGAAAGGAGGGGTACTGGGTCATTGGAAAACATTACAAGTGGCTATGCTAGGGAAAGTGGGTTGGTATTCAGCTGTGGCTAAATCATGCCTCTTTCTTACAATTAAGGAATGTTAAATTGTTTTGTGGGACTCATTTACCTCTCAGAATCTTGATTAGGAGAACAGAAGTACCAGGCTTGATCTCCTTGGAAAAGATCAACCTTCCCTAATTGCTCAAGCTGGTTGGGGCTCATAGACAACAAGCAGATGTCCTAGGGGATAACTGCATGAGTGATAACAACATTCCCTTTCACCCACACCTTTAAGTTGGCTCAGAAGAACAATCACATTCTTGAGTTTAACTCTAGAGCTGAGAATGTGGCTTGACAAAATGGGGAGTAGGGCCAATTATAGAACTGAATCAATACAGTAGAAATTAGAAGTAATATCAGTTTTTCTCTTTTCACATTCTCCTCTCTGATTCAATGATTTCAGATGAAATACTTTTTTCAACAATGCACTAGCTGTTAGGGCAATCATCAAATGTCATCCAATCTATCTGCCTCTCAAGATTGACTCACCAGTCTACAAAAAGATCTGAAGGCACTAAACATTTCATTAAGGATTGTTAGTTATGAGGCCTAGATATTGTACCATGACAGGAATATTGTGAAAGGGAAGAGAGAGGGATCAACTGATGTATTCACAGGAACCATTGGAGAAGTCCCCTTTGGAAAGTGGGCCTTACAGAGATAGCAATGCATGGGGAAGGAATGACAGGAAAGGATGAACTTTCAGTCTGTTTACTAGTAACCCATTCCCAATGTCCATTTCATCAGCATATCATATTTTAGGGCTCAGAAGTCTCAGGGAGTCATCTAGTTTCTGAAAGCATCTCCAGATGCAGTTACTTGGTTTCTGAAAACTTCTCCTCTTAGGCATTCTGGAATGGGCCTGTTCTCTGAAGGAAAAATTTCTCCTAGCAGATCTGCTTCTCTGGTTCAGGCTACTTGTAGAGATTCTTAGATGCGTTTGCTAAAATCTTCCAGCTAATAAACTCGATACAGTTTAGTATAGCCTCTTAAATTTTGATTTTCCAATAGCTAGGTCATACAGTAAAGACCGACAAACCTTATAGCTCTAATCCTACTAAGAATAGAAGTATAAGAACACCAAATTAGGAAGCCATAGTTCACACGAAATTTCAGAGAATTTAAGCTTTTCATATCCCTTGTTATTCTCATCTTTATCTAAACCCTGTATCTGATGTTGACACTGCCAACAACAGGGTGAAAGTAGAATCTTTAAAAAAATCTGTGAGGATCTGACTTGTAAAGTGAGCCTTTCAGGTTAAAGATTTAATATTTACCAAAGTTGATATGTAAGTTAAGGTGAAGAGTGCTTTTCTGAATAGACATTGACTCCACTAACATTTAACTTCTTGAGACTGACATACATTTATTTCATTCTTTACCTTGGATTAATGTCCCATGAAGGGAAAAGCTTCAGTTTTACTACCTATAACTGCCATATAAGTTGGCAAATTGTTATGTTCAAGGAATTCAAATAACAGCAAAGAAGTGAGAACCTATTTAAAAATGCCCGTTTTATGTAGAGGATGAACAATACAATTGCATATATAAAATCCAAACATGGTCAAGGCCTGTATATCCCATTAGACATACGTATTGTGTGTGTGTATTGACATTTGACATACATAATCATCTGATCTTGTTGCTTCCTCAAAAATTTCCACTGCAATTATTTACCCCATTAGGAGGATAAACACACAGGTAACAACACTTCTTGTAAGTAGATGACTTCTGTGCTTGGGTTCAATGGCTACTCAAATGAATTTACCTATTGTACTCCAGTTGGAACAAAAAATGTGGGATGGGACATGTGAATATGCTAAGTAATTATTTCCAAATTACATACAGAAAACTTTCTGTCAAGTGAGTTGTCTATAGCAAAACATGTTCAGTTATTAATCATGTTCGAATGAAATAGATATTAAACACACACAGTGATCACTGCTCTTAAATACTTTCTAAACAATGGGGTCATATTTAAGGTAACTCTTGTGAAAATTGCTTACATTTCAGAGCCTGCTTTATTTCAAGGACCTAACCTTATGTAGGCATATATAACTACTAGCAGGAAGATGGCAAGCTCAAGTGTTCCTTAACTTAGTTGTTTAGGACATGGAAATGACTGTAATTTCAGGTTGAAAACAGTATGATATTACATATTTGCATCCTATTACTTAGATGTGTTCTAGTATTAATCTATTAGATAATAGAATAAGTATTATATTCATATCTTCTACTAACCATCTGCTGTGATTATAGAAATTTGCTATAAATGGAAAAAAGCATGGATTTAGTTATAGCAAGGAAAAGATGCTCCCCTCACTCTGTGTTATTTCTAGGCAAGAGTCATATAGGCAGCCAATTGTATTGGCAGGATATTACAGCCAGGCTCAGAATTAACCAGGTGAGAAAATTATTTGTATGGGAAACTGAGTCAAGGGGGTCCTATCTTAGTCTTTTCAAGGCCTCCCCCCATCTATTCCATAGGGACAAATGTCCCCCAGTAGCAGTTCATAGATGTACCTCTCATTGGACTACTGGCATTATGGATCATTGGCTCTATGACATTTCTGACAATCATACTTGAAATAAAACTCAGAATATCTACTACAGTCCCACAAGGTTTAACCTTAAACAGCAAAATTTTATTAGTTATAGCTTAGGGCTAGATATAGTTATCATTGATCTCATGTTGTACTTACAGAACAGTTAGCAACAAAAGTCCACCAGATTTAAAATAATTACATTCTGGAAAAATTCAGGTAGAGTAGTCAGTAGTCAGTCATGGGACTAAAGGGCTGAGTTGAAACTCCCAAAGGCACTCTTCCCATTCGTTCTTACTATAGTCAGGAAATCCAAATGTTGGTGCCATGAGGCCCCTTTAAGTTCACATGATAGTTGACTCCAAATCTCCAGAAGGTTGTCAGGTTCTGAAAATTTTCTCGTTCTAGCTAGGTGTAAAGTTAGTTCTTCAAACTGAAGATTAGCAAGATTCCAACCTCAGTATTATTTCTCAGGCTTAAGCATTATAGAAGCTGACCCCATATCACCAGCAGAGCTAATAAGATCTCATAACCTTGACCAGAGAGCAAGTCTCAAACAACTTAGAGCAACCTAAGAGATCTTTGAAACTATTATTATAATCCTAATGAAATAGAATATACGTAGTGAAATATTTAGTAGCAGCATTTAAACAGTTCTTAACTGCTGAATTCATAACCCAACAAAATCTGGATTACAAAAGAAGCATTTCCTCACTGTGTCTATCATCAAATTTAAAACATGAAACAACTTTATTACCAGTTAAGTGACAACAATTTATTCAAATGCATTTCCAAATTAACTTACATAGAAAGTCATTCATTTTATGATAAATGGCCTTTAAACCCACAATGCTTATAAGATGGAGAAGCATAGTACAAAACACATTACATTGGGTGACAGGGAGTGGTGAAGTTCTTACTCAATATCCTAATTGGAAGGTACATCTCACTGTATGTGAAATCACTTAAGAAAAATGAATCTCAAATTAATACTAGGATATATGCATAAGGGTCTATTGGTTTAAATTCACAAATGACATTGTTTAGGTCAGCTCAAATTATCCAGGACTAAATATTATAAGCCATTATTGTTAAATTTTCTAGTATTTCTACTAAAATTTCTAGCATTACTACTAAAATTTCTAGTATTACTACTAAAATTTCAAATATTCTAGGTGGAGGGCTGGTAGGGTATTAGGATTTGTAGCCTAGGCAAAAGGCTCTAAGGAATCTGGTCTTACTCAGTATGACCTCCCTTTCTCAAACTGAAGTCCTTGAAAATTTTGACAGGGATAGGTAGCACAGGAGGTAGAATACTTGGGCTGGAGTCAGGAATTTCTGAGTCCAAATATGGCCTTAGACATTTACTAGCTGTGTGACCCTGGACAAGTCACTTAACCCTGTTTGCCTCAGTTTCCTCATCTATAAAATAAGCTGGAAAGGGAATGACAAATCAGTCCAGTATCTTTGCCAAGAAAACCACAGATGGAATCACAAAGAGTCAGACACAACTGAAATGAATTAACAACAACAATTATGACTATGTGAGGCATAGAGCCCAGGGGACAAGAAGAGATCTAATATAGTGATTCCCAATTTACATGACATAAAGAAACACTTAAGGCATTAAATTGTAGCCACAACTAAACCTTTAATATTAATTATCTAAAATGGAGCACTGAAAATCACGTACAGTTATCCCTTCCACGTCGAGGTGATTAGGGATGCAGTATCCCTGTGATCTAGAAAATCCTTGCAAAATTTTTTAGCCCTGTCTTCATCCCAGAGAAGATATCTGAATTATTATGGTATTGAAAGATAAAACATGTTGATATTGTATGACACTATGTATATATTTTATGCATTTCTAAGTTTCTAAACTTTTTCTGTGTCATTTGCTGGCCTTCTGTAGCTTCTGCAAAACTCTCCATTTAATTTCTTATGCCAACCTATGGTATATCAAAACCATGATGAGGAAAGTTGCTATATGGAAGGCATAACTGTAATCGCAAGAGCCAACATATATATGTACCCATGCATGCATGCATGTATATAGACACACAGGTACATGTATGTTACACACATATGTGTATAAACACACATATATGCATTATGTATTTGTGTATATATTTATATGTATATATATGTGCACACATATACATACATATATGTGTATATACACATGGTGCTTGATATATGGCATGGGTAAGGCATAGTGCTAAGCACTTTACAAACAACTGTTTCTCACAAACAACCCTGAGATGTAGGCGGACTCTACTGCTGGACATTTATCTATCTCCATTTGTAACAGACTAAGAAGTTAAGACTCCTTAGAGCAGTGTGGTATAATGGGTAGAGATATGAATTGAACCTCTCCCCTGAGTGATCTCTAGATCTCAACTAAAATTAAATGACTGCAGTCTAGCCTGGATGTGGGGCTAGATCTTGGAATCCTAAAGTATAAAAGCTTTGCCCAGTTACCAGTATGTTGCACAATTCCAACACTTGTTCTCAAATTTCAACACTTCAGACTGTTAGGGCTGGTAAGATCTCAGGACCCTGCTTTTCACAGAAGAAGACATCTTAAGAGGTTTTTGCTGTATCCCATTCATAGAAAATTATTCTCATTATCAATTGATTCTTCTAAAAATAGTTTCCAAGCATATTTACATCATCCTTTTCTATGTACACTACTAACAAGAAACTTGCTCGCTTGAATTTGATTTAATTTTCCCAGGCAAGATATAAAAATGAGCAGTAAATGAGACCAAAGGTAGACTACTAGGCAGGTGAGAATGAAAAAGCTCCCTAAGTAATCCACCAATGAGGTAGTCAACACATGGAGAATCAAGAGTTAGTTACATACAAACCTTTGTAAAACATTAAGTTATTAAAAGCAATAATGGGTTTTAAAACAATTAATAGCACACAAGAAAACATGAAACAAGACATTTATTTACTAAATGTTTCTTAAAAGAATGAAGAAGTGCAAGGTCATTATTTAAGGAGTATTCCGAAGGACAGTTTCAAGACATTTTACACTTTCCTTTTGCAAGTGAAAATTCTAACAATTCAAAAACATAACTACTGATATAGGAAGTGGTTTCCTTGAACAAATATTTTATGGAAATACTGATTTTTTTTTAAAAATGTCTTTTTCAGGAGCACAGATGTGCTTTAAACAAAACATAATATGAATTACTGGGGGTACCAAAAATCTAGATTCAGGTTTTGCAGGCCTGCTTTGAACATATGCAAGCACCTGAAAAAAAAAAAAACAAAACCTTTTTAAAACTTCTATTTGTTTTTAGTCTAAGCTAGTTAACTCAAGAAATATTGTTAATGAGATCATAGTTGAAGGCCCAAACCCCACAATGGTCAGTCAACTTTGCCCAAATAAAAGCAGCTTCATTGTGAACAACTTCGTTTTAACCTTAGGCAGTCATTTTGCATATCTAGGACACTAGCTACAAGAAAGCTCTCATGAGTATAAGGATAGGCTAATATGAAGGTAAGAATAAAGGGCTAAATGTATTATGTAAATAGCGCTAACTATGTATATGTAGTATGCAATACTTCTCTTTTTAGTTCTAATATTAAATTTGACTCTGATTTTCTACAAATAAAAACTGAAGTTTGGCTTTTTCTTTATAATTTTAAACACCGATTAGATGTCAGTTTCCATTTATATTTTTCCATTTTATTTGTTTTATCTAGATTTTTCCAGGAAATTTTTTTTACAAAGAGGTCAGTGAAACATTCAATCTCCAATTTTGTTTTTGCCATTAATTTCTATTTCTTACATCATCCTTTTGACAGTTGAATCTATAACCCAAGAGAATCCAGGTTAAAAGAGAATTTATTTTTCTAACAATTTTTCTAATACAATGAATTATCAGGTATATTAGGCACTATCTTTATCTACTTTGCAGATTAGCAAACAGAGATATTACTATAGTTCCCATATCATAAGGAATAAACACATAAGGTTTCTCATGTAAAAACCTTTCTTAGACCTTTCTTTCCAACATGCTTAAACTGTAGGCCTTCCTTCTTTTCTTTAAAATACCCCTTCAGTGGTCTTCAAAACCACACCTTTCTTTTTTCCTTCATATTCTTCTCCTAAACTTTCTCTTACTTGTTTAATTCCTAAAGTCTCTATATTTCAATAGTAACTCAGACTCTATAGAACTGCATTGCATTGAATTTCTCCTTTAACACAAAATGCTAGAGAAAACCAAAGACTTCTTAAGCTTTTACTTTCTAAGCTACATTGTTCATTTCAACTCAGGTGACTTTGTCATTTATTTACCTATAGTAACTAAATTCTATTGAATTATTGCAGTTCTGGTATTTACCAGAAGATGAAAGCATCCCATCTCTCTCCCACTCTCTCAGAAATGGGGGAGAGGCCTGTACTGCATAATCCTAGTCCCAATATATGGAGAAGTTTGTGGGACAAACCTACGAAATTCATTAAGATATTCTTTGTTGCTGTTTAGTGGTGTCTGACTCTTCATGATGCAAGGCCCTTCTATCTGTCCCCTATTTCCATTTAAAAGAACCTTTAATACAAGGCACTGGTGAGTCACAAGAGATGGGCTCTGAGTTCTCCCAGCCCTAGTAAACAGCTCACAAAGCCCTGATCTATTCAAATAACAATTAAATTCTGTTGTACCATTCACAGAAGTAACCACAAAGCACTTTTTCTAAATTCAATTGTACTTACTTTTTTTTTCTCTTTTCACCTTGGAATCTCTCTGATACTGCTTGTCACTTTTCAGAATTTGGATAGAGTTAATAAATCCCTCTTTTCTTTAAATACCCAGATACTACTCTGTAATTTCCAAATTAAGATAGTTGCATTTTTCAATTTTTGACAACATTTCTTATACATCAATTTTACAATAGTAGCGTACATCTTGAAAAGTCATTGGTGGCACTCTAAATTGATTAATTCAAGGCTAATACTGAGAAATCTTGATCAAAGTATACTTTAAAGACAAAAACTTACTTTTGAAGCTTTTAAACACATTGCCCCGATATCAGATATTAAATGCTAACATACTTCCCAGGGCTAACTTTTATCTTAAGTGTTATCTTTATTATCCATCTCTCTCTCTTTTTTTTATAATCCTTACAACATGACCTTTTTTTAGACAGTAAAAACATCTGGCCTGGGCCCTAGGTTTAGATTTTTCTACCTCCTGGTCTTCTCCCAGAGAGACATGCTGGGCTATGTCTTTTAGCTCCCCATGCCAGCTAGGGCACAACACATACAAATACCACTTGATCTCTGGCAGGGATTGATTGACATGAGTAAAGCAGTAAATGGTCCTGCCTATTGCCTAGCATTTTTTTTTTTTGTGCTTACTTAGCATTTGTTTGGGCAGCTAGGTGGTGCAATGGATAGAATACTGAGGCTAAAGTCAGGAAGACTCCTCTTCCTGAATTCAAATCTGGCCTCAGACACTTACTAGCTGTGTGACCCTGGGCAAGTCACTTAACCCTGTTTGCCTCAGTTTCCTCATCTGTAAAATGAGCTGGAGAAGGAAATGATAAACCATCTCAGTATCTTTGCCAAGAAAATCCCAAATGGGGTCATGAAGAGTTGGGCATGACTGAACAAAGTCACAGGAATTTTCTTTTTGTCTTTTTAAATCTATGAGGGGAAAGGAAACACCTGGAGATAGACATCTAGTGCTTGTTCTAAAAATTTTTTATCTGCTCCTGATTTTTTAGTTTTTCTTAAAAATGAATTTCTACAGAATGTTACTTCAAAACTAATTTAGATATTCTAGCACTTATCCTTTCTAACTTGGCCAACATTAAAAACCAAAGAGAGATTACTTTCAAACAGACAAAGAGATTAAAGGCTGACAAAGGGGCTGCTGTTTAGTGGAGGAAAGGAAGCCCAGAAAAACACAAACACAGAGAGATACAGACACAAAGATATGGAGCTCTCCCCGAAACAAATTTCCTTTTCAGAACAATAGTGAGATTTAAATTAATTTGCTCTATATTTTAGCCAACCCCTCATGTTACTAGGAGACCAGATAGTGGGATTTCACTAGGTCCCTTCAGTTCTCCAGGCTCTGAAAAACATCAGTGGTGGACACACTTTGCTCATTTCTTTGAAAGGGAATAAAGGACTTCCTCAATTCTTCAGTCTCTGAAAAACATCCCATGCTTTTGATTATTACTCTCTCAATATTTGGGGATCATCTTTGAGAGGAAAAAATTCTTTCCAGGGATTCTTTTCTTCAGGGGATTTACCCCAGTTATGTATTGCCAATTATTTCCAAATTATCACACTGGACACAAAACAATACGCCCAAACAAATACAAACAAAATTGTAGCTTTTCCTCAATGGGGTGCCTGCCTCATAATTTGGAGATTTCCTTTTGGTTGGAGGGGAGGGCTTGGTTTCAATCTGACTCTCTGGAAGAAATGCTTTCTGCAGGTGGAAAATTCTACCAGGAGTATCTGGAAGAAAAGAGAGGGGTTCTACCAAGAGAGTTTGGGAATCCAAGCTCCCTCCCTGATCTTAGTGGCACCTCCAAAACTGTGCTAAGTAAATGCAATAAGGGTAAACTAAGGCATGTTCTTTGAGCACAATCAGTGTATCAACAGTGACCCATGTAATTGTTAATAAAGTGGGTCAGAGTGAGCACCTCAGAAAAGCCAGCCACCCTAGTGAGAAGTGCAGATCCTCTTCATTGACACAAAGGAAAGGAGGGGAAAATCTGGGTAAAGGGGGAACATTACAATTGGCTACACTGGGGAAAATGGGTTGGCATTCATGTGCAGCTAATCACACCCCTCTCCGACAATTAAGGAATGTTAATTGTTTTATGAGACTCATCTACTCCTTGTAATCTTGATTAGGAGACCAGAACCACCAGGTTTGATCTCCTTGGAGGAGATTGAACATTCCCCAATTGGGCAAGGACAGGTAAAAACAGATGCCTTGCCTTTTGGGAGAAAAGCACCAGCTTGTGCTTCTAACGAACATATTTCTCAGGGCCTAATGGCAGGATTGATAACATTCTCTTTCAACCACACCTTTAAACTAGTTCAGAGGAATGACTGTATTCTTGAACTTAACACTAGAACTAAAAAATGTAGCTTGACAAACTGGAGAATAGGGTCAATTACAGAAAAGAATCAATACAGTAGAAATTGGAGGTAATATCAAGTTTTTCTTTTTATGCTGTTGTGGTTAGAGAGATTTGCGGTGAAAGAAGAAGGTGGGATGTGGTTGTAATAACATCAAGACTATTTCTTCAAGTCTAAGCCTAAGGATACAGAGTGATTTAACATAGGTATAACTTTATTCCCTTTGAGTAGCTTGTGACATTTACCTCAAATAGTGAATTACTAACTTAATTACAATTCAGACAATTATAACTGAATTATCTGGATGTACAAAGTCTATTTTTTGTATTTTTCCCACATAGTAGTTATTATTTCCTTTTAAAGCAAACTATACCCAATTAAATACTTTAGAGGTTTTTACATTATGACAACAACCTCTAACAACTTAATTAATATCACAGCATCCATGTCAAAAGAGGAGCTAATTTTCTAATGATGCAATTGCATCATCTTCTTAATAGCGCTTCTTATATAATGGTTTCCCAAAATTCACAATTCAAGAAAATTTAGAAACATAATGATAACATATAGAATATCATTGATTTAAAACATGAAACAAAACTCATTGTCAATCAAATGACATCAATTCACTTGACTGAATATCTTACATAGGAAATCTATCACTTCATTCATCTTCTCTGATTTATTATTCTATACTGATTGCATTCAAGACCAGTATAGAGTAATTTTGGTCCAACTGTACTTTTAATACAACCTATTTTTGTAGTTTCTAAACATATTGCCTTAATGACAAATATTAAGTATATTTTCCATTAAGGCCTGATTTACTTATAAATAGTCAAAGATCACAAATATCCTTAACAGGAGAATAAATTTTACTTAAATAGTGACAAGAATAAACACAATCATATCTGGATCTAGATTTGCTAGTGGTATTATAGAGAATATTAATTTTCCCATTGGTTATTTGCTGTCAATACTTCAAATCATAAGGGCTTCTACTTTCAGTCTGTCTAGTGCCAAAAATTTGATGTGGCAGTCTTGTATTCTCAATTCCCTCTTTTAAGGTCCACGAAGATGATCCGAAACATGGAAATTGCAAACATAACCTCTGTGATAGTAATGAAATTATGAATGTATAGTCCTTAAGGACTAAAATGTACATTTAATGGTCTTTTAAGGATAGAATTTTGGTATGCTATCTTCAAATAATTGCATGCTGTGTATTTATTTTTATATTTTCGATTTGGCACATGTTGCACCTGGATGGAATACTGTCAATTTTTAAATTGCATCCATGGTTCTAGCTATTTTTCCATAGCATAAAAAAGAAAAATCAATGAAACAAGGTTCAGGGAGCATGAGAAATCTCAGAACTGATTCGAATAGACATTTCTCTAAATAGTGTTCAAAATGTTCACCAATTTATATGCATAGAAAGTTTCTCATATCCTTTCTATAAATCCAAACTCTTACTTTGTGTTTGTAAAGTAACATGCTACTAACTGAGTTTTACATCCACACTTTTCAGTCCAAATGGATTCAATTTTTCTTTAACTTTCCACCCATTCTCCTCTTATCTCTGTTGCTAAAACTTTCTTTCCCATTTCTTATTTCCTCAAAATTTCCCCTCTCTTTTTTCTTTCTTTGATCAAACCCTTCACTAACTTTTGCTACTTTCTTAGTTACTCTAGGCTTTATTTCCCAAATCATATTCCAGACAATCTATAGAACTGGTCTTCACTCCACTGAACTTCTCCTTTGTAAATTTGCACATGTTTTTATCATACAATACTAATTAAGAGCTTCTTAAGTTCTTAAGAGCTTCCAAATGCATGGTCTATTTCAATTTCTTTTAGGTGACCTTGCTTCTAGTTTACCTAAACAATTGTTTAAATCAGAGAGCAACTTGAAAATAAACTTATTATCAAAACATTTTCCCAAATTAAATTTTATCTAATTTCAAGTTGCTCTCTGATTTAAAAAAGCATTTCTCTTTCCATGGTCAAAAGAATTAATAACAGGAGGTTCTTAAGCATCAGATAAATTTAAACTGCAGATGCCATCTCCCTCCCCCCACATTTTTTTTTAAACTTTTGGACTTCCATGATAATATTTTCAAATTATCTTCAGTTCTTTTTTCTTTCTTTTTTTCACATTACATCACCTTCCTGTCTTGCACTAAAATAATAAATCTGTCATTCTCCAGAGAAAGAATGATGAAAAAGATCTGAGTGTTGGTTTCATGTTACTTTCATGACCTTTTATTCTTATTTTTTCCTTTAAAAAAATTCTACAGTGATACCTTAAATACTCACCGAGATAATCCAGTATTTATAAAGTCATTCAAGCTATGCTCTGGAAATTCACAGTAAAGAAATTACATTTCAGTAAGAAATTTTGTCTCAAATTAGTTTGTTTAGTTGTTTTAGTTTTGTCTGACTTTTTGTTGGACCCTATTTGGAGTTTCCTTGGCAAAGGTACTGGACGCGTTTTCTGTTGTCTTCTCCATCTCATTTAATAGATGAGGGAACTCAGGGAAACAGAATTAAGTGACTTGCCTGGGTTTAAGTGACTTATCATACAGTTAATAAGTGTCTGAAGGCAGATTTGAATTCAGGTCTTCCTGACCCCAGGCCCTAGGGTTTTATCCACTGTACCACCTAGCTGCCCCCTAATTAGTTTTCAAAGCCATGAATTTTTGCAGACTGGGGAAAAAATTGTTTTTACCTCTTCTGCATCTCTTGTCTGCCTCCCCAATCAGAGAGAGAGACAGACAGACAGACTGAGACTATATCTTTTTGAAGGCTTTGAAAGTTCTGCAGAACTTTACATTCCTTTTCCTTTGGCTGAACAGGCCACAGGAAAAAATCAGTTTGGATTTACCAAGACAAAATACACACAATGCTGACAACATATTCAACATTACACAAATAAAACACTTCTCGCTTCAAGCTCCCTTCAAGTTACTTCAAACTGTTCTTTTAGTCCTGCTTAAAATGGGGAACTCCCATAAATTCTTACAAAAGATGATCTTGTCAGGATTGAAACTTCCATCATCTGGGTATTGTCAGAGTGAGGTCTTCGTTAATATACCCACTCCAAGCAGTGGAAAGAGAGGGAGAGAGAAAGAGAGAGAGAGAGAGACAGACAGAGAGAGAGAGACAGACAGACAGACTGTCTGGAAGCAAATCAGGTTGGCTGTATTTGTTAACCATCTTCTCTAAAGAAGTCCCTAAAGGTACCTTTGACTGTCCATATCACATGACTGCACATGATAATCAACCCAGATGCCCTTACACAGATTTAGTTCATTTGGATTCTCCTTCCAGGGAAGGTAGGGGTGCATGTGGAGGGAGCAACCATGGAGAGGCTTTTTAGATAGAAGTTGCTTAGTTGTACCTGCTTTTCTACAAGATCGTTCCTCTCTATCTCCAGTCCATCAGGGGAATGCCCTCCTTGATATCTGTGATTAGTGGGTTGCACAAATCAGGAAGCAGAAACATCAATGAGAAATGTGTTGATTGTCACATGCAGTAGCCTGAATACATGCATATAGGTAACCTGCAAAAGACTATAATTCCCTTGATTTTTATACTCTTGAACAAACAACTCTGTTTTTTTTTGTTTTGTTTTTACCAAACATTGTTCCCCAGTTGATATTGATGCAAGTTTTTTCCTTTATCCTGAAGACATCCCATTTTAACAATATCCAGATATCTCCTGTCATGTAATATTGCAGTTTATCATCAACTCTACCACCTCCTTTTTCTGTCATATAACCTTGTAGGTCCACATGAATTATTTTACCTGATTTCATCATTCTTATTGTCATATGCAAAATTTAACTCTTCACATACTAACAGAATGTATGACTCTGGGCAAGGTCCTTAAGCTGTAAGGGTCCCTGTTCTAAAGCAATGATGTTAAGGAACAGAATTGTATTAGCGCCTTCTCTATATTGATTATCTCCAATTTATCCTGTAGAAAACTTAGCATGTTTTCTCCCCATTCGACTGTGATCTTACTGAGAGTAGGATCTGTCTTTTGCCTTTCTTTGTATCCCCAGCTCTTGGCATAGTGCTGGGCACCTAGGAGGCACTTAATTAATGTTTATTGATTGATAAGGGGTCTTTTCTACTCTTGCTTCTCTTTCTCTTCTCTCTTTGATTCTCATTTAATTGAAAACAGTGCTTCAACAGACATTTACTCTCATCCCTCCTGGCCCCAGTAACACTTGCCCCAAGGACCCAAGTACTAGACCCTGCATCTCCACAGTTAAGCCCTCCACCCCTGTCACCTACCTATTCATTGTCCCCCACCCCTTTGTCTTAGACACAGTCTAGTCTGAATTACCTGGATAGCTCTTTGTTATTGTTCAGTTGTTTCAGTTGTGTCTGACTTTTTGTGACCCCATTTGGAGTTTTCTTGGCAAAAATACTGGATCGGTTTGCCATTTCCTTCTCTAGCTCATTTTACAGATGAGGAAACTGAGGCAAACAGGGTTGGGTGATTTGCCCAGGGTCACATAGCCAGTAAGTGTCTGAGGCCAGATTTGAACTCAGGAGGACGAGTCTTCCTGACTCCATGCCCAGCACTTTATCCACTGTGCCACCTAGTTGTACATAGTTGTTTGCAAATTGTCTCCCTCATTAGATCTTGTGAGAGGATCTATTTTTTCCTTTTCTCTGTAGCTTCAGTGCTAAACACACAAAGTGTCTGGAACATAGAAAATGCTTAATAAATGCTCATTGACTTGTTGCCTTAATACAGTAAATACTCATTGACACTTAGTGGTGATTAACAAATAATTTTTTGATTAGAAATTCACCAGTATTTTCTTCTGATAGAATTCAAGCATTAGAGAGACAAAAAGAAAGACTTTACTTATCTGTCAATTCTGATGCAATCAGTGTGTAATACAAGGAAGAAGGAAGCTATGAACTGAAAGGCAGGCTAAAGAAGGCAGACTGATCATTAGACTAAAGAGCCAAAATGGTACAAGAGAGCTAGAATTCCATATCTGCTTAGGTCAGAGGAAGAAGAAAGCTGGACTAGGCGCTTGGAGGGAAACACAAGGGATTGATTAGACAATGAAAGATAGGACTAGGGAATGAAGGATGAGACTGGGGAATGAGAGATGGAAATAAAGGGCAGGTAGGGTTTAGACAACATGAAAGATTAGGCAGAGTAGAAAAGGAACCAGAGACTTTATAGAAGCCTGCAGAGACCTCACGAAGACAATAATTGGTGAGGCACCAACATTCCATATATTCTGTTTGTATTCTGGGAAAGTCACAGCCTGTTTGCCTCAGCTTCCTCATCCATAAAATGGGAATAATGATAGCTACATATCTGCCAGGGTTGTTGTAAGGATAAAACGAAATGATATTTGTAAGGAGTTTTGCAAATCTTAAACTTCTATATAAATTCTGGTTATTGTTGTTTGCTGTTATAGAACGTCAGCTCCAGTTGTACCCACCTGCACTTAAAAGACACACACTGAGAATGGTAATAAACACTTTTGGTTAATCCTACTTTTGGCACAAAACTGAAGGAGTAATTTTTTTCCTTCTTAAATTGCATGCTACTATTACAATAGTTGACATTTATGCAGAACCTTGAGTTTCACAAAGCAACTGGGTGGTACAGTGCATGAAGTGTTGGGCCTAGAGTGAGAAAGACTAGAATTCAAATACATCCTCAAGTCCTCACTAGCTGTGTAACTTTGAACAAATCACTTAACTTCTCTTTGCCTCAGTTTCCCTATTTGTGAAATGGGGATATTTATAGCATCTACCTTACCGGGTTGTTGTGATCTATGTAAGTGATCTATGATCCACTGACCCTGGCCTCCTTGAGATAATCCTTGTAAAAACCACTTAGCACAGTGCCTGGCACATAGTCAGCACTATATAAATATTTATGTTCTTCCCAGTTCAATCATTTTTCAATGTCTGACTCTTCATGGCACCATCTGGAGTTTTCTTGGCAAAGATATCGGAATGGTTTGCCATTTCCTTCTCTAGCTCATTTTACAGATGAGGAAACTGAGGCAAACAGGGTTAAGTGAATTAACCAGGGTCATACAGCTAGTAAATGTCTGAGGCTAGATTTGAACTCAGGAAGATGGGTTTTCTTGACACCAGGCCCTGCACTCTATCCAGTTTGCCCCCTTGCTGCCCCTATATTAGGAGGTAAACATGCTTAGACATTATCTGAACATTACCATTCGAGTAAAATATGAAAAACAACCCTGATGTCATGATATTACATTCCATGAAAAATTATCGAAACCTTAAAAAATAGGAAAATGGTTTTTTTTTCAAAATTATCAATCTTTATCTCATGCACATAAAACAAACCAAAAAAATCCCATAAGGAATGGTGTATTGGCTTATTTGTTGTGGTATCAATGGTCTCTTTCTCAAGTTGAGAGCTGAAATATCCTGGAAGCGGAAGACAGATTCTCTCACTGTGAAGATCAAGAGGAAAACCTAATACAGCATAGATAAGGCACCTCTTCATGCTGGCTAAGCTTCTGAGCAATAGAAAGAAAGCCTCCCATTGTTCCTTTCTAGGAAACTCCGAAGGAATCCTTCAAGGAATCTTGGTTGCCACCTACGGTACAATTAACAGCAGAATTTGCCAGCAAGGATGATTTCTAGGCACAAAAGATATTTGCTAAATAGTTTTTCTTTTCTCTTGGGACCCATCTGTGCTCCAGGGAAATAACTATGGCCTCGATTTCCCTACAGTAATTCCCCCTCCTTTTGATATATCCTCTGCATTTCAACTATTTCCTCTTCCTGAAAGCAATCATCTTGTTGATTGTACTCAGGATCCTCCAGAGCTAAAGAGCTGCTGTTCCAGGAACAAGTCTCCAATGCCATACTGTTCTTCTCGGGCTCTGATTTCTTCAGGTGACAGGTGACTTTCTCCCAAAACAAACTCCACAACTTTTTAGGGGACTGGAGTCTAGATACAGTTAATCATGATGCGAAGTCCACGCTGTAGCAAAACTCACGAGACCTCTCCCACACCTTGGCTGTTTCAATTTCATTTTGCTCCCCATATTCTTCTTTAGTAATGTGCTTAATCATCAGCCTTTTTGATTTATAATATAACTTGATTTTTCTACCTACATAGAAGAAACCTCTGCATGTGCAATATAGACCTTGAGAAGAAATTAGAACTATCACTGCATAGGCAACCTGGGCTGGAATGACAATTATCAGCAAGTTTAAAGGCTATAATGTCTACATCAAGAGATTTATGCTCCTTTCTTTGTCAAGTGGCCTGTCTTGGTAACAGGCAGCAAAGAGGAAGGATCCCTTAGTTAAAATGTAATTAATATATATATATGTATACACACACATATGTATGTATATACATTTTGTTTTCATGTCAGAGCCACTTTAGTTCTTCCATTAACTGGCTCACAAGTTGAATGAAGTATATATCCCCAAAGGTGCTATACCTGGGAATGTATCTTCTCATGAACAGCAGGAAAAAGACTAAGGTCATAAGAATGCCCAGCATGGTTCCAGGAGAAACAGTGCCCCTACTCAAGGTCTTTGCTTTAAAGAACAGGAATAGGTTATATATACACATATATACCTATGCATGCATGCATACATACATATATACATACACACACACACACACATATATATATATTATGTAATGTACTCTTCCCTCCCTTACATTATTTCATTTGGTCATAAATTTAGAGCTGAAGAGAACCTTGGAGATCACATAGTCAACCCTCTCTTTGTATCGATGAGGAAACTGAGACCCTGATCAGGGGTGGGGACACATGTGGCCCTCTAGGTCCTCAAATGTGGCCCTTCATCTGAATCCAAACTTCACAGAACAAATCCACTTCCTGGTTAGAAGATTTGCTCAAGGTATTAAGTGATAGGGATGGAATTAGAATCCAATTTCTCTGACTTGAAATCCTTCCTTCTTTCTAATGTGCCACAGTGCCTCCACACTTTCTTGATCTTCTTCATACCCACATAAGATCAATGCACCGTCTTTATTTAATGGTGTTGTTCTGCCATAGTCAAGTGACTCTAACCATATATAAATCTTTTGCACCTTGCTTCAGATGGATATGTGAGTAAGAAATAGCCAGGTGTTAAAAGAATGATGAGGTCCTCCTGAAGCCAAATGTGGAAGGAGTTGAATAGAAAGATCAAGGAGGAAATGAGATTAAGCACAGGCAAGTGAGTTCAGGGGGTTTATTTTGCTTTTTGGAGGCATGTGATAGAGTTTGGCAGTCAGAACCTGCAGTATAAGAGACAATGGAAAACCTTCTTTGGGACTTTCTAAAATATAGCTGTGATTTTTAAATAACAGTGCCCAAGAAATTCCTCCGCCCATACCTAGAGTACAACACAGCTTTCTGACCAGTTAAATGGGTTAGTAAATCCCATAGTCACCAGGATTTCATAATTAGCTATTTTTTTCTTTCTTTTCAAGGAAATATCAGAGACAAGAAAAATCTGCCAAGTCATTTCCTTTGGGCATTCAGCAAATCAAGAAGGTTTTTCTGAAACTCATATTCAGTTAGTCCAGAAGTTATGTACTGAGTGTATGTATGCCTGGACAGCAAAGGATTGAACATACTTTTTCTCACTTAAGTCAAAATCATTTATTCTGTTTTCTAGGCAGGGCCCTGGATGAAGGATTTAAGCAAGCAAAGTTTATCTCAGTCTTCTGCTTTCCTCTTTTTCTGTACCAGCCTCTCACCTTTTCTCTCCTCTCTTCTGGCTCCCAGACCAGGGCTTCTCACAATGGTACCACACCCAAGTTCATCTTCCCTGAGCAGTGCTCATACCTCAAAATAAACCCTTTTACCCCATTCACAGGTTTCTGCTTTGCTAATCCTTAATTTTAAATAGTCACCCTTAAGACTCCATTCCCATTCCCACTTCAGACTGATGAGCCAGGAAGACATGAAGCCAAATTGATTGGATCCAATGTAAATCTATGCCATTTCACCTTAGCTGAGCCCTTACTGCTTTGCAGTTCCTTTTATTCACTTCCTGTGAAACCTCCTTTTCAAATGTCCCACAGCAACCCTTATAAATGTTTCCCATGCCTAAGTCCCCTCCCCTACTCTACTCTTTTTAAGTTTGCAGGTATTGAACTCACAGCCACCCTGTAAGGTAGAAACATCACCATCTAGACTTTGCTCTTCTCAGCAATGCAAAGATCTAAGACAACTCCAAAAGACTCATGATGGAAAATGCCGTCCACATCCAGAGAAAGAACTATTGAGTGTGAATGCAGATTTCAACATACTGTTTGCTCTCTCTTTGTTATGGTTGTTGTTTTCTTCTTTCTTGTGGTTTCTCCCATTGTTCTCATTCTTCTTTGCAATGTGACTAATGTGAAACTATGTTTAATATGAATGTATATGTACGGCCTGTATCAGATCACATGCCATCTCGGGGAGGGGAAGGGCAGGAAGGGTTAGAAAACTTAGAACTCAAAATCTTATGGAAGTGAATATTGAAAACAAAAACTAACTAAATAAATATTTAAAAATGAGGAAAAAAGAAACATCATCAAAGATATGAAATGACTCAACCATAGCCATGTAACTAGTAAGTGTCAGAGGTAGACCTTGAACCGTGCCTTCTTCCCCCATGCCTAGTGTTCTTTCCAGTATGTCCCAGTGTCTGTCAAGGTCCTGTTTAAGGTACCTAGCTCAAATTCCACCATTAATATCTTTCCTAAACTTTCTTATTAGGTAATGATCTCTGCCTCTTGGAACTATCATTCATTTTTATTAGTAGCTATTGTAGACATCTATGGTCTACTTTGCATTAGGGTGCCTTCCCTTTGTTGATTATCTCCAGTTTATTCTATGTATATCTTAATTGTACATAATTCCTTGTATGTTGTCTTGCCTATCAGACTCTGAGTTCCTGGAGAGCAGAAACTTTTTTTTTAGTTTTTAGTGAGGGGAGGGAGGAAGGCTTTTGTTGTGTCCCTATGGCTTAGCACAGTGCCTAGCACATAGCGGACATTTAGTAAAAGCTTGTTGACTGATTTACTACCTGTCTCCCCTAATAACACTTGAAGGCAGAGAATGCCTTAATTACCTTGGCATCTTCCTCATCTGCCAGCAGGTAGGAGCTGTTTTAACAAATATCAAATTCTAATTTGTTTTATTGAATCCAATCAAAGCTCCCAATCCCCAGGCAGTAGGAAACACAGAGCCCCAAAAGCAGCAATGTCCTCTTGTAAAGATTTTCTATTAATTGAGGCTCAGGCATTACAGGGAAGTTGAGTGAAGCATCTTGGCTTGGAAGTCAGAGGGAGGTACTGGATATGAATCCTTGTTACAACACTTACTTGAGCTTAACTGTGAGCAAGTCTCTTGTCTCTCTGAACCCCAATTTCCCTACTGGTTTAAGTAATGGGTTAATATAGATGATCTCCAAGGTCCTATATACGCTTTTATGGACTGCATTTCAATCTACGGTGCTTTAAGGTTGACAAGGTGTTTCCTCACGTCAGCCTTCTGAAGTGAACAAGCAACAGTTGTTATCATCCTTTTTTACATCTGAAGAAACTGAGGATAAAAGTGCTTAAGTAACCTGGAGTCTGGAAAAGGGAATGCTAATCACTTCGGTATCTTTGCCAAGAAAATCCCAAATGGGGTCACAAAGAATCTGACAGGACTGAAATGACTGAACAAGAATAATAACTTCCTGTCTTGAAGAACAGCTAGAGATCTCATCTATTATGTCATACTTGCATTCATACTGGGATAATAGAATTGAATTAAGAGGAAAAAACCCTCAAGGAATGAAAGACACTCAAAATTAGAATAGATGGCCATCTAATCCAATCTGTACCTGCATAAGAATCTTCTCCAAAATTCAACTGTTATTTGAATATCTTCAGTGATGGAGAACTTCCTACTTCCCAAGACATCCTACCTTTGGATATTGCAGTTTCAACACTATTTTTCCTATCTTCCTCTGTTTCACCAAAATAAGGTAAGATATGCCAAACTAACTGGCAAACATGTTGAATAGAAGTAGAGATTATCCCACAATGACCTTTCCCTGCCCCCACAACATTTTAAGTTTTCTTGTGAAACATGCTGGCAGCCACAGAGATGCTACTGGTTTCAAGAGAGTTGGATCTGGCAGGTTAGTAGTGTGGTCAAGGCCTAAGGTATAAATAAGAAAAGTTAAGGATTGGTATGCTTAGACAATTACTCCTGTTTTCACCCACACAGCCCCTTTCCATGAAATAAACATCCTTTGATTCTGGCGATAAAACCTTATGTTGTTAGAAGGATATTAATTGTAATGGAATATTGGCTTTGACCCAAATCAGCTTTAAAAAAAGGGTCTGGCAGTGTTGGGCTGAAATCTATTGAGCCTAGGAAGCAACAGTAAAAGCAGAAACCTTTAATAGAACAATACCAGGCATTAGATTATTGCCATTTTGACCACCACATCATAATTGACTCCTGTGATTATTCCATATGCAGTTATTTATTTGGAATTAGTGGATGGGGCTTGCTCATTTTGCCTGAATGTCTCCTGAAATCTTTTAGGGAGAGGTAATTCTTCCCCTTCTCACCTTTTTTTTTTTTTTTTGCCATTTGTGGTGGTAAAAACTGTAAATACTGGCTTACATTCATGTTCCTGTCTCTGTCACTGGCTATCCCTCATACCTGAAATTCATTCCCTTGTCATCTCTACCCCTGGCTTCCCTGGCTTCCTTCAAGTCCTAGATAAAAACTCTACTCTCCACAAGAAGTCTTTCCTCATCTCCCTTAATGACAGTGCCTTCCTTCTGTTGACTTTCTCCAATTTATCCTGTATATATCTTATTTGTACATAGTTTGTATGCCATCTTTCCCATTAGACTGTGAGCTCCTTGAGAACAGGGATTGTTTTTTGCCTTTCTTTGTATCCCCAGTGCTTAGCATGGTGCCTGGCACACAGTTGGTGCTCATTAAATATTTATTGACTGACTTTAAGAAATAATGTCATTTTAATATTAGTTACAGATTCAATTCGATTCAATAAGCACTGAAACATTCTTTATGGAAAGGCCCGTATTGGGCTTCAGTAGGGGAATGCAAAGGCACAAAATAAAACAATCTCTGCCCTCAAAGTACTTAGTTTCTATTGGGGAGATCTAACATGTATACATATAAGCAAATACAAAGTAATTTCTAGAGGGAGAAAGTGAAAACAGTTCAGAGAATCAGAAAAGGCATCTTGAAGGTGATGGCACTTTTTTTAAAAATTTTTTTTTGGAGTGGGGAAGGCAGGGCAATTGGAGTTAAGTGACTTGCCCAAGGTCACACAGCTAATAAGTGTGTCAAGTGTCTGAGGCCGGTATTTGAACTCAGGTTCTCCTGACTCCAGGGCCGATGGTCTACTCACTGTGCCACCTAGCTGCCCCAAGGTAATGGCACCCCTGTATCTACATGATACCCCAATATCTAATTAATTTAATCCATTTCATTAAGAAAATATATCTGTTCACTTGTTATTTGACAAATCAGTTTTCGTTGGGGTGACCAGACTAGCCATGTGCATCAATTTGACCCCAGTCTAATATTATAGAATCAGAAGAACCTAGGTCTACCTGAGTTCAGCAGAAAGCCTGGATTTGTCAGACTCTTGGATCTCCCAGTCCTGGAGCTGGGAGCACACAGCATCTTATCATGTGGTGACTTTAATTAGGATGCCTTAGCAAGAAGGAAGACATAAATAAGACATTGTCTTGAATAAACAGTCATTCCCTTGTGTTTCCCTCCTGAGCTTGTGTGCTTTCTAATCAGTGTCATCTTTATTCATGACTCGTGATGGATGAATCTTGTACATGGATTTTCTTCCTGTCACTGATAGAATGTCAGAGGGTGCTTATATAACTTAGGATCAGCTCTATTACTGGACAAATGGGCCCCTCCCGCTCATCCCATTTTCGTTCTTCGAACAATGACTTCACATTTGTTAAGGCAAATAAATATCATTTGCTGCTCACAGCAAATCTAGAGAAAACATGTTGTTTCCTGGATCAAGTGAGAAACACTGTACCACCCCTGAGCTGGCCTGGAAACATAACCCAGCCACTTCCTCTAGCCCAAATCTGTTGGCTCTCTCCTGACAATAGCAGACAATTGTTGAAACTTATTTTTACATGAAAGAAAACATTAGTCACAAAAGGTGAGAGCAGCCCTCTTGATGAATTTTAACCCTGTCATCACTGAATAGTGCTTCGGGGGTTCTGTGGACATCCACCATTTCTCTTGATAATTTCCTCTTGGATGTTTACCCCAAAACATTCCCTTTGCCTATGGGATATTTGGGAGATTGTGATATCAGTCATGGAGAGAAAAGCTTTCCCCCCCTCACAAAATTGCATACTATCCTGTGTTATATGGACCTACACATTTTGACCATCAGCCCTTTCTCTGCCACATCTGGGCATGTTCTTCTGGTTCTATGATATTAGACTGGGGTCATATTGATGCACATGGCTAGTCTGGTCACCCCAACGAAAACTGATCTGTCAAATAACAAGTGAACAGATATATTTTCTTATTGAAATGGATTAAATTAGATATTGGGGTATCATGTAGATACAGGGGTGCATTAGAGTCAACTCTAACCCAAGTTGTATGGGCATTTAGATATCAGCAATTGCTAAATTGCTGGGCAAATCATGGCTTGATTTATTGTTTTATTGATTATATAGACTGAAAGTATTTGCAATGCAGATTAAATTTACAAGTGTGTGTATATATTTACATATGTGTATATATGTATAAAATGTATATATGTATATATGAGATGTATAATACATTTATATTTTCCTGCAGAAACTAGTCATTAAATATTTACTAGCACTGACTCCCCCCTACCCCCATTGTTCTTTAAACATTCTTTAGATGTTCTTTAAACAGCTAACCAGGAGTGCAGTGCAAGGCTTAGAGAATAACATTATCGCCAGGTTGGAAGCCTAGGCTAATAGCAATAATGTTAATAAAAATAACTGGCATTTAATATCTCCAGTTGTCCTGACCTATGTCTTACCACTGAACTCCCATGACTCTGGAGGAGAGAATGAGGATAATGACTTTGCACAACTCTGCCTCATTTAAATCTAATTCACTTGCAAGTCAAGCCGTCACCTTCCTGATGTCATTGGTCCTCAAGAAAGAACAATGACATTTATATAGTGCTTTTAAGGTTTGCAAAATCTTTTATGTACACAGCATAGTGAACACCATCATCAGTTAAGAGCATACATATCTTGTTAATTCCCACATTGTTGAGGATAGTACACTACGGAAAGTAGCCATTTAGTAAGTGATTGTGGAATGAATGATTGAATGTGGACAGAGTACTACAATAATAGTGCAAAGATACAGAGCTGGAAAGGCTAGCAGAGATCATTGTGTCCTTCCCCTTTTTTCTACAACTGACACCCAAAGAGATTAAGTGGTTTACTCAATGTCACACAAGTAGAGTGATATAGTAGATAGAGTAGTAAATTTGGATTTGGGAAGACTTGGGTTCAAAACTATGATCATGGACAAGTCTCTGAACTTCTCTCACTAATAGAATTGGGATTATTGGGAAAATTGACAAAGGCTTATGAGAGATCTTAGTGGCCCCAGCACCAGATGGTTGATTTTCAACCAGTGATCTATTGATTCTTAGAAATTATTTTTTATTCTTCACTCCTCCCTCCCAAAACACACACACACACACACACACACTTCAGACTTTTTAGGGAAACTTGTAACACCAGGAATTTTTCTGGGGTGGAGGGAGGTTACTGAAAGTTCTTGACTGTTTGAAACCAGATTAGCACTGGCAGCCAGCAACACACTTGTCTTGGGACCAAAATGTTTTGAGTTCAAGATACACACCTAAAGCTCATCCATCAGCTGGAGCTTAGTTGGCTGGGCAGGGCTGCTAGGAAGTTCTATCTCTTAGATAATAGAGGAACATTTCCTGTTTTAAATTAAGCAAACACTTCCATTCCTCATGAGTATGTTCTGGGGGCAGTTGGCTTAGAAGCAGTTTGCACAGGTGGATGTGAATTCCGTGGGGCTCCTTGCGTTCTGGCGCATAGGAGTCATTGCATCTGTAGTTTTGGCTTGTCTTCTTTTGGAAAATGTAATCTAAATGACCCTGGAACCAAATGTAACATATTACTTAATGTGAGGGAGAGTAAGAAAGACCAACCAGACCACCAGATAGAGTATCATAGGCTCCAGGCAATTTGCTTTCTCTCCTTGTATCAGCCTTCATGGAAAAGAATGAAAGCAGCTTTCTCCTATTCATCCCTGGCCTTAAAGCAGTCACAAAGAGGTCAGAGTTTTGGGTCTTGTAATTACAAAATTTTTACGCAGGATTCATGTGCATCTGAAACTTTAGCTAGGGGAGAAACAATCTTTCCCTCAAAGTAGTTCCAACAATTCCGGCACATAAATACTTCTGCTTTCAGTGGAATTCAAACATCTGCTGTTAAATTCCTCCATCATCTCCTCTTACTCTTTACCAGCCACCTAACATATGTGTTACTTCCCCACCTAGGTCATAAATTCCTCAAGGGCAGATAACGTATCTTTAATTTCTTTTGAAGCCTCCCCACTCCAATCTAATCACCAAAGCAATGTTCCCCACACCACGGACATTAAAAAAAAAAAGTTTGTGAGTAAATGAAAGAAAGAAAAAAAAAATTAAGTGCCTACCATGAACCAGGTGCTGTACCAACTACTGGAGATACAAAAAAGTCTCTGCCCTCAAGGAGCTTATATTTTATTGAGAGAGACAACATGTGTAGAGGATTTGTGCCCAGACCAGGGAGTTTTTGTTTGGGCATCACAGGAATGGTGTAGAAACATTGAGAAATTCATTGTTATGTCCTTTCTAAAAGCAATGGTTATTTTTATTCCTATACTATTTCTAGAGCAAGAAGCGGAAAGCTGAGGAGTGGAGGGGGTTTTCTAGGGACGCATGACAAGATGTCCCAAGAAGGTAGATGTCTGGAGAGGGTGAACGTGAAGCCTGGTTTGGGGCCAGCTAGATGGAGTCTTTTAGGCAAATTTGTGCTTACTCAGTGAATCAGCTAGTTAATTACTTTCTTATACATTTCCTGGCTTTGTCATTAAAAAAGAAAGCCAGGGCTCTTTTCTTCTACTTTCAAAGAAAATTGTAATCTGTACCAGTTAACCAAGCGACATTGATCAAGTCTCAACTCCCATAGTCATCAGTTTTCTCATCTTTGTCAGGCGAGGATTGGATTCAAATACCTATAAATTGATTAGACTCATTTCAATGTTTTAGAAGTATCTGCCATGTGCTAGGTACTATGCTAGACTCTGGTGATAGAAAGACAAAAAAAGAAGAAACCATTTTTGCTCTGGGGAGCTTCCATATTACCTTTATATTTACATCCATAATTTTTATATTTACTAAGATTTTGTGGTTATACTTACATAGAGATCTAAAGTTTTCAAAGCCTTTTGTATCCATTATCTCATTTGATTTCATTCCTCATGGCCACAGAAGGCAGAATAGGGTAGAAAATGCAAAAGAAGATACTGAAATTTGATGTCAGGAAAAATGCCTAACAATTAGTTATCTGTAAGTAGAGTGGACTTCCCTGGGATATAGTGGATTCCCACTTTGTTGGGAATCTTTCTCAGTGAAAGGAAAGTTGTGGCATGACCATTTTCGCAGGGCATAATACAGAAAGGATTCCCTTTTCCATGTTGAGTGTTGGACTCAGTGGCTGCTGTGATGTCTTCTGACTTTAAGAATCTGTGACCTCATGTCTTACAACAAGCCTAGGAGGTAGGTGCCATAGTTATTATTATCCCCATTTTGCAGGTAACAAGGCTGAGGCTCAGAGAGGTAAAATGATTTTCCTGCTGTCATACAAGTAGTAAGTGTTGGAGGTAGGATATGAACCTGGATTTCCCTTGATTCCAAGTCCAGCATTGTTTCAATCAGCAAATCAATCAATAAACATTTATTAAAGTACCAATGATGTGCTAGATGCTTTACAAGATGTTGGGGATATGAAGAAAAAAAATGAACTGGTCCCTGATCTTAAGGAACTTAACATTCTATGAGGTGAAACAACATTTACAAACATATAAAATTCAGTGTCCCAAAAGTTGTAGTGCAGTCTTAAATTATTAAGGCACTTTTAGTGCCTTTCGAGATTCCCTCTATATAAATTGGGGTGGGGGAAGGTACTAGAAGCTGTGGGAATCAGGAAAGGTGTTACATAGAAGGCAATCCTTTCACCTGATGACTAATGTGAGATTCTAGAGATGGAGGTGAGGGAGTATATTTTCAGGCATGGGAGAGAGTATAAAGGTGTGGAGGTGTGGAGAGAGGAGAAGGAATACTGTGTGTGAGGAACAGTGAGAAGATTGGTTTGGCTGTACCATTAGAAGCCCACTTTCCCACTCTTGAAATTGTGTGGTTCTGATATTGAGTATGGTCTAGAAGATGAGTACAAGGAGGAAGTTAGAAGACTAATGAGAAAGGAGTGTGACGGGAAGGAGGAAAGTTCTTTTGGCAGATGTGCATAATACTGACGTTTCCAAATTTGATTATGGGAATTCCCTTTTCCTAGCCACTCAGAGTATCCTGGCCTGTTTGCTTTGGCGGATTTGTGTAGTTCTGGATTTGGGTGGGGTTTCCATGAATGCACTGCTGTCCAAATATGCCCTCTGTTTCATTCTTCCCAGCTTCATAGGGAAGGGCAGGGCAGGGCTGGGCAGGGCAGGGTTGGGCAGGGCAGAGGCAAACTACATTACAATGAAGGTGAGAGCCAGGGGGGAAAGAGAGAGCATTGATGGAAACAGCAAACGCCTCCCCCCCCCCCATTACTCAACTTGTACATGATGGCTATTCAAAGAACCCAATTCCTACAATTGGCTTCTGTGTCCCATAGTCTGACAGAGCTTATGTTTTATTGCAGTCACCATCTTTAATGTAATCAGAGAGATTTTATTAAATCCTTTTAGGGATTTGTCTGAACCCTCACTGTTGGGGTTCCTTCTTCGAGCTGACCCCAGGGACCCAATAAACAGAGTCATTGAACCTTGGAGCTGCAAGGGACCTCAGTGGCATAGCTAACATCTTACATTTTAAGGTTTAGAAGGGCTTTACCCGGACATCTCATTTGATCTTCACAACAATGTAGGAGATAGGCACTGTTGTTATTTCCTTTTTATAGACAAGGAAACTGAGATATTTCTCTACCTGTTAAAATTTTCCTTTTCCTTCAAGACCCATCATCCCAGTCTCTATGAAGTTTCCCTATTTCTCTTCCCCCTCCCCGTCCTCAATGAAAAATGTCAGCTGTTCTTAGAATAGTGAGCCTTAACCTTCTTTTTTGTGCTTATTACATTCTACTCTGAGGCATTTATTTGTGTCCATGTTCTCCCTATAATTGGCTTCTAAGTTCCTTGAGGTAAAGAACTTGGTATTTTTTCAATAGCTGTATCCCAAGTGCTTAGCACAGGGACTTTCACCTTAGTATATGATTAAGAATTGTTCTTTGGACTGAATTTCTGAACTCCAAACGGCCGAACAAGCTGGTTCTGATTTTTATATCTCAATTTTTAGTGGTCTGTTATAAGTAGATTTTTTTTCTTGCTGCTAGTGTTCATAGAGGCACCCATTGTGAGAATTACGTTCTTCATATTCAGCCCTCTCAAGAATTTCTGTTTGCCTCTGTCCTGCCCCCTAGTGGTCCTAGATTCACAGACTGCAAGAGCGAAACCCATTTCTCAAATGAGAAAATTGAGCACCAGAGAGGTTAAGTGATTTGCCCAGATACACAAAGCTATTTCACGGTGGAGCTAAGGCTTAATTCAGATTTTAGTGATTCCCAGACCTATGCACTTTGCTTTTTTTAAAAAATGAATTTAACAACCTCAGTTCAAATCTTTCTTTTGACCAAGTCTTCTTAAACTTTTACTACTTGCCACTCCTTTTAGCTTTTAGGTTGGCACTGCATGGCCTGAGGGAATATGCAGAGCAAAGTGTGCATGCTTTGTTTTCAGAACCAAGGCAGCAGTGAAGTTGAACATGTAATAGGGGCAAGCACTGCCAGAAATGCCTCCGATTCATTGCGCATTTGATTTTAAATTAATTTTTGGTTCTTGTGAGTTCAGAAATCTTTTACTGTTGCCAAATTTTTTGCAACCCACAGTTTAAGAAGCACTCTTCTAGACAGTAGATGATCCTGAAAAAGTCACTCAACCTCAGTTTCCTCACTTCTAAAATGGGATAATAGTAGCTCAACTTACAGAGTTGTTGTGAAGATCAAGTGAGGTAATTATATGTAAAGTGATTTACAGACTTTAAAATGCTATGGGAACATTAGTTACTATTACTAATTTGCTCTCCTTGTAATAGAAACTGTCCCTTGTAATGTCTGTCATGCACTTTCAACTCTAGCATTTTCTACATATAGTAATATGATACAAAGGGATTAGTTTTGGAAAGGTATGGGTTGAGAGAAAAAGTTAAATTGACTGATAAATCCATGAATACAACAGCTGAGACCAAAGGAATCCTACTAACCCCTTGAATGTGCCTTTATTTATCTAGCTTTTTCATGCTTAGTATTTTGAATACATGTCTGGGCTCTCATATTACAACACATTTGGAAAATTATCATCCAGTCTTTGCTTGAAGACTCCCAATGAAGGGGAACCCATTAATTCCTTAAGTAGTCCATTCATCTTCTGGACAGCTCTGTTGAGAAGCTTTTCCTTACACAGAGCTTAAACATAGGTAGTGCTAATGTGATCAAAAATCTTCCTGCCCATTCAATAGGCCTCAGGTGGGGCTAGTTAAAGGAAGCTTGATTAGGAGAGGCTTGTTTGTAGGCAGGCCTGAAGCCTTTTGCTATCAGGTGCTAGGCCCCAGGCCTACATCTTTTTGCTAAGTAGGTACTAAGCCCCAGGTCTACACAGGGTATATATACCCTGTGGTTAGGCATTAAACTCAGACTAGAGAGCTGTGGAGAGTGAAGTCTGTAGAGCTGCAGAGACCAGAGAGCTGTGAGGAGGAGGAGAAGACAAAGAAGAGAGAAATGTGAGAGAGGACAGAGAGCTGGGAGAGATGGGGAGACAGAGAGAACTAGAAGGGCTCTGAGAATAGCAAGTACTTATAGAATTTTTGTGGGAGGAGAGGATGCAGGCAAGCAGACACTTAGGATTTGTGAGTGCATGTTTATGGGAAGGCCCTAGCAGAAGGGAAGGTTACAAGATGGCTAGGCTCTTTGCTGTGATACTGTGTTTTAATTTCCTGGCTGTTACATTGAAGTAGACTTAATGGTTTTGGGATACAATTACTGCTGTGCTGAATTGGGGTTATTGGTTTTGGGATTTCTTCCTCTGGTGTCTGAATAAATGTTTTACTTCTTCTGTCTTCTATACAGAAAGTTTCTTATGCTTTGCAATTCTGAACTATACAGGCATGTTCGTGGTCACCATCGACATTATAAATCTTGCCTTACTGATACAACAAATTTCTTTGAAACTTAGAATAGGATCAGATGTAGAAAGGACCTTAGAGGCCATCTAATTTAACCCCCTCATTTTACAGATGAGGAAATTGAAGCCAAGAGAATCAAACAGTTTGCTTGAGGTCACACAGGCAGTAAAGAACTGAGGCAGGACTTGTAATCCAGGTCCTTTGACTATAAAGAAAATGCTCTTTCCATTTGCCATGGTGGCTGGAAGCCTCCAGTCATCAGTCATTATTTTGCCCTCTGGGACCAAACAGAACAAATATAGCCCCCTTTCTACATAACAGCCCTTCAGATATACACGGGAGCACCATTTTCCCTCTTCTACTTCCCCTGGTGGAAAATTAGTACACCTCCACCATGGCTGAGACAATGGCTACCATAGCCCTCTATCGTTGCCTTAGGACTGAAAGGAACTCTTACTTCTGACGGATATCAAGACATTCCCACCGACTGCTGATTCATCACCTTGGTTTCAACCAAATCCAGATGATTTGTTTTCACCATCCAGACAGTATTGAGCAAATGACATATTTCACAACTCCCCAGGTTCACAACCTCAGAGTCATCTTTGAGTCCAACTTCCCTTATGCTCTAAATTCAAACAGCTGCCAAATCTTCAACATCCACCCTTCACAATGTGCCTCACCTCTACCCCCTGCTGATCAATGGATCAATAGTTTTAGAACAAGGTTCTAGTTTGAGCTATCTCACTAATATATTGATTAAATATACGCATACATACATATGTATGTGCACATATGCATGTGTGTACATTTGTATATGTAATATTAGCTCATTTGCTTCTGTTTTTAAAGATGGGTTCAGTTTGGCATTTGTTGGCTTGGTGTTTATGATTTGGTTTAAGTCCAGATTCTTATTTCTGAAAACCGTTTTACCTAATGAGTAGAACATCCCATTGGGGCTTCTACTGACATTTGAGCAGGGCCATAACGTTACTTCAGAGGAGAGCTACAGAGCTCAGGCAAAACTTCAAAATGATCCTGGGAAAGCTGTTCAAAACCAACTCTTAAAAGCATCTTTGAAAGACTATTGATTTTAAGGTGGAAGATCTTAGGGCACTGCCCTAAGTGGAGAAGATGGCAAACTCAGGATACTGGCTTCCATGGGCAAAGAACCTGAGACACTGTGAGGCTATGGCTGGGGTGGCTTCTGGGCATGAATGTGTCAGGTCAGAGGAGGAGGATGAATAGAAGAAGTGTACTGCCTGGTAGCTTCATATTTTTGTTAATTAAGCTTGCTAATTGGGTACCCTATAGTAGATTCAAGCTTGGATGCAAGTTCTTTCTTTGATATATAATGGCTTTTAAGGCCCTGGCCTTAAGTCCCTTAACCTCCTTGTGCCCCAGGTAGGTCTCTAAGACTGGAGGTGCAAAGCAAGTGACCATTCACAGCAGATGAAGGAATGCCCACATTGATGATATGACAGAATGGGTACGTGACAAAAAACCCACAAAAAACCCTAGGTACTATGATTATTTGTTTCTTCCTCATAGGGATTGGAGTGGGGTATCTGCAACCAGTGCCCTACAAATTTCAGTGCTGTGATGCATGAATAGGTTTGTCCCACTCCATTTACTGTCCTACTTCTAAGAATGATCCATGACCCAGCTCTGAACCCTTTGTATATGCCACTTCTAAGTATAAAGTGAGGTGCTTCTAGAACAGTTCTACAAATAAACCCTGACCCACATGCCCAGACACAATGAGAGGTTAGGGTGGCTATGGCAAGTAGCCAGAGGCCACAAGGAGGGATTTAACGTCCTCTCCTTCTGTTTCCCATCTGTTTGGTTGCTGTGGGAACCCAAGATGGCGAGGGAGTTCTGAATGTATTTTCCAGTAACCAATTTATCTAGTGATGTTTGCAGGCAGCTGTAGGAAGATCTCAGAATGGCATTGGAAAATGTGGGTGTGGATCAATGCAAATGGTTTTGTGGACCGACTTTAGGAAGCTGTGTTTTTGGTGAGGGTTTTATACCAACATTAAAATAATTCTCAACTGATGATTTTGTTTTTTTACCTCAAATTAATTTCTAAATATAGTCCCCTCCCTTTCTTCCCAAGAGAGCCATCCTTATAATAATGGATAAAAATCAAAGGGGAAAGAAGCAGTTGAGGAAATCTAACCAAAGCATTGACCACCTCTGACAGTGTATGCAATGGTCCATACTTACAATGTTTGGGCAGCTAGGTGGTGCAGTGGATAGCATGCAAGCATGGAGTCAGGAAGATTCATTGCCCTGAATTCTAATCTGACCTCAGACACTAGTTACGTGACCATGGACAAATCGTTTAACCTTATTTGTCTCAGTTTCCTCATCTGTAAAATGAGCTGGAGAAGAAAATATGCAAGCTACTCTAGTATCTTAAGAAATCCAGTAAATGGAATCACAAAGAGTTAGACATGGCTGAAACGACTGAACAACAACAACATACCCACAATCCCCTACCTCTGTAAAGAGTTAAGGGAGGTATTATTTTCTCATGTCTTCTTTAAGGCTGAACTTTAACATTATAAATACATTTTCCCCACTTTTGATTGCATTAACATTGTTGTAGTCATTATTGTACATTATTTTCCTAATTCTGCTTACCTTTAAATATAAATAAATAAATATTTACATATACATACACATACACACACACACATATATACATATATATATGCAGGTGATTCTATGATGATAAGTCTACTCATATAAATCTCTCCACTCTTTTTCCCCTTCATATTGATCATTTCTAACAATATAGTAATAATAATATTTCATTGTATTCATGTCATACAGTCAGTCAACAAACTTTTATTCAGTACTTTATTGCATTTCCAGTACTGTGCCAAGTTGCTAGGATAAAAAGAAAGGCAAAAACAGTCTCCGTCCTCAGTAAGCTTACATTGCAATGGGGGAGACCACATGTAAATAAGCAGGCACTTGAAAGATATAAATTAGATGGAAGGTGATTTCAGAGGGGAAGATACTAGCAGGTACCAGGATCAGGAAAGAGCTCCTGTAGAAGATGAAATTTGAGCTATCTCTGAACTGTCAGGGCACCTAAGAGATGTAGGTGAAGAGGAAGAACATTGATGGTTACAGCTAGTGCAAAGACAGAGTAATGGGAGATAGAGTGGGGGGAGAGAAAGAGCGCGAGAGAGAGAGAATGAGAGAGAGAGACAGGGAGAGGAGAGACAGTCATGGTTAGACCTCTATGTTAAAAAATCTTTTTTTTTCCAACTAAGTGGAAGATGGATTGGAGTGAGAAGGGGAGTGGAATAAGCATTTATATAGAACCTATATTCCAGGCACTGTGCAAAGCAATTTTTTTTTTTTGCAAAGATCATCTCATTTAGTACTCACACCAAATGTGTGAGGTAGATGCTGGTATGATTCCCATTATACAGATGAGGAAACTGAGGCAGGTTAAGTGATTTGTCCAGGGTCACACAGGTAGTGTCTAAGGCTAGATTTAAACCTGTGTCTTCCTAAAACCAGACACAGTGCTCTGGGAGAAAGGGTGAGCAAGGCTTTATATACAAGGTGCTGTGCCATCCAGGGGAAATCTTCAGCTCTCTGCTTTCACCTCTCTGAACTCCTAAGCTCAAGGGTTTCTCTGAAGATGTGGGGTTCTATTTCCCATGGTTTCCTATCATAGATCCAGGCCTTTGTAAAGATTGACTTTAAATTTTTTTTCTAGATTTTGACTGCATAGGAATGCGTAATTTATGTACAACATTGTTCACGTAGAACTAACTACCTTGGAAATGTTCTTCCACCTAAAGTGGTGTTTTTGTTGAACCTGTTAATGATAATAATAGCTAACATTTTACATAGAGTTTTAAAGTTTGAAAAGACTTTCATATACATATTGTTTGAAACTAAGGCAGATAATATAATTGTTGTTATACTCTGAATGAGGAAACTGAGGTTTAAAAAAGGTTAATGTCACACAATTAGTAAGCACCGACATTGAGATTTGAACCTAGATCTTCTTGAGACCAAATCATTATACATATGGGTGTAGGCCTTTATTATTCTAAAGGATTCATTGATGATAAATTTCACTCTTTCTGGGCTGGATTTTGCTCCTTTTGCCAAAGAAAACTCCTACTTGATGAGTCAGTCAATGACCTGGACTTATAAGGTTTTTTTTTTGAGTGTCTATAATCATTACAGTTATTAATACACTTAAATACTGATGAGTTTTTCCACCACGGATTTATGTCATGGCTTCACTCCTGATGCATTTCCTGAGGAATGACAGCTCCAAAAAGGGCTGGCATTTATTGTATTTTTCAAAAGAAAGTCATCCCCTCACTGTTGTAGGACTTTCCATGTAATGGAACAATTTATCCGCTTGTGGTTTCTTCTTGCATGAGTATGTCTCTGGTCTGTGGTCTGAAAGAAGAAGGCACTGAACATTGACTCTACAGATCTTGGCAAAGCAGTCAAACTTGGAAATGAGTTGGCTTTCTCTGACTGTTTCCTTTTACATAGCTAGCATTAAATTTAAATAACATAAGATGTGCTAAGGACCCTGTTGCAAAAGAGATGGTCTGGAGCAAGAGTAGACCAGGGTAAGGACTCTGGGATGGTGATGGGTAATTGAGTGTACCACCAAGTACTTGCAGTTATTTAAAAACTTCTTGGCATTGAAAGATAGAATCTTTTGAAATATGCATTCTTAAAGGTGACAGGAAGTTATGAATGATAATTTCCCATGAATAATGCTAACAGGAATATTATGGTCAATACCAAAGGGGAAAGAAAGGGTGATGGGTCTGCTCAGAGGTTATTGTTGTGCCTGGGCTCTTAATGTTTATATAGTAATGCAGAAAAGGTTTAGAACAAGCACCATACTAGAAATTCAGTGGGGCTCTCCTCTTTGAGTGGCCTTATCATCACAGAATCACTTGTCTAGAAAATGACACCACCTTTCAACAGGGGAGGGACCAAAGACAGCCATAGTACATGCAATACTCGAGGGAGAGAATGTAGATACAACTTGGCTATCTTCTCCTGGCTATTTTCTTACTCATAAAAGAAGGAAAAGATGCACACATCACAGAAATTTCTCAAGAAGCACAGAGGTTTGCTTGAGTATGATACTCATTGTGCAAACAAGCAAATCTGACTAAGGCCAACAAGGTTTGGCCAACCTAATTTACCTCTGGTTGGAGTCACTATTCATATTTCTACTTAAATCCCAAGGTACAAAGGCTTTTGGGGCAGAGCCAAAGTGGCTGCTTGAAAACAGGGACTTGTTAAGCTCTCCCCCAAAACCCTCCAAACACCTATAAAAATCACTCTAAACAAATTCTAGAGCTATAGAACGCATGACATAACAGAGGGAAACAAGTCTCCAGCCCAAGACAGTCTGGATGGTCTCTGGGAAGGGTCTGTCACACTGTTCTGGGAGCGGAGTGCAGCCTAGTGTGGGCTTTGCCAGGACAGACCAGGCTGGAGTAGACTATGCAGAGCAGGCCTCAGGGCCCTGAATCACTGAGCTGTAGCAGTTACCAGACTTCTCAACCAACAAATGCCAAAGGCAACAGAGCAGGTCAGTGAGCCAACTGCTGGATCTGGGTAAGAGAAGTACATGGTCTGGCCACAGCCCCTGGGGGCAGTGGAGGTGGCATAGTGGCAGTAGCAGGAAGCTCCAGCCTCTGCTTCTGGAGCTCCAGAGGTAGCTACTTCCAGAACCCTGGCACACACAGTGTGAGGAATCAAGTGGCTGATCAGAGTGAGAGTGCAGGGAGCACTTTGCTGGCACAGAGGCAAGGTTCTCTTGGGTCTTGGTAGTGGTCATGGTAGGCAGTTCTTGTGTGAGGAGGAGCACTGGTGTGGCAGAGCTTGCAGGAACTGTGGAAAGGGAGTCTTCCTGGTAGTTACATGGCAGAAGGGAGTGCTTACACTCACAGACCAGAGCATAGGCCAGGAGAGGAGCATCATACCACCTCAGAATTGAAGTAGTTCTGAAAACAGCAGCAGAAAACTCCTGAAGCTTGGGACAAAGCACTCTCCACTCTGAAAGCAGTCATACCTTGACCAAAAGGTCAAAAGTCAAGTAATTGGCTGGGAAAATGAGCAAGCAGGGTAAAAGGGCACAGACTACAGAATCTTTTATTGGTGACAAAGAAGATCAAAGCATACAGCCAGAAGAAGTCAACAAAGTCAAAGAGCCTACATCAAAACCCTCCAAGAAAAATACTAGTTGGTCTCAGGCTGTGGAAGAGTTCAAAAAGGATTTGGAAAAGCAAGTAAGAGAAGTAGAGGAAAAATTGGGAAGAGAAATGAGAGTGATGTAAGAAAATCATGAAAAACAAGTCAACGACTTGCTACAGGAGACCCCAAAAATACTGAAGAAAATAACCCCTTAAAAATAGACTAATCCAAATGGCAAAAGAGCTCCAAAAAGCCAATGAGGAGAAGAATGCCTTAAAAGGCAGAATTAGTCAAATGGAAAACAAGGTCTAAAAGACCACTGAAGAAAATACCACCTTAAAAATTAGATTGCAGCAAGTAGAAGCTAGTGACATTCTGAGAAACCAAGATATTATAAAACAGAGCCAAAAGAATGAAAAAATGGAAGACAATGTGAGATTTCTCATTGGAAAAACCACTGACCTGGAAAATAGATCCAAGAGAGATAATTTAAAAATTACTGGACTACCTGAAAGCCATGATCAAAAAAAGAGTCTAGATATCATCTTTCAAGAAATTATCAAGGAAAACTCCCCTGATATTCTAGAAACAGAGGGTAAAATAGAAATTGAAAGAATCCACTGATCACCTCTTGAAAAAGATCCCAAAAAGCAAACTACTGGGAATATTATAACCAAATTCCAGAATTCCCAGGTCAAGGAGAAAATACTACAAGCAGCCAGAAAAAAACAATTTGAGTATTGTGGAAACACAATCAGGATAACACAAGATCTAGCAGCTTCTACATTAAGGGATCAAAGGACTTGGAATATGATATTCTGGAGGTCAAAGGAGCTAGGATTAAAACCAAGAATCACCTACCAGCAAAACTAACTAAAATACTTCTGGGCAAAATATGAATTTTCAATAAAATAGAGGACTTTCAAGCTTTCTCAATGAAAAGACCAGAACTGAATAGAAAATTTGACTTTCAAATACAAGAATCAAGAGAAGCATGAAAAGGTAAACAAGAAAGAGAATTCATAAGGGACTTACTAAAGGTCAACTGTTTTGTTTACATTCCTACATGGGAAGATGATATTTGTAACTTATGAGAGCTTTCTTAGGAGGTATTGGGGTAGTTGAAGGGAATATACATACATATATATATATATATATATATATATATATATATATATATATATAGACAGAGGGCACAGGGTGAGTTGAATATGAAGGGATGATATCTAAAAAAATGAAATAAAATAAAATTAAAGGGTGAGAGAGGAATATATTGGGAGAAAGAGAAAGGGAGAGATAGAATGAAGTAAATTATCTCATATAAAGGTGGTAAGAAAAAGCAGTTATAATAGAAGGGAAGAGGGGGCAGGTAAAAGGGAATGAGTGAATCTTGCTCTCATCGGATTTGACTTAAGGAGGGAATAACACACTCAACAGAGTATCTTACCCTGCGGGAAAGTAGGGGAGAAGGGGATAAGAGGGGGAGGATGATAGAAGGGAGGGCAGATTGGGGGAGAAGGTAGTCACAAGCAAACACATTTGAGAAGGAAAAGGGTCAAGGGAGAAAACTGAATGAAGGGGGACAGGACAGGATGGAGGAAAATATAGCTAGTCTTTTACAACATGATTATTGTGGAAGTATTTTACATAGTGATACATGTGTGGCCTATGTTGAATTGCTTGCCTTCTTAGGGAAGGTGGGTGGGAAGGGAAGAGGGGAGAGAATTTAGAACTCAAAGTATTAAAAGCAGGTGCTCAAAAAAAATTGTTTTTGTATGCAACTGGGAAATAAGATATACAGGCAATAGGGTATAGAAATCTATCTTGCCCTACAAGAAAGTAGAGGGAAAAGGGATAAAGGCATGGGGTGACAGAAGGAGGGCAGACTGGGAAAAGGGGCAATTAGAATTTATGCCATCTTGGGATGGGGGAGGGTAGAAATGGGGAGAAAAATTGTAACTCAAAATCTTATGGAAATCAATGTTGAAAACTAAAAATATTAAATGATAATAATAAAAAATAAAATTTTAAAACCCCACGGTACACAGCACCCCTACCTTGCCATGTCAGTAGTGTCAGTGCAAATGCAGACCTGCCTTTTCTCTTAGTCATGGTGCCAGTAGGTACAGCTTACACTGATAAGAAAATGGGGAAGGTCATCCAAAGGCCTGAGTTCCTGTTCTCAAAGTCTAAAAGGATTGGGCAAGAGTCTCCCTCATTCTAAATCAGATAATGGGTTCCTTAAGTCTTAGGGCTATTGGATGCTCAAGGACCATCATTCTCTCTTCCTGCCTTAATATTAAAGAATCACAGAATCACAGAATCTGAGAGTTAGGGAGGACCTTAGGAGGCATCTAGCACCATTTATACCCTGCAAAAGAAGTCTTTCAACCCCCAAAATGGTCATCTAAGTCTTTGCTTGAAGGACTACAGTTAGGGGGAACTGACAAATCCTCAAAGCAATCCATTCAATTTGAAGTCTATCTAATGGTTTCAACTAGTCTTCATAAGGCATGAATTCAAGAATTTTCACCATGAGGTTGTCCTACTGGGGGCACTATCATTAATGTTCTTCCCAGAGTATGGCATCTGGAACTGAATGAGGCACTCCAGATGTGGCCTGGGACATCAGGACTATTACAACCTTATTCCTGCATGTTCTCTATATATGTAAAATTCTATACAGACTTCTATTTATCAGTTCCTTCTATGGATGCAGATAGTATATTTCTTCATATGTCCTTTATACTTAGTTTAGATATTTATAATAGTCTAAATGACACTCACTCAAAGTCTATATTTGCTTCTTTGACCGCTATATCACATTACTGACTGATACTGAGCATATAGTTTACTAAAATTCCTAGTTGTTTATCTTTTCTTTTCTGGAGAACTGTAATCATTATACCTCTATTATTTTGCACTTATGAATTTAATGTTCTTAACCCAAGCACAAGACTTTACATTCATCTAAATTAGACTTCATCTCATTCAATCTTACCTAACATTCTGTCTTCTGAAGACTTGTTTAAACCCTAACCACCATCCTGTGGTTTAGCTCTTCCTCCCAATTTTTCATCATTTGAAAATGAAAGAAATATGGCAATTATGCCTTTATCTAAGTCATTATAAAAGCGGTAAGCAGTAGAGAGTCAAGCACAGATCTTGGAGCACTCTATTGGAGACTTTCTTCCAAAATGACACATAACTACTAAAGGCTACACTTTAGGTTGGACCATTTGACTATTTCCTAATCCAGTTATTTGTGTTATTATCTAGTCCAATGGTGGTATAAAACTCAAACAGAAATAGGTGCCACTGATCTATACATAAGCATCCCTGTGAATTGCATATTGACATTTAAAAATCTTAAATTATCAACATTTTATTGTTTTTTTTTAAATTTATTTTGTTAAATATTTCCCAATTATGTTTTAATCTGGTTTGGACATGCTCAAGAGTGTTGTGGGCTGTATGCAGCCTGTGGGCTCTGTGTCTGACACTTCTGATTGAAGTAAACTTTACATCCAGCATTCTCTTCATTTACCAGTTTAGTAATCCTGACCCCTCATCCCCTGCCAAATAAAATAAGGTGAGTTTGACATGATTTGTTCTTGGTGAGGCTGGCTCTTTATGATAACTGCTGGATTTTTCTAAATGTTCTAAAATTTTGTCAGAAATTAGAATCAAGATTAGAGACCTGTAATTTGTAAAACCCATTTCCCCCTCTTTTTTTTTAAAAAATGGGATGAATATCCCTTTAACCTAACTATTAAATCTATTCTCCCATGAGATCAAAGAAAGAGAAGGTGGACCCATCTGTACAAACTTTTTTACAATAGCTACTTTCATAATAGCCCTGAATTGGAAATGAAAATGTTGCCCTATGTATTGGGGAATGGACAAATTATGGTATATGAATGTAATGGAGTACTATTATGCCATAAAAAATTACAAAATAGTTTCAGAGGAAATCGCTAAGATCTCTATTATCTGATACAAGTGAAGTGAGTGGAACTGAGAGAACAATTTACATAATGATGACCACATTATTGAGAAAACCAACTTTGAAAGACTTTAGAACTCTGATCAGTAAAATGATAAACCATGAGTGCACAGGACTGAAGATGAATCATGTCATCCACCTCTTGCCAGTGAGGTTACAGACTTAAAATCCAGAATGAGACGTATATATTTGGACATGGCCAATGTGGGGATTTCTTTTTTGTAAGGCTATGCATGTTTAGTTGGGGAGGAGCAGTGGCAAAGAGCTAACTCACATAAATAAAAACAAAATTGCAAAAAAGAAAAGAAAAGAAAATTGAGATGACATTTGTCCTTCTTCAGTCCTGGAGAATCTCCTCTTTCTTCCCTGATTTTTAAAAAATCATGGACATTGATTCAGCCCTCAATTACATTTACGAGTTCTTTCACCTGAAGGTATACTTCATCCAGATCATCTATAAACTCTTCTAGGTGAGCTAGGTGTTCTCTTACTATCGTTTACTTTCTAACTTCGTATTAAATATATCTATCGTGTACTTTCCTGTCTGATGATCACCCTTCTTGGCATAAAAAATGAAGTAAAATAAACATTAAGCAGATTTTTTTCTCTGTCATCAATTATCTCTATCCCTTCTACCTCGAGCAATTTTCCTATTGTTTGGGCTTCTTTCCCTGAATAGAGAAAGAAACAGAACAAAGCTAAACTAACAAAACCTTTTTACTTTCTTTAGCTTTCTTTGACAAGCTCAGCTCATTCTGGGGTTTTGCTCTCTTGACCTGGTTCTTACTGGGATTCTGTCACAATTTATATTTATGCTCTATTGCCTCATCTTTTGTCCTTATTTTCTTCCATCAGTGAAGATAATAAGCCATTTACATCGGTCTAATCTGTGTGAATCAACCATACCTTCCAAAAATTCATCCTAAGTATTCCCCTCAACATACTGCATACCTTCTTTGCATTGCCTTGAGATTTAGATGCATAACATCGGCACATGCAAACCGTGTTCTCATCAGACATTGCCTGCACTAGCTAGAACAGTCTTTTCCCAACTGCCCTCCCCCCAATAAAACTTTATTTGGTGACATCCTTTGCATGCCTTCATCTTCACATTCCTTGTTTGTGATGTGTCGTTGCCTGCTCATCCTGACCATGTGCCGCTCGGTTGCTTTTGGGGCACCCTCAACTTTATTATTGTTTTTTTTATTTGTAGACTAATTTTTCCTGCTTACCATCATATACCATAACTTGAGGAATATTGGTGTTAAAAAGTTGGACTTTTATTTTAGGGGAGAGCTTGAGGTCACTAGAAGAATTTTCCATTTCCCAAAGTATATCCAGTCTGCCCTATTCTTATTTAACTTTTTAGCCCAGATCAATGTCCATTTGTAATGAATGTCAAGATATAAGAATTAATGAATAAATTCCATGGGATAACCATCCAACTGGGTATAAGACTAAACTAAGGGTCTTAACCTGGAACCCACAGACTCCTATAACTGCGTATAGATTTCAAAGTGCTCTGCTAATTTATTTTTTAAATATTTTGATAATTATATCCCTCTCTCCCTGCCTTCCTTCCTTCCTTCCATCCTTCCTTTTTCTTTCTTTTCCTTCCTTCCTTCCTTCCTTCCTTCCTTCCTTCCTTCCTTCCTTCCTTCCTTCCTTCCTTCCTTCCTTCCTTCCTTCCTTCCTTCCTTCCTTCCTTCCTTTCTTCCTTCCTTCCTTCCTTTCTTTCTTTCTTTCTTTCTTTCTTTCTTTCTTTCTTTCTTTCTTTCTTTCTTTCTTTCTTTCTTTCTTTCTTTCTTTCTTTCTTTCTTTCTTTCTCTGTCCTCTTACACAAAATGACCAATATGGAAGTATTTTGCATGATTGTACTGTATAACCTATATCAGATTGCTTATCATCCCAGAGAGGGGGAAGTGTAAGGTGAGAGGCATGGAATTTGGAATTCAAAATTTTTCTTTTAAAAAAGTTATCAATTGTTTTTACATGTACTTGGGGAAAATATTATTAAAAAGAAGAAATGACCAGGGTTCTGCTGATGGTAGCAAAATCATAAAGAATGAACACTATAACGAGAAGAAGCAAAGGACAAAGGAAATAAAATGAAAGAGAGAGTGGTGGGGCTGACAAGAAAAAAGAAGAGAATGAGAAAAAACATTTAAAGGAGGAGTAGAGTGAAAATATGAAATGTTTTGAAGGTGGTGGGTTCTATTTCCACCTGTTAGAGCTAAAGGAAAATCAATACGATCATACTGATTTTTTTAACCACATCTCATTTCAGACTCTACAGAAATTTTAGACATATTTTTTCCCCTTTACAATTTTCTAAGGGATTGAGAAGACTGCGGCCTTCATACCAGATGAGGTCATCGCAGTCTGTTTTTTAGAATTGACATCTACCATTTTTTAAGTTTCTAGTTTCTGAAATTTTATTAGAAGTTTCAATGAGAATGAGGCTGCTCATGTATCTGCCATGTAAGTTTCTTCTGAAAATTAACATGTGTTTTGGATGTAACATTCTTATTCTCTCCAAATTTTTTTTCAGATGATTTGTCTTGTATTTGGGGGAATGCCTGGAATTTCCCATTGCAAAATAATGTTATAGTCTTTGTTTTTTTTTTTTCAGTGTTTTGTTCTCACACTGACTGGGACAAGGATGGGGATGGGGTAGGGGTAGATGTCATTGTAGGCTAACACCTCAACTGGGCCTGCAAATGACTGACACTATTCTCAGCATGAGAGTGTCATAAGGTCCTGGAAGTCTTTAGAGTCATAATCTTAGGCAATTCCCCATGTTTCCTAAATCAAAAATGCTACAGTGGCTACAGGGCTACAGGAACCCTAGAGGTTATCTAACATGTGGTCTTGAGCATCTGTTTGGATAAGGTTTGTAACAGGGAACTCTTTAATGAGGAAGTTGATCCAATTTTTGGACAACTCTAATTGTTGAGGAATTCTTCTTTATATTGAGCTGAAATCTAATTTTCGACATTTTGCAGTATCATCTAATCTCAGAATTGGAAAGGATCTCAGAAGCCATGTAGTCCAAATCATAACCAAAAAAAGAATTTCATCTTTGACATTCCTTGTGAGTGGTCATTCAGTCTGTGTCCCAGATCTCCTAATAAGGGGACCCATGACCTCCTGAAGCAGCCCATTCCAGTTTAGGCTGGCTCTCATTGTTGGGATGTAACTTGACATTAAGCCTAAATAAACTTCTTGCAACTCTCCCCCAGTTTTGCCCTTTGGGGCCAAGCAGGGCATATCTAATACATCTTATAGGCAAAAACTTTTCAGGTGTTTGAAGAAAGCTGTCAGGTCCCTTTAGAGTCTTCTTTTCTTTAGACTAAACATTCCCTGTTGCTGATATGAGATGCTATTGAGGCTGATCACTATCCTTGTCACCTTCCTTTAGATGTTCTCCAACTTTGAAAATATGTTTCTGGGAACTGATCACAGCATGACAGTTATGTTGTGCCTGAGATAGAGAGTAATGGTATTAGACAACTATCACCCCACCTAGTCATGCGCACTTGACCTTTCTTTAATGCAGTCCTTTTCTGGATCCTTCAGTTTGGATCTTCCTAAAGCTCTGAACGTAGCCCCTTTTTCATTTTTTTCATTTTTTTCTTAATAATCTCACTTTTAGGGCTTCGAGTGTTACCTTCCTGTAATACATATGTGGATTTGTTATATTATTATATGAAATTGTAGACTAGATGACAAATAAATACAGCATGTAATATACATTGTTATATGTATATGTGTTAATATATAGAGTATTTAAAGTTACAAATTATTTTATAATATCAATTCATCAGATAATGTATTGTACTTACATGTATTACATACATACATATATTATGTATATATACAGTATCTGTGTATGCTACTAGATTGTACTATATGTATGTAATACATATGATAACATAAAATGACTCTCAAATCTGTGAATCTATCCCTGACTTCTCTCCTAAGCTCAAAACCTTTATGTGAAACTGTTTATGGGATGGTTTTAACCATGATTAAAGACCTTCTGTTGTCCTATCTACAGTTCCCAAGCCCTATTTATTCCTAATACCTTTCTGAACCACTCCTCTCTTTTACCAGACACTAACCTAGCACAGCTCACTATTACCCTTGACTTGAAACTAGTTCAAAGGCTTCCTAACAGTCTAACCCTAAATGTATGCTTCCACTTCTTCTTCTCTCCAGTATCATCTTCATTCCATTGTAAAACTAATTTTCCTAATTTATAATATTCCTAATTTATATAAAACTAATTTATTGGTTATGCTACTCCTTTGCTCAAAACCCTTCAGTGGCTCTGTATTGCCCATAGTGTAAAGTGTAAACTCCTTAGCTTAGTATCAAGACCCTCTCCAATCTGGAACCACCTTAAATGCCCAACTTTCTCTCATACTCTCTTCCAGATCTTTTCTACTCTAGCATGATTGGTCTACTCTCTCTTCCCTACATGCATCCTATACTTTTCTTCTTCTATTCCTTTGCTATTGTTGTCCTATGCTTGGAATATTCTCTCTCCTTGCCCTTGTTTGTACCTCTTATACACAATGCTCTTGCATTATGGTTATTCATGTACATGACATCTCCCTACCAGACTAATCTCTGTGATGCCAGGAACTTTGTCTTATTTAAAGTTTGTATTTCTCCTTGCGACATGCACAGTGCTATGTATGCAGTAGATGCTAAATAAGTGTCAGATTGAATTATAAACTTTTATACATCAGCATACACCAATGAATTCAGAACCAGGCTCTTATGTCCTCTGAGTAAAATTCACCTTTGCCTCCATTTGTTTGAGCTGTTGAATGGTTCCTCTTTCTCTTTGGCCAGGACTGAAAAATGTCTGGAATATTTCTCTTTCTTTGAATTACATGTCTCTTTTGATTATTCTTACTATTTGGTTTTTACTCAGGACCTGAGCATTCATTCCAAGCATAGTCTCACCAATGACTAGTAAGAAATGCCAGCACATTTAATTAATTAGTAAAGACTTACCAGTGGCGTCTGTGCAATATCTCAGCTGAGCCTTCAACATGAACCTTTCTTGTCATCTAAGCAACAGCTGGCCCTGCCGAGCAAAAGCTACATTGCCTCGTGGCCAAACCAGCAAGATGTGAATTAAATTTATTTCACTTGGAAACCATTCTTGGCATATATTAAAGACAAGAGCCTGCAATGGCCAGCATCATAAAGGCAGTAGCCCCACGAGTAAGAGGATACATGGTTTCTATTAAGCAAACCAAAATCTTGAGGATTGGCAGGACTGAGTTGCTCCCAGGGCAGATGGGGACCATAATGCCTCACTGAGGAAGTCCAATGGCTTCTGCACATTTCCCAGAGAACTCTTACTCATGAGTTTCACAGTAAAAATGGTAATGGATCTCATGTGAAATCCCTGTTTCTCACTGCCCATGTTTCTATGCCAACTAAAAGAATGTTCCCATGATGTGGCAGAAAGATACATGGGGAAGCACAGGAATATTGAGTCCTGTTTTTCTTGACCTTTGCCTTGGTTCAACTGAAGAGTATCATCCTCATCATTGCCCTCAGTCCAGGATGCAGTTACATGGCAACGGCTCTGAGTAGGTAAAGAAAGGGAAGAAAGCAAGCTCAGGTCAGATTCCTTATTGTTTCCCCATCTCCCTTGTCCCTGGGTATATTCTGGGGAATCCCTTTATCTGGCATCAACAAGGAAAGGTCCCCAGTCTTTGATGCACTAGAATCTCCCTCTTGGCTTCCTCTAATGTTAGACCTCTCCTCCTGGTCCCTCTCCTACCTCTGTCTTCTCTTTCTTTGACTTCACTAGCTCTTCTTCCTTTTTCTATACCCTAAATATTAGAAAGGGTTTTTGCCTTTGAGATCATTTGGGTTGGCTCATTTATTTTCTGGAAGTGTATATTGAGTTAGTAGTTGACTCTGTAATGTCACTCAGATGGTCACAGAGCTGAAACAAGACCCCAAGTTGTCTAACTCTCTATCTGGTGTTCTCTCTAGTATACTACAAAACCTTTCAAAAGAGCTAAATTTTTTATTATTAGTGAAGAGCCAGAGAGTGAAGATCTGGAATAGCAGGTAAGAAGTCTGCCCTTGAACCTCCATCTTTGCATAATTTTAAAGGTCCGGTACAGGGAGTCAGTGCTACTACCTTTTATACAGTTGTTTCCTTTATTTAGGAAAGTTAAAGGGATAGGTACATTTGGAATACAAAAGATGAGCTTGAATCCAGAACAACAACAACAAAAACCCCCAAACAGTTTTATGGTTGTGACCACTAATATTGTACAGGAGGCAGTAACAAAAAAAGTACCAAAGAAAAAGAAAAGGAAGAAAGCAAAATGCCTGTGTGATAAAGTTTTATAACAACTGAGGAAAGAAGGAAAGGGAAAGGAGAAAGGGAAAGCTATATTTAACTGAATGCAGAATTGCAGAGAATAGTAAGGAGAGATAAATGAACAACGCAAAGAAATAAAAGAAAATGATAGAATGGTAAAGACAAGAGATCTCTTCAAGAAAATTAGAAATATCAAGGGAAAATTTCATGCAAAAATGGCCATGATAAAGGACAAAAATGACAAGGATGTAACAGAAGCAGAAGAGATTAAGAAGAGGTGGTAAGAATACTCAAAAGAACTGTATGAGAAAGATCTTAACATCACTGATAACCATGTTGGTATAGTTACTGATCTAGAGCCATATATCCTGGGAATCATGAAGTCAAGTGAGCCTTAGGAAGCATTGCTAACAATAAAGGCTAGTGAAAATGAGGTAGAGGTGAAGGAATTCCAGTGGAGCTATTTAAAATACTAAAAGATAATGTTGTTAAAGTGCCATACTCAATATGCTTACAAATTTGGAAAACCCTACAGTGGCCACTGGATTGGAAAAGATCGGTTTATGTCCCAAACCCAAAGAAGTGCAATGACAAATAATGTTCAAATTACTTAACAATTGTGCTCATTTCATGTGGCAGCAAAGTTATACATAAGATTCTGCAAGCTCGGCTTCAGCAACATGTGAACCAAGACATACCAGAAGAGTAAGCTGGTTTTCAAAGATTCAGAGGAACTTAGAGACCAAATTGCCCACATTCACTGGATTATGGAGAAAACAACAGAGTTCTAGAAAAACATTTATTTCTGCTTCATTGATTACACTAAAGTCTTTGTGTGCATCATGACAAAATCTGGCAAGTCCTTGAAGAAATGGGAGTACCAGGTCATCTTACTTGTCTCCTGAGAAACCTGTATGCAATTCAAGAAGCAACAGTTAGAAGTGAGCATTTAACACATGATTAGTTTAAGATTGGAAAAGGAGTATGACAAGGCTGTATATTGTCACTTTATTTATTTAACTTACATGCAGAGTACATCATGGGAAATGCCAAGCTGGATGAATCAAAAGCCAGAATTAAGGTTGCTGGGAGAAATATCAACATTCTCAGATATGCAGATGATACTATTCTGATGGCAGAAAGTAAAGAAGAACTAAGAAGTAAAGAAGAACTAAGATGAGGGTAAAAGAAGAGCATATAAAAGCTGGCTTGAAACTTACTTAACATTAAAAAGAAACTAAGATCATGGAGACTGGTCCTATCACTTCCTGGCAAATACAGGACACTGAAGTAGAAGTAGTGTCAGATTTTACATTCTTGGGTACAAAGATCACCATAGACAGTGACTGCAGCCATGACAGGAACATCATCTTGCCGACAAAGGTCCATATAGTCAAAGCTGTGGTTTTTCCAATAGTAAGGTATGGCTTTGAGAGTGGTACTACAAGGAAAGATGAATGCTACAGAATCAATACTTTCAAATTGTGTTGCTGGAGAAGACTTTTGACAGTCCCTTGTACAGCAAAAAGATCAAATAAATCAACACTTGAAGAAATTAATTCAAAATACTCATTGAACAAATTGGACAAATACTAAAGCTGAAACTTAAATACTTTGACCACACAATGAAAAGACAGGACTCATTGGAAAAGACACTGATGTTGGGAAAGATTGAAGGCAAAAAGAGAATGGGACTGCAGAAGATGAGATGAATAGACAGTATCACGGAAGCAATGAACATGAGCTACATGGATGACTCCCAAACCTGTCTTATTACTCCAAACTACAAAATCTCTCTCTCTCTTTCTTCTTCTTCTTCTCTCTTTCTTTTCTCTCTCACTCTGTATCTCTCTCTCTGTATCTCTCCCTCCATATATATGTAACACACATATATTTACACACAAATACATCTATGTATATATTATGCATACATACACATTGATTTGGTTGCCTCCTCCTTTTTGAATATGCCATCTTGGCTTTTAGATTTGTATCTCCAATTCTTAACTCATTGCTCGGCACATACTAAGTGCTCAATTAATATTTTTTCATTCATTCATTCATTCATTCATTCATTCATTCATTTATGTTTCAGAGAAACTGGCTGACATAATCTGTAACAAAAGTGCCATCCATTTCACAGCTTGAGCAGCCTGGGCCTCAATTATTAAGCTGAGTTCTGTAGCTTATAACAGAAACCAGAGAGTTCACTTCTTTGAATCCAGCCATTCTATTTGCCAAGCACGTGCGGGGAGGTGGAGGGGGCCAGTAATTGGAATACAGATCAAGAACCAGTCAAATACTATTGTTTCATGGAACAGATCTATACTTAGCATTCTAACAACTTCATAACATTCAAGAGACAGCCATACTGAAGAGATCACTTTCAGCGTCACTTATAAGGGCCTTGTGAAAATCTTAAAGTGAAAGAAAAGCAGAAAGAGAGCTGCTCCATGCAAATATGATGAAACATGGACACCAGGAGGTGCTGCTTATGGCACAACCAAAACACAACAGTAACAAACATTTTAAACCAGAAGTAGAGATTTCTAATAATATCCTATTTCATTTCTTTCTCAGCCTGAGATTGCCAGTTTGGGTTATGCAGGACTTTCTAATTCAGATACCCAGAACAATTTTCATGAACTTAAGAATAAATTTTGCTTTCTACTTGACGAGCTAGAGAATTTTTTTGTTAAATTTGTGATGCTTCATCTGCAAATGCTTTTGTAATTTTTCGAAAGCCACGAGACGATCAATTGAAATTTGATCACATGCTTCCCAAATATGTATGAGACACACTAGCATCCAACTCAGATTGGAGAGGGCTATTACCGTATTTGTGTTTCTTTTTTCATTTGGGATTCAGTATTGCATATACTTGTAGATGTTTGTTTCATTGTCAGTCTCAAGTATTAGCAGTTTTAGTTTATTGTTGCTTCAAACTTACCATTTTCCTAATTGTTTATAGTGAATTTTAGTAGAAAAACTTTATAAAAGAAAAAACACATCCTCAATCTAAGAAATGAATGAACAGTGATTATTACATATGCACCCCGCTGAGATAGACTGAAGATCTATTGATTATACAGTACGTACTGGGGGGAGGGGTGCTTTGATGACTGATTCTAGGATAATAACAAGGCAATTTTTCCATCATAGGATTGCTTTTTTTTTTTAACCAATATCTGATGGTCTTACATATCTCCTAGATGGAGGCAGTTCCTTATAGAGGCACCAAGGTGGTATAGTGGATAGAGTGCTGGGCCTGGAGTCAGGAAGACCTGAGTTCAAATCCAGCCTCAGATACTTCCTACTTATATGACTTTGGGTAAGTCACTTAACTTTTATTTGCCTCATTTTCCTCATCTGTAAAATGGGGATAATAATAGCATCTGCCTCCTAGGATTGTTATGAGGATCAAATGATATAATAATTATAAAGTGCTTAGCACTGTCTTTGGTACATAGTAAGTTCTATGTAGAAGTTAGGCATTAACTATTGTCTCCTGCACGAATGAACATCACAGGCAGCAAAGCTCATGATTTTATTGCCTGTCTTTATCCATAATGATAATTTATTTCTTCATGAGACAGCTTAGTTTTTTGGAACTCAGTTTGAGAAACACTGTCCAGAGATAACAATTCTATCCAGAATGCTACCTCAGTCTCCTCATCTGAGAGATAATTAAAATAATGATGGGCAAGTTAGACAACATTCCATGGACCCACCTTCTGAATGTTCCATGAGAAGGGATTAGCTCAAAGTGGAGAATCAACAGAACCTAAGCAAATCCTTTCTGAGGCCTAAAGACTCAGTGTTGAAGGAAGATGGAAGGAAACTGAGCCAATGAAAAAGATAAGGAAGGTCTTCAGAGAGTTAAGAAGAGAATTCAGGGTAGTGTCACAGAAGCTAATAAAGATAAAATGGGCACATACTAAACAGAAGTCACATAAAATGATAATCGAGGATAAGTCAGTGAATTTGTTGATGAGAAGAACATTGGTAAATTCTTTTCTTTAGAGTGCTAAACCATTGAAATCAGATTTCAGAAACCCAAGGAATGAGCAGCAACTTGTCATAAAGGAGAGAGAGGCAGCCAAGACAGAATCAGGAAGACTAAATATGAGATCACATTTGTAAAGTTCTACGTACATTCTATCTATTGTTGTTATTATTATTAATGTTATCATTATTATTGAATTTAAGTCCTGTATGTAAGACAGGCTGGTTATGCTGATCCTGTTGTTCAGTGGTTTCAATCATGTCCAACCCTTTGTGACCCCATTTGGAGTTTTCTTGGCAAAAATACTGGAGTGATTGGCATTTTCTTCTTGGGTGGACTCATTTTGTCAGGCAGGAAGAGGTTAAGTGACTTGCCCAGAGTCACACAACTATGAAGTAGCTGAGCTTGGATCTGAACTCAGCTCTTCCTGACTCTAGGCCCAGCACTCTATCCACTGAGGCATTAGCTGCCCCCAGGTGTGTATTTAGGCAAATCAACTAACCTATCAATGCCTCAGTCAACCCTCAAAGACTCCTAGTTGCAGAAATTTTGCAAATCTGGGCATTTATACCTCCACAACATCTCTAAGATTCGTACCTTCCCTCTGCTCAAATGGTTTCCAATCTTGTTTAGACCCTCCTCACCTTTTACCTTGACTATTTTGATAGCCTCCTAATTAGTCTCTCTGCTTCAAGTCTCTCTCTACTTCAGTCCATCCTCCACTCAGCTACTAAAGGGATTTTCCCAAAGTATAGGGCTAACTTTATTACTCCTCCCCCACTTCATTGTCTTTAGGATCAAATATAAATTCCATTTGTTTTTCAAAACCCTTCACAATCTGTTTCCAGCATACCTTTTCAACTCTGATATGCTATTCCTCTTCCCACACTCTATGGTTTAGCCAGAGTAATCTTTTTGCAGTTCCCCATACATAACACTTTGTCTTTCCTTTTTATGTACTGTCTGTGATGCCTAGTATGCCCTACTGGCTCACCCCCCCCCCTTTTAGAGTCTTTTATTTCCTTCAAAACTCAACTCAGATGCCCTTTTCTCCATGAAGCATCTTCTGATGACTACCTACTAGTGCTTCCCTAGTACTAGTACTAGTGCAAACAACCTTGTATTTATTTTGGATGTATCTTTTATATAGTGATAGAATATAAGTTCCTTGAGGGCAGGGAGTGTTTTGTTTTGTCTTTGTATTCTCAGTGTCCACCATAGTTCCTGGCTCATAGTAGGTGCTAAATAAATGCTTGTGGACTGATGATTGAACAGTTGCAGATCTTCAATGGTAGAGAAAATTTTCTCACTAGGAGTTCCATCCACCAATAAAATCACAGGAATGGGAAAAAAAAGATTCTTTTTAAAATATAGTGAATGTATAGGATTCAGACTTAGGTTTTCCTGATTATAAGTCCAGAGCTCTCCCCACTGAGCCCCCTAGTCTAGGCACCTCAAACACTATTTTTAAAACATCAGAAATAATTGATTTGAATTTGGCAATGCATCTTTTCATTCTCTATTACTTGAGGATGGGAGGGAGGCTAGGAGTAGCGGGTATAATTGGCAAGGAGGATTTCTGCTTAATGTAAAGACCTGATAAGAGGCAGCTTACTTTATAGCAGGCTGGCCCTTAACACATGCTAGCTGTGTGACCATGGGCAAGTCATTGAAATTTTCAATGCCAGCACCAGTGTCCTTTAAATCAGGGCTTCTTAAACTTTTCCACTTGAGACCCTTTCAGTACTTCTTAAAGTGTGGATTGCGACCCCATATGGGGTCATGACACTGCACTACTATTAGTAAAATTTTTTTGTTCATTTATAAATCTTACGTGTATACTATTGTACTAAAGATACATTATGAAACACAAAAATGGATGTTAAAAAAGAGATGAAGAAATAAACAATTTAAAAATATTTTATTTATTGCTGGTACCAAAGCCATTTAGCTTAGCTTTCACTAAAATATTAATTTTAAACAAAAACAGTGTGATTAAATATGCTTTGTTATTTAAAAACAAGCAAATATTTGTCTGTCCTGGCAGATAAAGCAGGATTTTAAATAAGAATTATTTTACAATTATTCAATTAATTTGATTTATATAGTTAGCCAAGTATGTGAATTTTTTAAGCTATTTTATTGAAAGATATACAAGACAACAGCTAATAATGGGTGACATCAGTGAATGTTTTTATATTAATCAGAGCAATCAGGTAGGAACTGAACCCCTGAAATTAATGGTAGAATGTAGGGACCTCCCAGATGAAGACATTCCCTCTCCCTATTCAGAACTGCATCTTCTCTGCAATCTATAGACTTAGAAGACATCTAGAACAGTGAGAGATATTGGCTTGACTAGAGCCTGTATGTGGCAGAGGCAGGAGATGAAACTCAAGAATTCCTGGCTCCAAGGCCAGCTCCCTATTTACTATGCCACAGCACCTCTCCTAACTTTTCCTACTTTTTATGTGCTTTCCTTGCAAGTTATTTCATTTCATATTTTATTTGGAATTGCCTGTTACTGCTGCTCCATTTGTTTACATAACTAGTTTTAGACAATCATATTCCAGCTAGACAAGACTAAGAGATACTTTCCAAACTCTCTCTGCTCTCTCTTGCCTCTAAGCATTTGTGTGGTCTCTCTTCCAAGCCCGGAATGTGCAACTCCCTTTTAATCTGAACTGCTTCCCCCTTAAGATTTAGACTGGTTGAGCCTCTTCCTTGATCCTGCTGCTTATAAGTTTCTCTCTTATAAATTTTTCTTGGGCCCTTTGTATTTCAACCTAGCACTTGTCTTTCCTATCCAGCATCAAGGGTTTTTGCTTTTGTTTTGTTGTTATTGTTGTTGTTTTAATGTGTGCATATGCTTCATAAGGTCAAGGATTATATCTTTCTCTTTGGAATAGCAATACCTAATCAATAAGCATGTATCAAGAGCTTGCTATATGCCAGGTATTATGCCATGTACTAACAGTACAAATAAAACAAGTGAGATAATCCCTGCTCTCAAGGAACTTATATTTTCCTAGAGGGAAGCAACACATTCACAGATGAGTAAATATAGGTTATATGCAAAATGAATACACAGTGATTTGGCTGGGGTGCAGTTAACAACTGAGGGGAATAAAGAAAGGCGTCTTGAAGGAGATGAGAGTGAAACTGAGAGTTGAAGGGCATTAGAGAAGGAGAGGATTCTAGGGCACAGAGAAGGGATACAGGATGCCTGGAATGGGATGGATGCATATATCAAATTGCAGTTTGAGATAGTATCACTGAGTAGCCAGCCTATCTCTGTTTGATGAGTTTCTCCAGACTTAGCTGGGCTGGTCCTCAAAAAGCAGATTCAGTCTCTTGTTGGGTGGGGGTGTGGTCATACTTTTCAGCAAATTCCCCTGGCATAAATAAAGGCTTCATAAACCTATGGTTACCTCCACATCGTGAAGATGCATCAACATAGGACTTTGCGGAGGATACTTAAGGTCAGCTAATGTTTTTTGTCAATATAATGGTGACTCATGTTCAGATAAGTTCACAGAGCTAGAATTGAAAGGAGCCTTAGAGATGATTTAGTCCAGTCTGTTCATTTCACAGATGAAGAAACTGAGTACCAGAGAGGTTGCCTTCTTATGAGCTAGATTAGGTGGTGTCTGAGACCTGTTCCTTGTACTTCTGAGATTCTGTGATATATTTGCTAACACTTATAATACAGAATGTCTATAACATGGGGGAGAGACTGACCATAGTTTTCGGTTTTCTCTTTTGTCAATGGAAGTGTTGAGAGACATAAATTTTCCCCTGAGGACTTCTTTAGCTCAAAATTTTGGTATGTTGTGTCATTGCCGTTTTGTTTAATGAAATATTCTGTTGTTTCTGTTACTTGTTCTTTGATGCAGTGGCTAGAGTCAGGTAGACTTACCTTCATGAGTTCAAATCTGGCCTCAGATACTAGCTGTATGACCCTGGGCAAGTCACTTAATCTTGTTTACCTCAGTTTCTTCATCTGTAAAATGAGCTGGAGAAGGAAATGCCAAACCACTCCAGTGTATTTGCCAAAAAAAAAAAAACCCAAATGGGGTCATGAGAGATGGACACAATTGAAAAATGACTGACCAACAACAAAATTTAGTCTCCAATTAGAATTTAATCCTTTGTTCAAAAGCCTTTATTGAATACAAATTTATGAGACTTTTATGCACCACTACATTGTCAATTTTTGAAAAAGTGCAATGCACAGGTTAGGATATGTATATGTATGTATACATACATACATATACATATAAATGTATATACACACATGCATATATATTTCCTTATTCTTATTCACTAATTGCCAGAGATCTATCATATCATACTTTTCTAAAATTCTACTCTAGGCTTTAAATCATTTCTTGTTTATATTTTTTTTGTCAAATTTGCCTAATTCTGAAAGGGATACATTGAGGTTTCCCATTAGGTTTACTATCTATGTCTCCCTACAATTCAATTGCTTTTTTAAAACAAAAGTATTAATTTGTTATGCCATTTGGTATATATGTGTTAAGTATCACTATTTATTAACTATCTATGGTGCCTACAAGTATAATGTAATTTCACTGCTTATCTCTTAACTCATGTCTATTTTGATTGTTAACCTTGTCTGAAATCATTGCTAATGCTACTTTTTAGAGTTCATCTGAAGCATAATTCTTGCTGAGACCCAAATAGATCCTAGTCAGATATGGACAAATGTGCTAGTAACTAGCCTCCTGTAAAATCTCAGGTCATTCCCCTCCCCTGCACTCCTCTGTCCCAGTTTGTCCTTCCTCTTGCTGTGGCTCAGATGTGGGGTTTCTGGGTACTAACCTGCTTGGCTACTGATCTGGCTCAGTTTCCTGATGTGGCCCAGGAACAAGACTTCTGGGCAATGTACTGCCTAGGTGGTCCTATCTCCTACTGTGACCTGGACTCAGTGCGCCTGGTTTCTGTTCTCCGCACTGGTGTCTAGTCCTGTCTTATGTTCTTTGCCTTCTGCCTTCTCTGTCTTTTCTCTGCTCAGAGCCTCTCCAGGATTCCAGAAGTTCTTACTGGGTAAAGGAACTTAAGCCTTTTATTCTTGGCTTTTCATTGTACTTTCTGGTATATTTGTAGAGAATATGGTCTCTTCTAAGTCCTAACATACCTCATTACTCCCCATAATACCTGAGTTTGTGACTGTCTTCTGTGACTGTATTCAGAGGCTAATTGAAGATGTCCATTAAAAAAAAAAAGAATTTCTTTAGTTCTTTGAAAGCTATCTGTGGTAGTGATTGGAGCTGTCCAGTTTTGACCAATTTCAGGGAACCTAGAAGACAGGTGTAGGTAAATGTAGCCAACATAAACACACACACACACACACACACACACACACACACACACTCAGAGGAAACAAGGTGCAGTAAATTGTGTAAAGTCAAGGTGACACTCAGACCTTCACAAAAATAACTTTTGCCATCATCCCTGGGGCCATTTCTCGTTGCTCCCTCTTCTAACTCTATTTTGACCCCATTTCCTTCCAAACAGGACACATAAATCACTGACCTTTCTGGGTCTGAGTTTTCTTATCATAAAATGAGGCAGGGTTGGGCAAAATAACCTTTAAGATCCTTCCCAGCTTTAAATCTATACTACTAAGTGACTGAGCATGGAGCCCCATTTGGAGAAAGAGCCAAGCATCTCCCCCATCAGCATTATAATGAGTCTCTACTGTGTGAAATAAAGCAACCCAAAGTGAAAAGAGGAACAAGAAAAGTGTGAGTAACAAAAATATCATTTTTATCCTCTAATGACAACAAATCTTTTTAGGCTATGATTGGCATTTTGCATCTTCATGAGTCAGTCTCAGTTTTGGGATGTGGAGATAGAGGAGCTGGGAGGAAGCAATCAAAGTACAATATTCAGGCCATTGCATTTTATGACCTTATTAAATCAATTAGTCACTCTACGCTATGAAAGGCTCAGTGCCAGCTTAGCGTGATGGCAAACAATAAATTGTTCTGCATTTCCTAATAAAAATGGATAAATTCATACTATTAGGAGTTTGATGTATTTCTATTAAATTCTTTCTGGAGTGTCAAGTAGTAAAGTGTTTTGCATTTATCCTGACAACATGAATTCCAAATTTAAATCATCAGTTCAATGCCAGGCCCATCATCACCACTGCTTTTCATGAAAATTATAGAAATATGTATTCTTGAGGGAAAAAAAAGAAAAAAGTTTCTGAGGGCAGAAACCACTTTGCTCCCTTCACTCTTTTTTATGATGTTTTTTAATATTCAGGTGGTTTAAGGACATTTACAGACAAACTCATCACTCTTCCTTTTAAGAGTATAAGCAGGAAGAATCACTATCCACTTCTTACAGATTGAGTCATGGACACAGTGAGGTTAAGTAATTCATCCTGGGTCATGTAGTGAGAAAGATACAGTCAGGAAGGCAACTTAGATGCCTGGGCAGGGTTGTGTCCTCGGCTTAGACATCACTAACTAGACCTTTATAGGGGATGACTTTGCTGGCAGGTCAGAATCATCCGTTAAAGCCAAATCTGCTTGTATTTAGAGCAGATAGCCTTTGTGGTATCATTTTATGGGTATCAAAGAAATAAAGGTAAAACATAACAAACCCTCCTATCAATCAAATTTCTGGCAGTGCCTAACATTCTCCCATAAGAAACTACTTTGAGATGTTGAAGATTCTGGGAAAAATTACAAATATCATTTGGAGGGGGTGATAATTGGGCCACTATCAGTCATTAGAAACTTAGTTCTAATAAATTTATTTGATTTGCTGCAATTATGTTGTAGTGCCATAAGACAGCAGGTGAGGACACAAGTTAGAATTAAGAAAGAGGTCAGCAAAGGTTCATATGTCCAGGTTCTCAACTAGGTGTCTATGAACTTGGTTTTAAAAAAAGTTCGATAACTCTGTTTCTGTACTATTTGGTTCCTTGTAGTCCTGTTATTTTATGCATTCAAAACCATTCTGAGTTCACAGACTTTAACAGGCCACAAAAGGGATCCATGACACAAAAAAGTGAAGAATCCCTAGTAGGGCGAGAATCTATTTTGGAGAGCAGGCCTTGGTGGGATAATGCACTAGGATAAGAAAAGGACAGAATAAAAGTCTATCTAGCCTGAGTTCAAGATGAGGATATGTGGTACCTGAGGGAGAAGGGGTGTCAAAAGCAAACCTTGGCTTCTTTATAATATTTTTTCATTCGTTCATTCATTCACTCATTCCTTCATGAAATACTTACCAAAGCCCTATTATGCATAAGTGATATTCAGCCTAAGTCTAGCCTAGAGGAAAGCAAGCTTTTTAATAGAAACATTCACTCATCTGGGGCATCTTCTCATCTGCCTTGCTGTTTCCCTCTTCCAACCTAGATCAACAGTCATCAGACTCCCCCAGAATCCATGGGGTGGTTATGGAACTCCATTTGTAAGGCTAAGCTGTCCTCATTGGTGAATGAATGAATGATGCAGGCTTATCTAGGTCATGACATCTAGACAGCCCCAGAACATACATCATATTCATCCATCCCAAACAGCTTGCCATTCATATTATGCACCTCTGACACTCCCTTTCCCCTTCCTACACTATTGACCTCTTGCCGTGGGAAGAGTAATAAAATCAATACTACCATTGGAAACAGTGAAAATCAACTGCCATACATTTTTAGCTACAATTCCTATGACTGATTCCCGTGACTAAAATTCCCTCCCTGGCCACCGCTCTTTCTCTATTTGTATTTTTAAAAATTTTATTATGAGCTTTATTATTAAGAAATAAAACAAACATTTAAATAACATGAAACCATAAATCTATTATATATAACTTGCTACTCCTTTTAAATATATACTAAAATTGTCATGTAACTTTTTTAAGAAAGCTTTTTAAAAGCAGAGACTGTCTGTCTCTCTTTATATTTGTCCCCAATGTCTAGATCAATATTTGAATATAACATGTGCTTAATAAGTGCTTTTTCATTAATTCATTCATAAAAGAAAGGCAAATTCACCCAAACCAGAATTGGTCAATGCTTAGAAGGATGAGAGTGATATTTAGTTTCTTTTTTATTTATTTTTATTTTTTATATTTAGTTTCTTATAATAGTTTTTTTAATCCTCCATTTTTTATCTCTGTTCAAGAGGGAACTATACCAGAGAGCAAGCATGCATTTTCACAGTGAGCTGGGGAGCATCCTAGACTTTTGACATTTTTTAAGAGTAGTTAGAAGGATCTGCAATAGCCTATCACTTCTGGAAAACCTACCTAGAAGCCTGAAATTTTGAGGATTTTTTCAGTTCTCTTGAATAATATTTATTTAATTTGAGAAGCAATTATTATACTCCTATGTGTCAAGTAATGGGCTAGGTGCTTGAAATGAACAGACAAAAATGAAAATAGTGCTTAGCACTGTCTCTGGCACATAGTAAGTGATATATAAAAGTTAGGCATTAACTATTGTCTCCTGCATGAATGAACATCACAGGCAGCAAAGCTCATTATTTTATTTCCTGTCTTTATCCATAATGATAATTTATTTCTTCATGGAACAGCTTAGCTTTTTGGAACTCAGTTTGAGAACTACTGCCTAGAGGTAACAGTTGAGCTGGGGTAGGGACTATTGTGGTCCAATCTCTGAGCTACCTCTGAACTTCGAGGGAGAAAGGAAGGGAGGAAGGGAGAGAGGGAGAGGACCCAGCTAGTTAGGTAACTCAGCTCTCCTTCTCCCCCTCCTCCTCCCTCTCTCTCTCCGTTTCCTTCTCCTCTCCAAAGGAAGGTAAATTTTGATGGCCAGAAGCTGCCCAGTTAACTTGGGGTTTACTGGCTAGATTCCTCCATCCCTCACTCCCTTCCT